>JACDOX010000001.1:18074497-18190224 GCA_014549065.1 Cardinalis cardinalis
AAAAATAATAAAAAGCAGAAGGAAGGATCTTTCACAAATAATTTAATTCCTTCTTCTACCAGAAACCTGAATCAATGATGTCTATGTTGTCCCKGAGAAGTAATAGTTGAGGTATTCTTAAAACACTGCACAAATGGAGATCCCACATTCTTCTATAGTAATATTATTCAAATATTACTAAGGAAAAAGACAGGTCCCCCTTGTTGCAGAGTTCAACCCTGTGACACAATTTACGAAACAGAGGACTATTTCATAATGTGGGTGCCAACATACTGATTAAGGTATTTTTCTTCTAATCATTCTTCACAATTCGACAAATGCTTTCTTGGCAACTCTCCCTCAAGATTTTTCGCTCCATGGTTTTGCTTCTGCCTTTCTTASAGGCTCTGTCTGTGCATGCAGGAGAGCTCTGCCTGGTGCTCTGCTATTTGCATTGTTGACAATGAGTAGGGACTGATAAGGTCCTACTACCAAACTGATTGTTTCTCCAGGTTCTGTTTACTTTGGGTTTACGTAACCCAGAGTCCATTCAGAGCTGGGATGTGCCACAGCAGCCTGCTGAGGCTGCCCCTGYTGCTGGTGGTGCTGTGCTCTGCACAGTGGCTCTGCCCCTCTGCTGACCCAGGGGCTTGTAATTTCTTGGCTGCCCTGCAAGCCTCAGGATTCACGTGGGAAAATGGGAGTGTGGTGCTGAGTGGAATGATTAATCCAGTTTCCATTTTTAACTGCAGTTATGTTGTTTAGGATGGGATGAAGAAACAGATGGTCCTTCAGAAAATCCTGAAGAGCTTCACTTTTACCATCTGATGTATTACTTTTTCCATATGAGAAGAATTTGCTAGGAAAACACATTAATTTCTCTTAGTGTGATCTACAAAGGGACACCTAAAAAGTTCTCTTAGAAAAGCACCTACAGCTAAGCAGTCCAAGCAAAATTATCATTTGCAAAGTCTGAGAACAGCCTGAGGACWGATGTAAGATCTTTTGTTCATGTATTTCTTCTAGGCACTTAAACAGTGCAGTTACTGCATTTGAGTTTTATTCCTTTATAGCTAAACCTAGCAATAGCATCCATTAGGAGATGTAGGAGCTACAACAACTGTGGCACACTGTGGAGTCACACTCATCTTACCAACCCCCAAATGGAGGGCCAAGCTGAGGATGGCAGTGACAAAGGGCAGACATGACCTGGAAATGCCAGGTGGCAGTCTAGGGAGCCCACAATGAATACACTTTGTTGTTTTCCAGGGATATACATGGTACACTCTAGCACTAGAAGCCATGACACAGTAGGAGCTGCAGAGCCTACCCCTCMCCCCACAAACCTCACAGGAGCTGAGTGAATCACACAACGTGCTCCAATTCATGAGTCACACTAAGTACATACAAACTGTATATGCCTGGAACTGCATCCTTGCAAGGTGTGTTTCAGTAGATCTCTTGTCTAGCTGTGCAAAAATTGTTCAGTTGTGAAGGAAATTGGTTTTGGTTTTGTTATCCCTATTAAAGACCTTTAGATGGGTGTTTTGTGTTAGCAGACAGTGGCACAGAAATRGGCACTGTCATTAATTAACTGTGAATACCTGTCTCTGAGGAGTTTTGTGTTACCTGGACTCCATTGTTTTGACTTCTTTTAGAGACTGCTAAAAGCCACTGGATGTTGTCTCTRCCATCAAAAGCAGTTTTCTTCTAGGAATCTCCAGCACAGGAGGTTCTGGAGATTTTGTCCACTTGGGTCAGCAGCTTGGGTAGCTGTTGAARAGCTTTGCCCTGCAGCAGCAAGCAGGTTATGCCTCTCTAGGTGCCAGCCCCCAGTGAGCCAGCACAGTTCGTGCTGYGCTGTCCCTGCATCTGACTGTGACACCCAGCTCACTTCTGTGCATCACGTGGGTGTGTGCTCTTGATCTGGTCTTTTTGCAAAGTTCATACATTCAAGGGTTTTGTTAAGCTATTGACACAGACTTCTTTACGGTCCATCTAAGCTCTGAGTCCTTCTAAGTTCACACTGTGGAAAAGACCCACATTTTTCTGTAGAATATACAGAGTATCTTAGATGATGGAACATTGTTRAGCGTCACATTTAAAGGATGATTTTGTAAAGAAACAGAAATGAACTGAGTACAACACATTCTTTGGCTTTCTTTGGTAGTTTTGCTCTACCCCAGGTGTTCTTTTGTTTCCAGGCTGATGCCATCACTCACAGCTCCGGTGCTCACCTCCYGTTTCATGAAAAGGATTTGGGTAATTGCCTGACCACCTTACCCAAACATTTATTACTACCCAGTGCCACCCCACCTCAGAAGTGTTTCATATTGCTGAATTTTTCCATCGTTTACATGATGGGTTGCAAAGGGTGGTTGCCTCAGACAGGTGTGCCTCATCCTCAGGGACAGAATTTGTCCAGCTGTGTGTTTTCTTAGACTACTGCAGTAACTGCCTTCCAGTAGGATATTGAATCCCTTCCTCCTATGACTGACCCACCCCCTACTTCCTCTTCCTCTAGAATATTTGCGTTTTTCTGCCAGGACCACTAGATGTCACAAGTACTCACAACTAAACCATAAAATCCTCTAAATTAGTAGTCCAGACATCTTGAAATTCCCTAATCAAGGGGTTCAAGAAATTTGATATAGACCTGACATGTATGTGGGGGCTGCTGGATGTAATAAAAAAGATACTTCAAGCTGGTGCTTACAGAGCAGATCCATGTTGTTTCATAGCAAACAATTTAGCATTCAAGGGAGCTATACATGYTGTGCAAAGGCCTTGATTCAGCTAACCAGAGAAAACTAAAAAGTTGGACATGATCCGAAAGATCAGCAGACTGTGTGTAACACAAGGAAATATGCTGGTGAAACAGGGTGCATTGAAGTGGAATAAAGAAAGAGCTCCACCCTGAAAAAAGCTTATGGTTAAGAAACAGAACAATCCTTTGGTTATATTTAGATAATTTTCCAACTAAATCTGAGTTTTACTGCCAATAATGAGACATACCTTCATTTTCTCCCCCCACCTTGCTACTTCCAACCTGTCTGTTTATAAACTAACCAATCATTCTTGCCTAGCAGTTTGAATTTTACACTAGATGAGGGGATATATCCTCAAGTTTCCCAGTAGGAACCACAGTACACCAGGAGTTGACTCTGTGACACACCAAGACACTGATCTGTTCTGAAGAGGATATTTCAGTTGTTTCAAATGTCACAAAACCTTGAACCTGTTGACCCATATTTTATTTATTTATTTATTTATTTATTTAAATTATAGGTGTTTTCATTTCCAAGTGTACTTTTCTACCTTAAACCAAGCCTCCAGCACTCCCCCAGCACGCAGCACCCCACCTACAGATGCACTGCCTGTCCTTTTGGTGCTTTTGGAGGCATGGCTCAGTGCACCATTATACTGTGCACTGAACAAGCAGCACAAGAGAATATTTTCTATGTATGTGGAGAGAAACCCAAATCTTTCCATCTAGGGCCTCAATTCAGCTGAGTCCTGTGGAAGACACAAGCCTTTGCAGCTTCCCAGTGACACCTGCTTACATCAGTTAGGTCTGGAGCTGCAGCAAGGCACAGGAGTGGAAGGAGATGAGCACAGATGATGAGAAAAGGAGGAGCCCTTGTCAAAAGGAGTGTGTATGAATATTAGTCTAATGAAAATCCTGCTTCTGGTATTATAATCCTCAAGATCACCCTATATCTTGCAGCAGGATTCTGAAGGCACTGCAGTAGGGGCTGGATTCCCTGTGTTTCTTACCTCTCCAATTCCGATAAGATCCTTTCCATCAATTTCAAAAATTCTCTGTAAACTGCATGCCAATGGCTCTGTATCCTGTTATCTGCCACATCACTGGAATAATTTATTCTAGCATTTTTAACTAGTTAGATAGCATAAAGGGAGATGTGTGGAAAACAGACTTGATGAAAAGTTTTAATGCTTCCACAGATCTGTTCTGAGCAGATTCAGAATTATATCTTTCCTCCTTTTTCATATTTAAAAAAATATTTTCCTCAAAATTGGAACAATTTTATACACAGTAATTTAAAATATTGCATGCAATTAGGGGATTGATCAAGTGTGGCATTACTGCATGACATCCAAACAGACAGACAGTATTATAAATCTGGAGTGGTCTGTTATACTGTTGTTTTAAGACGGCAAGATGGCATAATGGCTTTGGGCTATGTCAGATGGTGAATTTAGGCACTGAAAAGTACTCCTCAGCTCCTGGAATAGAATGCATCACCCTGTAACAARCAAAGACCATTCACCTCTTTTCTAAAATAGTATTTCAAAGATAATGATTGACATCATCATGTAACTGTGAGTTATTTCTTACTAAAGCTGCATAATGCTCACTAGTAATGCCATACAGTTCAGTATCAGTCGAATTAATCATTCATTCAAGACAGCTAATTTGGTTCTAAATGCACTATTTAGGATGAATGCTGAATATTATGAACTGTAATTAAGTAGCCACCTGCTGCACCTTTATGACATTATGTTTGGCATATTGCTGCAATAATCTAAACTGTGCTTAAAGGTAGAGTTCAGTTCCAGATAATATTTTGTTAATAACCTTCCATGTAAACAAACACAATCAATTATGGCAAGAGTTAATTGCAGTGTTGAATCATTTTCTTACAACACTTAAGTAAGTTATCAGATTGATTCAGAAAGATTTTGAGCTTTACTTGTATTTAAGTGAAGGTGTGTCCTGAACCGTAATAGGTGCAATGACAAAGATAAGATTAGGGAGGTACCTTTGTAACAAGGAAAGACTTTTGTTGCCCTGTGCTTTGTGAAGAACAGGCATTTTCCAGGCAGAAATCTATGTCTATCTCCACATAGGGGGCCTGGCCTTTTTAGGGATGTTTCTTCTATTTGCCAACCAGAAACAATAATTGAAAAAAAGAGAATGTTACATTTTGCTACCACTGGGGTGTGCCACTTAAAAGGATTAAGATTTCTGCCCAGTAATTCATTCTCCTGTGGCTTCACCCTGGACCAGCGCCCTTTCCGTTCACATGGAACTTCTTGCACATGAAAATCAAACCACTTGGCAAAATGCTGAAATCAGTCATCGCTCTCTCCTTCCAAGAGAGAGGAAACAAAGAATGAAGAGGTGCCATTTCTTGGCCAGTGCCACACAAACACAGCAATCAAAGACCAGAGGAGCGTCTGTGTGCCTACTGGCAAGGTTTATTACTCCTGAAGCCTGCCATTTGGATAGCCCTCTGCTTTTAGCTAAGTCTCTTTGCCTTATCAGCAGGAAATCTCCAACATTTGCAGAAAGTTCATCCTATCTCCCCTGCACACCTGTTTTGTAAGAGAATATTCCCCCAAGAGTATCTCCTTCCTTCACTGGTGAGGTGAAGACAAGACTGATCTGAGATACCCAAGTTTTAGAGGATGAGTTTTACGAGTGAGATGAATCCTGCAACATAACCCACTGAAGCATGTTTAGACTGGAGAAGAGAAGGCTTAGGGAGCACCTAAGTACTCCCTTACAATATTTTTGAGCTTACCTACAAAAGGGAGTCAATCTCAGTACTAACTTGCAGGGTGGGATAATGAAATGCAATTATCATAATCTGAAATAGGGCAGTGTCTGACTGGATAAAAAGAAAAATGTTTCCCTTCTGAGAACAGCCATGCAGTGTAAGAAATTTCTCAGAGAACTCGAAGATCTCTGAGAAATTTCTTACACTGCATGGCTATTCTCAGAAGGCTGATCCATCAAGACGGATCAAGGCCCTCAGCTGCCTGGTCTGAAGACAGAGCTGCCCCTRTTTTGGGTAGGAGTTGAATGGTGACATCCTGGGGTCTCTTCAGGCCTAAGCGAGTAGGGAGGCTGTGCTGTCTTTCATGCTGAAACATCACACAAGAGATATTATGCCCATATATCAGAGGCAGACTGTGAAGGTAATGCAGGATCTAGACAAGATATAACACAGAGAGTTATCAGATGTTGATAAGACACCTGGGTCAAATTTAGGTTCAGCTGGCACCTCCAGAACAGAGGTTTTGGAAGCATGTCTGTTCTTATGAGAAAYTGATGTGGCACAGGTGTGGTGGCTCTTGCCTTGGTGTGTGGGGAAAATGTGAGAAGTAAAATCTGTTWTGGAATATGAGTGAGAATGAAATTAAAAAAAAAATACACAGAAATAAAAGATAGTATGCACAGGTAGATGGAAACATAACTTAAAGAGACTCAAAGAATGGCTGATTGATGAGTATATAAATTAAGTAAATGGACTACACTTCATTAGTTTTAAAATGAGATATTTCCTCTGAAGGCAGTTGTTAAGTGAGATTTTTTTTAAAACTTGATTTGAAAAAATATAACTCAATATTTGCAATCAAGAATGAAAATTAAATTATACTGTAGATGGAAAACTAAAAGATGTTTTAGTAACAGAGGCCAGTCAGGGAAATGTCGCACAGGCAAATGCTTGAGCCKGCTGGAAATAGGTGATATAAACTGGTATAAAGAGAATATAAATGATAGGTCACTCAAATTCTGTGCAATTTGAGAAATATTTAGTCTGTGCCCTAAATTCTGCAGAGTTACAATCTGGAGCACTTTTGGCCTTTGCCTTGGGGAATGATACAATGCAAAGTTTGTGCACAGATTTCCCACTGGCTTTTAGAGCAGACTCACACAATGAAAAAGAGCTAAGTCAAGGTCAGATTTTGATTTCTCAATGCATTGCTAGCATATTTCCTATTGCAAGTAAATTGCACAAAAATGGCTATAAATAGAACAACTCAGCATACAGACAAATGAGCAAGTGCTTTTAACTATTGAGGGTCATGTAATTATGTCCTTTCACTGAGCAATAAATGAGAAGAATGCTATAAAGTGATTAGTGAGCAAGACTAGAAGACACTGACACTAATCTTCTGTATTGCTTTCAGCAAATGGAATTACTTACACATAGACATTCAAAGCCATGTGCTTAAGTGTCTTTTAACATGTGCTTTTATCCTCTGAGAGGCATAATGATAATACTTTTCTACCTCATAGGCATTTACTGGATGCTCAGAATTAAAAAAATGGGGTCATAGAAGTAGTTGAGGGAAAAAGCTATAAGAAGGAGAACAGCTTAGTAATTTGTTTTAAAAACAATGCTAATCACTTCCTCCCAGTGATTTTATTTAAAATACACAACCCTCCCCCACCTTCATTATCCCCACCTTAAATGATATTTTTTGCCCCTATACTAACTGAAATACTAATGTGGCATGTGCAGAAACAGACATGGTCTGCTTTTTTGTCCTCAGATTTAGATATGAAAAACAAGGAAGTTTTTATATTTACAGTTTTTCCCTTCAGCTTTCCTGGAAGGGAATTTTCCCTTGCTCAGTACTGCTTCCAGGTACTGCTGACAAAACAGGGAACAAGGCCCAAACCAAAATTACCCTGAAAGTGCCCAGYGTGAAAGGATCTTGACTGTACCATTTTTCCCTTTCATTCCTGATCAGGAATGAAATGGAAATGCCATTGTTAGCACTTCAAATGATACCTCAATAATCAAAACATAATGGGGGTATTACAATGCTTAGAATTCAAAGCATTTTCATCCCATAGAATCAAGGAGGCTACTTAACCTCCTTGAACCTTGTAAGTTCTATATTTAGAACTTATTTTCCTCTCTTCTGTGCTGTTYGCAAGGTATTGGGAGTTCCTCCTCCAGTCTCTACCCACTGCCAGAAGCTCCTGTGATGCCATGATCCCGTTTTCAGGTCAGGCCAGTGACTGAAGTTAATTACATCYTTCTTGCATGGGAGGAACCATATTAAGTTGTTGATGTTTCATTTTACTATTTTGAAATCAAAAGACCTCTGCAATCCATGGAATGCMTAGGCAAGCTACAAAAGTATGATGTGCAACAGTGTATATGATCAGAAGTCCTGAGCACACTGTTGGACTAGCACCAACTTTATTAAGTACAAGGCTCTTGGTTCAGTTGCAAAACAATTCCAATTCAAATGCAAAACTATAATGTTCTAAATATCTAAAGCTTTTATACACATCTCATAGTTTCATATCAACAGTGGATGCCCTTCTGGAGGTCATTAAGTCCAACCTGCTGCTTGACGTAGGACTACCACTGTCAAGCCAGCCATAGATTTGTTTTAGCTGGGTCTTGAAATGTCCAAGGTGGTGACTCCATTTGACTAAACCCAGACTGATTTGTTTGTATGCTGGGCAGCAGGTACAATGCTGTATAAAAGAAACATTTTCAGTTGTAYTGGCTAGGCAAGGGCCCAACCCAGAAGCAAGAGCTTTTCACTATTTCCTGCAGAGAACATTTTATCCAAAGAGGAGTGGAGGTTTGGTAGTTAGACATAATTATTGTGGAAGTGATATGCCACTAGAGGTTGTCAAGTATAGTCTGCTCAATGTTCTTCTGGGAAAATAAAGCTCAATGGCATTTTGTAGTCAGGGTCTGTGCAAGAGGTGTAGCTGTCCCCAGGTAACCTGCTTATTGCAGCTATTGCTCTCTGGTAAATACTATTAAGAGCTCTTTTTTCCACTGGAGCGCGGTATAAATAAATGATTATCACCATTCCCAAAGCTGTACTAATTGCCATTAAGTGGGCTCAGAAGGAAAMAGCTTACTATTATCATCTAGACAGCCCACTAGAAACTACTCAGTTCCCAGTTTCTGAGAATGTGCACTTTTGGATGAATGGACAAGCAGTGCTGGCTTCTAATGCCTTATGGTGGAGGGGGCTGAATTACTGAATTGTGTGTTCCTCTGTGAAGGAAAAATGTCATTTATAATGTAGGTGTGTCACATGTAAAACTTTCAGTAGGTTTCTTCAAACTCCAGTTTTGTCTTGCTGAATGCTTCTCTTGTTCCTAATGACTTTCATCTTCCTTCACAAATTCCACAAAAATTGGGCAGGAGAGATTTCTTCCAGTCAGAAAGTGCATATTCCTTAACACATTGCCTTCCACAGCAAAGACAAAATTTATCTTAAAGGTGATATAGAAAAATTATACAGCCCCAGAAGTGGATCCTCTGTGTACAGAGAGTGAGTAAAACTGTCTGTGTTCCCTTCCCAGCCGCTTCTCAAATTTGCTCTCCATACCTGAAGCCTACAGGTTGTTGCCAATTTTCTGAATCAGCACCAAACATAGTGATGATTTTTTTTGTTTCATTCCTAATATAAAAAGGAGTCAAAATGAAGAATATCATCTTAGGGACAAAAGAAGAGCTGCTATCATATATCTATAACCTTTCCCCACAACTGGCCTGTGCCAGTTTAACTTTTAAACTGAGGCTGTAAGACTAGAAGTAATTTCACAGAATAACAGAACTGTTAGGATTTGAAGGGCCCTCAGGAGATGGGCCCAGTCCAAATGCCCTGACAAGGCAAGGTTACCTAGATCAGGTGACACAAGAWTGTGTCGTCTGGGTGGGTTTCTGGGTTTTGAATGTTTCCAGAGAGGGAGAYTCCACAACCTCCTGGGACAGCCTGTTCCAGTACTGTTCCACCCTCAATGAAGAGTGAAAGGAGGTGAAATTKATTTTGTTTTAATTTATAGCCATTGCTCCTCATCCTTTTACTGGACATCACTGAAAACAGTCCAGCACCATCATCTTGACACCCATCTTTGATGTATTTATGTGTGTGTAGTCAAGGAAGAAAGAGAAGAGCAGGTTCTTTCTTGCCACATTTAGGAGATGCTATGGAGACCCTTTGTGGGAGCAAGCTCTTTCTTGAGAGACTGCCATGAGGCAGTTTGACCTGTGGGACACATGCTGGTGCTCAAGTCCATGCCTGACAGAAACATGTAGTTTTCTGTGGAAACTTTCTGTGGAAGAGCTGCTAAACAGGAGGCAGCATTTCCACCATTGCTGCAGTGCCATGCAGGCATTTCCCATCTGAGAAGGGAAAGGCATGAAGCYTACATGGGTGCTGAACAGGGAGCTGACTATTCCTGCAAGCTGGCACTTGGRGACATGGCTGGTCGTGGGGAATCAGCAGCCCTGTGGCTGGAGATGGCTGCACCCAGAGCAGAGAGCAGCAGGGCTCAGTGTAGCTGCTGGATGCTKGACGTGGATGCTGGACCTCAGCCCTTGAGGACACCATGGGATAGCAGCTGGGCTGGGTCAGCTCCAGCTCAGAGGGACTGCCTGGAGTCAGACCATCCAAAATTCCTGCTTAGGCACTTTCAGGCTCCTGTTTTCTCTTGATAGCATGCTGGCCTGGAAAGAAGGAACAGCAAGAGGGTCAAGAGCCCCTCACCCACTGCTGGGTGGTCTCTAGAGCCTGGAGCAATAGTTGCTATTGCACAAGCTCCACTGAATAGCCATGAAAAGTCTGGAAACCTCCCTCTTGGTCCAGCAGCCCCAACAAATGCTCTTTGCATTTTAGCTGATTTCCAGACAGCGATGGCTTCGCTGTGCCAGCGGGTGCCCGAGGTGTCTCTGACCGATGGTCCACAGCAGGATGCTCTGGGAGCCTGGCACTGCCTGGGTGTCCTGGCTGACCAGGACACTGCCACAGGCTGGCACAYCTGGGGTGGGAGAGGGACAAGCCCTGGGTCCTGCTGGAGGCCTGGTGGCACCCACGGCTCCGGCTCCAGGCAGCTGCACTGGATCAAGGCCTTGCACTCATCCTGTGTCCAAAGACGTGATCCCCTGGCTCCAGGGGTCCAGGACATCCACTCTGCATCCTGTGTCTTGAGTACTAGAGAAGCCAGCACTGCCTTCTCCCTCCGGCAAGGCCACGAGTACTTCCTGGAGCTGTGTTCTGAATTATCTACATGTATATTTAACAAAACTTCTTTTTCCTAAAGAAATCAAAACAAAGAGAAAAACCACTTGCAACTGCACAACTTATTTCCAAAAGTATTTATTCTGTATTATTATTTGTTCTCCAGACAAAACATGGAAATTATAAGAAATTTCCAACACTTTCCAAGCTGCTGTTGTCTTCCAGTTTAACACCTGGCTTATTCAGCCATATCCTTTAACAAAATCTTTTAATTCAATCTTTTGGTTAACTCTTATGTAAGAAGAAACTCTGCCTTGATAAGGAGCATGTKTCTGGGTAGTTAGCCATCTGCAACCGCCTGTAAACTCTCTGATGGTGAAAGTGAGGATGACTGATCAGACACATCTCAGGACTACAGAGCAGGCTGAAAGCTGTTTGGTGCCTATTAAAATCAATGGCAGCTTTAAATGCATGTGATTGTAAACTGAGTGYTGTGGCTCTTGCAATGTTTCCAAAGCATCCTTTGCTATAATACTGCATATCAGGGTAGAAAACAAAAAAGATGTTTGTCTTGTGGCAGGGGAATGGATGATATCATAGGCAGCAGCTTGAAAAGTTAAATACTTACTTTGTAATAGTTTTGAGAAAAAGCTTGGCAATTTTCAGCAAGTGTAAATGGATCATTGAAATGTATTTAAAATGCATTCCAAATTTACAGCAAAGTTCTGGAAARACTGTTGGATTGGGACTTTTTACTGCTTTGTATGGAGTATTTAGATACTGTTGAAGGAAATTTTCTCTAGGACATCGAGTAGACAATTTTACTTTTTGGTAACTCAATTTTGACATGAATGAATAAAAATTTTGGAAAATTTCAGAGAAAATGCTGAAGTTCTGTGGACTGCTGGAGGCAGCTGGAGGCCAGGCACCCAAGACCCCTGGGGTGACACTGGATTCCAGTTCTAGGCAGCTGAAATGAGCCTCAAGTCAGCAGAGCCAGTGGAGCCTGATGTTCCATCTCACCATAAAGCAAACCTTCATTCACTGGCCAGCTAAACAGCAGCACRGGCTCTACAAACTGTACCAGGGACATATCTGCAGAACATGAAGGGATTTATACATCCAGAGCACAGCTAGACACCCATTACACAATTATCTCAGTCTTATGTCAAGATATCATTTCCAAATGAAATTTGCAATGATATCATTAGATTATATAAAGAATAAGTATTTTTTAACTTTAAAAAAACCTTTAATTTTTTTCCTGAATAAAATTGGTTACATGTAGTACAAGTAAATGGATTGCTGATGGCAACTYAGATGTTAATTTAGATGACAAAATAGTAGGTTTTTACCTTCCCTAATAGACATACTTTCTGTTTTTCAATCTTTTATTTCAGTAGTTTAATGTTAATCAAACTTTTTTTTCCTCATCCCTTTCATTCATATCCAATTGGGCTGGAGACACAGCTTTGGGCACTGGCATGCAATTCAAGATAATTTATTTCTRAAACAGCCTTGCTGATGAGTAGCTTGCACATGTATTAAATATGTAGTTGGAAGGAATGTTAGAACTGATGCATGAACTGACAGCTTGGAGAATTGTGTGTCTTTCAGCAGGAAGGTCAATAAACATCTCCTGCATGCTGCATGCATGTTCTTGTGGATAAAGTAACGCCGAGGTTTTTTCTCAAGAATGTTGATTTTTTTGAAAAAGGAAAACCAGATGTGTATGTAGTGTGTTCACTGTGGATCAGAGAGAAATCTACCAGCAAAGTRTATTTATTTCTTCCATAATCAGTTTTTCTTCAGTAATAATACATGCTGCTGGAAAGTGATAAATTTATCTAAAAGGAAAATGCATACTCTCTTGAAGTTTCGTTTTACACATGTGCACACCAACAAATCTGACTAGCTTTTACTGGAATGTAACTGGAGCACCAGTAACTCCTGTGATTGCTTATACATCTCCATTGCATGCTTCTGTTTTCATGAGGGGAATGATTATTGCTTCTCAAAAACATTCATCTTTCTATTTTCAAATGCCTTGAATTTGGATTTTCAAGCAAACAAACAAAAGAATTACTCATGCAAGTATTTCTTTTGTGTTGGCTGAGTTTTATGGGAAGTGTAAGAAAATAACTTCCCACTGTTTTGCACTTTTTTGTTTTTAGCAAATCTGGACCAAAAATCCTAAAATAACGGAGCAAGTCAAACATWAGCTCCATTGAAATGGAATATCTTATGCTATGCCAGTGAAAACTGGACTGGATTTCTGTAGTTATAAGTCTGAAAGTCTGCTCCTTGGCAGGCCCATGGGGCTGTGACAGTGTGGCACTGAGTGCACAGTGAGCTGGGGAGCKGCCAGGGCAAGTGACTGTCCCTCAAAACATGGCTCACCAGGTCACTGGTGACACTGTTCTGCTGTAGGGACATTTAGTATCAGAATGTGATGCCAAAAATTTCCTTTTATATAGGTATTTTTAGAATGACTGATTGAACTCTGGCACTTAMAAAGGCCCCACAAACATGGGCCAAAGGCCAAATCCCTCACCAGAATAAGGAACTGATGGCTGCTGGGGCAGATGAGCATTCTCACTCTGAGTTCTCTCTTCTTTTTTCCTCTCCCATCAGTAAGCTTCCTCCTATCCTCTGGCAGATCCATTGTCCTTCCTTTTTGCCCATTGGGATGGGGTTAAAGTTATTGTCTTTGGGATGGACTCGCTGTGCAACATCTAAACAGCTCTCTGACCTGCAGATCTAGAGAATATCCTTTGTAAGCATTGTAGATACTGTAATTGTAGAAGGAGAACTATGTGCAGCTGGAACAATAGTAAGTGTGAAAGTAAGTTTTATAATAATAATAATAGTAAGTTTGAAATAATAATAATAATAATAATAATGGTTTTCTATTGTCTCTTCTAGATTGACTCCATGTAACAAGTGTTTGCACAGTAGCTTGTGCTGTGGCTCTGTGGTGGCTGTAATTCTGGCAACCTCATTCATAAAGGTGTCCTGTTCATTTCAGTGGCCCCTGTAGAGGAGAATTGGGATGGTAATCTCTGTCTTGGCATGAAGCGTCGACTGGGTTTTTTTCTTCAGACCCACTCTATGCCTTCTATCTTTGTGCCCTCAAAATGAATGTCCAGGGCAAATCCCACTGCTTTCATCTACAGCTACTTTGGTGAAGCTGAACAGGAAGAACTTGAACTGCAAAAAATCCATAATTTAAATGGGAATATATATGACACACTGCAATGACACCCAGAAGTACAATCCTGCAAGAGTGATATCAGAGCAAGATGTCTAGAGCCAAGCACAGACTGAAGTCCTCAGAAGGAAGGGACCCAAAGAGCTGTCCCACAAAATAGCTGAATCCAGCAACTAGGAATCCAGTAGGTACCAAGAGTGGAAAATATTTGACATCAGAACAGGATGCAACCTTGAAGTTAAAACCAGAGTGATGCTCCACTTTGCATTTGAAACTTCAGCTCTTTGCCAGGAAGGTGTTGTGTTAAATTTGCTTTCATCTTCCTAGTGAAACATTCCAACTTTTAATGTTTTAAAGTGTTGTTTTAAAAAAACCCAAAGGTCTGTCTGTGTGCTCTGACTCATATTCTCCATAAGCAGCAAAAACAAGCAGGGAGATATAGAAGAGGTAACAGAAGAGATCAGGGGAGCCAAAAGAAAGATGGAGTGATAAATTTCAAGGCATTTTGATGRCACTGAAAAGTTTGTATGTCACTTTTTTTTTTCTACTTAATCTTTTTCTTTCTTGATTTGTTGATATTTGTCTTGATATTTGTTACTTGATCTTTTGAGAAAATGGTAACTAAAGATTTCACCTTGCATTGTGACCATATTTATGATGACAATATTATGATGAAGTTACTGCTTTCAAAGCCTYCTTAACATTTGCTTGGTATAATGGGAGATTGCTAGGCTTATGAAATGAGACTATAGCCACATTTAAAAACAGGTCAGCAGACAATATACTTGAGGAGGGAAGGGTGTGRTTTTCCAGGGATATAGCTTAGCTCTATTCAAAACAGTCTTCATTTTGGAAGTGTGATTCAGATATGCTTGCAGACACGCTTTCACTTCTTCAAGAAGTGAGATAATGAAGCTTAGAGTGGATTTATCATTGCACAATATCCAGCATTTCACAACCTGGAATAAAATTACCCAAGGCAGTCATARTGCATGCTCCATGCTGCATGCATCTCCAGGTGAAAGGCAGGTGGTTGAAGTGATTTGAAAGCACAGTGTGATTGCATCAGCCAGGTGAGAGGCTGCTGGGGAAGCGCCCCAGCCCTGAGTCAGCAGAGTGTGGTGTGATCCTGGCTGTGCTGGAAGTGCTGCAGAACCTCCCTGCCTCAGCAGGAGCCTTGGGAAAGGTTTTGGCTGAGAAAGCTCTCCTGACACCTACTTGCTCTGCTGCTGTTTTCACATTTTCACAAAGGATGCAACTGTCTCCCTTTGGGGGACCATTCCATAGGATGCCCTGAAAATGATAGGCATTTGGTTTTGCCTGGAATTTACAGGGATTATACAATATGAACATAGGAAGATGGGGGAAATTGAGATGGGAATGTCCTTGTTCCAAATATGTGCATTGAGGCACCTAATGTGACAAATAAATCTTCTAGAAATACGAAAGACCTTAGAAATTAAAGTGTTGGGGACTGTACAAATGCTAAACTCATCAAGGAGGATTGTAGCATGACACAGCTTTTGTATTTTGCAAAGCAGTTTTCTCTGAATTGCTTAGCACATCTGCTTGGTGGATTATAGGATAAATAGGCAAGGGAGAAGTAGCCATAATTTTTACTCATGAGACCACAAGGGATTGAAACCAACTACTCTTGCAGTAGTGTGACCAAAGCTGTAATCCTCAGTTCTGTGCCCTTTACTGCCCTGAATGGGAGTATCCACGTCAGCATGGTTGATCCTTTCATAGCAGTGAAAGGGTCTCCTGCATCAGAGAGCAAAATTCTCCATCTAGCAAGTCTGGTACAGTGCATGCTGATGGAAAGAAGACAGCTGCTGTACACTCATTGCTCCAAGGGGAATGTAATCTATGAAGGAAGAATGTGCATCTGGGAATCTCAGCACTTCAAAAGGCGTAATAGTCAAGAACTCTGAATGGTACCCTCTTAGAGAAAACATAATACCTCTTCACTGACTCATCATTCTTTTCATTCTCTCCTTCTGTCTCACAGGACAAGGACATGCCTAGTTAGTATGACTTACATAAACGAATGTGTGTGAAAATTCAATCCTTAGAAATTACATTTCTTCAGAACCCCAAGAAGCTGTTCAGACTAATAATGAGTTATTGAACACCTCTTTCTTTTGTTCWGCCTTTTACTGATTTTACTAGATGTGCTGCAATAGCTCAGACCTCTGACTATGTGAGGTAGCGAAAGAGGTGATGATGGGGCTGGATTGTGAACAGAGAGCTCCAGTGACAATGTCACCCATGTACAGAATGCAGTCTTCAACAGGGGCATGAAAGATGCTTTGTGAACCAGTAGAAAAGCTGAGAAGGAACTGGATGGGTACAAAAGCTGACCTTAGCTGTATATTCCGTGCTGCCTACACAGGGACACGTTATCACACAGCCTTACAATCTTAGATAATTCCTTAAAACCACAAAGACTGCAACTGYTCATTTTCTGCATATTTCTCCCACATGACTGGAAAATTTATATTGAGGCGAACAAATACCATTTAAACAAAAAATGTTAATACAATTATCTTTTTTTAAAGCTGCTTGAATGGCTAGAACATGCTTTAAGTGGTGGTTATATCCACCCTATTTTTATATGCTTAAACTCCTTTGTCTCCTCTCTGCGTTCAGAGACCTGCAAACTTTCTGGTGTTGGTTTGCATATGTTCATGGTATAATTTGTACCATTTCTGGACTAAGTGCTGAAGTTCTCCTATTACTACTAATGGATACTACTAATGGCTGCTTTTAATTAAAAATATATGCAATGAAAACCACAATAATAAAATAGATAATGGACCAGGTCCCTAGCACCTGATCTTCATATAGGTGGCTGCGCAAGCACACCGTCATTCACCTCATCTCCTCCTCTTGTTGCCATGTCCTGAAGACTTGAATTTATGCAATATAACTCTAAAAACATGTGAACTTTTCTTGGTTTGTCTGACTTTTTGGCCACCTCTGGGAAACCCTAGGAAAAAGTCTAGGAGAAAGCTGCCATTTTCTGAGCAATGAATTTAGCCAATTCCCGGATGTCACCCTACAATGGGAAGGACATTGGGTCCTCATAGTGGAAGACTGGTGGCCCAGTCTGGGACCAGTTGGTTTGGCACTAGAGAGCAGTCCCCTCCTATCATTGTGGGAGCTTTGGGAAAGAGAGCAGGAAGAGCTGGTCCAGATTAACCAGCTTGTCAAGCCAGATGTAGTTGATTGGTTTGAGGTTTGACAACTCTGTACTAAGTAAATTAATATTATACCAAATTTAGGACCTAAATGCTCTTAGGAACAATATAGGTGGAGATCTTTCATGATACTCTAGTGCTTAACTATTTTTCACTTTATGGTAAATTTTGTGCATATTTTTCACTTTTTGTGCATATTTTTCATTTTGTGCATATTTTTCACTTTATGGTAAATTTTTAGTATGAATAAATGTATCCCAATTCTCATCCTGCCTCTGTGATTGCTATCACAACAAATGTCACTAAATCTGTTCTCCTTTTTTACAACTTTTGGTCTAAAAGAAAAAATTCAAGCCATGCCACATAGTTGGAAGTCCTGATATCATTCTGCAAGTCATCTATATAATTCTGTAGCAACGCCTTGCTATTGTTTTGAGTAGTTCCTCTTTTGCTCTTTAGTGACATATTAGATTTTCATCACTATCACTATTTTATTGGTGGAGAAGTGGTATAGGGAATATTAGTTAAGGTCACATTCCCAGGAAGCTGGTTGCAGTGCTATAAATAGAGGGTTAGTTTTTATAGAGCTAATTCACTGGTGCCACCACTTCAATTACAGCAGAACTTATGGGCTTGATGTTGAATCACAGAATCACAGAATATCCCAGGCTGGAAAGGACTCACAAGGATCATCAAGTCAACTCTTGGCCCTGCACAGAATGCCCCCAAGAGTTACACCATGTACTTGAGAGCACTATGCAAACACTTCTTGAACTCTGCCAGGCTGGTGCTGKGACCACTTCCCTGGGGAGCCTATTCAGTGCCCAAACACCCTCTGGGGGAAGAATCTTTTCCTAATATCCAACCTAAACCTCTCCTGATACAACTTCAGGCCATTCCCTTGGGTACTCTCACTGGTGATCAGATAGAAGAGATCTGTGCCCTTCCTTTTCCCCTCACAAGGAAATTGTAGATGGCAGTGAGATCTTTCCTCATAACTTTACCAGGCACCAAAGTGTAACTGAGAGGCCTGTAGGCTTCAGGGTCCTCCTTTTTGCCCTTCTTTAAAATCTGCCTCCTGAATGCTTCCAGTCAACTAGGAACTCTCTAGATTCCCAAGACACCACAAAAATCATCGAGAGATGTTTTTGATGACATCATCCAGCTCTTCAGAGGTTCTTGGATGAATCCAATTAGGCCMCATAGATTTTTAGGGATTCAACTGGAGCAGCAGATCTTGCACAATTCCAGGGTCAGCTGGGATTTGCTCATTCTTGTAGTCATGGTCCTCCAGGTCAGGGCTCTGAGACCCCTTTTGTCGGTCATCCATATTGAAGGCAGAGGCAAAGTTACTGCAGGAGTGATAGATAATATATGTTGTGCAAGTTAGATCAGAAATTAGCTGCTTTTTGGCTTGSGAAAATAAGGACTTTAAGAAAACTGCTGTTGCAAGCCCTGTAAAAAGTACTCTTTCAGCTGAACTTGCAAAAGGTGTGTTTGACTCTTGTGGAAACTGATGGTGCCCAAGGAGATGCAACTCTGTCTAAGTCCCTTTATCTAAACACCAGCTGTAGCTGTAGGCTTACAAGGTGGACAGCACTGATGAAAAAAAAAATAGATACTGTCAGCCCAGGTCTCAGAGTATAAAGAAAAGAAGAAAAAAGAAGAAAAGAGGAAAGTCTTGTCTTGGAAACATTTGGTGAACCATTTTGTTTTGCAGCTGGTTGATCAACAGTGTTTCTGAGATTACTTAGGATTTCAAAACCTTAACAGTGGCTCTCCAGAGACGCTTTTAGGGACAGRACTGGAACATGGCATTATGTAGATGCCACCTTCTATTTTTAGAGAAGAAAAAGTTTCTTCTCTTTTCTTCAATATATTCAGAAGAATGTCACTTGAATGTGGCTTTTCCTGCAGATCTGAACAAATCCACTAGCACTCTTGTCTGCAGTATAGTGCAAATAAAATGCATGCTAAGCAAAGTTTAAAAAATGGAACATAACACTAGTGAACAAGATGGGAGAGGGAAAGAATCAGCAGATAACCTTGGGAGTAATTTCTCCCTAGATGTTTATGAAATCTCATTTCAATCCTGAAAGTTTAGGCTGAGAAACACTGAAAATAGTTTTGTTTGGGTGAAATGGTGTTTCCAGGGGTTTTGGTAATGAGTTTCACAGGTTTCATTTAATTGCTCTCTGTCTGGGAAAACAGCCATGAATTTGTGACTGACTGGAAATCCAGATGTCAAGTTGAGCCATTTTTTTGCAGCTGGACTCCAATGGACGTAGTGAACAGTTAAGGGAAAGTACAAAGCGTTCCTGAGGGAACATTTRGGGAGGGAGGAGTGAGGACTGTCTCCCTTTTGGCAAGAAACCACGAGCAGTTTTAAAAAAAACACTTACAAGGGAATATAGAATTGTTTCTGAAGGAGATGTGCCATGTTCCTTTTTATTWAAAAAAAAAAAAAGGGCAAAAAGTTGCGTTTGTCTCACGAAGGGAAATCAATAAGTGCGCGTTTATTATAATGTTATTAGCTGCCTTGCTTGAATTCAGAGAACTATAACCCCTCCAGAAAGAGATTTCCTTTTGGACATCCTGCGTGAAGAACTGCTTTGACAACTTCATCTGAACAGAGCCCTTGAGTATGGCACTGAAGCAAAGAAAGAGCAAAGGGTGGCAGCCTGCTCCTTCTGCCTGTTAACAGGTCAGACCTGCCTCCTTGATCCTCTTCTAGGGCTAAGCATGCTTTTAATGTATAAGGACAAAGGACTCCCAAGTAAAAGAATAGAGCCTAGAAAATGAGGATATTATAATAATGGCCTTTCTTAAATACAAAAGCTATTTTACTGGTTATGTTGTGTAATATCAATTTAGATTGATATATTTTTTYCTTGTCAATTTTTATCTTTTACTTCCAGAAGTTCTTCTTCAGTGATCAATTTCTTTGACTTCAACAGAAAGCTGGGTCCCACCACGTGCTGATCCTTTAATCATTGGCAGAGACACGCCCTTGGAGCTCCATGTCTGTTCACACGGACTAGTTTAARGACTATGGGCTGTTGTAATCTTATAGGAGAAACAGTCTAAAACATTCTTTACCATGACCACAAACCTAATTTGTTGCTCTGGTTATGCTGGGAGCAGTGCTGAGCTTTGACTCTGGCTGTGTGGTTAATGAGCCTCAGGCAGGCTGGGGCAGTGCCCCACCACTCCTGATGGGAAAGCAGAGGGCAATMATCTCTCTCAGCACTTCTGTTGCTTCTTGGAGTACGTGAAGCTGCTCCAGGTATGCCCTGCCTGTAGCCATACTTATGCAATAATTTGGAGCCGGTGAGCCATCAGCTGTGAAACAAAAAATTAAGTTCTATGGAGAAACAGTTAAGAACGGTATGATCTCCTTATCAAGATATCATACAAGTAAATAGCCTCAGCTTGTGGTGGAAATATTAAAGGAGTTAATTTGCTTAAATTTTGCCTGTCATATGAAGCCTGTAATCATAGCAATTACTGTGTCCTTGGGTATTCCCTGTGGAGTACAGAGATTGTTGCCCAAATACTGACCAGGCAAAATTTTCTCTCATATAAGACAACAAACAAGATATAACTCAGAAGTTATTTTTGCTTATGTAAAATAGTTCTAGCTGTGTTAGTTCCTCCTGCTTTTGCCTTGACCCATTGGCTGGAAAATCCTCACAAGCTTGCACCAAAGACAAATTTCTTCACTGAGTACCTCATCATGAGCCAAAGGGTGGATGGATGCA
The DNA here is from genome assembly GCA_014549065.1 of Cardinalis cardinalis. Classification (NCBI taxonomy): domain Eukaryota; kingdom Metazoa; phylum Chordata; class Aves; order Passeriformes; family Cardinalidae; genus Cardinalis; species Cardinalis cardinalis. Next base: position 18,095,410 of record JACDOX010000001.1, read on the forward strand.
CCTCTGAAAGGCTGACATCAAGGAGGAGGTCCCTACAAAAGCCCAATAATAACTGTGAAATTTTACTACTTTGCAAAATTCTCTTACAGCATGGCAAGGTTTTATTGCAGGAAAAAGGATGGAATCAGAATAGTTGCTGTATTTTGTTAATAAAAAGGGTTTATCATTGCTGAGTTGAGTTTAGCATTGCTATAGCTAGTAAGAAATCTGAAAATAGATTTCAATATTAATAGGATTTAATTTATAATTATATATTATTACTGCAACATCAGAGAAAATATTATKAATTGAGATCCACTACCAACAAGAGTTGCCAGAGGCATTAACCTTTGTAATTGATTTTAGTCATCTGTGACTTGATTATGAAAATGCTAGACTTTTGCAATGCCCTTGGAAATAGCAGRCTGGGCATGTGAATCTTGCTATAAGTTGATGATTGGATTTTATCCTATCTCTTGTGACCCTTGGCCTTTAAAAAGCAAATATCAGATGACCTTTTGTGTTTTGTTTCATCAGCAAAGAAGACTGGATGTTTTAACAGGTCTTTAATAAGCAGCTTTATCTGTGATGCAGGAGGGTGGATCAAACTTGTGTTCAAGGTGAATGTGTATTTCATTTAACTACAGACACAGAAGAGTCCAGCACAGCCACTGAGGATTCCCCTGTGGGCAGTGGACAAGGATCTCAACAACCCTAAGGAAGCATTTACAAATGAGGTCAGCAGTCCCTAYTGATTTTTGGTTTTCTCTGTCTGGTATAGTGAATGCACAAATGACTAGATTATACCTAGACAATTTCCACCCAGAGTAACAAGTTAGGACAAAATAATTCCACTGGGAAAAGAGCAAAGGTAAACTGAGCTCTAACAGGATGTGACCTCTGTATGGGGTGCTGAGCAGTGGTACTCAAATGGCCTGTCAAAATGCCTCACTGATGAAAAACAGTCTAAGTCCAATCTGAGAATCAAATCAAAGAGCAACCAAGCAGAAACCAAGAATTTGAAGCAGACAGCTCAGTCTTGGACAACCCTTTGACAGGAGACACATATTCCAAAAGAAGGTAACTAAATTACGCTACTCCTAAGTAAMCAAGCTTTGATGACCCTCAAATGAAATGTATTCATTTCATGTATGAGATGTATTATTTCTTCAACATATATATATTTCCGTGGGTTTTGTTTTGCTTTGTTTTGAGTGTTTTTTGTTGGTGTATTTTGTCATGTTTCATTTTTTGCTGTGAATGTACATTGGTGTTCAGGAACCAAAAAGTGATCAGTTCCTGATGTATTTCCCAGGCATGTCTACGCAGTCCTSGTCCCTGTGCCAGGACACCTACCAAGATTCTTTGCACTCTCTTGCTGCAAGATAGGAGTATTTAATCCTTGGTATGTTCTCATTTTGAGGAGCATTGCGTCTTTCCACGTTTCATGCCACCCCACCCACCAGGCTTTTCACTAAAGTCTTCTCAAGGTGATTATCAATGCAGCACAATACTCCTGAGCAGTGGAATGGTCTAATGGAGAATAAGGGGAAATCATTAAGATTATGTCACATTTCCAAGCCATCAGAATCGTGCAGATCTGGAAAGCAAATGTTGAACTCAGGAAAACCTTCATGCCGCCCATTGTTAAGTGAAAGCCTGGGAGAAAAATGAACAAATACATTACATGTTTTTCTAAATATTGCTGAACTGCTCAGAATAAATGTTCTAAAAATGATCCCATGAAAGAATAATGAATATAATAGACACATTTTTGTTTGGACAAATTCATTAGCTTGAGGAACTATCCGTTTCCTGATGACTTCCTCTCTTATTAGTACATATTAGAACTTTCCAAGCATGTCTGCCTTGTTGCCATCTAATCTGTTCATTGAGGAGAGGTGATTTAAATTTCACGTTTGTAGGGCATGTGAGAAGGCTTACACCAATGTATCACTGAGAAGGAAATATCCAGTTTGCTGGCAGAAGTGTCAGCTGAATGGAATAGTTTTGGTGAACACATTGCTGAAGGCATTGCTGCTGTTGGACACAAACAAGACAGATGAAACTGTTCAGAGGGAAATGATATAATACACCATGGTGGCCAGAATATTCTTTGTCTTCATAATAAATTAAAATACAGAACTATTAATTTCCTAGGTAATGACAGACATATTGTTTTTTAGGATTGCTCTTGATCTTGTACAATACCTCTAAAGAAATAATTTGTCTTCTATATTTAACATCCAGATTTTTTTCTTGCACAGAGGTTCAAAGAAGATTTCAGTAAGAGCTTGACCTTGACATTTTCACCAGTAAAGGATTTTTTCAGGTGCTTTTGGCTTTTGTTCTCAGCTAGAAGAATCTGGCCTCATGCTTCCTGCTGGGCAGGGCACATCAAGCTGGATCTTCTGCAACTTTCCTGCTGACCATGGCTCTTACTTTTCAAAGGTGACACCTGTGAATCAGTGCTTCAGGCAGATCACAGTCAGCTCTCCCATCAGTACCAAGATAAAAAAGTCCCACAGGCAACTCTCCTTCGAGCTCACCTCAGCTACTCTGTGGTTCTTTCACTCCCTGCCTCATGTCCTGGTTTGCTTCTAAACCTTTGCCCATGAGTTTTCTCCTTCTTTTATAGCTTTTTGGAGAATGTGACTTGGTTCTACTGTTCTCTTGAAATCCATGTATATATTTCCCAAGCTGGCCAATTGTTTTCTYTAGTGGACAAGAATTCAATATGGTCCAACATCCACTCTGCAGAAACAATCTTACAATAACATTTTACCTGCAGGAGTCATTCAATGTCCAAATGCAACTGTCTTGCACTGCACCCGTGAGTTGTTCATCTGTAGATAATGAGTGAGTGTTGCCAACGAATAGCTCAAAAATTTTATGAATAAATGAGTTTGAAAGGTGGTATTGTGAATAAAAAGTTTTCTTTTTGAGGATTACATTTGCTTTCATGTAAAATTGCTTCATCTTTTTGCTTCATTGTTTTTATTTTTCGTGTTTTTTTCCCAAGGCCTATCATCTATCCAGCATAACTGAACTGTTTCCAACAATTAGCTTCTCTTTTTCCACATTTCAGAGTGAGGTTATAGCTCTAATATGTTTGTGCCATATCATTTCTCATGAAAAATATTTTCTCTTCTAGCTATAAAATTGCGTGATCCTCTTAGTCTCACYGAGATGGGAATTTAGAAGTGTGGACACCTTCTCAGAGATTTTAAAGAACATAACGTGGAAGATTTCACAGGAAGAGATAGGCTAAATGGTCATGACTATTCATACTGGTCTAAAATACTCCTGCTTGTCTACAATATCACTGTAAGCCAGGAGTGAAAGTGGTTTCAATCTGCCTGGAAGAAACAGAGCAGGCCATTACCAGAATAACTGGTGGCACCACAGTCAGTGCATGGAGTGTGCCTCATCAGGCATTTGCTCAGTTCTTTCCCTTGGACTGCAGAGTGCTATGAAGCCACTCCAAAAAACTCCAGGGGTGTCTGTGGTGGAAATCCTTATGCATTAATTGACTCTCCCCCACATTCCAGTGTTCCTGCTTTGATATCCTTTTCTCCTTACCTGCAGGTATGCTGCTGCATTGCTGTCAAATTCAAGTATACCAATCTCACTGTGTATCTGTGTAACTCAGAACTTCCTCCTGCCTGAGAAATCTTCCCAGCCACCTTCAGAGTGCTTGTGCTGTAACTTTGAAGTTACACTAACCTGCACAAGGCTGCCAGTAGGAAAATCTCATTCTTTATTTCCTTTTCTTCTGTATGAAGTGCTGGATTGGCACCTTTTGCAAATCAACACAAGGCTGCTGTGGGCACAGAAATGCTCTGTTCAAATCCAGGTAAGTTCTTGTTCCTGAGGGCAACTGGTCATAGGAAAAGATGTTTGAACTTGTGTTTTACCTATCTACATCTGTATTTCCACAATCCTGCCTTACCATAAATAAAGAAAAATTAGCTTATTARAAGTTAAATAATACTCAAGTTAAAATAATAAAATAATACTTGATCATCTTCTGTTTCCCAGCTTCCAGCCCTTCCAAACATCTTTGAAAATTTGTCTAAAATTTAAAATCAAAACATGCAGCTTCATCTATCATAATGAATAGGAAATATTTATGTTGCCTACTGGTCCCCTGTCCAAAATCCTTATTTCTCAAGAATAGRTTCACTGAATGGTGAGAATGTTTCCATAGCTACCATACTGTGTGGGCATAAGGAAGCAGAATTTGCAGGGAAATTGCTCTGTTATTTATTAAACTGGCTGATAAAGGTGAAAAAATTCGGTGACGTTTCAGGCTCAGAATTCCTTCTCCAGTTCAAGCAAAATCATTGTGTTCCACCTATAAATATGATTTTCTGTTGTTTGTTTCAGCTCTCTTACTGATGGGCGAGGCTGTATGAGCCCGAGATCTGGAAGGAAACAGAACATCACTCCTGTTGGTCATTCAAGCTGTCAGCTTTGATCACTATTCTGGGAAGGACTGTGACTGCATAAAAAGTCTCTACCTCTCAGTTTGTGCCTCATTCAGGGATCTCAGTTTTACCCCAAAAAAATGTTTGAGAGAAACACATTTCCTCACATTTCACAAAGCTGAGCACTGGGATGCATGTGACACWGTCAAATCTCCCAGGACTGTTTTCTGAAGGAATCCATGTGCTTGCTACTGTCAACACTTTGCTTAATAGCTATGAAGTTGCATTGATTTTCTCAGTACTGTAATGTCCCAATGACATTAGGCAAGAATGCCTCTACAAGTCTATTACCACATACACAGCAAGTATTACCAGAGAGGAAAGAAGCAAAACTCTTCAAGTACTGGGAGAAAGGTTGTCCTAGTTCTTTGGAAATCTTTGTTTCTTCTTTGACCTAGCAGAGACCTTAAACTGCCCAGTGGTTTCTTCAAGGTTTTGCAATCGTGAGGCAGAGCCCAGCAACTTTCTGAATTCATTTGATAAAAGTGTTTGGAAATGAGATATCAAAAGAAGTGAAGCAGGACTAGCTATATTCACTCCTGGTAAAAAAAAAAAAAAAAAATTGGGGCAGGGCTGTGGCCCTCAGCGAGCAAACTGAGCTCACTGTCCTGTGAGGCAGGGGCAAGGYTGTGATGGGGCAGACCGAGGCACACCTGGAGTTTCAAGCAGAGAAGAAAAAGCACAACAAAGGGTAGAGCATTATTGTGATATTACTGGCTCCTCCTCCTTGCAGCACATGATGCAGAATGGCACTAGGAAGATGCTTCAGCTCTGGTACTGTGTGCCTCCTCTTGTATGTGGCAGCTGCTGAGGGATCTCTCAGTTGTCCTTGYCACCAGTCCCTGTCACCAATCTGCAGTGGGCCCAGTCCTGTCCAGTGAGCAGACTGTCTGGTACTGTTACACAGAAATCTCAAACTGAGGAATTCTTTACAAAGGTTTGTGAGGGGGATATCCTGTACTCCATCCTTTTTTCTCTACAGCTCCTCTGGCCCCCTCCTCCCACTTCCACACCCTGAGCTCAAGTTTCGAAGCCTTTTGAACTATTTTAAAAAATGTACAGCTTGTCCTCTAAGACATAGGAAATTACATTTGATGGTCTATTGTATAAGAATTTCCATATTTAGACAAAAATCAACAGATACAATCTCTGATTTCCTTTCCCCTATACTCCTCATATTTGCCTCTTCTTGCACCGCTTGGTTTGGCTGCTGCCATGGTGCAGCAGAGGCAGATGTCATCAATTAGAAKATGGATTTATAACTAGTGAGAGATACATTCAAGGAGCCTGTTCATCCAGATCCTGTGTACTCWCCCTGGTTTGGGTTGTCTGCCCCACAGCTCACGTCTGCTTTTTGATGCTACTTCAAAGATAAGTTTTTACTCAGTCTGTACAAAATATATATCTCATATAAGAATGTTTTGGCTTACTGGTCTATAAATTCTGAAGCAGTCTTTCTAAGGCTTTATGAAGCAGAGGTSAGTGATATTAGACTGGATTAATTATGTAGCTGAACTCCTAAAAGGATTTATAAATAAATTTTGGCTTCTTGTGGTTAACTATTTGGTGTGATCATGGTGTAAATTTTCTCTGTGGCAGTCAACTCAGTAACAATACTGATTGAGGAAGGAGCTCAGTAATGTTGTAGTAGTTAAACTCATTTATGGAAATGCTGGAGAGGAACACTGTAAAGCATAACAAAATAATATGTTAAAACATCAATACAATAAAAATGAAGCTTTCAGATTTAAAATTAAATTCCTCAAGACCTTTAAAAGTATGATTCTGGCTAATTTTAAAGCCAAGAAAATTACTGATGAATTCAGCAAATAAGTTAAAAGAACTCCAACCCCCCTCTCCCCCCAAAAAACCAAACCAAACCAAAACCCCAATGAACTTAAGGGAACAGCTACAATTTATCATTTGCACTTGAGACAGGACTTTGGCCTTTTTCAATTTAGACAAGAAGAGTCATTCTTATACTCAGTTTCCAAACTGTGGGATGGACTTCCTTTGAAACAAAAGACTCATGCTAAGGTCTAGTTTCTACTCAGACATTTGCACAGACATTAACCTTTCCTTTCCCAAAACAAGCATAGATTTCTCTATCTGTTGAATACATAAATTTGTTCCTTGGGTGAGCAAGGGTGTTCCTTGGTTCCATTTATGAGAAAATACATCACATCCAGGGGAAGCTGGTTGCCTCTTGCAGCACAAATTAAGAGCTCCTGAACTTTGATACCCAAAGTGATTCAGGTGCTCATCTCTGACTGGCAAGGATTCCAGTGTAGTTAGAAACAGTCTTTAATGAAATGTTATTTAAAAAATCTGAGGGCTCAAGTGCAAAGGGAAAAAAGTATTCTTTTGTTTCATTGCAATGGATTTTTATTGCAAAATGAGGCAGATCATTATAAATGAAAAGTTAATGCTTTTTACTTTTAACTCTCCAACCTCTCTATGTGTTTAGGATAGCTTTCTCTGTTTAGAAAGCACATGTAAGGTTTGCAAACTGGCCAACTGTTGTGCAATAAATCAGTTTATAATATATAGGTTCAGCTAACCCATATTTTCCATTGTCAGCCTTCTAGCTCATTTATTAGTCTACGAAGAGTGTTTTGCACTGCAGAATACCCATGTAACTACAATGTTTGAATTCCCATGGAGAAAATTATAAGCACATGAAAGTAAAGCACATTCCTCATGATCTTTATGCTGCTTGAAGATTAAGAATACAATAGATTAAAAGAATCCAGGAATAAGTTGGTCTACGGGGGGCAGTCACAATATTTGTGTAAGCCTATGCTGCTTTAATATATGAATTACAAATAAAGACCTAATAGAAATGTTTGAAATGGCCTCACCCCCCCTTTGGTTTTTGTGTTTCAGAAGGAAAATTGATCAAAAAAGTTTGTGGCATGCATTTAAAAAAAAAAATAAAATCAGAGTCCAGTCTGTGTACAGTAAGACTATTCAAGATATGTAGTTTTACAAAAACTAAGAAAACATGCAAAAACATTACCAGAAAGACAATGTTTCCAAATAAATGGATACCCCTAACAAATATTAAGTCTTTATTTGCAGTATTTATGAAGTTTGAGTTGTTGTAGATGATCTCAAGACTCTAATAAATACTTGGGGCTASAGTAAATTCAGTGTAGTTACATTGATTGGCAGGATCTGAAAAACAACTTTTAACTGCTTCCATCAAGAAATCAAAACCATCTTGTGACACAAAGCAAAAGTTGTTATTAAAAGAKTAACAAAGTTAAAATATTAAATTAACATTTTAGATCTTGTTAAAACACAGTGGAGAATAGTAGAAGTTAAATACTCCTCTAGTAGGTGCCACGTGGAAAGCAATAGAAATGGCTCTACCACAAAATCACAGGTGACACACTTCAGAAAGAGTTCTTAATTTGACTCTTTCCCTATCATATCAGCTTTAAAACTGTCTTTATTCTTTTGCCATTAAAAATATTTCAGAAACAAATAAGTGAAAATAGACATCTGTTTCTTCTTGATGGCTCATGAAACTTTATCTTGCTCTGACTTGATGTCTCTATTCTTATTCAGTTTCAGTAGCAACCACTTAAGTTCAAATTGTATTTGGCAAATACTACCAGTCTTCCAGTTATCAGTAAGAAGCCAAAAGCCCCAGGGCTGAATGTAAATCTAAACCCAGCAGGACCTGACTGTCAAGCATGCACTACCATATCTGCTGCTTTCTGTAGAGTTAAATTATTTGGAACAGCACAAATAAGCCTCTAAGAATATTTTGCTATGTGTGACTGAAACCTGTAAATTAATTTTCGTGATACTGAGAAAACTTGTCTGAGGTGATCAACTGTGCAGGAAATATTTGCCTTGAAAGAAAGATCCCAGTTTGTTYATGCCTACTTAGCCCTGTGAGATTATTGTGAGATTATTTGTTCTCCTGTCTCACTTTTAAATCTTTTGAATGATTTTGTCATCTTCTCTCAGARCCCAGGCAATGCCCTGTGACCAAAGGTCCAAATGTTGTTATTCCCTGTGAAAGTTCAGAAACAAATTAGTTCATCTGACCACGGGTTTGGGAAGAGTACTCTCTTTGGCTGCAGTACTGGTGCCTTCAACCTGACCCAAAAGTTTCTTTGATTATTAGATTTCATGGCTTGTCAACATCAGTGGGCATAACTGAATCACAGCTCTCTGGTTTTCAAATGCTCGTGTGTAAATTCAGATTTTGGTCAGTGCTGCTTTGATGATTTTTTTCTGCATCAAGATCTATTTTGTGGTGTAGGCATCCCTGTGTAARTTAACTCAGAGAGAGCTTGCAAAACAGCCCAGTTGTGAAATGCAGGCAGTGTTATAACCAGATGTTGTTAGCAATAAAGGCCTAATTAGACTCTAGTCCCATGCATGGTGCCAAACCCAAATGGTCTCTCATGGCTGCACTTTTATTGTCTGGCACATTTAATTGAATCCTTGGAAGCAATCTGGGATTCTCATCCCGATGACTACAATCCCRATCTCCTTAAGGGTTAAATCCTCAAATGCTGTGGCCAGGAGGGAACTTCAAAGCAGAACTGCTGTCAGCTTTACCTCCTGTGCACGCTCCAGGAGCAGCAGGCTTGCAGTGCCCCGTGGGATGTTGCTGGGGAGCAAGCTCAGCATGTCAGGGAGCACGGGATGTGCACCTTGGCCATGCTTCCCTCGTCCAGCCACAGCCAGACATGGTCCTGCAGCATCCTCCCATTGCTGGCAAATTCCACATTCCTGGGAGTGCAGTAATGCTGCTGTGAGCAAACAGAGAAAGTGTGCACAACAGTGTCACACTTCTTGCTACCTTCTACACACAACTGCTTGATTCTTCTTGCAGTCAAGAATAAAGACCCAAGAATAAAGGTCTTGGACTGCTGTTTTTCTTCAAGTATCTGAATGAGACTTCTACAAAACAACTGCTCACAAGAATKTTTTTATTTGTACAGCAAGGACATACAGACCCATTTTTAATGGCTAAACAAAACATTTAGAGTGATATGCCTAAATATCAATCTGAGGAATAAATAAACTATAGGTAGAAATAATTTCAGATTTTACGAGGGAATTTGAAATGAGGCAGAGGTCCTGAAATGGCTGCCTTCAGACATGAGGAAGTCCAAGGTTGCTGTGACCTGAACTCTTTCTTGAACATCCTGACCTCAGCAGAGGGAAACATAAGCAGGTTTGATGGTTCTGTCTTCTGGCACAAGTCAAGTACATTCCTACTGCTTTGGGCAGGAATTTCCTTTGGTGCTGGACATGCTTCAGCCTTGAATAGGTAATCATGTCATTTTCTAATAATTGCAGCCGGCTAAAATTTCTCTAAAGTACAGGGGCAGGGCTGTTTGGTGGATTTTTATGAGTTTAAAGAAATGTAGCAAGCAAGTCATATTAGACAGAAGTTCATTGAAAGGTGAGAGAAAGATACCTTTTCATTTTTAATTTTTTTTCAGAGACTTGTACCCCTTATATTAAAAAGCAAATGATTTTGTTTCACATGTGGTTCTGGACAGGCAGAAGTTTTAGTCAGCCTGGCTAGGCAGTCTGGTAGCTTACTGGAGAAGGTTCTTGTGTGAAAGTGGAATTTCAGAAATCAAAATAGTTTTGCTAAGTCTACAGAGAATTTGAAAGATGGTGTTCAAAAAGCTACAACCACACCCCTCTTTTAAAGATGGTYTATCCATTAAGATTCAGAAATTGTCCTGGGAATTTAACTAGGAATTTTGCCTCTGGTTCAAGAAGACAGGATCACATTCCCAGTGGTTAGCTCACTAACCTCATCAGAGGTAATTTTCACTCCTTTGTTGCACTTGCTTGGTGTGTTCACATCTAACACAAGTGTTTTGTTTCTGACCATTTGTACTTTCGGTTTTTCAGGTATACAATCTGAAAAAAGTAAATGAGTGATGTCTGTGCAGCTTTTTCCACTRTTTTAGTGAACAGCAAAACATGAGCTCTTTTTTCAGTCAGGTGTTTATTTCCCCCTAACATATCTATCAAGTTTCTTGCATGAAAATTGAGTTAACAGCAGCATTTTCTCTACAACACTGCTGTGTTCAGTGCAATTGAGGATCCTGTAGTCTCCATTAACTTTGTAATTTCAGGAARTTTACTAAAATATCAGGAAGAGCTCAAACCATTCTGTTAGTTGAGTTTTCCTGGACATTAAGGTGGACGTGGCAATAAAATTTTAGAAATACACCTAACAGCAGAAACTCCTTTTCATAACTGGAGAAAATGAGGTACAGAAAGATTGACAAATCATTTGATCTTTCAAGCTAAAGTCTATCTTTAACTTGTGAAAAAATAACCAAGGTAAGATGTGAAACAGACTTACAAAGTTGTCTGGGGAAGATAAAATRTAAATGGTTGTTCTTCTCTCTTCAACTTTTGCAGAATTCCAGTACTTCAGGCAGCKAACAGACAAGCAGCAAAAAAGAAGAAAATTACTATTATTTTCATGTAGTGACTCAAATTTTTGTATGGTGGAAACTGTCATGGAAACCGGAGAGGTCAAAATGTATGAATTAATTTGTTAAGAGCAGCAACCAGACTCTTCAATGTAGGAATGTTCATCTGAGGTCCAGCAGGGCCTCATTTGAGGGTATGTGAAGTCTGGAGGGATGTATGAGGGGGAGGGATCACTTGGTACATGCYCTGCTTACTCTTGTTTGCTCATCACCCATGGATTGCCACTGCTAGAGATCAGGTCTTAAAAGCACTTTCAGTCTGATCCAGTACAGCAATTCCCTTGTTATCTCTAGGTAAGCAGTGCTTTATTTCAATGCATCTTTATCTCAAAAGTGCTGTCAGGCAATTCCTAAGCAATTTGAATAATTCCTTTTCACATCCCCAGTAAGCGATGCCAAGGAGCATTTGCTGTTCAGCATTTGTAAAAATGCTGATCTATAATAAGATAGTAATCTGTTCCTTTGCTGCCTGGAAAGAAAAAAATTGCCATAAATTTGTAGCTGTCTCATGAGGACTGCAAGGATCAAATGCTTTTTGTTTCTCTCTTTCATCCACAATAGCTTCCTTCACAAAGTAGCTGCAGTAAGCAGAGGCACTGCAAGTGAATTCCAAATCACTCCAGGCTTTGTTTGACCCAGAAGTCAATATAAGACAGGGACACAACTGCATTATAGCTTCCTTCCCACAACACAGCATTGTTTGGAAGCTGCCCAAAGACTATTACACTACAGACTACATTCTTAGCCTGGTGGGTATCAGTAGCCCAGAAAATTGGTTCCCTCATTTGWTAGTTAGAGAACTTCCCACTTTTACCCAGTCCCTGAAGCTCTGTTCTCTATGYAGTAGCATCAGTCAGTAACCACAGAGATACCCTTATAAACAGACAAATTTTATATCATAGAATAAAAATGTTCTCAATAGGAACTTTATCATATTTTTAATGACTGTTGACGAAACAGCAGACACTACTTTAAATAAATAGACCCCGCACCCATGCTTGTACTCAAATTCAATATATTTAGTCCTATTATCTTTCAAGCAGCAGGACCAAAAGRAGTACATGGTCACTAGAAACAGGCATCTACCCCGAGTGTGCATGTTGTAATGAATACTGTATCAGTGAAAACCATTGTTCATAGTGGCAGGAGCATTACAAACCCTTCCTGTTCTCTAAAATAGGAACAAGGGCACAGATTCCAGGGTACTAATTGCATTTTCAATGTTAGGCACACACGTCACTGTTTCAGAGTTYAAGACTTTAAGACATAATATTTAAACCTAGCTATCAGGGAAGAAAATTTGGGATAATTAATGAAAATTTAATTGTTCAATTCATCTGGCTACTACACAGATTAAGTATTATATTCCTGACATCAACTTCTCTTTATCTAATGCTGAACAGCTTTTGGCCCTGTTCCAAAGCCCACTGAGGACAGCAGAAGTCTTCCCAGTGGCTTCAACAGGCTTCCAACCTGGCTGTTTCGTGTTAACTATTTATAAATTGTGTTTATTGAATGTTCTTGCATTTTTACAGTACCTGAACAGCTGCTAATTAAGGGAGAACATTTACCTAAAGAGTGGAACACCAGTGGTGTGGCTGGGGCAGAAAGCCCATGCTTGGCTCTGACAGCAGCTTGCCTGGGGCAAGGAGCCAGGCTCACTTCAGCAGAACCAAATCCCTGGGAAAGGAGGGAGGCTGCTGGAACAGGCTGACAAACTGCTCAGGAAATGGCTTTCAGTCCTGGCYCCACTCACTGAGGGCTCCTATAAAGATGCTCAACTCTAAGTTCCAGCCCAGAGAATGGTCCTAAGAGAGTGGGTGGTGGGCTCACTGGCTTCCTTTGCTTTCCAGAGCTGCTGCTTGGACCCCACCCTGTGCAAAATATAGCCTGGAAAAGGAAAATGGGCTCATAATATCCTGGTGTCCTTGCTTCAGGCTTCCTTGCCTTTCCCCAGCATCCCTGTGAGGCACTGTAACAATCAGCTGTGCCCTGGTTTGTGCTGGGCACAGGGACTCGCCTCACTGTATGGAAGGGGCCCGGGCTGGCTGTGCTCTCTGGGACACTGGGGCTGGCACAGGGAGCATGGGCTGCTGCTGCTCCAGGGACACTCTGGCACCTCAGCCAAGGACTGGCACAGGGGCCGTGTCTGGGCCAGGTGAAGGTGCAGCGTGGGGTATCCCTGCGGGAAGTGCTTCCAGGTGACTTGTGGGGAAGATGCAGGGATTTAGAGGGGCTCCCYATGCTCTGAAATGGGAAATTGCTCCACAACGCTCCAGATGGGAGATGAGAGGGACATTTTACAAACTGAAATATCTTAACTTAGTAAAAACCCTGAAATTATGGGAGTTTCCTAACAAAGATATGGCATCTTTGGTGATTGCAGTAATTCTTGCTTTGCTACTCAAAAGTGGCATGAGCCTGTCCAAGTACCTGCCACRAGTATCACATTTGGAGGGTTGTTTTTACTTCCTCTGACTTGTCTTTATGGAAGACCATGAAAGTGTATCACAAATACAGATCAGTTTCTGTCCATGAAGATTTATTAACCCAATTAAAAAAAAAAAGGCATTTAATAATTTCATAGCCAACATTGTAGATATGATATATTACTGGGTATCTCCTACCTACATGCACAGTAGATTCACTTCCTCACTTGAGGATGGGGAGCAGATTTACAGGCCTCTCATGAAGACAGATTTAGATGCTGGCATTTACCCAGTGTGGACTCTCTGCTAACTTTAATGATGTTTCATTGTCCCGGGGAAATCACAGCTTCCATGGCTGACATTTTAGGATCATATGRGCACGCAGTAGCACAGTCTCCTAGGGACTAGAGAAAAGGTGACTGTGACCTGTGAATGAAGCACAAAGTGATGATTCAGGGCTGTCTAATTTTAAAAGGAGGTGTCCTGCCTACCAGTCAGTTGGCAGCTGTTGTAAAGAAAGCAGGTATTTAACTTTTTCCATGTTGTCACTGTTTGGTTGTTTTTTTCTGTAGACATCAATGCTGAAGAGGAATTGTACTGAAAGGATGATTGTATGCATGAATTTCAGACTTCTTAGTACTGCATAAGTCAAATATGTTGCATTTTGGAAGAGGTGATGTCTGAGAGAGTGTGAAAATATTCCTGCTTGGCCTCAGGGCAGTGTCTCCTGCAGGAAAGGAAGTGCTCTAACCACCTTTCTCCCATTGCCCTTTTGATGTCACAATTCTGGGGATATTTCTTACTRTTTTCTCTGAGCAAAGTCTCATGTCTTGACACAGGCAGACCAAGAAATCAGCTTTTCAAAGTCTGTTTGCGGGGATCTGGCTCTGGAGCACACATCCCACCTTCAGCCACAGAAGCTGTGCTGTGCCTGCASTTCCCTACCTGTGGTGGTGCTTCTAATAGCAGATCATGGTGTGCTCTTACAGCTCAAAAATCTCACTGCCACAGACCACTTCCTGCTTACCATTCCTTTTAACATTTAGAAACACGCTCTGGATAACCAGTGCAGTCCTCTCCTAATAAAGTCTAGATGACTCAGGGCACAGAAAGGAAGCTGTAGGCTTTGCACTTCTGGCCTGCCAGTTGGAATCCAGCACAGATGATTTGATCTCATCACCAGCTCTCAGAAGGAGGGTGARCTGAGGGCCATTTTCTATTTCCCATATGACTTACTACAGTGCCAGCTTTTGCAGGATCTGCCATGCCTTTCCAGGGGTGGTAACAGGGATTAGGTGTCTCATCAGACATATACATCCCAATCATAGGCCAGGGATGACTTATGGCTAGAGCAAACATACATGGGAAAATCTGTCCCACTCTGCACTGATTAGGTCAGGCTGTCACTCASATAACTAAGAATAGCAGCGCCATGCAGTCAGTGCTAGTGATGACTCAGAAGGTGTTTTTTTTCAGCTGAAAAACATTCCTCAGAGTTGTCACTGAGGATCATAGATGCATGAGGAGCATAGCACTAAAATCTGGCCTTTTCATTTTTCTTTTAATTATTTGTCAACTTACACATTTCTTCGTGCTCATCTACATTTATTTTCAGAARCAAGTTCAGTGCCCTCTTGCCCTTGAAAATCGTTTAACCTAAAAAGATATAAGGAAGAAAATAAAGCTATGCATTAGCATTGCTTTATAGGCTACTCATGTACTTTGACACTTTCAAGAATATATAAACAAAATCCTACTCCTTCCTTTCCCCTCAAACTACCTGTTTCACATAACAGGTTTTTCGTTTGCCCCTGTTGCAACTGTCGAGGTGGAAATGAACAGTATATCTCAAGACAGCAAATATTGTTACCTTCAGAGTGGAGGCTGAAAAGCAAATGTTTTTGATGTCATGGGTCATGTCAGGCCTTGAAGTGTCTGCCTGTCTGACTACAGGTAGTAACTGTGGGATGCTAAACTGTAAACTTGCTCTGAATGTGGAAATTTYTCCCATTTCTTAGCACCATGCTGAGTTCTCTGTGTGGTAATAAGTCATACCATTAATGTTGGAAAGCACTAATTCTTAATGAATATAAGTTTCTCTAATCAGCCACCAACACAAATTCAATAGAGATATGCTGTAATGCAGTTTATTAGCTTCAAAAACTTTGYGAGCCACGTTTGGTTAACTGCATCTTCCCCAAAACAGCTTTAAAATAAAAGAATAAGTACAATCAAGAGAGKCCCTGGCTTAGGGTGCATGTGACTTTTTAACATAGACCTTAATCCTGGGCACTGAAGCATTCACATGATTATTTAATACATATTTAAAATACCAAGAAAAGTACATGACTCTGTAATCACTGATTTACTATTTTTCTCTCTTGTACAAGTAAAAAAGCCAGGCCTTTATATGTGCAGCTGCTTTTCCTGATCTTCTGGGACATTGTTCACTGCTGGATAGGAAATGAATTTTATAATCTGGGATTTATTTTCTGCCAATTTTTTTCTGATTTCACCCAATACCTATCTTTCCAGTATACTTTAAACTGGACAGTGCAAACCAGTTGAAAGCTTTTCTAGAGAAGCAGCTATAAAATAATGAACATATGAAGACAGCATATTGAATATGCTGGTTTGCCTTAGCACAKGAAGCACACTGAGGTTTTTAAAGTGCTTTGTGGCATTGCTGTTCACAGACCCAAGCCCTTGAAGGGGTGGCAGCAGCAGTGGGGGTGAGGGGAGGTGTCAGTGGCTTCTGCACAGTGAGAGGGCAGTGACCCTAGACAGCCAGAGGGCCCTGCAGACAGCCTTGCTTGCTGCAAACGCCATCTCCCTGGGCACCTGGGGAGAGGGAATTACACACAAAACRTCTGTAAAGGCTGGAGCTGCCTTGCAGTTCAGACCAAAGTCCTATAAGGTTAATGTAGCCTCCAAAGGCTGTTTTTAGGGTCAGTGTGTCTGTGTAACTCCTCACTGGGGTCTGTCCTCAGGAGGTCTTTGTCCCAGGCAGGTCTTAAAAGGAGCTATGATGCAGGCATGTCTGTTGGGCATCCAGCTTTGCAAATGCTTGTGTTTTCATGGCAAACTACCTCAGAGGTGTTCAGTCGCATCACCCCAGGAGTTTGGCAACAAGCAGTGTGTGGTATGCTCAGAAAATACACGGGCTGGTCTTGTTCATGGCTTTTTAGATGTTCTACATCCAAAAGCTATTGTTGGTTTTTATGACTAAATCTAATTCTTTCACTTCCTTTTCCAACCTGCTGTGTTTCAGTGAGACTTAATGAATCTCTATCACATGTTGGGGACCTTTCAAATACTCTCTCAATGAATAGTGTTTCAAAATGCACAAGCACACACAGTAAACAGAAATAGAGAAACAAAGAAAAGAAAATTCCTTGACTTGTCATACTGGTAGGCATAGTTGAGCTTTCAATACATACTGTGGATTCAGAAGACTGGGAAAGACTTGGCAAGAAATAATAGACAAAATATTAAATGTCAGACTTCTTTTTATAACAGAGCTTTCAGTACAATGGGACTCATACAGTCCATCAATGCTGTCATGTAACACTCTATTTATATGTATGTAAAAGCTGAGTTTGTCTAGTTTTTGTGTTTATAGARTCAATCAACTTTCTTTTCACATTTTTTTTAACTTTATTTAAACATGTTTATTACTTTGCTCCTCTGTTCTTAAAACTGCCTCCCCCAGAGTAGTATTAATATCTCAGAGCCTCAGTTTCATAAAAAAACTCCAAAACAACCAGTGAAAAACAACAATGAAATAACCAGCAACCTATTAGCAGAGAAAGCTTGAAAATGTGGTTGCTGGCAATGTAAGGACTGGGTTTAATGAAAGGGCTGTGAAGTTTGGACARTCTGTGGGTTTGGATAGTTTTTTAGGGTTCCCTATGTTTGGGGCTGATGACAATGGAATAATGAGGGCTAGTTAAGCATTTCTGAGAGTTGGGATTTCTGTGCAATGGCATGCAACATGTGCTAGATCTGCACTTCTAGAAATCTTCCTTCCTGTAAGGTGGCATCAACCTCCCCTGCCTCTGTACTACATAAAAGGCAGCTGGCTGTGTTAAAACATCCGTCTGGAGAACAATATTCCAGCTTCCTCCAGCAACATGTTGTCTCAGAAGTCTTTTAAAATAGTTTATAAAATTTCCAACAGACACAGCAAAACAGTAAGATGATAACTTCAGAAAATCATCAAAAGCAAACTAGGAAATGAAGCTTTTAAAAAAAATGTAGGTCATGAATGAAGAGTGTCTATGCACTTTTTTGTGTAGAGGATGAAAACATTTTGTAGTTGGAAAAGGTGGAGCTATGCTGGGACTCTGTCAAGTTACCACCAGTGTTGCCTGCTTTTAGTAATAGCAACTCCATGCCCACCAGCTGGATGCGTCATACACATTGCTTTCATTTTTTACAAGTGCTTGCAAATATTCATCACAGATTTTTACCTTCATGACCTCCAAATATATTTTCATGGTGTCTGTCTATCAATAATATTTTACAGAGTAGTTTAACAAGTCCAAGTGCAAGGTGCTGCACCTGGGTCAGGGCAACCCTGGTACCAACACAGGCTGGGGATGAGCAGATCAAGAGCAGCCTTGCTGGGAAGGATTGAGGGGTGCTGRTGGGTGAGAGACTGGACATGACCCAGCAAATGGACTGTTACAAGTGTTGCTTTTATTTTCATCAAAGCATTTTTACCTTTTCAGTTACAAGTAATGTAGGTTTCTTTCATTCTTTCACTGAACTTTATCTTCAAGGTACAGTAATCTGGAGTTTGTGGCCTCTCCATTTTAATTCAGAGCTACTTTCTTCCAGGAAAATTAGGTAATAGGAAATCATTCACTCTATTCTCTCCAAAGTTCACAGGGCTTCATTATATATTTATGTGTGTAAGCTACCCCATAAAAAATTCCACACTCTCAAAAAGGCCTGCACAAAAATKCAGGCAAATCTATTTACAGAGGAAGCCATCCCAGATGTTGGATCATATTTCTAGAGCTCTTTGGGAAAATTCACAGAAAGATACAACATAAACCACAAAGTCCTATCCAAGTGAAATCCCTGAAATCCTCAGCACAAGATGCCCAAACTTGTCATCTTCAGACTCTGTGAGAGGGAAACCTGAGACAAGGAAYGACCTGCAGCCAATAAGGCAGTGCACAAGTGAGAAAGAGGGCTTGGGTACATTTCCTGGATAGAGGAGAGACTCACATGAAACTCTAAAGTGAAGTCTGTTGGAAAGTGCCAAACCAGTCCTGAAAAAAGTGGGGTCTTTGAAAGAATTCTTTTCTGCCTTTTCCTGTAAAAATACTAAGAGTATTTTTAAACGACTGATTAATGATTTTTTTCCTCTGAGTATTCTCAATCTAAACAGTAGTACTTTCTAACAAACGTGGCCATAATTTTTTGTTATTATTTTCCTTTTTCTGATTGGAGAACATTCAGAGGACAAAAATAGTATGATGTATTTCACCAGTTTTTATACAGAAACTTTATTCTTAAACAAAAGAAAGTGTTCTTATTAAGCATTTATAAATAGCTTTTATTTCCTGCCTACAAACATTGCATGGAGTTACTCTTCAACCATTCATCCATCTTGGGTTTCATGCCTAATGTAGAAATAAAAAATACATGTGTTGGATTTTATATGTTGGAGCCTTCCGTTGCCTGAGGGCTGGATTTCCTGCTATTGTTTGCCACAGGTGACTGTGTACACTCAATTACCATGCTGAAGATCAGTGCTGTCTGAGGTGCTTTTTGGCCCAGAACTTACAGAGCCAGACTCCAGAGCACATCCTTTTGTTTGGATTAATAGTGGAAAAATAGAAAATACTCTTTTCTTTTCATTGAAAGGGTTTTCTTCCTTCACGTTGAAATCAATGTCAGCTTTTTTTATGTGACCTGGGAGTGTCTTGGGAGGCAGATTGTCATGCTGACTGAACTGGAAGAGAGAAGCAGTGAGCTTTCTGTGCACTCAAACAACAAACAAGCCAGTGCAAGGTGCTCTGCTTATGGGTTCTCTACAAAATGGCCTACAAAACAATTTTCCCCTCTGCATCTTGACACTCCATCCTTTTCACCTGTCTGCCGGGGCTACCATTCACTTGTGGTGATCCAATTGTCATGTTCTAGTTTCCACCTCTATGAATATGACTCAGTTGTCCTCAGTGAGTATGACTGTGAACATGGCACAGTAAAAAGCAGTTTGCCTTGCTGTGGATATACAAAGTTGGAGCAGATYTGCTCAAGGAGATGACAGAACAGCAAATGTTGTGCTGATGAGGGAGAGGACATGTCATCTGCCAAATCTAGTCTGCTTTTTTCCCAMATGAGCATCACTTGCTGTGATTAGCAGCTACCAGTGACTGCTTGTTACATTTTTGGATATTCACCCACTTAGATGTTGTAGTTTGGCTGTGCCAGCAAGGGAGTGAACCCCACTGTTGGACAAACCCCAACAGAAATGAGTTCTGAAGAGATGAAAGGAATCCGTTTTGAAAGGACAAGTATGCAGCCTCACCTTTGAGAACATTCCCTAGCCCATGGAAATTGCTTGTATTGACTTCAGAATCTCTCACAGTTGCAACCAGTGATTCCAAAAGGAGCAATTTTTTCTCCATTCCTGCTTAGTTGTTACAGAGGAGTAAATCTGCCTTCTTAGAGACATGTGTGATACTCTGGTTCCTTGTGCCACGAATTCCTGGGACAGAAACTGTCCTCTCTTGTCAGTAGAGTTTACCACAAAGGGTGCTAGTCCTGGTTTCATCATATTGTTGCAGCTGGATTACAAATGTCCTTCACATTTAGCCAGAAGATCTGATAACAAATTGTTCTGCTTTCATATTKCTAGTAATAAGAGAACTCCATCAGATAATGCATCCTTTTCARGAATGGTTGTTTAAATTGTCATTCTGTACTTTTTGTCTTATTAGTGTTGGGGCTAGTCACATCCAAGAGAGAAAATAGRAATATATTTAGAGAAAAAAAATCACACATTTTGATGGAAAAAAGCATATTTTCTTTAGAAATTGTAGATGAAGTTCCCCAAAGGATGAAGAACTGTTCTACAGTCTATGGATGGATATCAAATACACAAGAAAAAGAAAACCTAGTGTTATTTTCCATTAATATTGTAGCGTATAAGAATTAACAATATATATTGTTGAGGTTTTTTACTTTTCCACAAACTCTTACTGAGCTCAAATTTTTGAGAGTTCTTGGGGTTTTTGTATGACCAAACAGCAGGCAGATGTCATAGAAAAGCCTCAGAAGGGAAGACTAAAAATGTGTAGTGATATAGCCTTGCTAAGCCTTCGGGGTTACCTCTTCMCCTTCAGTCATTGCTCAGGAGTCAATCACAATAATTACTGCATTTTAATGCTCATGGATTTCTTAGGCTAACTAAGGAAAACTAATGGATTCCTTGGGTTAACTAAGGAAAATGAATGGATTGCTTGGGTTAACTAAGGAAAGGAGGTTTATGCTCTGTATCACACATTTAGACTCTAAAGAAGATACTTCAGGTTTTCTGTCCTTTGGCCATGTCYTCTCTTTGTCACTGTGTTTGTAAACAGTAGGAGAACATCAACTCTGTGTGTTTGTTTGTGTGCTGTGAGAAGGATGTGTGTGGAAAGCCGTGTGAATTGCAAAGGGTAGTGTCATCATTTACAAGCTATTTCCTTTAACGAGTGCTTCTATTCAAATCCAGATGGTGCTTGGAGAATTTTCTGCTATTGAAAAAAGGACTTCCCTTCCTCTTGGCTGTGGTACATCCTTGCACCACACCTGGGAGTGACGCTGGTCACATTTCCATTGCCTGGCTTTGGATCTCAATGTTCCATCATGTGATCACAATGTAGATGCTCAACTCAAGTCCCTGGGGTGATGTTCCCCTTTTCTCTGGGACATAAACATCATGCTGTTGTTGAACTCTAACATAATTTCCATGTTTCACCCTTTTCCCCTCTGCTGAAAGTTCTCTCCACAGACTTACCGAGAGAAGAGAAACTTGCAAAGACTGCTCTGGAGAGTCCCAAGTAATTTCCTGATGAAAGGTCTGAAATGAAACTTGAGAATCTAGTTTCTACTTTTTGTTGCTACTTTGTGAGTAGAAAAACTGCAGTATTTTTAGAAACAAATGAGGAACAAAGATTTAAAGTTAGTTTTGCTTCCAGCATTTTGAGTGTTTGTCAGGTTCATGAGAGTCTCCCGGGAGCGCAAACTAGGCTATGACAATACAACGGCATATTTCGTTTAGTTAAGAAGGACTTTCTCATTCCTGGATTCCCACACATTTTCCCAACACTACAATTAAAAACAAAATTAAGCTACTTTTGAGTTAGGATAGGAAATCAGCTATCAGCAGTGCCCAACCACTTAGCCCAGGAAGCAGGACAGGCTGTCAAAGCCATTGAAAGAGCAGGAAGAGAGGCAGCAGCAAGCAAGACAGTGCAGGCAYGCAGAGGCAAAACCCAGCACCACRTTTAACCACGTAYGCCTGTGTATGACTGGGACCATGCTTYCACAACTGAGTGGAAGGAAAAAGGTCATCTTCTTGGCTCATCTCAGTAGATGATCTTCAGACATGCCAACAGAATTGATCCTGTTTGGAGAACACGGGTTGAATTACCCAAATGGACATTGTGGTGTGTCACTGGCACACAGTCAGAGATGTGTGAGGGTTTTCATTGCATCACCAGCACACCAACACTCTCCAGCTGTATAATCTTTGGTTCTGACACCAAAGAGAGCTCAGTCACAGACCTCAGCCAAAATAGTGGTGAGAACAACCAAACCTTCAGCTCAGTGAGCTGTTACATCAAGTATCAGACAATAACCTAAATCCTTTATCAGGCACTGAAAAGAAAGCACTTTTCTAAGCTGTTATTCATCTCCAAAAGAAGATACTTAAATAGGTCAGCTAAAGTATTACCTGAAGGTGTTTGCMAATTTCCAAGAACTGTAGTAGGGATGTATTTCAAATATTAATATCCATGGTATGTTCGGGAAAAATGTCTAYACTGCATTAAGGACATCAGAGGCCAGGATTGAAGAGGAAAGGAGTGATAAATTCGGCAATTCACTCAGATCCAATGATGAATTCTGCCTCCAGAAGGTGCCCAGTAGATACCCATCAGTAGCTGAAAACAGTAGAGGTAGCTGAATTTATCTGAGCTGTAAGAAATACCCTTGGTCTTTTCCCTTATCACTTTAATTATTTTTTAAGATATTAATTCTGAAAGCACAGCCTTACCTCAAAAATATAAATCATACTGATGTCCCTGTGTTGCCAACCAGGAACTGTCAGGGAGGCTTCSAGATGGAAGACCTGTGGTTGACATGGAGCTTGAGAATATCTTTAGTCCAATGTACATCTCCTACCCCAAAGTGCTCATAGGTACCAAATAGGCGGATTCTGAGAATTCACAGCTTATGGATTTCAGGGAACAACTYTGTCTGGAGTGCAGTTAAAATTAATTCCAAAAGATACATTCTTCAATTGTTTTCACAGGGCCCTATGAATAATCTGAAACTTGTATCAAGGAAAAATAGAGCAATTCTTTCCTGATCCTAGAAAAATGATGGGAAGATGACACTTCCCAGATCACAGAATATTCTGAACTGGAAGGGACCCACAATGATCACCAAGTTCAACTCTTAGTAAATGGCCAATACAGGGATTGAATCCACWACCTTGGTCTTATTAGCACCACACTCTGACCAACTGATTTAATCAAAATCTGATCCATAACTGTGTCAGGGTGACAAGTATAGCTTTTTCAGGARATACAGTGTCTTCTACTTTGCAAGCACTTCATYAACTCTGAAACAATGAGAGATTTAAGATTTTTTAGGTAATTTCACATTTTTTCCTCTCTCTCTGTTTTCTTTTATTTTCTTTCCTCTCAAACTATCTAAATTCCAGCTGCTTGTATACCTTGGACAAAGGAATAACTTGTTGCCAATATGTTTCAGGTACAAGTAACTTCAATCTCCTATTTTTTATGCCCAATCAGATAGAAAATGTAAGTAGTAGAATAAAATCAGGAGTGTTGTTTGTGCTTTGAATATTCTACTCTTTTGCTGTAGTTCTTGCTCAAATTGTCTCTTCTTCGTGTRCTGACCTGTTGCCCTGTGAGAACATGTACTTGTGAATGTTCTGAGGAGAGGTGCACTGAATGATGACTCTCACAGCAGGTGCTGCAGAGGTGAGTTAGCCTCTGCTGCTTTGACTCCATGAGTCAAAGGACAGTTTCAGAGGTGGAGAACAGGAGCTYGGTCCTGTACCCCTGGATGTGACTAAACCATGTGTATGAATAGGTAGTTCTATGTGTGCGTAGATCTACATTTATTGCACATCGTACCTATCCAAGGAATTTGGTGTGTCGATACAAGCCTTCTGTGCYTTTGACCAGTCTCACTTCCCTGAATCCCTTCTCCCTAGTTATTTCACATTTCCATTTAAAGAATGTTTTTTGGGCCTCATTGCTTTTCTCTGAATTGTCTGCATTGATCCATTCATTTTGGATGGCCTTGCCCAGATGTAAGAATGCATCCCAGGAGCTTTAGTAGTGACAAGCAGAGCATGTGGATGACTGCAGCTTGCTGGCTATCCTCTGGACCCTGCATCCTGATAGGATATTTGTGGTTTTTTGTAAGGCCACATTCACCACCCACTTTCAGTCTGTGATCTGCTGTAAAACCAGTGTTTGCTCWAATTCTTGCTTGTTCTCCATTTGGTATTTGTGCTTTTGCTCATATTGCTTAGTGTATTTTTTTCCTCTCAAATATCCTGCTGGCTTTTCAAACTACTGCCTGGGATTTTTGGGATCATTTGAATTTGAACCGGCCCTCTGGTATGCTTTCATTTTCTTTCAGCTCTGTACACTCCACAAGCAGTAACATCATTATTACTGAGAAGATTGAACAGGATTGGACCAGTGCAAATCCATGAGATCTGTCCTTCCACTTTGAACCATTGGCTGGTGAAGCATGGTTTTTTGCATCAGTTTGTACACTGTCTGTAGCAGCAGCTTTATCTGGTCTAATTTATAGCATAATTATAGACATAGAATCACAGAATGGTTTGGTTTTGAAGAGACCCTGCACATTATCCAGTTCCAACCCCCCTGCCATAGGCAAGGACATCTTTCACTAGACCAGGTTGTCCAAAGCCCCATCCAACCTGGCCTTGACCATTTCCAGGGATGGGGCATCCACAACTTCTCTGGGCARCCTGTTCCAGTGCCTCACCATTCTCACAGTAAAGAATTTCCWTATGTTCAATCTAAACCTGTCCTCTTATTTTAAGGCCATGTCCCCTTCTCTTCCCAYGACATGCCCTTGCAAAAAGGCCCCCTCCAATTTTTTGTAGACCTTCTTGTAGGCTGATGTCTTTGGTCRTATTGTTATTACATTTCAGAAGTCAACAGAGGCGACTGCTACTGTTCCTCCATCCACAAGACTTGTCACCTCGTGAGAGGAAAATGAGATAGGTTTGAAATGCCCTATCCAAATAGGCCCCTATGCTTTAAAAATATTTTCTTCTTTGACACTACTTTTCTGAAGTCATTAACTTAGACCATAGGGATTGTGCCTGTATTTCACAACATGCTCTCTGCCCAACTGGAGTCAGAGCCAGGATAAACTGTTATGATGCTTCTTGATTACATGAAAATCCCCAGAAAAAGGAAGCACCAGGGAGAGTCTTAATCTTGGTTCCTGTGCTCCTGGCCAGAGGAGTTCCTATCTGGAAAGCACAGACATTTATGCACCTAACCTTTCATAATCTAACTGCTCTATCTCTTGTTAAATGAAATTAAAACATTTGTGCTGACCAAGTAATTAGGGGCCTTGAATGTTATGTCTTACAGTCTCAAATTGCTTTGTAGCCTTTTCTTTTCCCACTGTYCATATGGAGAGGAGGTTTGCAAAGGAATTACAATGCATTTACCTATACAGATCTGTAGGACTCAGTAGGCTATAAAACTCTGAATGCAGTATGGTACAAGATGCAAGAAGATGCCACAATGCCATAGAGAGCTGCAAACTTCTGCTAGGAGATTATACAAGAAGACCGAGGGCCCTACCTTCACTGTCTTGCAGATTTTTTCATATCAAATGTGCAGAGCTTCCAAGTAAAACTTGAAGATTTTTTAGCTTGGGAAATTCATACTAGGATCTGAGATGAATGAGAGTGTTTTTGGCATGTATGACTATTGTAGCTAGACACATTTCAAACCTCACCTTTCCCATAATTATGTTTACAGATTTCCAAAGCAACCCTAAATTCTGTCAAGCTTGGAGCAGGCGTGTCCCACAGCTCCTCTGTAAGTGTCTCCTGATGCAGCTTTAGYTGTGACACCAAGTCTGTGAACTTGAAAGACAAGATGGATCCTTGCAGTGGTTTTGAGCCCATTGCTGGCACAGGYGCCTCTTGTAGGGAGTCTTATCCCCAAGGGAGTATGACACAGAGCATGTTTAGCTTGAATTAAATAGAAAACCCTTTCTTCCTCCCTCATCTTCTCACAAAGATATGATTAATACTGGTGATCACATAATAGCAAATATGAAAAAGATTTAAAAATATTTTAATTAATTCTTCACTGAGAAACTGGAAACAAATCCAGTTGTAATGCATTCACCCCACCCTTCCTAATCCCTGAATGATTGCATTTCTTCTCATTCTAGTTTTAAAATTATTCATAACATCTGAAGGAAGTATGTTTAAACATTGRTTTTCTTCTTGAAAGGTAAAAAACCCCAAACTTTCCTTTGAAAATACTGCATGAATGCTGTCTAACACAGCTTTCCATCTCTGTAGTGTCTCAGGCACAATATTATTTCCAATGTTGTTGTGCCCTTTAGTCCAAATAACATTTTCTTGTGTTTCTCATCTGCTGCAGATGGCCAATATCCAACCACAACATTTTTCATTGAAATGGCGAGGATATGCTCTAATTGCCTCCCTAACAAAGACCTTGATTACATCTAAATTCCAGGATTTCTGAAGGCAATTTTTTCATGGTATCAGCCTATTTGTTTCTGAGTGATTATCCCTTCAGCACTAACCTTTCACTCCTTAGTATTCCTGAAAGCAACAGAACATCTTTAATCCAAAATGAAAATTAGGCAAGGTAGCAATGTCTTAAAAGGCACAGTTGAGCAATTTATAAAGAGCACAGTGTTTAGCAGCATAACACAGTTACTTCTTGGAAAAAATGCAGTAAGCAGCGAGGACTTCTTATGAAGCACAATTGCTTTAATAACACAGCCCCATCCCCCTCCCCAAATCTTTGCTATTTCTAGAGCTGCCCAGCCACACACTCACTGTCCAGTCAAACTGTCCCAGCAGGTGACAAGGTTTCTGTGTAAAACAACACAGGTCTGTATGTTGAGCACCTGGATGTGTGTGTATTCACTTTACAGGAATACAGTTGCTCCCAAAATGAACTTGGAGGAGATGGACAAGGGAAGTGGAAAGCTGCAGGAGAGCCTATATTCTCTGCTCCACTCCATGTGAGAAAGACTGGGATGCAGGGTCCGGTATTCTGGGTTTAGCTGTACATCACCAGGAGATGTTTCCTATCACAAATTGCCAAATTTTGCTCTGTCCAAGGAAACAGCTTTGGTAYATGGAGTCCAGATGTGGCTTTCATTTCATTTCAGTGCTCCCCATGGGACCACAGGGGCTGAGAGGGGCTCTTGCCATGACRGCTTGCTTCTCCTTCCCCAGCAGAYGTCAGAGAGGGCAGAGGCAGGGAATGCTGCCAGATCTGCAGCAACTGCAGGATGAACACCCCATGCAGGCAACTCCTACCATCTCAGGAGATGCAGGAGAAACAGTGGTGTGACAGAGCCTTGACAAACTTACAGAGTGACCAATGGGAGGGGAATCTGAGTGTGGTATTTTAAACCCAGCCAGGACTCCATTGCCTGGGGTGGGTGYCTGATGAAGCTGATAACTTTAAATAATGCTATTTTTACACAGCATCAGACTGCCAATATTTCTAGGCTAGGCAAGCTAGGAAAATAGCAAATGGATTGTTTGTCAATGTGAAAGTACATTTAAAGTCACAGACATTATACCTCTAGCCTAGATGTCCATTCCAGAAGTATCTGGCCTGTATAAAACATTTAAGAAAGAAGAAAAACTAATTTATAGTAAGACACGAAGAAGACCTTGAGACTAAAAAGTTCGTATTTCCCCTAAAGTTTCCTGGAGACCCCAAAGACTGCTTTACAGACAGCAGTAACCCAAAGTACTCAGTTTCTATGCTGATTTGTACCACCTGCCCTATTGTTTTAGCCTTCAACACTATCAGTGCTGCTGCACTTATCCTGTTCTGGAAAGTCTCCAGCTCTCATGACATTTTTGTGTGACCTTTATATAGAGTGAAAGTGCCAAATACTAGGCTCCTAAACAGCGTATCTTTATTTAGTTAGGAATTTAGCTATCATTATTTTAATTCCAAATCTCTGGAAAAATAACTGCAACTAAATTTTTCTTTAGAAGAGGAAGAGAGAGATGGATTATGTCACGGAAACGGAGACAACAGTAAATAAATAAATAAATGAAGAGTAGGTGAGCAGTCCTTTGTTTTTATTCTCTTACTGTTTCCAGATCCGGAAAAACTGTAGTTTGTACCGAAGTAAACATTTATTTCCTTTGCCTAAGGAAATAAAAAGCTGAAAACTAATATCCTATTGGAGGGGAGATTTTGCATTTAACTTAAGAAGAATTACAGGTTGCATCAGGAAAAGCCAAGGAAATTCAGAGCTTGTTTGCTGCAGTATCTTCTCCCTTGCCTGTRGCTCAGGAGTGGGAGGTGAACTCTGTAAAAAGGCTCTGGACAGGTTCCAGCTTCCAAGAGCCAGGCTGGGGTGAGTGGCTCCAGCAGCTTTGCTGGGACTGTGTTAGACAGCAAGGGAAGGGAACGAAGAAAGTGCAGAGCAGAAATCCAGATTCACAAGTCCATTTCAGGCAAGTTCTGAGCTGTAAGAAATGTCTCTGGCTCTCTGTTAAGACACTAGGAGAATAATCTGGAGGGCCATGTATAATGAGAGTTCACACTGTATGGCTGTTCTTATGGAAGCCTGGTAAAATATCTTTGCTCAAAATGCGTGATTACATTCTGTTTGCAAAAGATGATACATGAGGCATCATTCTGCCTCCATTCCTTGTTACAACCACTGAGGACTTGGAATCACAGAAACTCTGAAACTCTGACACTCATAGGGGTGAGTTTTAATGGTAAGGTYAAAGATGTGGCATTTGTCCCTTCATCAAACATAGAGACCAGGATAATTTTTTCCTTAAAACTGCTGTCCATAAATCTCACAGCTTTCTCTCACTGTTTGTATTTTCTAGGATTCATCCTGTTTGCCTTCTGGCAGCTGCCTGCAGTTAGACTGCATCTACATAAAAATGTATCCAAAGCTGGGCCCAGATTCTGGCTTTTCCAGTGGTGGGAAGAGAAGAAAGGTGACCTTTATATCTTCCATTTGCATATGATATCCATCTCTTCACTCTCTGCTTGGCCGAACCAGTTTAGATTCTGACATTCAGGATCTGTCTTAACCTTGAGAACTTGTGTTCTTGCCTATAAAACCAGTAGGCAAAGGTTCATATCAGCTCTGCTGTTCTTACTGAGCCAAGATAAACACATGAGCCTCTCACAGTTGCTTTAACCTCACAGGGGAGGTGGGAGCTCTGTGTGATGRCACAGAGGCAATGACACAGGATGAAATGTGTTTAGTGTGAATGTGGCAGTGATACTGACCACTGGCCAGTGGAGGCAAGTATTARTAACCTGCTTTTTGGTTAAATAGATTTCCAAATGCTTAGGTTTGCTTTTTCCTGGTTTTTTCCTTAGATAAAAGCAGAGTAAGTGCAGTGGAAGGAATGAATACTACCTACTCAGTTAGGCTAAACAGCAAACTCTACCCAATGCAACTCCTCTGTGTGCTTAATATTAAGTGTACTCTTAAATACTGTGCTGGAAGTAGGCTTGATTGCTGAGCACTTTATAAATGAAGCCCTCTAGCCTTAAGGCTTCTGGAGTTCATTCACACCTGCTCCACACTTTGTTTCATGGGTTTATCTTCTCTTTTGGCAGACAAATATGGAATACATTCCAATTTTTTCCCCTCCAGTATCTGTTTTCTTCCAAATAAATGCCAGTATATAAATCCTGGTACTAAAAGAATTATAAGCTTTTTGGGATGAGTATGAAACAATGATGTGCTAAGACTATAAGGCTACAATGACGTATCCTACTGAAAGTCAAAAATTCTGGTGGTAAAGATAATTTTCCCTATAGGAGCTATTCAGCAATAAAATATTTTGTGGGAAAAGAATATTGAGTCCAGGAGGTTATTTTTTTACACATATCAAAGAAGCAGTGTTAGCCTTCTCTCAGATGCGGATTACTTGTGTTTCACCATTTTACTCAGAAATAGTTTGACCTTTTGWACAGACACCATCAACAGAAAAGATAGCACCAGTCAAGAAGTAAACGCAAATCATTCATGTGGAGCCAAACACTATTTTCTGTGTTGAGAAGCTTTTATTGGATCACCACAATATTCTGGATTAGTTACACTATGGCTCTGAAATACCAAATTATGGTGTAGTCATTTTCCCGATAAAAGGAAATTAAATAAAATAAAGAAACACAGTGCGTGAGGCTTTGGTCACTGAACTAAGCCGAGGTTTTAGAGCCAATTCTGGTCCGGTGCAGAGAGGGAACTTCTTCACACTCTTTCATAAACTCTAGTGCAGACAACYCCTTTCATGGCATATTCCTAAGGCATAAAGGAAAATATTAACATAAACCTTTTGCTGACAGCACTTGTGTCTGCTGCAGTAACCTCTGAAGTCAATGAAAATCCAGATGTCATGTTTTTAGAGCAAACAGCAAAGCTATTTTTATATTGCAAATAGAGCTGTTTCTATTTTAACAGCTTTAAACTTCATTAAATGGCATTTAGTGACAAAAAGATTGCAAAATTAGGCTGAGCTTCCACAAAAAAAATTTACTTTCTTGGTATTATTGCTGGTATTATTGCTGTTATTATTATCAGAAATGTTAGCCTCACCTAGTTGTTATATCATGGCCCACCAATGCTTTCAAATTTTCATAGTAAGGTTTTTTGTGTGGAAGCAGAAGTAGCCTGGGTATCTCAAAGGTCAGGCTACAGGCCTAAAAATCTTTGCTCCTCTGAGCCACAAAATATTTCTCTTGACCCTCTCACCCCTCTCACCCTCAGCCTTCAGTGGCTGCTGTTGACTCACAGTCACAGGATGCATGCGACAAAGGCAACAGGATGTTAAARAAATACTTCCTTGGTCTGCAAAGGAGGAGGAGTCCTCCACAACCCTCCTGAGGCAAGGGGCAGGCAGCAGGACGCTGACAGAAGAGGCTCTTTAACCTCTCTGCTTTATGAAGAAGGTCCAATAATTAGAAAATCTTACACAGAAATGCAGCCATGCGGAGATGCAAAAACAAATCAACCTTCCTACATAAAGGGAGGTTTCAAGAGAGCTGGAGATGGACTTTTTACAGGGCTGTGCAATGGCAGGACAAGGGAGAATGGCTTTTAACTGAGAGAGGGGAGGTTTGGATTAGATATTAGGAAGAAACTTTTTACTGTGACAGTAGTGAGGCACTGGAACAGGTTACCCAGAGAAGTTGTGGATGCCCCATCCCTGGAAACATTCAAGATCAGACTGGATGGGGCTTTGGGTAACGTGGTTTAGTGAAAGCTGTCCTTGTTCATGGCAGTGGGTTGGAACTAGATGATCTCTAAGGTTCCTTTCAGCCCAAACCATTCTATGATGCTATGTATGAGAACTTGCAACAAAAGATAGTCAKAACAAGCTAACATGTAAAAGTGTAATGCTGCTGACTTCAAACAAGTTGCCAAAATTAATATTAAATATTAAAAAATATTTAATAATATAACTCCAATATTAAAAAACTTTAATGAACAAAGTGAAATCTTAGTTTTAATAGTGACCCTTACAACTAGGGTCCCTAAAATGTTTTATCTCTCTGGCTTGGCCAAGATAGTGAAAAGGAACGAGCTGTTTCAGGGACAGCAGTACCCTGCTCGTAAGCTTTTGTTTCCATTTCACAGGTTTCTGTTATTTTTAAACCTTATTCCTTTTAAGAATAATTTTGAGAGTTGTAAGTATGCTATCAACATATGGCAGCTCTGCTAATATAGTCACTTTAAAGACAAGCTGTTGTATGCAGCAACATTTATTTCTTTCCAGCTGTTTTCTAAGCTTGGTTCCATTTTTCTCTCCTTTAATTTATTTCATTATTCAAAGATTAAGCTAAAATTTATAGTCTGTTTAGACAGAAACATACTGAAGGCTGTATCCTTCTGACCTTTAGCAGTGTACAAGGAAAGTGAACTTACCACCACCATCTTCCCATCAACAAGTCTTCTCTTTATCGTGGTCTCTTTGCCATTCCACTTCTGGACTTGCACCAATGACCCTTTCTCCAAGGTTACAACACTCTGCAAATTCCAAGAGAAGAATTTCAGACTGCAGGCTGAGCTTTGCAGTTTAGAGTAGCAATTCACCTTATGTCCAGCAAGATATGCACTCAGGGATAATGGCATGCTCACTGACATTATATTCAGCACTATACTGTGTCTTCTTTCAGTGCTTTATTTCAATAGTTTGGAAAACTCAAAGTCCATTAAGAGAGTGGGTAAAATTTCCCTTGGTGTTCTTCTACAAGATGTTCAGACCACTCAGAGATCATCAGCCCCCTTACCTTGACTTTCCGGTCATCTGCTGTTGTTTCATCAAACTGCTGGCCCAGTTTGAAGGAGATGGTTGTGTTTTTGAAGGTGCTTTCAGTTCTGATGGTCACTATGTCCCCTTTCATACTGATGATCACATCAGGCCTTGCCAGGCCACCTAATTTCCGGGCAGCTAAGCCCACTCCTGGAAATCAGAAACAAAAAAAAAATCATTACATACTAGAAGCAAGAAACTCAGTATCCTGTCATGATTCTTCAGTGGAAGAATAAGGAGGAGTTTCTTCTTGAATACTTCAATGCCTGATTTAGATGAAACACTCGTTCTTTAGACGAGACACTACTGAGACAGAGGTAGGAATGGAAACCTCAGCATTCAGGGGCTGCGTAGCCCCAGCTGATAAGAGGGCACCTTCAGCAAGAAGTGAAGATTTACACAATTATAAAGCTGTGCACAATTAGCTAAGAAGAAACATGGTTGGTTACAAATCTGCATTAATTTAATATAGATAGAATAAGTAGAAAAATTAAGAAGAAGGGTCTGTTCTCATAAAAATTTGTAAAAATCCTTTCAAAAAAATCCTTGACAAATCTGAAACTTTGTACCTTTGTTAATAGCTGCAAGGAAGAAACTGGGCACTGAATTGCCAATGTGCTGGTGCTTGTTCATTAAAACATACTGAAGACTGGGTAATTCCTAAGTTGTTATTAACATCCTTTAAGGATCCTTGCATCTAAACCTTGGTGAAAAGTAGAAGTATGAAATATAAAAACGTCGAGGTATAAAGGCTGAGAGCTGCAAAGAGCTTCCAGGAAAATCCCGTACCAAAAGCCTTTTGTATTGCCTAATCCTCTCCAGCCCAGTTCATTGTTTACAGGCTGTGACACTTGGGGCAAGTAAGAATGAAGCCACTGGTGATGTATCACTGCTTCATAAGAACAGAAAAGGGATAGCTGCAATTAGTGCCTTTGTTAATGCTATGCTATGCTCAGAAGAAAAGATCCGTAAAAAATGGTATAAAGTTATCTACAAAGTATAAAACTATTTGCAATAATTATTCCATACTAAGCAATTCTGTTCAGATGTTCAGAAAAATATCTGCAGCTGGACTTTCCTCCCACATTCACCCTGGCTAATTAATTAACTGCAATTCTTTTGTTATTCAGTCTAACATTTCAAATAAAGGGAATCAGTGAATCATTTATAGAGCAAAAGCAATGCAGTAACTGACTGCCTGTGCACTTGGCATACAGGAATGAAGCCAGCATTAAAATGAAAAACAATGCTTAATTTGTTAYGTTCCTGGCATTCTTCAGCAACAGATAGATTCATTCACAGTATTTAGATGTCTGAAACTACAGTGTCATGAGACATCAGCTCTATTATATATTGTGAATTATCATAAGTCACAAGTTTAATAGTTCAATCAATAGGAAACAAAAAAAATCTGTATCCCCATAGATTACTCTCATGACAGAAAAACGTATTAGATAGATTCATATCAGTTAGGCGGAAGTAAATTTATAATAGTAATTCATCACCTACCTTTTTAAATTTGGATGCTAAAGAAAAGAAATTAAATTATGTTTGAAGCATAATTAAGGGCTTTTTTTGGCAAGAAAGAAGGCAGCATCCATGAGCAGAGCCTTCCCAAACTTACTAACACACTTACTAACAAAAAACTTACTAACAAAAAAGAAAAACAAACAAACAAAAACAAACAAACAAACCCAGACCATTTCTCACCCAATTCTTTCATATAGTCATCAAAATTTTCACTGGAGATGAGTTTCCAGGTTCCCACAAATCGGTTACACATCGTTCAGGCTTTGTGAGGCGCTGGTCCTGCAGAGAGAGGCAGTGGCCACAGCAGCTCTTGGTGGCAGTCAGAGATTGTGTGCCCCAGTGAGATTTAGTGGTCTCCCTTTAAAGAGGTCTGGTGCCCGTGGCAGTGGGGGTTGGCCAATAGGGGAGGCAGTACCAGGGYGAGACAATGTGCACCTTGTCCAGGGCAGCCGTGCCAGCAGCAGAGCTCTGGGTGACGCTGCCTTGGCTCCCTTCACTGAGCACACCAGGGCACGGGGGGTGCCTGGGGATGGGGATGAGATGGGGATGGGGATGGGATGTTACCACTGCATCTGCAGAGCAGTCAGGGCACACTGCAGTGGGGTGTCAGCAGCAGAGACAAGTATAGAAGCACTGCCTCCCTACAAAACCCAGCTCCCACTGTCCTCCCAATGCTATTGTCCTGCTGTCACCACAGAGAACAGAAATCTATAACAACCATCTCATCCTACTGCCTGACCAGCCCAGGGCTGACCAAAAGCTACAGCATGTTGTTAGGCCATTGTCCAAATGCCTCTTAAACACTGACAGGCCTGGGGCTTTGACCACCTCTCTAGGAAGCCTGTTTCAGTGTATGACCAGTCTCTCACTAAATAAGTGCTCCCTAATGACATATCTGAACCTCCCTTGGCACAGCTTTGAACCATTCCCATACATCCTATCCCTGATACCAGGGAGAAGAGATCAGCACCTTCGCCTCCACTTCCCCTCCTGAGGAGGCTGTAGGGTGTTACCACTATTGTCACCTCAGAGCTAGTTAGATAAATCAAAGCCATGTGGATTGTGTGAAGGAACAGTCAAGAAGATGATGCACTAAGTGGTTTGTTGGGTGTTTTTCTTACTTTCATGATCCATCCTGGTAAAGGTCTATATTTTTTATCATTTAAAGTCAGAATGGAGTTACACTATTCTGTTTTCTCCCTTTGCATCAGAGAAATGATCCCAAGCTGTGGGATATATATATCCCTGTGTATATCCCAGAMATACTCTATTGTCACATTTCCTCAGGTTTCCCTGCTTCCATGAAGAAATGCCACAATCTCCTTGGGTCTGTGTACTGTTTATACTAGGGAGCCCTGAACTGGACCCAGCATTCCAGCTGTGGCCTGCTGAGTGCAGAATAGAAGGGAAGGAAAATCTCCTTCAACCTCACACACTCCTAATGCAGCCCAGGACATCACTCACCCTTTGCTGCTGCGCATGTTCCTGGTTCATATTCAGCTTGGTGTGCACCAGGATCAACAGAATATTTTCTGCCAAGCCAAAATTGAAAGATTGAAAGATTAGAGTTTTCAGTATTTAAAACTAGATTTTTTTTTTTWAAGTCCACATTTAGAACTATTGTCTAACGGTTAGTAAAAAACAGACACAAAGAAATCATAAACCACATGTGTATGTGACAGGCAGGAATKTAAAGCTTTGTAACTAAAGACACCTCAACTATTTAGTGCAAGACCACATCAGATGTAATTCTGTCCTYCCTCTTCCTAAACCATCTTCCTGGGGAAAATTATTGCTTGGTACATGCAAAGATTAGAGGCTTCTTTCCAACTTGGGTGAACAATAGTTACCTGTTTGTCTTTTTTGTATGACTGTAATTTCTGGGTTATGGCAACCTATAAAGACTCTTCAGATCTACATTTTAAGGGCAGAAATTCTGGGATTATAGGTTATGAGACCAAATTTCTTGTGTTTAGAGTTGAAAGAATGAGATGGAAATGATGGTGTGCCAAGRAAGGTGAGGTCTAGGTCCTGATTGAAAGCTGTCATAAGGAAAAAGGGGAACACACTGGAACAGGTAAATAATAGAGTCTGAGGAGTGAAATTGTTGTAGTCTGTGGTTTATATGGTGATTGTGGGGAATAAGAAGGTCTTCAGTCACATATTTTGGTGGCATATGCCAAATGTTTTTAAACCCTTCAATAATAAGGTCAGCAGGGGAAGCTGAAAAGAGCTTCCCTTGCTGCACAGGTCTAATGACAGGTCAGTGTGGGGAGCAAAAGTCTGGAGTGATTAAAAATATAATCATGGCAAAGAACTCTTTCTCCCCCACAACAGGAAGCAGGTGCTCTATCTGTAATAAGTAACTAAATGTCAGTCTTTGAAGGTGTTGTCCACACAAAACTCTTCTAAGCAGAGATGAATAACATCACATTTTGTATAAAGCATAGCTAGGTCTTTTATCCCATCACTGAAAATGAGAAAACTACTTCTAAATGAAACTATCCATTATTGTTTAAGAAATAATATGAAAATATTCTACCGTTGCTCCTCAGGCATTCTTTGTTCTTTTATTTAATTGTCTTATCCATGTAAAGACACTTAAACAAGAAAAGKCTGGTGCCTTTGGGAATAAAAGATGATTGGGATGTTGTAAAATTAGGCCCAAAGAAATTCAAGAAGAGCAAATTAGTCAGAATAGAACAGCTACACTGCAGTACCAGTAACCTTAAGAACAAAAGTAACAGAGAATTATTTATTCAGACAAAACCCCAGTCTTAAGCAGTCTCAAACAATGTTGACATTGCTACCATCTATCTCTTTGTCACTAAGAAAAAACAGTTCTTTCATTTAAAGGACTTGCAGTTTAGAAAGAACAAGAGCAGGGAATTATATCTCAGCACAAATAATTGTAGAAACCTTTTCTTGGAGTTTAAAGCAGAAAAAAGCATCAAGGATTGTGAGTACATATGATAAGGGAGAGCCTTGATTTGCTTGTTTTGCTTATGGTTCATGTAAAACAGGATTTAAAACATTGAACTTGGAGATTTTGAAGAAGCACAAGAGATAATGGTAAAACTTGATAGAAGTAGAGAACTAAGGATTCAGAGATTAATTAGAGATAAAGATACMATTTAAAGAAATACAGAAAGCAAACATGTGAATTTATTTAAAGGAAATATGATCTAGGCAAATCCAAGGCCAAAAAAGTCTAAATAGATTCCCAGGGGAGCAATGAAGAAAACAGAAATAGAAGGGGAGAACAGAGGTCAAAGAGGSACTTGCTGTGAGGACACCAAGGATGTTTTAGCATTGACTCTATGAAGCTGAAGGATCAACTATGAACATGGGGCCAGCAGCCTCACTTCTCCCTGTAGCTACATTGGAGGGTGCAAAGAGCTTTTGTCCCTTGGCTGGAGCATCCTACAAAACYAGACTGGGACAACTGGGCTGGGGGAACAAGTCCAGACTGCACTGCACAYGCAGGCCTTGGCTGGCCAGGACACAAAAGTCCTTCCAGCTCTTTCCAATGGAAATRAATAGTTAAAAGAAAAAGAGAAAAACAACTGATAGATTAATGATCAGAATAAGCCTTTCCTCATCTTTCTGCTGAATTGCCAATAATCTGTGGGTGTGAGTTACCTTTCCCTTTTGTTGTCCAAGAAACCTGTAAAGGAGCAGTGAGTGAATGTGGAGAGGGGCAGAGATCTCCTTGCAGCATTCAAGTGCCTGCTGTGATAGATGTGCTGCCCATGGGTTTGTAGGGGTTTAGTAGGATCCTTCTTTGGCAGAAAGGAATGCTCTGGGGTGCTTACTGACTTTTGGACAATAGTTGAGCGTGACAGAAGAGAGAGGGAGACCTGTGCTGCTCTGCAGGTAAGGACAAGACACTGATCAGCCTTTAGCCCTTAGAAATGTGTGTCCCACCTCCATCTGGGTCTGAGAGCACMCACCTTTTCCTGACAGAGAAGAATCACTTCCATTTATTCAAGCAGTCACTAGACTGCTGCTGTTTTCAGACAATAAATTTTGTCCTTCTTCAGAGACCACATTCCAAACWTGTTCATATTCTAAGAAAAGCATCACTAACACTTCCTTATGATGCTATCCCTGTTCAGGTTTATAGACAGAATGTCCCTTTATTGAAATTTCCAAGAACAGAAGTTTTAAGTGTCTTGATTAATTCACAAAGTCCAAAGTCATTCACCAGGTAAGAAAATAAAGAGTGATGCTTTTAGAAGAGATTACCCTTTGCTGAAATATTAGGCTGTGAATGTTACAATTGTAACTGCGGGCTGCATTCAGAATGTAAGATTTCTGGAAAATAAAATCTGCTATATGAATATCAAAATATTGGAACTTTTACCTCTGACAGAGTATTTCCAAATCTGTGGATGATAGAATACTATGGGCTGATATTTAATGTCTATATGTAGTTTATTTAAATCAATGTTACTGCTTCTTACAACCATCACTCTCATGTAGATTTTCTACTGCTAAAGTGTAGTTGCATCTTAACTCTCATAAATAATTTTGGTTTTGTTAAGTGCTAAGTAGATTTAGTAGTATATATTTGGGGTATATATATGGAGTAGTATATATATGGAGTTGTATATACATATACTCTGAAGCATTCTTCCATCCCATATGCAGATGCTGCTCTTTAAATTGGTGAGATTTCACAAGCAACGAAGCCAAGRTTAAAACACAGGAGTTGTTTGTTCATGGTTATCTAAACATTTTCTGCAGAATTTACTGATAGTCTTTGGCATGGCTTTTAAATGACTCCTCAGCTCATGTACAATGCAAAAGTCCTTCCAGTTCCCTATCCTGTTGTATAAATAGTGCAAAAACTTGGAAACAACCTGAGTAATTCAGTGGAAAGTTCAAGYGTATGAGAGGTCTCCGCTGCTAGCAGTAGGGGCTCAGCACCATCACCTCTGACAGCTGAGTTTGGGAATGTCAGGAATATGTGGAATTTGGTTCAGAGATCTTAATCACTCTAGATCAAAGATCTCAATCACTCATATCCCCATTTAGTGATTAAGGCACACACTTCAAKACTTATAGTCCAGGTTTTCCCTAGAAATCTCAGGGTTTTTTTTGTCCTCAATTTAAGCCCTCCCAGGTGTGGAAATCATGGCTTCTGTAGATGCAAAGTTTTGAAACAGGAGACCAGGCCTATGGGCAGTAGAAGATGGCAGCTCAGAAATAAGCAGAGYGAAAAACATGGTGTACCAAAGGGCTTTGCATCTGGAAAGGCTCATGTTCCCAAGACTGATCAAGCCTAATGAGCTYGTAGAAAATGCATGTGGGTAATAAAGGGGGTTGTACCACCAACAAACTGTACAGACTTTTAGTCAACCTGAGTATTTTTAAAGCTATGGTTATTAATTCCAGGCTTTTAGCCTACCTAGGTCAAAATGAGATGGTCAAGACAGGCACATTGACAAAATAATCACAGGTGAAAGCTCTAACTGCTATAATTTCACAGTTGAGGTAAAAAAAAATATAAGATCAGGTGAAAAAAAGGGTAAGATCAAGCTGCTTCAAATGGTCTCCTGGTTTAAAATTGTCTGCATTTGTGCACAGAGGAGGTGCCTGGTACCCTGTCCTATTTAGAAGCCAGAACTGGGCATCCACAGATCATCCTGCTCCCTGCCCCAGGAACAGCCACCTCTGCTGGAGGCTGAGCAGAGCAGCCCCATTCCCCTGGCTGAGCACAGACTCCTTGCAGGGKCAGCCCCCACACAGCACTCCCAGATGGGTGTTCAGGGGTCCATCTGTCACTGTGACACAAGTGCCACTCCCTGGACTGGCTCTGGTGCTCTTTCCTCAGGCAGATGGGTGACATGGCTGAGAGTGGCAGCGGCTCTCACAGGGCACTTTCCTGCCCAGCACCTCTTCCCACACTGCATGGCCCCCAAGCCCCTCCCTGACAAACTCCAGCATAAGAGCACCTTGTAGAAAGCAGAACATTTTATTGAATAGGCACAACAAATGAGATTAAATGCATGTAACTGCTTTGGGATATAACTGAAAAAAGTACAGTTCTGTTCAAAACAGATTTGTGGGGCTTTTCTCCTTTGGTTAAGTTGTTTTACTCCAGCTTTAAGCATTAGTCCTGGGTGAAGGTGGCCTCTTCATGCTTTTTCATAGGTTCTTTTGCAGGAAACATTATTCATGGTGCATTCCTGGAAAGAAAAGATAATGCAGTAAGCTTTTAACTCTTACTAAATGTTTGTCAGTCAGAAGGTAGAGAATTACTTATCTATTGGGAACCAGTTTAAGAAAAAATTGCATTTCTCTGCCTCTAAAGGCAATTGCTAAAAGAGTGGAACTCAGTTTTGAGAGCTTCAGCAACAGAAGACTGGAAAACAAGCACAGGAGTGAAAGAATTTTCAAGAACTCCTGTACTGACTCCTGGGAGATTTCTAATCTTTTCTTTAAAATCTCCACAGAAGGCTCGTAGGACTTCTGTGGAGGCTGACTGGACCCTGGAGCTGKGCATTAATGTTTTTTTCCTTCACCTTTTGCAGCTGTGGTTGTCTTCACACACATGAGCACAGCACATGCTCRCACAGAGAGCTTTAAGACTTGCAGCTGCTAGTGTCAGCCTCTGCATGTTAGGCTCTGTCCTCATCTATTTTTCAGTTAGATCAAACTCTGGTTTGTTCAGTGTTTTTTAATGAAGTTGTTATTAAAAACGATTTCTATTTTTTCTCCTCTGGTCTCTATCCAAAGGAATTTAAATATTGAATTTATAGACATTATTTTTCCTTAGGGGAGGGCAGAACTGTTCAGGAATTTTGTGTATGTGTATTGTTTTGCAGCATGTAGGAATCTCAGCTGCCTTTTATGAACATAGATTTAGTCCTGTCCCAGATTCYTCACAGTGTGTTTTCTAAAACTGTAAAGCAGAGCTGGGAAGCCCCGGACTGTATGTGGGCCTTACTGGCACCAAATCAAGCACAATAGTCTCTGACCAGATAAAACCAACCAACAGAGCCTGGACACGTGTTTCCTTGCTCTAACATCATGCTGTTAACACAGTTGTTGGTGATGCATAGCAGGATTCCCACAGAGGGCTCTAAGCCTCTGCTGAAGATGAGCAGGAGTACTCTGCATCAGCATAGAGYGGACTTATTTAATGTGGGCTTTGSTAATGCTTCCTCTATAMTGTCCAGGACTTAGAGATTCTGAARTATATGTTTCCCTCATAAGGATGTTGTTTTTTTCTTCCTACACTTTCCCAACCGTGTCTTGCTATGGAGAACAGGTACCTTCATACCATTCCATGAGTTTAACAGCTTTTCAGT
This sequence comes from Cardinalis cardinalis, assembly GCA_014549065.1. Taxonomy (NCBI): domain Eukaryota; kingdom Metazoa; phylum Chordata; class Aves; order Passeriformes; family Cardinalidae; genus Cardinalis; species Cardinalis cardinalis. The sequence goes on from JACDOX010000001.1 coordinate 18,136,492, forward strand.
TTTAACCTACACTCTAGACTCAGTCAGAGAGACTTCTCACCAAGTGCACAGAGCCCTTTCAGATACTTTCCCTCCCTGTGTTTGAATCCAAAGTCATACTTTCGCTAAACATGAATTCTGCACACTGAATTCAGTGATTAAGTAACAAAAATGAACTTACCACCACCAGGTTCCCATCCACCACCTTTCTCTTTATGATAGTCTCTTTTCCATCCCACTTCTGCACCTGCTTCAGCACACCGTTCTCTAGGGTTATGACATTCTACCAAARTAAAAAAACAAAGTGTGGCTGTTTCATCAGGGTGCTCTGGTCTCAGGAGAAGACTCTCTAGGTCCAAATAGCACTAAACACAAAGCACTCTCAGCAATCCTACCTGAGAGGCAGCATTTCTGCACTGGATTCAAAATCACAGCTCTGCCCTGCTGCTCCCACATCCCTTTTGAGAGATGTATTTGCAGAATGCCATGTCGGGACTCACCTTTGTTTTTCTGTCATCTGCTGTGGTCTCATCAAACTCTTCACCCAGCTTGAAAGAGACCTCTGTATTTTTGAAGGTACTTTCTGTTTTGATGGTTATCACATCGCCATTGATGCTGATAGTTACATTAGGCTTGGCTACACCAGCCATCTTCCTGGTAGCAAACCCCACACCTGTAAATAAGACAGGGCACTATGAATTTTTTATCTTTCCTCAATCTTTTTGTCTTATACATTGGAAAAAAAAAAAAACCTCAGTGATATTTCTGCTATTGCTTTCTAAATGTTAATAATTCTATGTTACCAAGATTCTTTTGTAAAATCTTACTTGGTTCTGCTATAGACCAAGCTGGGCGGGCTGTTGTAAGGAAATTCTCTGTCATTGTCAAAACAGTAAAAGTAACATTTTGAAGACTGAGACTATATGAATGCCAGATATTTGCACATAGACTTGTTCAGAATAATTTTAGTAGCTTGTACAATAAATGGTATGCTAATTGTATCTAAATGTAAATAACTAGGAATATATAACAATTTCTGAGCCACAAAACCAACAACACARACAAACAAGGAAAAAAACCCAAGCTTTTTATATTTACAAGTGGGTAGGTTGAATATAAGGAAATGATTAAGAAATAGCTGGCAAATGCTATGTCCTGAGTAAAATCTGGAGTAAAGATTAAGAGTGCAAGTCTCACTCATTGAAAGCTGTCAGGATAAGTCACAGTAAGTATTTTATCCCTAAACTGCAAATAACCCCCCCAGCTTTTTAGCATGTGGTAATTGAATCAGTGCAAGTTACCCCCTGCTTCCTCCACACTAACAAAATGTTGAAACCTTTTAAATCCCAATTGTAATTCTAAGCTAGAAGTCTACACCTTTAGAGAAAAGTGTTAGACATCAAATCTTGCAAGTATCTGCATGAATCCATGCAATTGTCTTTGTTAATATTCACTGGAGCCAGCTACAGAGTTTCATTCAACATAATAGCCATGGCAATTAACTGGTGTCCTAATCCAGCAGCATTTTAAAGCTGTTTAGGTGTGTTGCTCATAGACATTAGGAAACTTGCTGCTTTCTAGCATCACACCAATTTGCGTGTCCAAGGATAAAAGCTAATTCACACAAAATAATCCAGTGATGTGTTTTACTTCCACTTATAAAACTACTAATAAGGCGTGCATAGACTTGACTTACCTGAAACTATCCCCATCAATTAAATTTTTTCTGCTTTTTAGGATTTTAACACCATGTATTGAAACAGATGAATTCTCCAGTTTAAGGCTATCTGATMAAAATAGTGGATTAAACCACCCTTGACAAACAGCACAGCCAGAAAAAGCAAGTAAAGAGTAAAGTGCAAAATTGGCATTCCTTCCCTGTTCCAGACACAAGAAGTTGAAATAACAATTCTCACCCAGTTCTTTCATATAGTCCTCAAAGTTTTCACTGGAAAGGAGCTTCCAGGTGCCCACAAAATGGTCGCACATCTTGTCAGGCTAGAAAGATGCCTTCCAGAGGTTCAAACAAAAGTGCAGGACTGGAGAATATAATGAGCTCCAGAAGAAGAGCACTTATCTTTAAAAAGGAGCTGTGGCCACATGATGCTCTGGGATGACCAATGAAAAGTGAGTCCCAGTGACCAGTGTTTTTCTTCTTCCCCTTCCCCTCCTCTGCCAGTGGGTCATAGTGCTATTATTCATATGCCCTTACTAGCACAAAGATCACTGACTTGTTTTTATTTAATTATTTTTGTYGTTCAAGAACACTCTACCTTAAAGGCAAATAATTAAATCAAATTACCTCTCAGAATAAAAAGGGAGGCTCAAGCTCAACCCACAAAAATTAATGTTCTCACCCCTACTCTTTCATTTCAGTCCACTGTATCAAATGGACACAGCTCAGTTCCTAGGCTTGCAGATCCAAAAACCTCAGTGAGATAATTAAGCTTGCTTTCAGCACCCCTGCAATCAGAAATTTCTTCTAGAGAAATACAGAACCACAGGAAGAAGTGGATTTGGAGCACAAAGAGAGTAYGCTGGGGTTATAGAAGGCTAAGGCAATAAAATTGCTTCCTTGATTGGGATCTGCTTGTCCTTGCACCACCTGAATCAATTGAACAATATGTCTGTAATATGCTTTTATGCAATGGAGATGAGATATGGAGKTCTGTGAGAAGCAAAATAACAAAACAGAGGATTACTCTCCCTTTTACTCTCCTGCTTTCAGACAAACTATGCCCTAATGACAAGCATTTTGAGTAGTTATGGCATAAAGCTAGGCTCTAGTATTGCCTTACCAAAAGTCCCTGGACACTTCATTTCTTTTCTGCTTGTGCTGTTCAGGCATTAATTTGTTTGAGGCAAGTTGTGCACAGGCCTGACATAATGGGTCCATCTTGACTGATCCTGTCATACTTCAGTTCACAGAATAACTATCAGAAAGCAGTCAAGCCAGTTCTTAGACCTTCCTCTATCTGTAATGTGCTATTCCAATGGCAAAAAGCAGCTAACAAGTGCATGGTCCAGCCCCTGAAAATCTCTTTAAGTGGATTTCCTGGAATTGCTCTGCTGGTTGCTGGGCATTGATATTTTAGAGCACGTATTTTTCTACTTCTTGCCTTCGCAAATAACAGTGCTGTAGAAGAATTATTTTATAGGATTGCAAGATCATAGGGGTATTTGTAAGGGAAGGGAAGGGAAGTGAGGAGGTCTCCAGTGCATCCTTCCACTCAGGCAGGGTCACCTCTGAGCCCACACCAGGCTGCTTAGAGCTGTGCCCTTTTGTGGATAGGAAAACTCCCAGCGTGGAGCCAGCACAGTTTCCCTGGGCAGCACACCCCCCTGGCCAGCTGTCCCAAGGGGGAAAGTGTCTCCTTATCCTCTCTCTGAACCTCTCTACCTTCAGCTTTCATTCRTAATTTCCCATCCCCCCACCATTCACCGCCTGGTTCCAGCTCCTTGGTCACTTTCCCACGGGGTTGAGGGCTGTTTGTAAGCACTCCCAAAGCTGAGCCAGGATGAGCCACTTCAGTCTCACAGCCTCTTCTCAGCTCCWGACCCCTGAGGGTCCTGTGGGTCCTCTGCCGAACTCACCTCAAAACTGGGTGCTGACTCTGGATACACCCTAATGACTGCTGAGATGAGGGGCACGATCACTTCCATCCGCCTCCTGGCTGTGCTTCTGACACACAGGGCAGGATGCTTTTGACCTTTCTGCTGCCAGGTCTCAGCTCACTGCCCACCAGGACCCTGAGAGCCTTTTCTGCAGGGCTTCTCCCTCGGCAGTGTGTCCCCWGCCTGGATTGCTCTGAGAGCTGAGCATGTTGGACATGTATAATTAGTTACCCCATCGTCCCTTTAAGATGKCAGTCTGTGGGGACTAGAATATCTAATCTTAGATTTGGCCTATTCTTTTAAAATTTTTTTGCACATTCACTGACTTTGGCCTAATCTCAAATTAAATAAAACTATATTCTATTTATGAAGCAGCTAGTGCCTTCCCTGGCTGGTTTTTGCAGAATGTCACATGCTCAAGTGTTCTTTAAAAGGAAATTCTGAGGTCTCTCAAGTTTGTRTCATTATCTTGAGGTATTTTTACTTCAGATTATTGGCTTGAGAAGCTCTGTATTGTGTGTGAGCAGATGGTAGGAACATGAAAACTCAAATCCAGCATTTTAATAATGAGAACTGAAAGTACCAGCTGAGGATTGTTGCAGTGGCCCAGACAGAAAGGCTGTGATGCAGCTGAAGTCAGCTCCTGTTCGTGCTTTCCTTGCCTTTTGGAAACTATTCTGTGTGCCGCTTACTACAACCAGCATTCCTCTGTTTGGAGGGGAAATTGGACCTTTATACTCAAAATTACAGTCTGGAGAGGCAACTGGTCCTTGGTGTTGACAGCTGTCTGCAATGCTTGTGATATTGGAAGAGTTTTTGGGGGGAGCAGAAGCACCTTTCCATGCAAATCAATTTGGAGCAGACACGTGCACCCTCCCCAGGCACTCAATTAGTTGCACTTATTTAAAGTGAATCTGAGCTATTTGTAGGTATCTTGTGAATGTGATGACTCAAAAATGCAAGAGGAAAGCCAGYTTGTGGGTTGACTTGCATGTTTACTTCGACAAGCAGCTGTCTGGGAGCACACTTATGGCTCTCTCTTGGAAAGTATCCTACCAATGGTATCCTTTCCCTCAGGAGAGACTTCCAGTAACAAGAGATACACTTATGGCACTGATGTCAGCTAAGACAAATCATGCCCTGCTCTCTGGGGCAAATGCATGCAGTCTGCTGATAAAGACTGGAGTTCTTAACGGTCATGAAGAAATCTGTGAGGGTTCTGAGCCTGGAAGTTTAGGCAAGTGATTCATGCCACTTGCAGAAGTGTCTTGACAGCAAGAGCTGGGAAATCTGGCTAAACAGCCCTGTGGTTTTTGACACTGATGTGATCTCATACCACCAAAAACAAGGACATCCTCAAAAGTGTAGAAACCACCTTCAAAATAAGCAGAAATTTTGAAGAAACCACAGCAGGCAAGAGGTAAACCAAGAAAAGGAAGCTGGTGAGAGTCCAGTACAGGAAATGCTGACAAAGAAAATTCATCTCTTAATCCTGATATGAGCTGAGGCAGCTCAAGTCTGCAAATAACAATGACACACTGTCTGCAATGTGGTCTTGGGGTGCTGTGACATTTGAGGATAGTTCCTGACGCAGGATATGCTGAAGTGATCACAGAATTCTGTGGTTCTGTGAAGTGTAACAGCAAAGCAGCAGCTGTTACACTTCATAGAACCACAGGGGAAATCAGTAGATGGGAAGGTAGCAACGATGGGTTAAATCTTACTCTGTGACTCAGACCMAAGGTGGAGATCTACTTGAGATAAACTGCTTTTTACAAAAATAAGCACAATAGTAACCTCCCTTTGGCTCTTTCGGGCTTGCAGGAGCAATGACCTCTTCCACTAGAGTATGTGAGAAAGAGGATGTTTATTCCTGCGGAGAAGATCTGCCACTTAGGAGACCTTTCAATTGAGCATTGTGCTAAACCTTCCCTGTAYTTCATGTACGGATGGAATTGTCAAAGTAAAACCACATCTTACTCTCGAATGTGAAAAGCTGAGCTAACGGTTATGACAGCTTAAAAGGAGGCTTCTTTCTCCAGTTCCTCCTTGCCCCAGAAGGGCAACAGAGTAAAACTCCTTTGAGTGCTGTGGCTGTCAAACTGGTGGCTACCAATGGGCAGCAGTGTATTGTGCTTACACACTTGTCTCCACAGTTCTGCTGCTCTGGATAAAAACCAGCATGRGAAGGCACCCAAGCTCGATCCCACGGCTGATGGCATTGACAGTGACTKCCCTTGAACGCTTCCTTAAAGGGAACCTGGCCTCTGTATGGGCCTATTACTGGCACATGTGGCAATATCATAGTAAGAAGAAATATGTATTCCTGGCAAAGCTGTAGCAATGGAGATTTTTCCTCATGCAGGGAAGGAACTGCGGCTTTGGTGCAAGCTTCTTGTTCAGGCACAGTAACACCTACTGAGAAGATGGACTATAACCAGCCTCATGTTAGGAAGGAGGGACCATATCACACTTTCTGGTACTGCTGCAACTTAGWCAAAGCAAAAACCTTTCTGAATGCTTGTCTGGCTAGGTACCAGGCTGGGAATTTGTTCTAAGGCCCCGGRGTAGCTACAAGAAAGGTGATCTAATTCTGGACCAGATAAGAATAGCTAAAGGAATGCTATCTCTGCTCACAAAGCTGCTACTTTCATTTCTCATTAACATTTGAAACAAGTGAATTGCCTTGGACTTCTGCTTAGTCAGGAAAAGGTATAATTAAAGCTTCAGTAGTCACAATGTGACACACTGACTTTACGAAATATTGGCTTCAGTTTGCTTGAAAGTTCAAGAGGCCAATTGGTTTTCAGTGGTATTTTTCTCTCTCGGGGAAGGAGGTGAGCAGGACTGTGCTCAGTGCCCAGGACCAAGCTGATGCTCCCCCATTTGTGATTGTGGCTTCAGACCTCACTCGGAACTGAGGGTACTATTGCAAATGGTCACTTTGTTGAAGGAGTCAGATTTACCAGCAACAACAGATRTGCTGTTTCCTTGAGTGAGTGTTGRCRCMGTTCTACCCAGTCACAYTGCTGGGCTGTGRCATTTGGAGACCTCAGGCTGGTGTGCCCCAGCACCTGCTTTTTTACTTTTCATGATTCTGGGTTCTTTTATTTCCTCCTGAACTTTAGGCCAACCCGTGAGTTTCCACACCCTTAAATAGGTTTCCAATTTCTGAAAGCAGGACCATGAAATTTAAAAACATTTGAAAGATGTTTCTGAAACACTAAGCTAAATTTGTGGTAAAGCTTTTAAGAACAGAAATTAAATCTCGTAACTCTGAGGCATAGCAAGATCAAGCCCGAAACAAAACCCAGTGGTTSACTCCATTAACTTGCAAATAAAATATGCATAATTTGTTTTCTGAACTTGCTTTAAAGATGCTTCTTTTTAAAGATGAAGMAAAGATGCAGATATATCTGGAGGGTACAGCAAACCTCTGGGCCCTTGCCTTCTCCTGAGAGACAGCTGAGATTCTGGCTTTTCTCAGCAGATGGCATGGCTATAATATATGCTCCCAAACATCTGTACATCATACAGGTGGTGATTGCTATTCCTAAGGAAAACTTGGACTTCTCATACTCTCCTTTAACATGTATGTCACTCATTCCTGGAGCAAGGCAGWTGGCAGTGTGAATTTTATGAATTGCAGGTTGTGAGTTAAAAGGARTATCAGAATACCAGAAAAGTAAAAAAGGACGAGTACTTGCATAGTGGGTGTCTTTGTTTTATTTCATTGAAATGGGAAGAAATGCAGGTACACTAACTCCTACAGACATGCAGGTGATGGGCTTCCAGGACATAATGTGTACATTTCTGTATAAGAATATTTGAAATGTCAGARGTCCACCTCATATATCCTGTATGCAGCAAATGCCATACTGGGATTAGTGGTAAATTGAACTTCATGACTTATGAATGTTTGTATGAGATAAGATCTTAATTTGCTGGCTGTAATGTAGGCATTGCAGATGCTTCCTGTTTCTAACTACCTACAGATTCCCCTGATCTAATGAACAAGTATAAGGTTGTCTAAGGTTGCTCTGATATTCAAATCTGTCCAAATKTTTTTGTATGTATGGTACAAGTCTTGCATCTAACATCAGGGCTTCTCCTCTTGAGGRTTTATAATGAAAATTTTTCTGAAAACTTTCTGAAGTTTTTCTGAATCCTGCTTTGTCTTGTCCATGAACTTACCTCAGAGTACATGAATCCTTGTTCTTCCCCTCTACCTTCCCCTCATCCCACAAATAAAAGGGTGCTTTTCTTTTCTTACTTTTTTATCCCYAAACTTCACTCTAAATGTAGGTATCACAGCAGGGATGCAAATGAAGAAAGTAGTATGTTTCCCAAAGCACTTTTGGGATTCTTCCAGCAATTTTAAAATTTTCTAGAAGACTAGACTTGCTAATACTATTCTGAAAATCCATTTGTAGTCCTTCCCCAGATGCTCTTCTGAATTATCCCAGATCATCCAGCTGAAACCCTCTCTCAAAGCCTCCATCTGAACAAAGSAATAACACTGTTGGTTACATCTACTTTGGGACTGCCCAAGAGGAATCCATCCCTGCTCTGCCTTGTTACTGCAGCTCATGCAATACCACCTGTTTCATTTCCATACAGATCTGCATTTAGAAACTTTCCACTGTTTTGTTTGTTCATTTCTTGTTAAACATTTTTATCAAGCTGAACCAAAAAATTTCCAAATAGGGATGAGAGAGTGGTGTGTATTGGTAACATGTTCTATCTTGTAAATTTAAGCTATTCCTATCAGTGGTTGTCCTTCTCTTAACAGCTGCCCTCTTGTGAAGCAAGAACACTTCCACAATTTCACTTTTTTTTAACCCAGCAAAGAACAAAGTGTAAGAGCAATATTTCAACAAGAATAAAAATACCCTGTACAAAAYATTTAAGCTCTGGGGAACCTGCACTCTGAGTAAAATATGCATGGCTTTGGCAGCCCTGATTATTCATGTCTTCTTTCTGCATGCTGCAGTTTCTGGCTTCCTATGCCTTCAATCTGACAGCTTGCTCTGAAACCTTCAGGGAACTCCTCCTTGGGTTTGCCAGAAAGCTCTCTATTATTACAGATGCAKTTAGATCACACCCAAAGACCTAGTGCTCTATGTAAAGGAAAGTTGAAAAATCCAAATACGAAATTCCCTTCAGCATTGAAGCCTTCTGGAGAACAGCCCTCTCCCTGCAGCGTGGTGAGAGCTGGAGGGTGTGGAGGCTGGCAGCTCTCTGGCTCTCCACAGCAGATCTCCCATCCTCTGCAGCTGACTGCTGCCCCCGGGTGCTGCCAGCTGAGGCAGGGAGGGAGAAGGAGCCAGCAGCTCCTGCCCAGCCTCTGACCTTGCCTGGGCCAGGAGCCTCTTGCAGCTGCCTTCACTGCAGCCTCACTGCTGGATTTGTCGCTGCCAATCTCATTTCATCTCACCTCGTACCAGATATAATAGATTGGGAATCAAGAGGATCTCTGAGGAAAGAAATGCTATGGTTTTCTAAAGCAATCCATCATTCCTGCCCTTCCCGCTCTGGACAGCTGTCCTGCCAGGAACTAGTCAATGTTGTKCATGTTTGACATGTGAAAACTCACATCACATCTCCAATAAGGGAGTGTTTGGGAAATGCGTTCCTTAACCTAAGGTAGCGATGCAGATCCTTGTTTAAGATGCTGTGGAGGGACTAGAAGCACACAGCAGCTTGCACAGGGAGGATGGAGTTTGCTGCATCCCTCATGTGCTGCATCCCTTCCATCACAATCATCAGCAGATGTGGACAAAGAATGTCCCTACAGCTCCTTTGCTCAAATACCTAACTATATCCAAGTATTATTTTTGGTCCACAGAGTCTCTAAATCTGCTACCCTGAAGCCTAAAAATTACTTTTAAATGCTCTCTGCCTTCTACTTTTTCCCCTCTGGAGGGTTCCATCACAGCTCTCAGGCACAACAAATTGTATGTCTCTATTGAACATGCATGCTATGAGGCTAAATGCATGCTTTTTTTGACAGATACTGCTCCTTCCTCAGCCCCTGCAGATTCCTCATCCTCTGATATAATTTTAGTCTTGCTGACAAATTATTTAAGCTAAACATCATTGATTTTATGGTCTTATATGGCTTTAGATTGTACATATCTCTGTTCTAACAGCATTTTCTCCATTAGCTTTGTTAATGTAGCTTCTGGTAAGCCAATATGAACTTGCTGAAACTGATTGGAGTATCTGAAAATCTCTTCTCTCATTTTTAATTTAGTGCCTGGCTTATTTCTGCTTCCAACTGCTCACCCCTATTAAGGCATGGCTGTGTCTAGTCATTGGCACAGTCCCCAWGTCTTCCATGAAGAAGAGCCTTGCCCAAGAGAGCTGATACACTGAGTGTGTTAGTGGGAGGTGGGGTATGCAGGCTTGAGTTTCCTTGGCCCTAAGTGGCAACTGAAGCTACATCTCCTGATACTCAGAGAATGAGAGACAGGGAATTTTTTTTAAGCAGTTTTGGTTACTTATAGTTGTTATATAGATCTTCCTCTGCCTATATAACAGCTCACAGAATCACAGATCACAGAATCATTTAGGTTGGAAAAGACCTCCAGGATCCTTGAGTCCAACCTTTGACTGATGTCCACTTAGAGCATAGCCCTAAATGCCATGTCCAGTGGTCTCTTGACATGGCATTTAGTGCTATGCTGTAAGTGGAGATCAGTCAAAGGTTGGATTCAACGGATTCAACTCCCAAAACTGAGCACAGTACTTGAGATGTGATCTCACCCGTGCCCAACACATGGGAACTGCCRTGACTGGGCACACTTGCTGGTACAGGCCATCGGCCTCCTTGGCTCCCTGGGCACTGCTGGCTCATGTTCAGCTGCTCTTGACCARCACCTCAAGGTCCTTTTACACTGGGCTGCTTTCCTGCCATTCCCCTCCCAGCCTGTAACACTCTGTGGGGTGGCTGTAACTAATGTACAGCACCTGGCACTTTGCCTTGTTGAACTTCATACCACTGGTCTCAGCCCATCAACCAAGTTCAGTCTAAGACCTTTTAGCTGTAAACCTAAATGTGTTTGGTTTGGTTCCTTGATTACCATGATGTCTACTTAAGCTGAACTCTCTTTGTCTTTAGATAGGATGGGAGATAGTTTTTACTATCTCACCCCCTACAGATTTTTACTATCTCACCACAAAACATACATTTTCTGAAGTGGAAACAGCATTATATTATTTTTGTCTTGCCTTGCAACTACTTCTCAGACTACACAGTGTTAAGCATTTGGTCCCATTAGCAATAAAAGAACTTGGCTGCAAAACACAATGTTGGAGAGTCAAGCTAGAGAGGTTTACTTGCCAGTTCCAGCAAGTATCTAGCAAGATAATAATTAGACTCACACTACCTGCTGCTAGTCAGAAGGTGTGCACTTTGAGACACTGCTGAAGCTACTGTGTCTTGCAACCGTACTGACACAACAAAGAAAACTCCTACCATCTCTCTGATTCCGTAGGGTTAGTAGTGGAACACATCTGTCATATGCTTGGAAGTGCTTGGAAGTGCTTGGAAGTGCTTAGCTACAACTAAATCCACACCAGCCCAGGTCAACATACTGGCTCAATCTTGGGTGAGTGTAGCTGTCTACAATCAAACAACTCAAGTTGGTTGGCACCACAAAAACACTATGTGCCTAATATGATCTAATCTAGATCATCTGCATAACATTTTCTGCTCTGTGAAGCAGAAGATATTGGAGACTGCTTTATCAACTGGTACAGCAAATTACCCATATGTTTCCTGAACTTTTGCTGGTACAGAACCTAGCTATGGCAACTGTTTAAAAAAAAAATCTTTCCATTTGGTAGCCAGTTCYAGGACCAAAGCAGAAGATACTAAACCCAGTATCCACAGTGGCACTTGGAAGAGCTGTTCACAGAATCACAGACTCATAGAATATCCTGAGTTGGAAGGTACCACAAGGATCATTGAGTCCAGCTCCTGGCCCTGCACACCATGTGCCTGAGAGCATTGTCCAAACACCTCTTGAACTCTGTCAGCCTTGGTGCTGTGACCAYTTCCCTGGGGAGCCTTTTCCAGTGCCCTAGAAATCATAGTGAAGAACCTTTTTCTAATACCCAACCTAACCTGTTGTCCTGACACAACTTCAGGACATTCCCTCAGGTCCTGTCACTGGTCACCAGAGAAAAGAGATCGGAGTCTGCCCTTCTTCTCTCCCTCACAAGGAACTTGTAGACTGCACTGAGGTCTCTCTGCAGTCTCCTCCAGCCTGAACAGACCAAGTGACCTCAGCCACTCCTCATTTTGCTTCCTCTCCAGACCCTTCACYATCTTTTTGCTCTSCTTTCGATGCTCCCTAATACCATAATGGGKTTTTTTGTACTGTGGTGCCCAAAAATGCCCCCAGCACTTGAGGTGAGGCCACCCCAGTGCAGAGCAGAGTGGGACAGTCCCCTCMCTTGCCCAGCTAGCCATGCTGTGCCCGATGCCCACCTGGACACAGCTGTCCCTCCTGTTTCAAAGTTATTGGGATGAGGCTGTAAGTAAAGTYTTATCCAGAAGGGACCTGTATTTTTTATACACAGATGGGCAAGTGTGGAATCCAGAGTAAAATTCCTACACTCATAATCAACCTGAGTAAGTCAGAAGGGGTGGCCTTTGRATTCACATTTACTTAAGTTGAAATGGGTAAGATTCCCTCAATTCCTGGTGTGTATAACAAAAACCAGCTGTTAAATATATCAATACTTTACTTTAGCAGAATTTTGTTTTTAAAGTTATAGAATTAACACCATCCTGATTAGTTTATACTTATGTGTTGAGGAAAAAAAGAGGATGTGGCACTTGGGGGATATGGTTTAGTTGGGAGCATGGTGATGCCCAGTTAACACTTGGTCTTGATGATCTTACATACCTTTACCAGCCTTAAAGATTCTGTGATGCTATGATTCTGCTTGTACCATATTTCTATTWTGAAGATACATGCAAGATTAWTAAAATTGCRTACTAAAACMACAGTTTAATTCTAAAAGKGTCATTTAATGTCATATTGTAYATAAAAGGAGTTCAGGTCKGCAAGAAAACACACCAGGGTAATTCCAGGTTAGAAGTTTGCTTAACATGTAAGAAGAGGCAATGGCTTTTAGTTATTTGAGTCTGCAGTGATGTCAGCCAGCTGAAGTCTCAAAATTGAATATTGCCTGAATGACTGAAATAATCCGTGGAAACACCTTACTGAGTGCTCTTGTGCAACAACCACCAAGAGCTGTTACCAACTATGTAATTCAGTCTTCATACTGAAATGGCAGCTTTCCTATTCATTCCGGAAAAATGTCAAGTGCAACCAGCATACCTCAATCTCAAATTCTCTCTAGTGCATTTCAGAGGCAAGCTGATCTGCATCCTGCCTCACCTTTCCTTTTACCTTCAAATTTGATTGTATTGTTCAAAGGAACACATTTGAACAAGAAAAGTTGTGTTGCACATTGATAGAAAACRTTAATTCTGAAGACTGAAATAAATCTCTTTGGATTGTTTGGATTAGTACTACTCAAAGTCACAATGTCTCAAATCTCAGTTACTGGATGGCYGAATTTTCAATCTGTTTTTAGGCAAGAGGGTGGTCTGTGTTGGGGCAACCTGGGTAAAATTAACACCTCACACAACTTGTGCAGAAAGCATGTCCCTCACRCTTCAAAACCTGGTTTCTGCTTCCTGTCAGGCTAGAGTACTAATGAGCCTCTTTGGGAGAGCAAATTACACAAAATTATCTCTCTTCTCCTTTTCTTTCCTCTGTTACACAAAGCTGGCAGACAAACCTTTCTCTTTYGAAAAAAAATAAGAGCAGTTGTTGATCTTGAGATGTGTCTGTCTGTGATCATGGGTGACCTGCTTTACGGTGTGAGCAAGAGGGCCAGAGTGCTGCCAGGAACCGGAGCGCTCAGACAGGAGAGCGCCTCTCTCTCTCCTCAATTAGGGCTTGTTAATGCCATCAAGATGAATGGAAAGTCACTAACTCCAGAGAGCTACATCAAGATTGATGAAAACTGACTTAATTGTTTCTCAATCAAGTTTGTGAAAAGGCAAAGGCAAAGCAGAAGAGAATTGTTGCATTATTTATTCCTCTTTCTGTATATTAGTAACTTTTCATGCCATAAAGTTGCTTATATTTTTTAAAGTTGCTTACGCTTTCTAGTCTCCAAACTCAAGCCCTTGCATTTTGAGTCCTTTGTCTTTGCTGCCTCTCCTCAGGCCCAGATATTCACATCTCTCTTTCAAGTGTTGGTGACTTTTTTTCTCCCTTCACATGAGTATTAAATGAGGAAGCTAATTGGGTGAAAATATGAAGGTGAAAATATGAAGGTGAAAAAAGGCAAGGCAAGGCTTCTGAATGTTCTTTTTTATCTTTCTTAACAGAATGGTAAAATTAATCATTTTACTAATTTGAYATATAATTTCCTTTAAAATCAAATAACTTTATTCCTTTTCCTGACTCTATAGAATTCTTTTAGTATAGATGAGGAAGCAGCAGCTTCCTTTCTCAGAAGAAAGCTGAAAATCAGGTTAGTTTTCTGTGGCAAGCAAGTAAAAGAAATGTCACATATTTGTTTGCCTCATCAAGAATGAAACAAGTACATGGTGGAAGGTGTTTCCAGCTATAGGGACCAATTTAATCACCCACACCCTTTTCCCTTCCCTGAAAAACTATTTCTACAGCACAAGGAAGAAGGTTCCTACTCCTTACATTTTATCATTAAGTGATTTTGGGGGATTATCCAGGGATTTATTTCAAAGCAATRTTTAGCTTCTGGCGTCTGGGGAAGATGGGCTACTGGCTTGTGTCTGACATTCTTACTGGAAGCTCTGTGCAATAATTGCTGCAATATACCAGCATGTGTAAAAGAGTCTCATGATCAGAGTAAACTCCAAGATCTACYCCCAAGAATACTTGGACTTTTAAARTATTTCCCAAAACGCTGAAATAAATGTCTCTGTAAGTCTGCATGTCCCACTATCAGAGTAGTAGCATGTACCTGTAAACCAGGAGGAGCTGTTGGCTTGGGTCTTCAGCTTCAGCTGTGATACTTAAAGGCAGATAACATTAWCTCAGTCATAAGGTTGTCATTTGCTGAGCTGCAGTACAGGCAGCTCACCAGCTGTCTGTGGCCACCAAGAGAACAATCTGTACTTGGACTATGTCCTTATGGCTCCAGCCTATGTCAAATAGAGGATTTAACCTTAAATGTTGCTAAAATGTTGCTTAATAATTCCATATTTTATGACGACTATGATTTGGCTGATATTCTGGATGAGAGCATCCTGGACAAATGTGGATGTCTAGAAAATGGATATCTATAACAGAGCAAGTCAACTTGGATTCTTCTTTATACAGAACAGAGGTCCAATGGTGCCTTACAGAGTACAAATGCTGTCATTTTTGGGTCACTGCCTGTGCTAGAAGAATGCTTTGTCAATTGGGTTAATATATTGTAAAAATAAGCAAGAGTGCTCCTGTGTGAAGCTCTGTAACTTMATTTCAAATCCTAAGACGAGGTACATTCTACATGATGACAACCATGATGAGAGTTGRATGCACTCAAGGTTTTCATCAATTTGCATTAACAGAACTTGAGCAGTTAAGGATTATCAAATTATGTCCCTGTCCCTAGTAATTAGGGTTTTTCTATTGAATCAGAATCTTCATGACCACTAAGTGTAATTTTCCAATCATACTTTAACACTGGTCAGCATTCAGTCTTCTGTGTATGAAGCCAGAAATCCTTTCCTTGACCTTCAATGCTTTCTCTTTGTCTTTGTAATTCTAATATCCAGATGACACCTTAGTCTAACTGCTGCTTTGTATCCCTGTAGTCATCAGGGAGATAATAAAGTACAGCAGATGAAATAATCTCAGCAATGCAAAATTTAAGTCAACAATGAATAATAACTATATAGCAAAGAGTCCTGATTGTAAGAATGTTGTATASTTTTGGGAATGAAGAACTATTCCTAATAGAAGAATGTGGTTTTTAACACTTCCCTGCCTCAATTTGTTATTTTTTAATAAAAGTTGATCATATTCTTCTGAAGATTTGAGAAATAGCCTTCAAATTGGTAGTAAATATGCTGTGGCTCCCCTTGGTGGAAGTAGAAGGTTTAATATAGCACATCATTTCCATAGTTTTAGGGTAGTGCTGCAGTATTTAAGAAACAATGTCTAATGACTGAACAAGAAAGCRCTCAGGCCCTCAGCCACCCTGTTGTTCATAATGTACATCTAATTTTCATTGACTCCATCATGTTAGTTTACCTAAAACTTGCCCTTCAGTGGATCTTGTTCCTGGTGTGTGACCCAGCTATGCAGAGGAGATGGATCATGCCAACAAGGCACATGCTGAGCCACTTTCTCACTGGACTGGAGGCTGAAAAGTCTTCTGCCCCCTCTACTGTCTGTCTCTTGATTATGTTCTTTGTGCTGTCCTGTTTCTGGACCTGTTTGAGTGGCCTGCTCTCCACAGACACATTGCTGTGAGGAAATGCAAAGGTAATCACAAGCCTCCTGTTCATGCTATGGTGATGCTTGTGATTACAGTGGTACTTACTGTTTGCTTCTTAGGATGGTGTTTCTGTTCTACTGAATCACAAAGGTTTGGGCTCACACCACYTAATTTCAGCCATTTCACAGTTACTTGGCCAGCTTAGCCAAGTTAGTCCACTAAGCTCCAGCTGCAGACAAGGTGCAGTGAGACATTCAGGTCCAGGCCATACACTAATGGTGTATATCCTACTGCAGGATGCATGTGGAAGTAAATTAATTTTTCCATTGGCTACAGAGAGGACATGAATAAGAATCTTAAAATTAAACCTCCTTCCTGCACAGATTTTGGTCTTGCAGAATCAAGGAGTGATTATCCAACACTTACAAATGCCCGTATGCTGCAGATCAATCACTTAACTGGTTTAGTGTAAAATTGCTGAGCAGTAGTCAGTACTGGCTCAATCTAATAGCTTTTTTAAAAATGGAAATAGAAATAAAATCCTTGCCAATAAATCCTGTCACAAATACTCTCAGAATGATAAATTATGACAGATGAAGTGCTCGTAGTGCAGCATRAGCTGGATTTGGTAACAAACAAAATGTGCTGCAGTATGCATAGAAATGGAATACTGGAAAATGGTACATTTGTAAAGGATTTGTACCAGGCCATCAAGTGTTAACACCAKTGTGACAAATGGCTAATATGATTACTGAGGGTGTTAAGGAGAGTACAATACTTTTTCAGGATGGAGACTGCTGGATGCAGAATGAGCTGCACAAATTTTCTGAGATAGARAGTGTCTCTCAGGGAGGAGCATACATGGCTTGAGCTGCTTATGGAAACAAAGGCTGAGAAGGAAGGTGACTGCAGTACAGTCATCTTGCCTTCACTCAAACACACAGCAAAAGGTTACTGTTCTGTTGATATAGCTCCTCACTCTGAGGCATAAAAACTGTGTCTCTRAGCAGAAACTGGACAAATTAGGAATAGAATTTAGGTACACTCCCTAAGCAACTAAGATTAATRAAGGCTGACAGATTTTCTCTATATCTTGTTTACATGTCAGTAGCAGTTACTTTCTTCATCATCATCATCATTGTCATCATGTCTCCAGAAGACATCCTTTAATCAAATTGAAATTGTCTATTCCACTTGCAGTAACTACTGTGTGAAGTTGAATGACTTAGGAAATACAGAAGTCTGGCCAGAGGAACACCTTAGCTTCTATGAATTTAATGCAGAAAACATCCCTTATGGTTTTATTAAAATCCTTGCTCATGTYTGCTCCTCAGTATGGAATACCTATTTCCATTTCAGTATTTTTTTCCAAAAGCATTTGAGTTTTACAAATGTTCTTGCTGATAAGCTGCATGTCTGTTCTCAGTTTTCTGGAAATATGGGCAATTCAGTGGAAATGTTTCATTTTTACTTCAATTGTACAGTCATGTGGTGTGGCTTGTTTAAACTCCTTACCCAGTGTGAAGAAGATTTTGTTGCTTTAAAGACATTTTTTGTTTTGATGGCAATCATATGCCTTTCAGCACTGATTGTCATGCTGTGTTAGGTTAGTCTGACTGGTTTCCTTGAGGATAAAACCACTCAAAAATAAAATAAAAATAAAGAAAAAATAAAATTGTATAATCTCTGCCAGAAAAAAATATCAAAATCCTGTGGAATTGAATGTCTTGTAAATAGAAAACTGGCACTGATGGGAAATGCAAATATTTCACAGCATGTGATCTTGAAGTGCTCTTAGCATCTGAAATATTTAATTTCCTGCTGGGGATAGGATTTATCATTTATTAAAGTCAGCGACTCTTATTTGCTAAGTAGGAAAGACATTTTCCAACACAGCAGTCCACTGCTGTCTTTATAGCTGTCTTAGAAGTGCCTTGTAGGATATCCTATACAAGTGTTGGATGTGATCCTGACTCTGCAGTTGGGAAATAAAATAGTGCTAAAAACTGATCACTAAATGGGGAACTGAACACAAATAAGAATACATGKTTTTGGCACATATACTGACTCCATAAGGAAAACCACACACATAATAACACTTAGAGCTGATTCTGCCCATCAGCTCCATTTACTGCCAAAGCTGCTCATGACCAGACAGGCTGAAATAGAAGACTTGAACATCCAGTGAGGGTAAGGYCTGAAAACAAACTAAGGAGAGAGACAGATTGACTAATTTCTCTGGCACTACTCTTCCAGAGTCCAGAAAGAACTGAAGAATGAAGRTCATGTGRTATTCCRACTGGTTGAATCTTGTTATCTGAGMTGCTGCTTACATSAAAAATGAATCTGTGAACATTTTCTTGCTGTACAGAATTCACCTGCAGCTTACAAGCAACCCATCCCATTTMATACTGAAACGAGAAAGGATGACAAAGTTCAGGTGGGGCAACCATGTCCTGGRGGCATCAGGCACAGCATCTCCAGCCAGGCAAGGGAGGGAATCGTCTCACTCTGCTCTGCACTAGGGTGGCCTCACCTCRAATGCTGGRGGCAGTTTTGGGCAGCRCAATCTAAGAAAGACATGAAATTGTTAGAGAGTATCCAAAGGATGGCCACGAGGGTGGTGAGGGGCCTTGAGGGGAAGCTRAATGAAGAGGGGCTGAGGTCACTTGGGCTGTTCAGCCTGGGGAAGAGTGAGAGGAGACCCCACTGCAGACTGTAMCTTCATCATGAGGGAAAGARGAGGGACAGACACTGATCTCTTCTGTGTGGTGACCAGTGACAAGACCCAGGGTCCTGAAGATATGTCAGAGGTTTAGGTTGCATATCAGGGTAAGGTTTTTTACCCAGAGGGTGATTGGGCACTGGAATAGAAGTGGTCACAGCGCCAAGCCGGACAGAGTTCAAGATGCATTTGTACAATGCTCTTGGGGACATGGTATGACTCTTGAGGTCTCCTGTSCAGGGCCAGGAGCTGGACTCAATGATCTTTGTGGGTCCCTTCTAACTCAGCTTATTCTGTGATCTTGAGTCAGAGAAGCCAGAGAACCACAGAGATTTCATGCTCAGAAATAAAGGACAGCAGTTGTAGAACCCAAAAAGTGTTGGGAAAGAGCAAAATCCAGCACCCTGCTAATTCTGGGGGTTGATACCAGCTAAGTTACTGCCAGGAGGCTGTTCACATCTGCAGAGATGACCCTGCCAGTCAGCACCACGCTGTGCAAACAGCTGCATCTACCTGACCATGCACCTGCACAATCAAAATCTCTCCCAAACCAACTGAAGATGAACCACAAGCCTGAAGGAAAAATCCAGGATTTCCCAGAGATGCTAATTAGATTGTGCAAGCTGAAACAACTCCAACAGATCAATCTCATGAAAAATATTTGCAACATTTATAGCTCTGTGTGCTTTGTGGAAAGCTGGTAAGAACCTACTCCAGGGCCTGGTGTATCACATCTGCCTTTTACTTCTTTCCAGCACAAGCTTCTCAAAAGTGGGAGATGAGCAAAAATAAAATATATAATGTATAATTCCTGCTATGGCAAGTGCCATTATATCTGTTGTTTGATGAGATTTTCTCCTGAGCATCGTTAGCATATTTTGAACCCAATCTCTCTGGCTTGCTCAGTGCTGGATAAAGATGTTTTACAGAGAATAGTTTTGCAAGTATTTTTCTCCTGCAAATATCGCTGATTTTACAGTTCCTAAAAACCAAGACAAAATAATCCTTCAAACTTCATGCCTTACAAAGACCAGCCTGAATGAAGGACCAACACAGKAAAATCTTGCTTGCAATCCCCTAGAGATATTCTCTTACACCTCTAGGAGAGACAAAATTTTCAAGAATGAAAAGCAGTTGTGTTCTTAAACTGGGGCAGCTCAGTGTTTGGGGAACACTTCCCAGAACCAGACAGATTTGGAAAATTATTACTGAACAGMCACATCTCAGGGTAGAAAATATGTCTGAGATTACTTGTAAATGTCTCTATATTAGATTGCAAACAGGATTGCAAAAAAGATTAAAACAACTAAACTCAACACTACCCCACCCCCCTCCCTGAGTAATTCACTTATTTCTAGCAAATGAAGAACAAGTTTCTCTGCTCTTATCTTCTGTGTCCTTCAAATGTTGGCTCTTTTTAAAGTGTTCATGGTATTTAAAAGGATTTTCATTAAAACATTGATTTCTTACCTTCTAGAAGCAAAATTTCATCCTTTTGATTAAGGTTTTGATGTTTCCCATCAAAAATATTTTCCATTTTTTCTTATGGAAAATAAAAATGATCCTTAAGGTATTAAAACTTAGCTTTCMTTTTAACACTATTTCTGTGATAAACATACAAATTTTTACCAAAACTGCTTGTGTCAGAAGACTGTCATATGGGTTAGTAGTAAGTGGATGTAATAGCAGAGAGTTGACATTCTCTTGTAAGTGAAGCAGAGTACACAGCCCATGTAAACCTCCCAAAACAAGTTACTCCCTGTGGTTTCATTTCCACCCTTTGCTGAGTCTATTATTCTTTCTTTGCCTAAAAGATATTCTATGTATATTCTCTGTCTTCAGAGTTATTGCCACCTAAACTATTTCATCCTTTCTCTTCTATCCCCATTTCTCTCATTTCTAGGTGTTGTCAATGGGAGGTTTTTAAAAGAATATCATATATACACTCACATGTATTCTATACTTAAATATGTATAGATATATGTGTGTATATACATATAAAAATATACGTAAAAACTTATTAAGTTCTTTCATATATTACAACAATTTTTTGCAGGAAGTTGATCTCAAATTCCCGAAAGATGGTCAATGACCTTTCTGGATATGGTGAAAGATAAAAAGAAACAACTGTTTCAGTATCATGATCCAAAGAAGACTCATTGGCACTCTGTCACACCCCATCCATGTGACACATAAAACCCAGCATTTTCTAGTGAATGATGACACAAGCTACTTAGGCAAAACTGATGTGAGAAAGTGTCTCAGAATCCAATTCACAACCCCTTCACTTTCACATCTCAKTCTTCAACCCACAGTATTTCACTTTTCCATTAACAATTCAGYTGAGTCTGAATTCCCATTACCAATCTTCATCTGCTTCCCACTCCTCTGCTCCATTCTCAAAGGCATAAGAGGCCAAGTCTAGATAGGAGACTYGGCAGTTTTGCAGGGAGGCTGATGATGCTGGAATGGCTTCCCAGAGGCAAAGGATGTTCAGTGCTCTGGTCCTTGGCTGAGCATCAGCAATAGGCAGGAAATATCAGAGGGAGAGATTGGGGAAATATCAGATGGAGACATGGSGATGCTTAGTAAATCTGGGTTTAATACGTGGCAGATGATGGCTTAAGGTTACAGTACRGTGATGCTGAAGAAAAGAGCAGAGGAACAAATGAGAGTTCAAAGGACAAGAACTGGTGGGTTTGAGAACTTGGTTATACAATGACAAAAGACTTCTTCTGGAACCTTTGAAAGACAAAGCAGGGGTGAATGTCTGGGGGCACCAGGAGCGAGTAATTGCCRTTGAAAAGGAGGTGAGGAGATTCAGAGATCTGCTGCGAGTAGAGAAACTGTGAAATCACTTCTGTATGTTGTCAGCAAACAGAAAAGAAAATAAGACAAGTATTAAGGATCCTACTCAAATAGTCTGAGTGGTTGGGGAGAACCTGCCCAAACAACTTCAAATATCCAGAGAAGGAACATGAGTWGGAAGCTATCCAGGCAGTATTCAAAGACTTCTCTGTGTAACTGATGAAGAGGCCGTTGCCAAGGGCTGAAAGCTGTATATATGTTTAAATATTAACTAAACAACTGTCCTTGCCTTCTGCTGGTGCCACGTGTTTCTGATCCTGCTTCTCTTTTACAGCATCCAAGGGCTGGGGCTGGGAGAGCAGCAGGTCCCAGCAGGCTGTCTGGCCATGCCACACAGTTTGTACCATGGTGCTTGTTATTGCTGCCTTTTCTGCAATAGCCATTGAGAAGGTGAATAATTTAACGTCTGAGTAAGATCCCAGTAGAGAAACTGAAGGAAAAATAAGTTTTCTGGGTAGAGGGATGTGCTGAAATTCTCATTTGTGCTTTCTATTGCTTAGATCCTCCCTTGGTGTTAGAAGCAGCTGCTCATTCCGGGACCTKTTACTATCATCATGATTTGGGTTCAAACTATTTCACTTAATGTATRTCACCTGGCACATAGGATTTAAAGATTAATTCATACTTAATGTCTGCTGAATGAAAAKAAAGAAATTATTATTTTAGAATTTGGCCAAAATCTTTGATTTTTTGGAGTGGCTTATTTCCATGGRGATGTTTTATCTTTAATATCTTTATTACCTGGTAATCTAAACCAACTAAAATTGTYGAGGACAAAGACAAGCCTCATTCAACTTTCATAAGATTTTTCTTCAGATCTGAAATGGATGTAACTGTTGGAAAAACTAAGGTTGGTTTGGAAGCAAAGGTTTTCTCAAAGAAATTTCTTATTTCTGAATGGCTGTTGCTTCAGGACTCTCCATCAAAGGACCTGGGAAACTCAGGTGCATTGAAGCTCAATCCCAGTGAGACACATCCCACTGCAGCTAGCTCAGTCCCAGTAAGACACATCCCACTGCACTAATGCTGACCAATTATTCAACATACCAGTGTGTTATTTCTGGTGGCTAGCTCTTGGTGCCTTTACCATTTCCCTAATCTTCTTTTCACTAAATCCTTTTCTAAACAATTACTTAAGAGAGAAAGCAGTACCAGGTAAAGCAGGATTAAAATACTGATCTTCTCAGTGAACTGAGACTYAGAAAAATGAAGGCATCTCACAAATATGAAAGCCTCTAAGATTTAGTTTACTTCTGCTGAATAGGATTAAAAGGATTTTGACAACCTGCTGATGTTTSTCCCAAGGCTCTCCTCCCCAACACATATCCCAGAGAATCATGTAGAGACCTATTGAGGAAATTGAAGAGTACTCTGAGCTTGAAGTTTTTGAATCAATCCTTAACTGAGTCATAGACTTTGTGTATAAAAAACACTGAATGGTGTTCAAAACCCAATGATGGATAAATCTTTGTGATGTGGTGAAAACATGTTATTAAAGAAGAGACTCTTTAAACAGTGGTTTTATCACCAGTAGGGCATAACAGTCCAAATACTCTCCCCACACCTTCACAAGACATGAGCAGTTTGCCCTTGGGAACRTATTTGGAGAAATACAGGCACCCTCCAGTACCTGATGGGAGCCTCACATGTGCAGACAGGGCTGGCTGATAAAAGTCTCAGATGTACCAGCAAGGCAGGCAGATTGCAGCCACAGCATTTTCTTTCCAGAGAAGTTAAATTKTATTTGTTTGTTTSTTTTTAAATGTAGCAGGTGCCTTGCTAAGWAAAGCAGTCCAAGTTGTGCCAAAGCCCTGACAGGAAGTGATGATGAAAAGAGCCTGTAGCTGTGTGCCTCCACCTTTGGTGAGCATAACTGTGCTCTGGAAGCCTGGTCATCAGCTGTGAATTAAAAATTAAAAAAAAGAAAAGGGAAAAAAAAAGGGTTGAAAAAAGTACCTTAACATGTATCTTTCTAGTAAGATAGGATATATTATGTTGTGTACAACATCAGAGCAAGCATTTCTTGCCTTCACAGAAAAATATGTGAAATTGTGTTATGACACAGATGTTGATGTTTTCTGCCATTTACCTTATTTTTCTCAATATGAGTTGTTCTGTGCTATTATCAAGTGGTTTTGAAAAGCATTTAARACCAGTYAAAGCACTATAATAGATCGGACCTTTCCTGTAGTTTTCCTTAGACTATTATTTTCCTTAGAAATGTGACCATTTTCTGATTCCATCAGTTTTGGAGTTATTCTCCACACTATCTGCACAGACTATCTCTACTCTGCTATCAGTGTTTCCAGCTGATTGTTTTACCTGCATTTCTCATTCATAGCTTCCTTCAAGTCCCATGGGAGACAGGTTTTCATTTAAAATCTGGGTTTATAGCTGTGCTGACTACAAAAAAGTCCAAACCAAAACCCCACTAAAGATGTGTACCTGAAAAGAAATAGCACCTAATTTATCAGTTTAAAATACCTATCTTTAAAATTAGCCCTATGATGTCACCATTGTTTGTTGGGGTTTTTTAATATGGGGGACTGACTATACTGATTTTCCTTACRTATATATTTATTTCTCTATAGTGTGGCTAGCCAGAGGTTGGTGTTGAAGGGCTTGCTGACTAGGTCTTTGCTACTATCACATGTGACATAGTCTCCTCTGGCTTGTACCATCAGAGGACTCTGAATTTCTGCTGATCCAAACCCACAAAGACGCGGAAGAGAGTGGTGGGGTTTGCAAGGATAATAACAGTGTTTACAGAAAACMTGATCTGTAGAAAGAAAAAAGTGGACTAACTTCTGAGCCCACCAGCTCTCCCAGAGTTGTCTTTGATTTTCAGTCCTTGATGTATACAGAACTGCAGGTACATCAGCCCTGCGGGCTGCTGCCCATGAGGCAAAAGGCCCTCTGCTCAAAATCACACAAACTCCAACAGCAGCTCAAGACTTGCAGTTTTGTCAGTGTGTCCATGAGCTGTAGCAAGATCCTGGTGAGCTCACTGTCACTGCTCACTTCTGTTTGAAGGGCTTCCCGCCAGGCAGTAGGGCTGGACACAGCTCATCCAAGGGAAATTAGGTGTCAGATCCTGGACCTGGACAGGTTCCCAGCCATGGGCAGCGTGGTCAGCCTGAACACTACAGTTCCAAGAGTGCCAGAAGCACTAGCCACCTGTGTTATTGCCATGGCAGCCATGGCTCTGGACTTTGTCCCCTCCTGGCTTTCCCAGGTCACAGTGTGAGCCGTGCATGGCGTCTCTCCCTTCACCCATCACTGGTGGCACGGCAGCCTCTGCCTCTGCTGCAGAATGAATTCTCCCCAGGACAGGCCCCAGATCCAGAGGCAGATGCAGTGAGCTGGGAATGGGAAGATGGCAAGCAGACCAGACAAGCTGTACCTCTTGGGATYTCTAGCTGGTCAGAGTGACCCCGASATGCGTTAGAAAGTCTCTTTTCCCAGCCCAGCASTCGAAGAAGGAGTCAGGGCTCTTCATTTCTTGGTCTCAAGGTTGTTTATTGTTCCTTATCTATAAAATTCTTTCCCCTGGCCTACTGAGGTCCACTCAGCAAGACAGTCAGAGGCAYTCTGCCCACCTCAAAGGTGGTGTTATATTTTTATACTAAAAACTATGTATACAATGTTTACAATTACTTTCCAATACCTATCACCTATGTTAGACAGTGAGCTTCTACTCTAAACCAATCTAAAAGTGCCAACATCAYAGCAGAAGATGGAGGCCAAGAAGAAGAAGGAGAAAGACTGGACATGCCCAGATTCCTCCATCTTGCCTTCTGAACCCCCATTCTAAAAACCTTCCAAAAATCTATTTTTCACCCTGTGATRAATTCAYTATCATTCTACTTAAACTTCCGTGGCTTGTAATTCYCCATATAAGGTTGATAATTGTTTTTGCCAAGGGCTAAATCAAAGGCACARGGGTCTTGGGCTCTATGTCAGGGGCTCRAGTCCTCCAGGGCAGCCAGAGAAATTTCCTGAGTTCCAACATATACCCACAGGCCCTGTAATCTCATAGACTCATTGACCAATAAATCTTAGTGTTACTGCTGATAAAGTAATACTTTTCTGATATCATCATAATGACAGATTCAAAAGGGTGTCTCACCTTCATACATTGTGCATGTATACACAGATAGCTGGGTGGTTTATTTGGAAAACAATTCCCAGACTCTTTAAACTTTGCCTTCTGTTTGTAAGTGCACAGAAGTAAAACTGCAGGGCCCAACCTACTGCTCTCTAATTTTGTCTGGTAAGGAGAGGCATTTTTGCATTTTGGGGACAAACTGTGGCAGAGCACTCAACAAACAGAAAAAAATAAACACCAAACCAGTCCCTTGCCTCTCTGCTTCTCTCACCATCCTCTAAAATGAAATTATCTTAAAATAAACTCAATTTTCATCATATACTTTGGTTTTTTTTCCATTTACTTCTGTGCCTTCAGAATATTCTGAATTTCTCTGTATCTAGGAGAGTGAGAAACACACTTTTCAGACAGAAGCTACAAGTGCATTTTTTTTGGCCTCTGATTGGGTTTTGAGAAGACAAAAATCCTCGAAACCAAGAAAGAAAGCACAAAATTTATGAAACATTCTTCAGCTGGGGRCAAGCTTAGTACAGTTAGCAATACGGTTAGCATATATAGCTGCACTGCAGCCATAAAAAGAAGGCAGCAGATTTTTGTGAAGCCAAATTATGCTGTTAGACTGATAGTTTAGGCAGGAAAAAAGCGGCTTACTTTATCTTGATAAACAAGATGTATATTATTGTCAAATATATTAATGTCTGGTAATCAGAAACAGGGAGAAAAACAAAAGAAAGAGTCTGGCTCACTGTGGATGAATTATAAAATACCTGGACAGGGAAAGGTCTCTAAGAACACTGTGAATAACACCCATCATACTGAGTGAGAGCTGCCTGATCCAAGCAGATCACATACATATGAAAGTGAAATTGGGTGTGATTTCCTTTGGAAATTACTGATGTTGGTTTATTTTAAGAGCACTGGGTCTAAACTCAGGGGACTCCTATAAACCTGCATCTCTCCCTTCATCTTACATACTAATACTACTGAGCATCCAGCATACTCAGTATCATCCACTTGTAATGAAACAGTTTGTAGCTAGGAGCAACAGATTTTAACAACATTTTTAGGAAGAGACATTTTTCTAAAAATAGCAGAGACCCAAATAACGTAACCAGTAATTTTTCTCTCTCCTTTTTTGCTCCAAAATGTGGTTCATACACAGGAGAGCAGCATCACAGAGGTGGGCTGAGATACCTGGCTTCCACAATGTCCTAAGCTTTTCAGCTAGGTCATCAGTCTTAAAAGGAGGCTTTGATGTGCCAAATTAGGGCTAGAAAGTAATTTAGCCAGGGTTTCCCATTTCAAACTATGCCAGATATGGACATCCAAGATTCCTCATTAGCTGTTTTCTGGCTCAAGCAAGAAATTTTTTGACTCCAAGAGCTGGTCTTTAACTGTATGGATGAGCTTTTCCCTGACCTGGGTAAAAATCAGGTAAATCTGAGCTSTGTGGGGATTCTTCTACTCCTTGCCTACTTTGAGCTGCCTCCAACCATGCTCAGTTACTCTCATCTCTGTGTTCTGCTTTTTTGGGTGCTGCCTCTATGACCCTTCCTTTCCCCCTGCTCTTTGTTCCTACCATCTCTGCTGACTTCTAAAGGAAGAAGACCTGAGACCAGACRCTATGTGCTCCAGGCAGCTGGAGTCAGAGTCCCTGGAGCCTGCTGGGACACACTTTGKCCACCCTGTGTGCTGGTTTTGGCTGGYATAGTGCTAATTTTCTTGACAGTGGCTGATAGGAGGCTGTGTTTGGAATTTATGCTGGRCACAGTGTTGATAATATAGAAATGTTTTTGTGACTGCTGAGAAGGACTTGCACAGAGCCAAGGCCTTTTCTGCTTTTCATGCTGCCACACTGGTGAGGAAGCTGGAGGTACTTGGGAGGCCAGGACAGGAGACCAAAGGGATATTCCAGAACATATGGCATGGTCAGTGTATAAAACRGAGGGAAGAAGAAGGAAAGGCGGGGGTGCCTTTGGAGTGATGTCATTTGTCTTCCCAAGTCACTGTTATGCATGTGGGGCCCTGCTGTCCTGGAGATGGCTGGACACCTGCCTGCCCATGGGTAGCAGTGAATTAAGTCCTTGTTTTGCCTTGTTTGTATGCATGGCTTTTGGCTTTTTTGGTCTTTATGTCAACCCAGGAGTTTTCTAGCTTTTACCCTTCTGATTCTGTCCCAATCCCTGGTGTGAGTGAGTGGCTGTGTGGGGCTTGGCTGCTGGCTGGGGTCAAACCAGAGCATCCCACCCAGGAGYGCACCTGTATTTCAGCTTGGGTCTCATTTCTCCAGTTGCCCAGTGAGCGCCCATGAGCCCTTTTAGCTCAGTCCAGCTGTTCCAGAATACTTGTAAAATTAATTTCAAATTTTGTTCAGGTCAGCATGATTCTGGAAAATTTTCTTTTTATAGGACCATCACTTTATATTTTCTCAGCATTGCATAACAGGTAGAGAGTATGGTTGTATCACAAAATACCCGGGCTGGGCTGCTTGCATTTTGCTGCAAATATATCTGAGAGTAGAGAGAGAATATCCAAAAACCTGAGATCAGAAATCAGCAGGTCTTGTTTTAACATGCCWGTTGAATCCACTACAGGCTTTTTGCTGAGTGTGCAAACAGCAACAAAGAATAGACTTCAGTGCCCAGGTGGTGTAACTGCTCCATTCTCTTCCCAATGGCTCACATCTGACAGCTCAATGASCTAAGCTGCAGAAACAAATGGGACACCTTTTGCTGCCTTCTTGCATGTCTTAACAATTTTTTTCCTGCTTTTATCTGGACAAAACCCAAGTCCCTGTATTTGATGCAACACGCCTGTTCAAGAATTTTCTGTACGTGACCTAAATTCTACCATTTTGTTAGAGGCTTAACTAACTCCATAATTAATAGCTAGGGTTCTGTTGGTATTGCCATAATAGATGTTGGAATCTTGACTGCTGTAGTAGTGGTGCACACCAATGATTAGAGAACCTCTCCATTCCCTCCTGGTGCCACTGCAGAGGAGAAGCCTACTATTACTTGCTACTATAAATATTTATACATCTTCCAACTCTGCAGCAAGCCCTAGAGGAATGAAAGTAGATTCTGTTTCCAACTTGTAAGTGTCCTCACACTTATCATATAAGCAGAAGTTTTGATTTCTGCTTCCATGTTTTTTGCCTTTTATAGTCAGACACTGTCCCAGGGACTTCAATCTCCTGWGGCAAAGAAGCAAAGGAGAACAATTTTCTGAAATTTTTAGTTGGATTTTCCTCCAGTTGCTAACTTCTCCTGTCAAATCTGCATGTGTTTGTATACTATCATAGAAGTCAGGCAACATGTCTGGAAAGGACCTTGAGAGGACCTTGACCCTGAAGGGATCCGCACTAACGCTGCATTTCTGATGGATATCTGCATGACTTGTTCTTGACAACTTGCATGTAGATATTTCGCACTCTCTCTCAGATTTTTTTTTTCTTATGAGAATTAAGAAAAAAACTAATTTCTTGCTGCACTTTAAATCTATGATCTCTTGCTCTGTCTTCACTGAATGTTCATTCTTTTAYTTTTTGCAGAAGCTGCCTGAATATTTCAGGTAACACTAAATATGCCCTCCGTTTTCTTATTTCTGTTTAACAACTTTCCTCCTTCACAGTCCAAGTCTTTCAAGTGCCTGATCCTTCTTGTTGCCTTTTTCTGACCTCCCCTGACAAACACAGTAAGATGATCTTTTTCAACTTGGTGCTTCTTTATTGCGGTCAATGTTAAGCACACTTTTCAGTAATGACTAGCAAAAAAACTTCAATATGACTCGGTGGCTGGTCCAGTTTAAAATATAYTTTTATTCTGAGATGGATAAAACCAGATTATGAGGATACTCGCAGTCTTTGGCTTTGTTTTCTTAGTCATCCTTCTGGCAGAAATACAACACCATTTATGCAGCAAGAGCTCCAAAAGTCTTCCATGTACAGACTTGCAAATAGGAGGAAAGGCAATTAGTGACCCATTTATGTTTAGAAAGAGAGGCAGGCTGTTTGTGAGGAAAATKAGCAGAATTTGAAGAAATGAGTTTCCAAATGAGGAATTAATGGTCCTAACCAGAGAGATTTGGTCCTAACCAGAGAGATGTGGGGGTTGCAGCACGCAAACACACAAGGTGATGCTTTGAAAATTCAGGATACTGAATGCTCAGTCTAAACTCAGCTAGTWAAAAGTGTTCAAACACTACCTGGAACATTTTCTCCATGACCAGAATACTTTCCTTTTGTCACCAGAAAGCAAAGCAGGAGCTTCTGCTGGTTCCATACCTGTGCTCCTGACACATGTGATCATTTGGTGGTGGTTGAGGCAGATKGAGCCCTGACTACATCAACCACCTGGAAAAAATGCTAAGAGCACCCCCAGGATTTGCATCATGTTGTCTCTTCCCTGTAAACATTTCTTGCCTGCATTCCTCTACCTACACTGACAATTCAGCAGRCTGTTGAGAACTCAGCAGATAGATTAATTTTTTCCAGTGCAACTTATCTGCTGCCTGGACATAGGACTAACTCCTTGTGCTGGAAAGTTTTTAGATGCTGTTTTCACTAAATAAAGCTTTATAGAGTGTGAAGCTGCAAATGACACAATAAGTTTGGATATAGTGATGTTATCAAGATCGAGAGGCTTTTATACACAGAGGGTGTGGAGCAATCTTTACAGTCAGAGGTGTTTGAATCATAGAAAATTATGGCTGGAAAGAGCTTCCACAGATCAGTCATTCTACCTCCTACCCAGACACTGGATAAACTCTATCTACAACTGTCAGATATTTGTCTTTAGTCTTGGTCAAAGTTTCCTATGATAAAGATTTTCACAGATTTCCTTAGGCAATTTATTCCAGTGCTTAAGTATACTGTCATTTTCCCAATGTGTAATTTAGACAGAGTTATCTTTAGAGAAGAAAGCAGTATGATCAGAGAAAGGTGATATTTCTRTTTATCACTTGTACAACTGCAATAAGAAAGTGACACACTCATGTATCTCGAAAGCACTAACCCAGAGAGACCTGAGTATAAACATACGTGAATCTGAGCAGGGCAGCAGCAAAACTGACAGGGTGTTATGCAAACAAGGTGGCTGGAAGTGCTGAGCTCTGACATTTTACTAGAGTTCCTCCCTCTCTGGGTCATCGATGGCTGAGCCAGGGCTATGAAGWGATGCCTCCCTCCATGCAGATTTCACAGCTCTGAGTTTTCACCTTGGGCACCTCCTTTAGCAGCAAGTGCAGAGCTCACCCCCATTCATCAACACCAATTGACAGGAGKAACAAACTCTTCTTATAAATCACTCTGTTGGGGAGCATTCATGTGAGCTGAGGAAAATTGGGTTCAATGCCCTCTTTTGCCTAGTGAGTCCTGACTCATAATTTGCACTTARTTGCCTTGTCTTCAGATTGCTCACAGTTTTCCGGTTTCGCAATGCCCTGCTTGACATGGAAAAAAGTTTAATTGCACTGGAAAGCAAAGTRTGACTTACAGTATTGCAATTAGATTCTTACAGTGAAGTTTGGAACTGTGGGTTTGGGTCTGGCCACAYGAATTGCATCAATATTTTATGCAATATTTGTTTCATGCAAAATGCAAATACAAACTTTGGCTGCAAGAGCATCACCCTCCAGCCCAACTGCTTCTCTCAGGAATCATGCTTACTTTCTGTGACTCACTCAGCTTTAACTTTTCCACACAATAGAACAAGTTCAGCAGGTGAAGCAGAGCCTCCCCTGCCCTTGGTTACACACCCTTTGGAAGGTGAGCAATGGTGGTTTTAATCCTTTCCCACAAAGAGAAGAACAAACCCTGTATCTCAGTTCTTGGTGATTGTTGCAGAGTGTTTAAAATATTTTCTATCTAGCTACATTTTGAAGGAAAACAGCAGCTTCCATTTGCCTTCATGTAGATCTAAGGCTGAGAGCTCAGCATGACCTTGCCTGCCCACAAGGCAGGCAGAAGAATGTCTGGGGGCACACAGACAAGTGAAAGCAGGGGCTGAGCTGCACATGGCCATCCCAATGGGCCCAGAAATGGAGCTGCAGAATGGAGACCATTGCAGAAACCCCCCTTCCTTCATGGTGAAGTACTAACAAACACAGGTCTTGAGGGTTAAACAACTGGACTTAAATTTACTGCAAACAACTGGAGTTAAATTTAAATTGTCTTCCTAAGAACATGCAAAAGAAGTATAAATTTGAAAGCTTTTTGTGTCTTGGTAAATTAAATTTAGCCTTACAATACAACTARTATGTTAGGGGATATTGACTGCTTTTAAAAATGTTATCCTGCATTTTAGAGAACAGGGCACCAATTAATTACTGTAACCTTCTTAATACTCTTCATCAAAGAAATTTTATCTRATTAGAGTGGGTTACGACAAACTTTTCCCCAGGGAGTTTCAGACTGTGGTATTGCTAGGTGTGCTGAATTAATTAAGGAAGCACGTTTCTAATTCAGCCATTCAGGAGCACTTTAGAGCCTAATTCTCACAGACTTTCTAATCTCTGTTGTTTTAATTTCAGTTGTCATGAATTTAACTCTGGAAATTACTTTATAACCAGTAGAGAGAATCTGATATTGAAATTAGCTTGCAAAAATGTGGACAAAAGAAAAAGAATTCACAATTAAGAGGTGAAGAAAAAGAAGACCAGGAAAGCAAAACATCAGAATTCAAAAATATATGTTTGAGTAAATTCAGATAGTTCATCCCAAAAATTTCATGGGAAGTTGATGAGAGAGAAGGTTAAGCTAAGAATGGCTGTCACTAAGAAAAGATCAATAGGAAAGACAGATCCAGAAACAATCAGACAGAACATGGAGGCAGCTGTCATTTCATCACTGCCCTCAAATTCAAGAGGAAAAAGAAATGAAAAGGAGGTCATGTTCATAGATACAGGAAAAGAAAAATGAGCTTGAGCAATTACAGACAGTATCCAAAGGACCAAGACATGAAAGAAGACGTCAAATAACAAGAAATTTGGCTTTAAACAGCCTTAGTAAGGGAAGAACCAAGCAAGAGGAAGGCCTCTACTTCGYTTGCAAAACAGCTTTATGTGGAGAAGGCCAAAATATTCAGTTGTTTCTTCTGCTTTTGCTTAAAATGTTGAATGATGAGCATTCTGTAAGTCTGCTCATAATTAATGTTAAGTCCAAAAAGTGTAAGATTTCAACCTAGGTGAAGGATGGGATAGGGAGATCCTGGAAGGAAAAATTCTTGTATGTTTGATGTTCCAGCATGGCTGATAAATTGTTCAGAATGATATTTAAAGACAGATGGAAGCAACCTCAGTGGAGAACATACAGGAAAGGAAAAAAAGAACTGGAGGGGAGATACAGAATCATGGGCTTTACTAACAATTAAAAAACTAATTAGAAGTATTTGGTTGCTGAAAAAAAAATTCTGTTACTTGCCAAACTATATGTCAAGAGCAMATTATGTAATTTCAACATTTTCTTCTTCAAAAGGACTTAACCTGTTTGCACTTACAGTTCAGGAAGGAGTATTATGCCATCTGTCCTGACTTTAAAAGGGACTTTTGACACTCCCTTTCAATATTCCTACAGGGGTATTAAGGAGGATGAAACCAGAAGAAAATCAAAAGCAAAGGTGTAATTCTCCACGGTTCATTGTCAAAATTGAAGGACTTGTTTTTCTACAATGTTGTCAGTTAGGTTGAATTCAGCTTTCTATTTGATATAAGAATAATTTTTGTTTTCYGTGCTCACATGGAATGGAACAAGAAGTAATGAACTTGAGTGTTAGAAAGATTCATCTTAGATATTGGTAGAAGCAYATCTAATTGTGTCACAAAGAGAAGGAAACACCTTCAGAGTCTGTGTCACTGGAGGTCTGTAATAACACTTTAAATAAACATGAAATCATGGAATGGTTTAGATTGTAAGGGACCCTGGAGACCATCTGGTTCCAGCACCCCTGTCATGGGCAGGGACACCTTCCTCTAGACCTGGGTTGTTCAAAGGCTCRTCCAACCTGGCCTTGAAGAACTCCAGGGATGGAGCATCCACAGCTTCTCTGGACAACCTGTCCCGGTACCTCACCACYATCACAGTAAAGAATGCCTTCCTTGTAGCTAATCTAAACCTACCCTGTTTCAGACTGAATCCACTACATTTGTCAGGGATGAACAATTGTAGTTGACTCTGACTCTTCTCTCCCTTCCTTTTTGCTGCGGTTAGAAGCAATCAAAGGAAAAAAAAATTGACTGGAAATGCAATAAAAATATTTTTTCCTAACTCTAGAAAGAGAAGAACTCTCCCATTAATTGATGAAGTCATGCACTTGCACAGCTTTGAGAATCAAAACCTCTATCACATCAAATATCTGTGATGTATGTAAAGATCATTATTCCTCTGTATCTTTTATCTTTGTTTCCAGCAGCTGCAATCATAATTAAATTCCAACATTGCTGTTGTGGTTCATGGTAAAGCTTCTTGCTTTGCTGTGGCATAGCTAAGACACCTATTAGTCTCTGGTGATGTTAATTAAAGAATGAACATTGATGGCAGAGAATATTAAAAAGGGTTTGTTGTGGGAGAAAAGGGGCTATATCATAATGCAGGCATTTATCAAGAGAAGCAGTAGCAACATGGAGAAAATAACTACAATGAGTGAACATAACAAAAGAGAGCTTCAGCAGATCCAGTTATTAAAAAGAAATGTCAGTGTGTCAGTGTTGCCTCCTTAGGCTCAGCATGTGCACTGCTGCCTGCTGGGATGGAGGGCTCTGCTCCAGCAACACCCTCAAATCTTTGCATGTCCTGATATGAACAGGCATACAACTGGCAGGATGAAAATTGCTGAGCAAAAGAAAATGTTCTGCTGAAAAATACTGACAGAGGAAAGCCTGCCAGCCTGGGACTGTGATACAGGGTACTAGGCTTGGGAAAGAGAAATATGCTTGAGGAATGCAGCCGACATATTTGAAGTACAGCTGTGTACCTGTAAACCAGTGACATCCTGAGACACTAGTGATAGGCCCCAAAATAAGAATCTGTAACAGCAACTTACTGTCTGAAAAACTGGAAACAGTCTGAGAAAATAAAATCATTCTAAAGGAACAGCAAACAGCATCATTTGTTGGTTGTTACATGTGCAAAAATGGAAATTCACAGCATTTATTGGCTGCTTGAAGTGGTGATGTCCCATAGTCCCTTATGCCTCAATGATCTGAAAGACAATTTCATCCAAAGTGAAGCCACTGTCTCTGAGTACTTCCTGTACTTCACTTGTTTTTCTTTCCTAAACAGGTTAAGTCTCACAGAAACTTTCAATGAGCACTTGAATGCTCACCAGGGATGTCTGGCTGACTCCAGGCTCAGTGACACAGATCATCCCCAAATGGAGAACTTTGAATAATTATTGAACTGTACTCCCTTTGGGCACAGTTTTGGGGGATTGTCCTGCCACCTCTGGGATGGCTGGGTAGCCCTCTGGGGTYAGTTTGTCCTCTCCTTTGGGATGGTTTGGCCCCTTCTGAAACTGTCTGATTAATTTGATACTAGCCAGTATTATATACCCAYAGAAATAATCTATTGTAATCTATTCACTAATTATGTTTGTAATAACCTGTAATAACCTATACCCCCTTTGTTGCTACTACACAATTGGCTGCTGCTATTATCTGCCTGATGTCAGATATCTCCTAGTGATTGATCCTGTGTTATTGATTGCTTATCATCATTTTTATTGCTTGATATATGTATATCTTTATTTTATTAATCATATCCACTTGCTATTGTTGATTTTTGGGCTATTTGTGCTAACCAATAACAAGGCAGAGAAATCTAGAGGATTAAAGTCTCTATGTTTTCATGTATTATGGAGTCCTAAAAACCACAGCCATGATCCCTACCCACCCACAAGCCGGAGAGCCCATCAGGTTGTGACATGCTCCCAGGCATGTGCTTCATTTCCCTAAGCATGCTCCATGCTGCCATTGGGAACAGAAGCAAACCTACAGGTAAGGATGTGACAAAATGCTTTGCTGGATGTACACAAAGCTGTAAAAATCAGCAACATCCCACTAGAGACAGGATCACATAGGAGGTCCAAGAAAGGGAAAACACAGCTGCATTAATCAAATAGCTTGTCACCCACTGAAGCTTTGAGAAGAGGCTGCTCTCTTCATTCAGATCTGTGGTGTTGCAGGGTTTGGCTGCTGAGCACTGAGCTACTCACAAGGCCAGAAGCAGTGGGTGACCTGAACACTTGTCCCCCCCAGAAGCTGGGGGAAAAGGAACTATTTACCAGARCCACCTCCTCCTCTCTGGCATGGGGTTGGTTTGTCACTGCTGAAAGTGGAGGCTCAGGGATGTAAAGCATTTTGGTGGTGATGAGAAGAAAGTATTTTGCTCAAGATCTAGCCTAGCCATTAAAAAAGCAAATTGATGGGTACAAGTTAAATTAGTATTTATGAAGTAAAAGTTTAAAAATTTAAACTTCATTATACATGAATTTTTACAGGAAATTTAACTTTTCCAAGCCTGTTTTTTAATCTTTATGCATGTGGATATTGGCTAGGCAATAAATATGGATAATATAGATGCATTGAATCTAGTAGATTAGCATAGCATTTTCTCATCATGCTACCAGGAGTCATTTCCGTGGCTCCTGAATGTGGCAACATGAAATCAGTGGAGTTACACATAGAACTACCTCACCCATCTAGACTCCCTCCCCTGCTTTCACTCACCTAATAAGTTCAAATTGCATCAACTACAATCTGGTTTAATGTGACAAAGTACCTGCTGTATGTCTCTTCAGGCCCACCTACGTGCCTGCTGTRAATGTGTTTGCTCTAAAAAGCCAGTGTACTAAGAGCCAAAATTGAACCAAACCAAGCAAATTCTGTTGCATGAATCTTSTGTTTACCAAAATATCTTCCTTCTAGCAGAAAGGTATTGCAAATTGTCCTTTCTATCATCAGCTTGCAAGATCTCTGCCACCATAAGACACCCCCTCCACCCCCCCTTACATGCCCTTTCCAAAACTAAATGCATCCTGTTGATGGTGTTGCTGTCTGAGTTCATTGAGTTCATGCTGTCTCTGAAGTCATTGATAGAAGACATTGCAACAAGCAGGGTGGGAGTGGATTTACAGATCCTGCACTGCGTTTGGAAATGCCAGGGATAAATTTTCACAGACTGTAATGGTAGAGTCACACATCTGAGACACTGCCTCCGTGTGTCATCATGCGTATGTTGAAAGATATGAAGCAAGTGGGAAGAAAAAAGCCTTCCAATGAAACAAAAAATATTTTAATGAGCATGCTCAGGTAAAGATGAACACAGCAGAAAAATGTCYTCTTTTATTTGATTTGCTGTCTACATTATCTCAGTAGCTGTAATTTGATTTGGAGGT
Organism: Cardinalis cardinalis; assembly: GCA_014549065.1. Lineage (NCBI taxonomy): Eukaryota > Metazoa > Chordata > Aves > Passeriformes > Cardinalidae > Cardinalis > Cardinalis cardinalis. Next base: position 18,173,678 of record JACDOX010000001.1, read on the forward strand.
TTTTATTGTAACTGATGACACTTAAGAAAATCATTAGTCTCTTTATAGGTTAAACTGTAACTGAGTTTTTCCCACTTTCTTATCTTCTGTGCAGATGGTGCCTTTTCTTGTGAAAGTAAAGCCAATTAAATAGCTTTAAATATTTGTGAAAAACTGACTACTAACTTATTTTCCTAGATGTTCAGATAAAATAAAATTATTTTTTAAAGAGATGCAAATATCTGTTTCCAGAAAGCTCAATCTATATAAGCTTTACTATGGATTACATCAGAGCCACAGGGCTCTGCCTAGGTACAGACCCTTCTAGAACAGAGCCACGTGTGGAGTTGGAAGTAACTGCATTTAGGGCTCATTTCAAGTAAATCAAGAGATGTACTTTTGTGGTCTTTTTAATTTTTTTTTTCCTTCACTTCTTGAAGTTGTGTCATTCTAAAAGGGAAGACAGGAGGGTATCCTACCCGAAAGAATTCCAGTGAAGAACATGTTTACTTGAGAGAGGGAATGGGGTTGTGATTTCTCTCCCTGCTTCCAATCCGTTGAATATTTTGTCCATAATTCTTTCCTTTAAATTAAAAAAACAAACCAAATKAAAAAAAMCCAAAAACAACAACACACAAACCAACAAACAAAACCCCCTAGACAATCAACTCTCTATTCTGGATTAACAAGGAGACACAATCCACTTGACTTCAGTTGAGATGCACTGAAGATTGCAATGAAAACTTTGGGAAGAAGAAATAAACACTAGTAACAGAATCTGCTGAACTGGAGGAACTAACTGAATATAGAATTGAGGKGGCATTTCCTAAAATCTCGAGTATTAGGCTTAACAGTTGGCAGGTACAACTGGCAGAAAGAAATGCTTCTGACTAATAACTTCTGGCTAATAACTACTAGTTATTAATTTTCCATGATATTCAAATAAAAGATAGGAGAAGTTAACAGAGCTGGAATGTGTACTGTGGAAAACATATTTTCTCTAGTAACTGATTCATTTGACAGAATAGCAGTGATTTTCAGTGTCAGTCACACAAAATGACTGTTGATGGGGATCATTATGTCCAGGCTTGCACTTCCTTTCAATGGAAACTGCTATTAACATCTCAGTGCCTACAGAAGCAAAGCTTTTTACCTCCCTCTGCTATGACAGTTTGTCATTATGAATTCCATTTCAACACAGTGAGCTGAACAAGGTGCACAGATGAAGTGGGGGAAAATTTACTTTTACAGGGCTATTACATTGCTAATTACAGCTAAATAAATATTGAAAGAGGAATTTCTAATAACATTAACCATTAATCTCCTTTAATTGTGTTTTGCTGGAGGACTGTCAAGAACTGTAACCACAATTTCCAGTATAATGAAGCAGAAATAAAGGGGGTTTTTATTATTTTTACCTTTCAGTAAACCAACCAGTAGGCTGGTTGTTTGCCTACAATAGGCCAATGCAAACATCCAGTAAAGTGGAGGTTTATGCCCTTAATAATAAATAAAGTCATCCTGATGAACTTTTACACCTGAATTTACTTGTTTTAATTCTGGAGAAATGACAGAAAATTGAAAATCCCTACAGAGGTTTTCTATATACCTCTATAGAYGTCATCATACCTTTGTTATGAGAGCTGGAAAAGAATGACAGCTCTAAAACTAGAACTATTCCCTGAAGGTACTAACATAAGGTGGTACCAAACTAGGACCTCCTGTCCCTGCTGCTGTTGGCCTATTCTGGCCAAGTCCCTCTCCTACCTCCCCGAAGATCTCACACCACAGCGATCCCCAGGTCAACACCTCTCAGCTGGCATCCCTTTTCCGCAGGTATTTGGAACCAAGAACTCTTGGCCAAGAACCCCAGTGTCAGAAATAGCATTAGGAGCTTTTCTCTTGTCCAAAGAGAAATTTGCAACTGAGGAAGGAAGGACAGTGTAGCTGTCTTACAACACCATAGAGAAGTCATAGTACAAGAGATATACCATGCTGATCCCCTCTAGAGTAACTTATTTTAATTCACCCTGACCTGTACTAAAGGGCATTGCAGACAGTGCAGGACACATCTCTCCTTTCACTACTTGCTTTTAAGAAGCAGAGACCTTTGGGGCCTTCCCAACAACCTGGGGAGATGTGCCTGGTAGTGTCCTTATGCTGGGCATGTCCTGTGTGGTGTGCCCTGGCAGGGCATCTCCAGACATGTTACAGGGAAGGCAGGAAAGTCTTCCTGAGATAAGTCTTTTCGTGGGAGCTGGTACCACTCAACACCCACGCTGAGACTAACAGTGAACTTCTTGTCAGTAATGCACTGGCACTTAACATCTAGGTCACTGCCTTCAGAGGCAAGGTCATAAATACAAATAAACTTTTTACAGGAYGCAGCACAGAGACCCACGAAACCTTGAAATAAGCAGATGTGTTACCTGTCCATGCTTGAGCAGATCCTGAAAAATATAGTCTGAATATACTAYTGTACAAGTAAAATGCAGACAGTTACTATTTTTCCTGTACGTCATCACAACACATTTGGAGGCAAAATATTGAGCTTGAGTTCTTTTTGGAAAATAAAACAGTTGTATCTCAAAACTCAGAAAGACCTGCTTATTTATGTCTGGGTTTGTTGTTCCACGGCTGTATCTGCGTACAAGATTAATACATGCATGCTCAGAAGATTATCTGGTAGGCTTAAGGAAAGGCTTTTAAAAAGACATGTCCTAATTCATGACAGGAAAAAAACCAAACCAAACCAAAACCAAAACCAACCAAACAAAAAAAMCCCGCAAAAAAMTAAAAACCAACCAAACAAAAAAACCCAGAGGAAATTACTACAGCCCTAAATGCAGTAAAAGCTAATGACTTGTATGTTTTAATCTTATTTTAGAGTTTTGATTTCTGATCTTTTGTGATTGATAAGACAATCTTCAACATATATTGAAAAGGAAGGAACGTTAATTCTGCCGGCACAAATACTGTTTCACTCTCCTTCTCAAGTCAGAAAAAAACAGAGCTAAAGTCCTCACAAAATTTTGGCATTGCTCTTCCGAATAGCTCTCAGTTATACAATAACTACAGGGAGCAGGAGGGTGGAAGGGATGCGTGGGAAAGGGAATATTCTCTAAAGCAAAGGAACACCCTCCTGGTGTTTCCCGGGCTCCGGCTGCCATCTAGTGTTGTGCCGGGAGCGGCGAGGGGCGCGGCTCTTTGCGGGTTTGTGCATCTCCCCGAGACCGCCCTCCACCTGCGTCCACGGGCAGGATAACCAGCACGGAACCACCTCTCCCGGCGCAGCAGCAGAGGAAGATGTAACCCAGAAAGCGGAGGAAGATCTCCTATGAAAGGATTTCTCAAGTATTTGCAGTACAACTACTTCTAAATAGCGATTCACATGGTTGCAAATGTAGTCTCTGCTGAGATAAGGAGTGACATAACAACTTAAATCTTAATCTTCCAGTGCATGAAAAGGGGAGGCTGGCTTGCAATTACAATGCTGCGGCACAGCCATTGTTATTGTACTTTCTTCCTCTTTTCCTCYCACTTTAATGGAAGTGCAGAAAGCCCAATACCCAACTAAAGCAACTTTTGTATGGAGAGAATCACTTCAGTGTAAAAGTCATCCCTGGGATTGTGCAAACCAAAAATAAGTATGCCACAGTGTATGCAGGCAATGTACCAGCCAACAAAAGAGCCTATAAGCTTCTGGAATAGGATCATCATTATTTTTTGTGGGAACTCAGCACGTCACTCCAGGTGTCCAGAGCTGCCRAGAACCCTCTTGGGGGGCTGGGAAGACCTGGAATGTAGCCAGAAGTGCCTGGTGGCTTGATTTTGATCCATCTAGGSAYTTGCCAMCTGTGTAYGAGCACATGAGAGCCACACGGGTTTGAATGATACAATTATAAAATGAATGTGTAGGTTTTAAGGTCCTGTACAGGGGGGTTTAAGATCCTGTACAGGGGGAGTTTAGGTTTTGGTACAGGGGGGTTATGGAGACAAGATGGAGGGAACAGGGCGTGTCTTGTCCTTCTTCTTTCTTCTTCTTGTCATCCATTTTCAGTGGTGGTGTTGGCACTTGGGGATTGGTTTGTCACAAAGGTGCACGGTTCAATATGGGTGAATTGTATTGGGAAGTTAAGGTAAATATGATACACGTAATTTGTAATATACAAAGACAAGACTGCCCCGGGGGCGGTCAGAGTGCCTTTGGCTGCCTTGCTGTCCAGACSTCGGCTGGACAGGAGGAAAGTTTTATAGATAAGAGATAATAAACAACCTAAGAATCAAGGAGCGAAGAGTCCAGTCTCGTCCTTCAGAGCACAGGCTGCCCCAGAACTGCCCACACACATCTTGGGGCTGAAGAAGCTCCTCCGAGAATTTTTAGCATCTTAATAGCTTGAATTGTGCTAGAAAATTAGTTCTGCTTTGCTTTGGAAGAGAGCATTCCATTCTTTAATCCATTCCCCTCCTCAAACAGGCAGGAGTTCATAACTGTTTCATACAGTGCCATAATGTGCTCTTGGCTGAGCGCAGTCCTCCAGTTTGTTTGTTCCAAATGCTGCACACGGCTTTGAAGTGCGTCAGATTTTCTTTGCCTGTTGTTTCAGCAGACAGACAGCAGATAGTGGTCATTGAGGACATTGCAGAAGCTCCCACTGAGCTTTAAGAAGCTGCAGATCTTTGTGCAAACTGGAGCATGATGTGACTGTTGCTCTTGGTGCTGGATAAGCAGCAATCCACAGGTGGAATGGATTTTTCTGTCCACGAGATCTGGCTGACACTCTTGAGGTGTCACATCATTGACATCCTTGCGGTGCCCTGGACTTTGTGCAAATAGAGGCAGCTATGCCAGCTCCTGTAGATCCAGAACCAGTGTGCTGTTGGAGAGCTGCCTGCCAGCACTGTAGCAACAGGATCAGACTGGCGAAGGAAGTAATTACCCCCCTCACCGGTAATGAATAGAATTGAATCAGCAACYGGCTTTGAGAGGATGGGAAGAACCTCAAGAAAATAAACAATGTTCCTTATTTAAAATGCTTCATTACCAAGRCCACAAGATGACATTTTTTATCTAGTCAGAACGCCTAGCTCCCATGGACGTTAGACTAAGCAAAATTAAACCACAGCTTTAGGTCACAGATATGAGGGATAGTCTATATTCCATAAGGGGAGAGAGGGYAGAGGAGGGATTTTCTGAAGGGCTATTGAAGAGATCTGGACAAGAGCCTGAAGCCTTTTGTGACTATGGCAGTATTTCACGCTGGGAAGAGCTCTGTAGGATTGCATCTACTGGAATACTCTGCTTTGCAGAGTACTCAGCTAGAGCAAGGCTCTGCAGGCCATCATAGGAAACAATCACAACYGATCAGCAAATCAATAAATGGAGAGCGCCAGCAATGGATGATTGCCAGAACAGTAGATGAAGGCTCCTGCATACACAGCAGKGCTAGAAATCTCTATTACCTATTCTGCAGTACTGCTTGTTTTAGTGTTTCAGGCTAAAAATCAGTCCYCTCCTTGAAGACCTTTGTTAAGATGAGCAGTAGGCTCTGTAGTAACTGTAGTGACAATGCTTACCCATTTAAATTCTCAAATTAATGGCAAGAGGACTGCTTAAATTTGCTCATWTAGTCCTTTTATTTCCAGTAGTAATTTTTAAAATTTTTTTTCACTCACTGCAGTTGCTGACTGTTCACTTGATCTTGCACCTGTAAATTCTGAGTGTTCTTCATTTAGAGCTGAGGTTCAAACCACAGTGGAATCTTCCAGCTGAAGTCCTGCAYTATTCGCTGAAAAGCTATGCAAGAAAATTTCCCGTATACCCAATCCTTCCTGAGGAATATTCATGACATTGTGTTCAATCTGTGGCAACTGCCTTTCCTATCCAATTGTCTCATTGCCCAGCAAAAGCTATCTTGTAAATATATAATTGTATATAAAAATTATTTTAAAAATATCTAAGAGGATTAATTCTGCCACTCCATCTTTCAAAGCAACAAAACTATACCTCTTACAGTTTTGAACGTTCATGTACTACCTCATATATAAACTCTCAAAAGCATTTTGAATACACAACAGTCTTGACTTGTCTGTTTTATTACAGAAACTTGTCAAAATTGCAGGCTAGATCAGAAACAAAATGTCTTTAAAATTAATAATTGCATTTCAGTGTCTTTTCACATGACAAAAGTGGGCATATATTTAAGAGGTATCTGAGAAGATAATGCTTTGCAAAATGGCTAGTTTCCAACAGAAACAGAGTGAAGAGGGCCAAGATAAGAATCATAACAMGTTTTTCCTCAGATAACATTACTGGGAAACCTAACAATGAGCTTCAACTAGCTGATAGACCTCCAACACAAATGACTGGCAAGATAACCCATAAACTTTGAGTCTAAAGTTTGAAGTTGGAGATGATTAATGAACCATGATCGCATCGGAGTAAGTTGAAATATTTGCTCCAAAACCCAACTGCAGGTGCATCCATAATCCTGCRTCTAAAGGCACAACACTTTATGATCTGAGCACATCAGAGGCCAAGAAGACTGGTGTTCAACTCCAACAGTTTGAGGCCCCCAGATCCAGCTTGATGTGTCAGAGCACTGGACCTGACGAATGCTAAAAAAGGAAGCACAGCTAAAGCCTCTGCTGCTAATGTGTATTTATTTTTAACATGTTCTCCCATCTTAAGTACTCTTTAGACATATCTCCATTTCACAAATAATGTTATGTAGATTTTGTTATACAAAAGCCACAGAAATGGTACAGAAGACATTTCAAAAATAACCATGATCCCACACATATTGTTTACAGCAATAAAGTTACAGTGAAATGCTCAAAAGGTTTACATCCTTGTCAACAGGAATTTTAAAAGTAAGGTAATTCTAAGTCTGGCTCTTTGGGAASACCTTTAAATAGGAGGCTGACCTTGTTAACATTAATCATCTGGCATTAGATACATCTTAAAATTATGTGTTTCTGAAAATCTGCATAAATCAACTGCTACAAAAACCTGACATTTATAATATGCAATCTCATGRAACTTCAATATACCATTTTTCAAAGTAAAAATAGTGGGACAGCAGTACATAAAGTCAGGTTTTCCAAAGCACTGCTGTGTCTTAACWAAACAACTAGTGAAACAACTTTCTTTTCAACACAAAAAAAAACCCCAGTCTAAAAACCGATGTGACATCTTTTTTTTTTTAAAGTGCATTAATTATCTGAACAGTGCACTGATGCTTTTAACAATCTTAAATACAAAAATGCAGAGAACCATTATAATTTTCAAAGTTTACAACTGACACCTAGAATTAAATCACTATCCTTTAGGTTCAGGTATATATCTTCCTCTGTGTACATTCTGTAAAACACAATGGAAACCTGGTCCTGGTTGGTCACTGCTTTTGTAGCTTACAAAATATTAGAAAATTATGTAAAAAATATGGACTACAGGCTTATTTTTTTGCCAGCTGAAGTCAAAGAAAGCATTGGATTTAATGATTCCTTAGACTTTGAAACATACTCATCCATGATGAAACCCAATCAAAATTAACAAAATTAAAATCATACTGCATATTAATTTCAAGTAAGTACATTTGGTGATAAGTGTGCTCAGAACTTAATTCTGGAAGATGAGCATATTTTCTGGCAGAATAACTATTAATTTTGAAACTGTAAGGGATTTGCAAGTGTACTGGCCACATATGAGGCTAAAGAAGAGATAGTGTCCATCCACCATTGGAAAGGCAGAATGACGACTACAAAACCAATGACACKGAAGTAATAAAGGCTTTAAATTGCAGCCAAAACTACAAGCAACCAACAGGTTTGGAAATGTGCTTACCACCTCTACAAAAACTGCAATGAGGGAATGAAATGGATACACTGAAGACCAGACAGAGAAAGACTGGATAAACAGTAATGCCTTCATCTTCTTGGGTTCAGGCTCAGATGTGATGATATGGTGTTAGGATAGTGGGTTTTGTTTTTGTCACTTACAGAACTTGAGATCTTTATTTATCTATACATCAAAGAGTCTCTTGCTGTGTGTTCCAGTATAGTATAAAAATTGAAAATACTAGTTGCATATATTTACTTATTTTTCCAGATTTTATCTAATTGTGATGTTAAATAAAATACTCAACAGTTAAAACTTACTTAGAATTTTGTTTAATCTCTAAGCTCTACTTAGCAGCCACACCAGTACTGAAAGACTACGATCTACTCAAGGCAGAACGACCACCATGTGGGAAAATGAGACAACATTAGATAAGGACATTTATGGTGCAGCTTTGGTGTTCAGTTGGTTGCATCATCTCTTCTCAGAGGAATTACTTGAAGGGCTTTGGCTATTCTCTCTCCAATAGCTCGACTACTTGCTGCGATTATTCTTCGAGACATCAAATCAAATGGTCCACCTAGAAAGCAAAGCAAACAAAGAAACCATTTTATATATGMAGAAAATTAAAAGTTGGTATGAAAATAAGCACTGAAAAAATTGAGCGTAAGTTATACATTGTCGTTTAGGACCAAATTTTTCCTCTGGACAAAAATGCATTCAACGCAACAGGAATCTCATATGAGCTGCATTTAAATTCTCTTCAATGTATGTTTACTGTCTTTTTTCACTTTTCCAGGAGTCCAGCCAAGAGAGAGTAAGGTTGTCGTCTTGCTTAAGAACATACAATTAAYCTGTTCCTCATCTATTAACGGGTTGGGAACTGCTCAGTAGTGGTAGCCTGGAAAGAGGACTGAAAAGAACTTGCCTTCTCTTTCAGCTACATTTTACTCTCTATTAGCTATTTAAAAGGACAAGAGAGTATTATGCAGGCCCATGTATTTACCTGTTACATCCAGCAGTACTCCACCAGCTTCAGTAATAATGATTCCAGCTCCTGCCATATCCCAGCAGTGAATCCCCATTTCGTAATAGGCATCAGCTCCACCCGTTGCCACAAGGCACATGTTCACAGCTGCTGTACCAACAGCTCTAATCCTAAAGGAGATACAAGATGTTCTTTTAACTGAGGAGAGTTTGCAAAAAAGTTACAGTGTCTGTAACAGAAAATATCACGATGGAAGTGAACTGAACTAGAGCAAGCATGATGAAGTGAACTGAACTAGAGCAAGCATGATGAAGTGCTGCAGTGAAACATGAAAAATGGAAATGAAGTGTTACTTGAAGAGTTTTCAAAATGCAGCAAGTTTCTAGAAATTACACTTACAAATTTTGTTAATAAATTTTTTTTAAACACATCTCAAATGATTTCTTAAACTAAAATATATTATGGAAGATACTTTCCATAAAACAGTAATAGTCTATTCTGCATTTTGAATACCAGAATTCAAGGAGAGATTACGTTTTTCAGTGCTGAAATTTTTTTTTTCAGTTTCTCTGGTGATGCTCAGTAAACATCTCTAACTTTCCAAACCCTCTAACAGTAATCATAAAAAATAAATTATACAGCATAAATTTTTTCTGGATAATTTTTCCAAACCCTTGGGTCACAAATTCCAGTTTCTTCTGGAAACTTAGGCATTTTATTTGTAAACAAAAGTATTTATTTGTAAAAAAAAGACTGAAGTTGATTAAAGTTGCTTCTCRCAATAGTTTAGCTGCTATCAGTTACAATTTATTGTACAGTTTACTGTTAATTGAAATCATTGAAGTTTTTTGTACAAGTCACACTTATTTGCTATGTTGAACTCACAACACATCTAAAATGTGTTTCCTACTTACATCTTAGCATAAATTATTTAACATCAGAAGACTTTTTGAAAGTAGGAAAAAACCTACATGTTAACTGTCAAAACAAGAATCCTGAGAATCTCAGCATAAAACTTGTTAGATCAGAAACAGATACGGYTGAGTAATGGGAAACTGTCTACTGAAAACTTTATACAAGATGGTTTGTGGAAATGTAGACTGGCTTATCTGGAGGAGAAAAAGCAGGGAATGCAACCAAAATAGGAGCAGTTTATGGACAATTTAAACTACTTAGATTAAAACTGTATGGTTTTGAAAGAGGAATGGAGATCTACTTTTGTCATATATATAAATTTATATATATATATATATATATATATATATATATAAAAACAATTTTCATTACAAGGAAAGGAAATTAAGAAATGTCATATAGCTTCTGTTCATCCAGTTTTATCTAGGGGGAAAAAAAGGCACAAAATTGTATTTAATTTTTTGACTAGTAAATACAACACTTTGTAGTCCTGCAAGCCCAAACATGCTTAGCTTCTCAACACTGATTGTTAGGGTTCTCTTCTGCATGTATCAGCTTGAAAAAGTTAAACAGTTTCTCTGTGGAAGCTACTACAGAGAAACATTTAAATCATATTTAAGGTGTCAAATGCAACCAAAGCCTTCTAAAAATTACTGTATTTACAATATTAACCACTGTCAGTATATTTAAATATKTATAAAAATAGGATGTATCTTACCCATGAATAGGAATACTGAGAAGTCTTTCCATATTAGAAAGAATTATCTTTATAGCCTCTGGATCACGATTTGACCCCAATTCTGTCACTAAAAGGGATTTTGTAATGTCTGGAAAAGAAACAAAACCTCACTCTTCCAACAGCACAACTTAAATAATCACAATAACTAGCAGAGTTTACTTCATTGCTTTCTTATAAGAACAAAGCGTGAGTATCTTAATAAAATAGTACATATATCAAACATATAAAAATCTGTTACTATTTGGAAAACTGCAGGAAAAAAATACAATTAAAGAAGCATGATCTGCTCCAACTGTGCATATACATTAACTGATGCCAACACTWAACTGAATTCTATTGCTATAAAAATTAAAACAGTCTTAGGATATTTGAAGATGTCATTTGAAGCATGGATTTGACTTGATGTAGGGTTGTAAGCACAGAAGAGTGGTAATGACTTAAACGAACCTAGGAGCAGCTGAATTGTTTGGCAGATTTGTTTCACTCTAAAGAAAAATCTCRAACAGATTGCAGACACACAGGGAATTAAAGACAAAGAAACAAACTAACAAAACCACAWTACATGAGAAATAAAATCTTCTACTGTCGAGTCCTGATTTTSCACAGATCACATCATATGCATCAAAAAGAACATAAAAAGTGTTTCTCAAAACTAAATAGCCCATGGTCAAAGAAAGTCTTGCAAAACAAAACTATGAGCTAGGAAATACCAATAYATCCAGGTCCCAAATTTCTCCTGTCTCACTTGCAATCTGGCAATTACCAGAAAGAAGCTACTCAGTTCAACTTACCTTCTTGGCCTGATACTTGCAGTTTCTGACCATTGCAAAATGCACCTTTTCCTTTTCTGGCAGTATACATCTTGTCTTCTATACAACTATACACAATTCCAAACTCTATCTGCAAGAAAAAGGAAAAATACCTTGTAGGGTTTTTCCCTTTATTCCTATTTCCCATGAAATAGGAAATCACAGAACTTAGGTGTAACTAGAAGCAAGCAATTAATTTGAATTTGATTAGATRTTAAGTAATAAAAAGCATACCTTTTTGTTTACAACAAAGCCAATTGAAACTGCCACAAATGGAAACCTACAAAACAAAACATTTCACTAATTTACAGTGAGATATTAAATTTCTTTATTATCATGCTTACTCTTAAGAAAGACWGTGTTCAGTTAAATGTACTGCATATTTCAAAAACAAACTTGGGACTACACAGAACCGAGTTTTCTGCAATATGCACAATTTAGCTGACAATAGAGCCAACACCACTGATTACCATTTGAAACACAAAGTTTTCTACCCACTGGGGTTGCCATTCCTGTTACGGCTGTTCCTAGCCTAGGGACTGTTTTTTACAGCCAAAGAATGCAAACAAGCCTCTATGCTACCAACCTTTGTCAGAAGGAACAAGCTGGCCAAAACGGTCTCATAAAAAGAACCAAGTTAGCTCTCCCATCACCACCCCTTTCCCCACCAAAGCCATGACAAAGATAGATATTGAAGAATGCAGGAAGAGTGAAGACCATGGGACATGGTGGATTGCATCTCAGTCCAAGTTCGAAACAATCAACYGATTAATTAATTTTTACTTTTTTTTTTCAATTCCTAGACATTTGCTTCTATTCTTTCTGCAAAAAATACCATTTTTTAAGCCTGTAGATTCAGCAGAATCGGTTCTTTTCCTATAACTTTCTTAGCGTGTTATTCAGCAGGATTCAGAAGGGGTTTCAAAGCCATTGTGCACATAGCAACAGTCGTTTCAAAACTGAAATCAAGCAGACTCAGAAAAGCTCACTGGGGCCAAAATCTAACACATTTAAAAGATGTAATTAATAGGATGTCAGCGTTACTCTGTAAGTCCCCTCCTCATCTTGGTGTGAAATACCATTGGTAACTACTGGTGATATCCTGCTTTCTTCCATAGTTGGGGCTCCTAGATCTCAAAGGATTTGAAATTTCTTAGAAATCAGCACCTGAAGTTGTTATTTCCTTTCTGAAGATGCTGCAACTTCTTATTCTAAATCCTGTTCCTGTTGAAATCTGCCCATCTACCTTTGAAATCCATGCCAAAGGCTGCTGACCTATGCTRTATAATACAGCCCTCGAATGGAACAAGTGACACAGGTGACAAAGCAAGACTATTATAACACTCTCAGGAATATTAAAATGCTTGCAAAGACTGCCCAATGGCTCTCAATAAGCAGCAATTTGTAACTATTAACAAGTTCCTAGTATCTCTATTAAAACAGTTTAAAAATTAAAAACAACTTTACTTTCACGGAACTGGARAAAGAAAAAGGGTAATCAGCTGAGGTTGCTAACATAAAAAAAATGAAAGGTGGACCTGTGTACAAAGTTGGTAGTTCCATCAATAGGGTCTATAATCCATGTGGGGTTATCTGTCAGAATGCTGCCCTCTCCCGCTGCAACAGATTCTTCGCCGATAAAGCTACAGTAGAAACACATTTAAAGCCAGAAAAYGTTTAAAATGTCTGAATTACAACATTGTCCTTGACATTGAAATTCTTAAAAGYGAGATGAAGCTTTCAGTATCACCAGTGATCATACGCAAAAAACTGAGAAATGCAGTATTTATCCAGAAAGCACCAACCATATCTGACCAAGCTCGCATGAATATTTATGTCAAGGATAAGCACAATATGGAGGGAAAAGAATTTTGTTTCAACACAGAAATAATACCAGAATTTAGCATTCCCAATATACTAGAATAATACCAGAATTTAGCATCCAGAACACTGACATTTTCATAACTTTTTTCCAGTAACAGCATAATCAAATTTTGTTCAAAATACCTACAGCTATTTACACTTTTCAGCTTATTTGTGCTATACAACATTATTTTGTAGCTCGTGTTTTCAGTGAAGAACACCTCTCTGGTCTTACACACCTTGCTAGAAMACTGCAACTGTTAAATTTGAAAACTGATTACAACCCAAATATGACAGAAAGTTGTTAGTCTCAAAAGTTTAGTTTTACAAGCATGACAAAATGGTAACATGATAAAGGGCTGAAATTCAAACTAGAGTTCCTGAAGAAGATGGGYGAGTGCATGCTCAGCCACAGTACTAAACCCCAGGACACAGCGCCCCAAATTCCACAAGTTTTGCTGTTCAGGAAAGTGTTTTAGACTGCAAAATTATTAGAATGAGTCTAAGTGGGAGAGATTCTCTTTGAGGCCTTTTGCAGGTTGTCACAATTTATCATACATTACTCAACCTATGAAAAGTTTGCAGCAAACATATGCTTTCCTCCAAAACCATGTAAAATACCTGCCGTGAGGAAAAGAGATGAGGTCTCTTTAATATTGACTGGGAGTTTTATGATTAACTACAGAAGTGAGGATGACTAATCAGAGAGAAACAGCATGTTTCCAAAAAGCAGCAGACCTTCAGAAAAACGAGACTGAATATAGGTAGATGAATAATTCACTAGGAAGTTCAGTACCATTATGTCTAATGTGACATTGGTTACCTAAAATAAAAAGAAGCTAAAACATTCTGAAATGCTTAACAATGTCACAGAAACTGTTATTTCAAGGTCATTCCACAAGTCTGTATGCTTACACTAATTTGGTTACTGAACTTTTGTACTACCTCAGTTGTTCCAGTTCTATATAGATTTCTTACATTTCACATACACAGCTACAAGAACAAAATCTCCAAAAAATGAAAGAAAAAATAGCAAACTGACCTTAAGGAAACTGTATTAAACTTCAGCCACTATGTCAAAATGCTGAAGACAGACCCATGCAAGCAAAATACACATTACCCTTCAAGAATACATTTTTCAGGGAGTGGGGGACAGGGGTATAGAGAGGGATGGAAGAAGGGGAAAAAAGGGGAAGACCAATTAAGGAAACCAGTATTTTGTACGACAATCTTTCTGTTRTGCAGAAGAAGAAGTCCCTGTCTTCTTTTAAGGATGTTTTATGTTGTACAACTGTATGAGATCTGCCAAAGGCACACTCAGCTCCACAGGAGGCGTCCAACACAGACAGCAAAGGCACACCAGTTTCAAAAGCAGACAAGAAACTTGGCTTCCAGGTTTCCTGGGGCCACCTTAGACTTTGCAACACAATAACCAGGAAGTTTATTACAGTTGGCTCAACTGGAAGTGACTTTCAGCCCAAGTTTTGCCTCATGTCAGTAGACCTGGGGACACCTTGTTTTGTTCCTACAACCCTGGGCAAAACTTCAACCCACTACTACTCTAAAATAATTTATTGAAGGTGATGCCACAACTAGCCAGCATGCCAGTTGTAATAAAACTTTACCAAGCAAAATCACAAACTTTCCATTTTTCTTCTATCAAAAGCACACAACAAGCCATACCTGTGAGAAGGATACTTTTCTTTTATCAAAGAAATAATGAAGTTTTCTACTTTTTGATCAGTTTCTGTCACTAGATCTACAGGTGAACTTTTAGTCATAACAGATATTTCTTCTTTCAGTGCTCCACGGATTATCTGTTGAAACAAAAACAAATAGAAAAAATATCTTTCWCTGTTAACAATATGGAAAATATGAGGTTTAAAAAAAAAAAACTTAACATAACTTTTACAGTCATTTTCTGTACTGCACACACAAAACACAAGCAGTGACATAACCTGGATTTAACTGCAGGAGCTGGGACTTGCATCTCTYGTCCCTACTCAGTACAAAGTTTCACATGGCTTTAAATCTAACTACAAATTGARGATCTCCAGGTAGATGAAAATAGAGTCCATTTTGTAAAGACAAGTTTTACATTTACAAATTTAAATATCAGAGTTGAATAAACACCTAACACTGAGCTCAAGTCAGGTATTTTCAGCCAGACCCTGCATTTATGATTTTAAAACTATCACTATCAGCTTAAGCAAGAACCCATGCCTAACAGCCTACAGAATTATTTCACTATAACTCAAAGATTTTCTGAGGGYAGACTTTATTTAATGAGGGCGTTGCAGAGACAATGTTCCACAGACTTTGCAGCTCCAGGGGACAGAATTATTACATGTGGCATCTTGTCTGCCTGCCACAGCCTTCAAATGTACTAACAAGAACTACTAAGAACCAAAACATTTGGTAACCACTTGTGCTGAGGCTTTGCCAAGACGTACAAACATTTTCTTGTTCTAAGCCGTCTWACACTTCATATGGCAAAATATCACCACTGTAAGGGATGGTTCTTATTTACAGAAGCAAAGCAGTCTTCATGATGAGAAACAATCACAGATTGGTTTGGGTTGGAAGGAGCTTAAAAGACCATCTAGTAGGGMCACCTTTCACTAGATTTAGAGCTCTATCCAACTTGGCCTTGGACACTTCAAAGAATAGAGGGAACACAATGTGGTATTGAGTGCCATCAACAAGCCTCTGTACAAAGCTGACTGAGGTGCTCACAAGAAAAGACTGTCACCAGCTTTCAGGTGGTAAAACAGTATCACACACAGGAGTAGTTTAAGGGTGAAAATCGAGATACTCTTTGTTTACCACAATTCTGAATTTTATTGTTAAATTAAACTCAAGGAACAGAAGTTACTCTTTAGTCTTTAATCGGTCTCCAMGGCAAGGAAAAGTGCAAAGTTGTTTTCTCAAGTTAACCGAGTTCCAAACATAAAAAACACTAATCTTGAACATCACAAACTATTCTGCCCATTTAGGTTTTCGCCTAAACACTCTCCAAAAGAAATTCCAACATCAACGTCCTTCAAAAGCTATACATATATTAGACTCAATAAATCACCTTATTATTTATAAAGAACTTATACATACCTCCCCAGCTTTCCTTGCTAAACCAACTGCATAATCCATACATTCTTGCCAGGGATCTGCCATCTTTCCCGAGATAAAGAGCCTAGCAAAAGGAAAGATTAATGCCAAAAATTATTATGGCTTGTTTTCTTCCTTTTTAAAATTATTTTTACAAATTCGAGGTTTTTTCCTTCACCTGGTTTAAGTACTGCTCAAAGGAGGAAACAGGCAGAGCGCAGGCCCCGCCCCAGCCCGCCCCGGGCTGCAGGACGCGTCCCGAGCGCCGCCGGACGCGCGGCCCCCTCACGGCGCCCGAAATGGCGGCGG
>JACDOX010000001.1:18190264-18357177 GCA_014549065.1 Cardinalis cardinalis
CGCGCGAGGCCGCGGGCCCGCCCCCTCCGCCGCTCGGTGGCGCCCGCGCCTGCGTGTGAGGGAGGCCGGGGCTGGGCGGCGCCGGCGCTGTCAAAATTTACAGGSGAAGTGTTGAAATTAAGACTTTGATGTCGACTTCTTGTTGATAATTGCACGTGGCAGGGCGGAGATTCCGTAAATGCTTTCCCATGGAGCACGCGATTGAAGTTTGTCATAGAATTGAAAGGATGGYTTGCGYTGGAAGGAGCTTTAAAGATCATAAGCAGCGCCTGTGCCGTGGCCAGGGATACCTTGCACTAGACCSGGTTGTCAGAGCCCCATCCAACCGGGCCTTGTTCCCTTCCCGAGGCGGGGCATCCASATGATCTCTGGGAAACCTGTGTCTGTGCCTCAGAACCCTCACGGAGGGAGAGTTCACAGAGTTCGGCGGTTTTTGAAAGCAATTTGCATTGCAATGATCTTCAGTATTAATTAAAATCATATAGAGGAAACTTTCCAAGCCTGACTCATACCAGTTTCTTTTTTTTCTTCCTGTGGTCTTTTGAGCCTATTTTCTKTTACCAGGTAAAGACAGAACACAGGGCTTGTTTAGTCCTCACAAATTGCAGCTGATGTAACTGACTGTCCTATGTAAAATGGTGATCTGGCTAAACAGAGCAAGGGTTGCAATTKGCTTTACGCTTAAAATAATCACAAAATGTCTACCACAGCAAAAGAAGCAGTCTTACCCCATTGCCCCAGTGCTAACCCAAGGCACAGCTAGGCCAAAAGGAGTTAGTTTTGTCCTTTCCACATCACTGGAAAAGTTTACACTCTTTCACTGAATCTGTTGTTTGGGGCAAGTCACTGTACAATTCCACATTTCCTCCTTCCCATCTCATAAGCAAGAATAAGCATGCTTTTTAAAGTATTCACAGTCATTAAAGAACTACAGAGATGATAAGTTGTGTTTTTATTGATTATTTTGCAAATCATTCTTTACAAGGTTACACCAAATGCACACAGACCACTGAAAGAGGCACTTTGGCTCAGATTCAGTTTTTGTTGAGGCAAGCAGCTGAACATGCCTCAGTACCATCTATGTAGGACTGCATGAGTATTATGGAAAATGGCTTTTTGGACATCATTAATGTATACTTAACATTACAGCAAGGGTTTTACAGGAGATTTCAAATTCTGCATTCACCAGAAGTAAAACAGGAATGCCTGAAGTTCTCTCCTAATAAGAATTTTCCTAATCCAAACTACAATTTCTATTCCAGCTGAAATGAAATTTTCTATTTTATATATGAGGCTACGAGGAGGAACAATAAGCTGCAAGGTGTATTTTTATGTCTCACCTAATAAACTGGATGAACAGAGGTGATGTACTGATAAAAAAAGTCTGCAAACCAGACTGATCACACCCCAGGGTGCCTACTTTTCCAAAACAAACACAGAAATAGAAAGTTGTAAAAATAAAAGTATGAGAGATTACTGCCTGCTTTCTTAGTGTGGTATATTATTTTTTGTTTAGTACAGCATTGCCCAGCTGATCTAACACTTCACATATCCAAGCAGAATTGAACTCTTGGTGTTAATACAACCCTTTCCAAACTGTTGCATATATTACAAACACATGCCAGGCAACCTTGCAGCAATGTTTGAACTGGAACAAGGCCAGAAGCTGCTACCACAGCATCTCACAAAATGTTTGTAAATCCTTGACCATGTGAATTCTCTAAAATTACAGCTAGAACAACTAAAATGCTTGATATTCACCTATTTTTGTAGTTTGGCTGAAAGTATTTTTTGTTGTAAAATCAGGAGGTATTCCTTTTGATAAATTCCTTTTCTTGCTTGCATAACTTTAACTTCTAGTAGATGCAAAAAAAAAWGTATGTAAAGTTTTGTTTATTAACTTAGAAGTGAAACAATTCAGCACCTTCTAAACACAGGCCTGTAAAATTAACGGTGGTTTCAAATGAGAACTAACTTGTCTGAAGTATTTTATTTTTTTCAAACGTAGTTGTTGAACTTTCTGTATGAAAATGTGCTAAGACAATGAGTTTAAAAAAACAAAACAAAACAAAATGCTAGGTAAAGATACGTTGGAATCTAAACAGGTAAAATGAGAGCAGTCTAACCTATGCAAGATCCTGGAGGTCTGGAAAAGTTTCTGCTTTTGTTCCTAGTACCATTGATTAGGGTGGAGTTTTCATCTCTTCTCAATCATTTATCTGTCAGACTTAATTGGTTTTGCTTCTCAGTTTCTGAAAAYTGCCTGGAATGAGGTTCTGTGTACAATCCTAGACACATTCCTGGAATGAGATGATAGTAAAAACTTTTTGGAGTCTTATCAACTGTGACTTGCCATGTTTGTACTGTCATTTACAGGCTGATAGACCTTAGCCATTACTGGCAATTGATGAAAGCAACCATGCTCGTAAAACCTTTGAGGTCTCCACAAAKATTTACTTCCTGCATCCCAAGTCTATCTTCTCTTTATGCACAAAAAAGTATTATTTCAGTTATTTTGCCTGCAAATGCTAAGGCAGAAAAATCAGGGGCAGGAGAAAGGGTGTRAGTAGGAAACTCTTGAAGATTTTCTGCTAAAAAAAAGGGGAAATGATCCTGTTGAAGAAAGTATTTTTCACTTGCTTTTGTAGCAACAGGGTGGGAAAAAAGTTCTGCTTATGGCTCTTCCCAGCTCACTGGTTCCACAATGCTGTTTGGGCTCTTACTGCATATTCTATACCTATACTGCATATTCTGCACCTATACAGCAGCCTAAGATAAAAATAAAGATGAATAGACAATTGCAGATGAAAGGGAGGAAAATAAGTAACAAGGGAAAAGGGAACTGTTCCTCTTGTACTGGAAAGCAAGATAACAGCTGGAGAGACAGGCAGGGGAAAGCAAGAAAATGCTCCTGTACTTTCCACTGACAGGAGACAAAGATTTCCAAAATATCCAGCCACTGAAAACCCTTTCCTTCATGGAAATCAAAAATATCTTCCTTTGCATGACATCCTCAACACATCCAGTAAAGCAATTTATACATACCTAAGTCATGTCAAAACTACAGTTTTGTGTGAAGCAAAATAAGTGACAGGCTTACTGAAATCTTTCATCCCCAACCWAATCACATAAGATTTACAATCAGGAAGACACCTGAGTGAATTTACTTTTGCTTCATACTTTTGCTTTCCTCCTAAATATCATTAAACTATTACAAGAAGAAAATGTGAACCTGGTGTATGGACAGTGCTGGKTCCCAAATGCAATCAAATCTGTTTGTGTAGATGTAGAAAAGATGCTGCATTAACATAGTATGTTTCTTTCCTTCAGAAAACTGTCATACTGCAAGTTTATATTTTCATTATTTATTGAAACATACTGTTTCCAACACTTTCACAAAAAATAAATACCAAATTTAAGAAAAAATTCTTAATATTATACAGCTCAATAGAGCAAGAATTTATTCAAGAATGTGAATATCTGTAATATTAATTTTCCTTTCAGGACATAGTTCTTCTGTCAGTCAAGCAACTGAGAAATTGATGGGARTTGTGTCTTTACAATGGAAGACATTCTGGCATACCAGTGATTTAAAAAGAAAACTGGACTTGCTTTAATACCATGCTTCTAAAAATACTGCTTTTTTTTTTGCTTGTGGAAATTTACTGACTAACCAAAGTAGGATTCTGTATCTTCTATAAATAGAACATCATTATCAAGATACTCCAAAATTATATTCCCTCCATTATACAGTGGATAGTCTTTATCAGATAGCCATGTTTCCAGTGTGTGCTCAAATGGCAAGGCTTCTCCAGAGGCAGTATGGCATAATCTCAGTTTCTGTAAGACAAATAAGATAGAAATTAACACCAAGATTTGCCTATCCAAGGTGAGAGAAGTGGGGTGGGAGAGGCACAAAAGGCTAAAGAAAAACCAAAACCAAAATGCAACAACCTGGAAAATGTTGTTATTGCTGACTTACCTGGGATGTCGATTTGTTGTTGTCGTTTTTAAGGCTTGCTAAGGAAGCTGCAAAATCTACTACTTTGCCAATACTCCACTTACTGCAAAAGAACATGGGTTTGCTTTTCTCTTTGTTCCCTTTTGGTAAAAATACTTGAAAGTAAATTCTTTCTGTCTAGAAAAACATGAAAAATAAGACAAACTTTAAAACAATTGATGAAGACACAATGCCAGGGCCTCACACAGGAGGTCACCTTTTCTGGGGACCAAATGGATTGTGGGCAGGAAATAAGCCCCCTGGTTCACTTGGCAAATTAATTATGTTGGACTTCTCCCTTGAACACCCGAGGGGTGGTGTTACACCCTTAAYGGAGATAAAATAAGGAAGGCTTAGGGAAAGCTTTTGTTTGTGGTAAAGYTGATGGTCTTACATTCTGGCAGGATTTAATCAACAGTTTGTTGACACTCTCACGCCCTCTACTGTGCAGTCTGACAATTACATYCATAAGAAAAAAATAATCCAGGAATCCTAGGACAATCATGGAGTTTCCTGGGTGTTCCACCTGTCCTCAAAGTAATGATGCAGTCAAGAAATGGAATGGTCCACTAAAATGAGCTCAAGGGCAAAGTTTCCTTATGGGAAAATGAGGTAAAGCCCTACTTAAAGCTGTTTGATGTTCAAAATAACCAGTAGACACCCACCAGATGCCCAGTGGAAGAAGCTCATTTTCCTGCTTTCCAACAGCAAAATGTCTAATAAACCCCCTAGTGTCAGACCTTCTCTTTTTTCAGGGTGACAATGTTCTTATTAACTACTACCCTTATGAAGTTTAAAATACCTGTCTGTCCCTTTACTAACTCCCAAAGCAAAGGGCACATGAAACACTGTTTCTAGATGGGCACTCCATTTACCTTCACAGAAGTTTGGATAATTCCCAAGAATGGGTAATTTCTTATCATTTCAGGAAATGAGTGAAACTTGGACAGATTTTTTGGCCTGAACAAACCTGGAGTATGCCCAAGGAATCATCACTTTACCTTCGTAGAAACCTCAGCTGCAAAAAGACAATCACAATACCCACTGTATTGTACTGAAGGTTATCTGTACCTCCTTCCTCCCTGTTTCATGAATGGGATGATAATCATGCTATGAAGTTTATGAAAATAATTTCTCACATGGGTTTTTACACATACAAAGGGTTTTTGTTTATATACAACACCCTCAATCTTCAGGTGCTAATTCTGAGTGAGTAGCTGAATCTGCAGCTGAAACATCTTGGTACCAATCTAAGTTGGCATACTCCTCCCTCTACACTCTCAAAATTAGCAAACTCAAATATTTAAGGTACATTCTTATGATAAGACTACRCTGTCCACTGCAATGCTCCAACATATGAATTCAGTCTTGGCAGGGAAACCAAACAATTACATCAGGGCTAGATGATCTAAAATATTGATATTGCTAGCCAAGTATTAATATTTGACACTATCTGCAAAAAGGGTCCAGGTGATAAGGAACCACAAGCTAAGATGTGCTATAAAATTCTGTGCTGCACTACTTACAAAATTGTGCTACAGYGATTCTATAAGTCCTGTTCTAGTCTAATAATGAAATTCTATGCTCTGCTGATCATCAAATTCTGCTAAAATAATACGATTTAATAAACTTAGTGCTGTCATCTTTCTGCCAAGAAAAGATGCCATTTGTCCCTGCAGTGCTATGTGACAGCTGTGTGGCAGGCAAACACATTTCTGATATGAAGTAATAGAATTTGATTCCCCTGCTCCAAACTCCACACAGACATCTTATAACAGACATAAGACTAGTGAGATTGCTTTTGGGTACCAGGATGAAATGTACATTTAAGGGGTTGTGGTCTTGAAAAATTAAATCCAAAACCAAGCTGAGGAAACTTGATGAAGATCAAACAATTTAGAAATCTTTCCAGTTCCTTTGAGAATTCAATTATTAAAAACAAACATCACTGACCTGAGGCAAGGACTTGTCCCCRCATGCGTGCATTTTCAGTTTCATTAATGCCACTTTTGCTGCTGTCTCACTGTTTTTTGCTCCTTTACGTTTTTTGCTTTTCACTTCRTCACTCTTTTTAGAATCTGAGAACAATATTATTCCTGTTAGTGTCATCATTCTGACAGTTTCCTGAGGATATTACATGACATAGACCCAGTTAGTCTGTTGGGTCTCATTGTATTGCCAGGGATCCCATCCCTTTTTGTGTCTGTTCATATTTTCCCAAAGTCATGTATCAGCATTTTTAGTTCTAGCAGAATTCCTTTCCATTGAAAGGTAGATGAACACTATCACCATGTAAACATAGGCTGCAAAAGCCAAATAGATACAAATTCTGGAGATTCTACATCTGTGGCTATCATAGCATTCATATGGCAGCATTTCGGGTCCCCCTTTCAACACATAACCCCACTGGTCCAGCTGGGCAGTGCTGTTTATTCTCTTTCCCATCCTAGAGCTTGTTTAAAACCTGCAAAACATTACATGGTAGAATCAGACTTTTCTGGGCATCTTGATTGTGTGGGTGTGATYCCAGCAGATGGACATGCACATCCAACACAACTGCATTATTTGCACATGCATTAATACGTAAATAATAATGGCTAGGTACAATTCATTATAGTATAATACTTGTAGAATGACAACAAGACAATAATTCTGAAAGAAACCTGCGCCCTATTTATTCTTTAGAGATGCTCCAGAACTGTTGTTCTGGCTCAGTTTAGATGAACAGTATTAAATGTTGACATGTAAGTTTAGGGCTATTTAACCAAGGAACTCCCATCCTTTCTTCTTATTTGGTTACACCTGACCCCTTAAAGGAGGTCAGAAACTCAAATAGTATTCTGAAAAAARTATAAGAAAAAGAATACATATGCCTCTGTACTTGCCTATAATATGTTGAGCAAGCTGCTGGGTGGCAGCCATTCGMGGTTTCGGTGTGTCCAGCTTCTCACATTCATGGTCTGATTGATGACGATGTCTGTAAAAAACAAAGTAAAACTTCTACTGCATTTTCCATACATTATTGAATGAATATTGATGTTTAAACACTCTGTTCCACTCACCTGAGACAAAAATGTTTTTCACAGTAAGGACATAACACTGGCAAAAGCTCCTTTCCATTGCAGTCCTTGTATGAGCATGGATAAGATCTGTGCTGATCAGGTTTCACAGAACTGCTTCTTATATTCACCTAGGAGTAAGTACAAAATATTTTGTGCACATAACTAGATACTACAGATATAAGTTACCAACCCAGCTTTCTCAAAGATCTGTGCTAGCTCTCCATKCTATGGGCAAACCTGGTCCAGCTATTATCTCCTACTTTTGCYGTGGTTATGTTTAGCTCAGAGGTTGAAAAAGAACTGTCATCCTCAAAGTCAATTTACTTCTGAGAGGAAGAAAAAGAGTAGATTCATTTTTTAAGCCTTTCACATTCTGAGTTAAAYAATTCATACTTATATACCATATGCATTCATCTAGTCTGAAAACACACAGCTAAGTTGCATGGAATTTAAATTAAAGACTGTCATATATTATTAGATTACCTCAGAACACCCATGAGCATCCCGGCTCCTGTGCTGAAGGCTTTGTGGAAAAAAGAAGAGAATATCACACTGTTATCAATGTTCCAGGAAAAAAAAACTTGCATGTGAAAACATTTAAGTATTTAAAGAGTAATCTGACAAGTTTTATCATGGAAAAACTTCAATTATATAATGAATCTTCTCCAAAGTTYGTTCTATCCTATGCATTTCACTTCTTGAATGGATAGATCATGTTCYTTCTCAGAATGTAAAACATTTAACTTTTGGAACTTATGCTTCAAGATAAACAAACCATTTCAAGAGAATGAAGACATTAGCATGCTTAAGAGTTCAGTTCAAAGCAACAAGAGCTTGTCTGTTTTAATGGATTTTCAAATTTCTTCCATAATGGCAGAAATCCCTTCAAGGCTTCTGATATGTTAGAAGTGAAATCTGCCCCCAATCTGAGTTTCTCTCAGCTGCCCTCTGCTAATCTGAAGTGTAAATCAAAGCGCAGGCTCTGATTTCAACCTTGCAAGAAACCTCAAAACTTTTTCAAGAGGAAAACATAATCAGCCACCTCCTTTTGTGACAAGGTCACTCCTTTAGTTGACACTAGGAAGCCAGCAAATGTGGTGTTTTGCATTTTAGCAAAGCTTTTGACACTGCCTCTCAGAGCGTTCTTCTGGACAAAAAGGTCCAGCACACAGCTAGACAAGTCTGTAGTACTATGGGTGAGCAAATGGCTGATGGTTTGGRCTCAGAGAGTCACAGTTAATGCAATTCCTTCAATCTGGTGGACAGTGTAGTTCCCCAGGGCTCAATTTTAGTGCCAGTGCTCTTTAGTATTTTTATAAATGATCTGGATACATGTTATGGTTGCCAACCATTCTAAACCAGGAAAAGCTGTCAACTCCCTTGAGGGTGGAGCACAGAGAGATTCTTGATAGACTAGAGAGCTAGGCAGTTACCAACTATATGAAATTTAATGAGAGCAAGTGCAGGATTCTTCACYTGGGATGAGGAAATCCTGGTGACCAAGCGTACAACGTAAGGAAATGGAAAGAAGCTGTGTCACGGGAAGTTCAGGTTGAACATTAGGAAAAGGTTCTTAGAGAGGGTGGTTGGGCACTGGAACTTGGGCTACCCATGGCACCAAGCCTGCTGGAGTTCAAGGACTGTCAGAATGACGTGTAGTAGATTGCTTTAGTTTTAGTCCTGTGAGGAGTAGGGAGTTGGATTTGTTGACTCTTGTGGGACCCTTTTAACTTGAGTTACTCTGTGATTCTATGAACTTACCAAAAGATGCCTGAACAGCCATCACATACAAAAGGAAGAAAATCTGAAACAAAGAAATTTGTTTTAAGACAACATGGTTGTTGTTTTGTAAATAGTTTCTAGCTTAATTTTCAYATGATTAACTTTTGCTTACCAACATCACAGGGTAGGTATATTYATAAGAATACTTAGTAACTGCATCTACACTTTAGCTAGAAGTGGTTTTTCTTAACTCCGTAATTAATATTACAGAAAAACATATGAGCAGGTAAATTATACTTGTATACATTCCAGAAGTTGGAATTAGGCTTTAAATTCAAATTTTTTTTCAGTATCAAGCTATGACACTGGAACATATGGCTAGCCATCAAAATTACTAGTTATGTTAAAAACTGAGTTTATTGTGAGACCACTTAGAACACTATTTATTGACAGTGTATGRTTTACATTTTTTAATGGGCTGCCAACGGGAAGAGATGCTGGCTCTCTGGAAGGGAAAGCATCTCCTCTACTGGACTGTCATAATGATCCTGCCCCTTCTTCACATCATATCCTACCTACTGTCCTTGGGTGATTAAAATTGCAAACACTTCCTAAGCCTCTGTACACATCCCCTGCCTACCACATAAATTCTTACACATAAAATCACATCACTGTCTGCTGAACTCCACCACATCATTAATGGCAGCAAATRCCAGGTCCAGTCCACTAGTCTGCTCCTCAGTCCTTCGGACTTTATGCTGACGGACCACCCCGCAACTGGACCACGCAGCTCAGGTCACGATCATCTCGATCTCCTCATCTCCGAGTGGTCCCTCAGAAAGTTTTCGGTACGGGCGGTTTGCTGCTTCTTTCTGAGAGGTTTCATCTCCAGTCACACTCTCCGAGATCACTGAAGGCACCAAGTGTGAGGAAGGGGCAAGCGGGCTGTTAACCCCCAGTGAGGCAACCGAGGTGACAGGCGCTGGCACTGGACCGTGCAGGGCTGCAGCAGCACAGAGGACTCCCCGAWCGGGGGGACACCCCTCACAACCCCGCACCGACCCCGGCCCACCATCCCCGTCTCCGCCGGGACCCGCCGCGCCGTCCCTTACCGAGCTGGCGGCACTCGGGCACCCCGCAGTGCTTCCCCACCTCCAGCTCCGCCATGTCGGCGGCACGCAGGAGGCGGAGCAGCGGCGGGGCGGGCAGGGCCGCGCAGCGGAGGGGCCGGCGGGACCCGCCCCAGGCCGGGCCGGCGGGACCCGCCCCGGGCCGGGCTGAGCCTGAGCCTGAGCCCGCCCCGCGAGCTTGGGGCTGGGGAGATGCCGGCAGGACCGGCGGCATCACCGGGTGCAGGGCAACCTGAGCAGCCCATGTCGGCCCAAGCCTCAGCCTTTAATGGGCCCAGAGCCGCGGCTGGTGCTCCTCGTGCTGTTCCGGGGGAAAAGGGCATGATTTGAGTCTTGTGTCGCTGTTTGCGCAGCGCCTTGTTCCCGGAGGCAGAGCGGAGATAGCCCGACTCCCCGAAGCACTTCGTGCATTCTGCAACCTGTTAGTGCCACTGAGGTTTCCTCAGCGGCGCACCCACCGCTTTTGTAAAAAAATACATTCCTTCAGACCTCAGTGTTATTTTCCCAGCCCTGACCCGCCTGTGCCCGAGGGTAATGCTCTCCCGAAACACCTTCCTGCGACATGTCTCCAATTCTGGGTTCCTCAGTAGGAGACATGGAGCTCCTGGAGAGGATCCAGCAGAGAGCTACATTTTTCAAGGGACTCGATTATCTCCCTTCGAAGGAAGGACTGAGGGAGTTGAGCCTCTTCAGCCTTGAGAAGAAGCGACTGGGAGGGGACATAACCAATGTCTATAGGCATCTTACGGGAAGGTGCCAAGAGGCTGGGGCAGGTTCTTCTCCGTGGTGCCAAGCAATAGGACGAAGCAACAGGCAGAAACTGATGCACAGGAATTTCCACCTGAATACGAGGAAGAATATTTTTATTGTGTGGATGACCATGCAGTCAAACAGGATGCCCAGAGATGTGCAATCTCCCTCCCTGGAGATACTGAGCCGCCTGGATGGAGTCTTGTGCYATGTGCTCTATGATCACCCTGCTTGAGCAGGGAGGTTGGACCAGGTGTCCCACTGTGCATTCTGCCATTCTGTGACACGGGAAAAAAGTAGCGGGGAAGCACAAACTCGCAGCCGCCTCCAGAGCGCCGGCCCGGCCCAGGACCCTGCGGCTGCCGCGCGGAGCTCGCCGGCTCCTCCCGCTGCCCTGCCTGGCGCTGGCTGAGGGCAGCGGCAGCTCGGCCTCCGCGGAGCCGCCCCCGGGCCCGCCCCGCCGCCAGGTGCGGTGCCGCCGCCGCCGCCCCGCCCGTGAGCCGAGGAAGTGCTGTCACGGCGTGTGCTGTGCAGGGAGGCTCCTGAGGACCGGGCTGGCCAGACCTTTCCGTCGGCGGGTGCCGAGCTGGGATCGCCGCCATGAGCAAGATCTCCAAGTTCTTCAAGGGGGGCGGCTCGGCCGGCTCCAAGGGCCGCGGGCGTCCTTCGCCGCAGGAGGCGCTGGCCCGGCTGCGGGAGACAGAGGAGATGCTCAGCAAGAAGCAGGAGTACCTGGAGACGCGGATCGAGCGGGAGCTGGCGGTAGCCCGGCAGCACGGCACCAAGAACAAGCGAGGTGAGTGCGGGCCGGGCCCCGCGCGGTTAAATCCCTCCCGGGGCTGGGGCGCCCGGGGTACGCGGGGCACTCGGGTCTTGCCGGGGCTGCGGCTGGGCCGGGTCACCTGGCACCGCAGGTGTGCAGTGTGGTTCGGCCCTGGGCTCCGAGCAAGTATCACCACACGCCAGGCGGGATGGTGGTTTTGGTATCGATTAGTGTTTAATGAACTATGGATTCATATAGCGGGATGGGAATTTGATATTCCTCACAAATTTACTGTCTGTGGTTTCCTGTGTGATTCTCCTGTCCGTGCTTTGCMCCGCAGTCGATGCAGGTACTGGTTGGATACACGGAGGGCAAAGTACTGCTGCTCAACAGCGGAGGGAATCGCTGTTCGGGGGCTCAGCATTGGCTGGGCGGGTGGTTAACGAGATGAAGKATGTGCGGATCTCCTGTGTATTCGTGAATCAATGCACATTATCCCCGTTGCTGACAACTGAGCAACAAAGTGATGCAACGATTTGTCCAAATAATGTAAGAAGTATATGTGCAACCAAAAAAAGAATGATAGCTTAGAGCATTAGTGACTACTGCTCTGGGACACGATTAGCTACAAAGGAGAGGATGCTAAGGGGTCAGAAAGCCTGGCTCCTATGTATACTGATGTTGTCACCTCTGGGAAGCACATGATGGTAGTCGGTGTCTTGGGGATATACAGGCCTCAGAGAAACAAGTTAATTACTTCCTGAAGTTGCAAGGCGGCCTATTTGCCTGAGTTGTGTTTTAATTTAAATGCTTAATGACAGAAGAAAAATATTTTGAATTAAAGATTTGTGGTGTAACAAGAAAGTAGGTCTTTTGCCTGCTTGTTCTGTTACTCAGTAATTTATAAAATAATGCCCTGTAACTTTGAAATTGTGTGGAGCTGTGTGTTAGAGGTGTCCTGGTTAGCCCTCTAATGTATTTGTAATACTTTAGCATTTAATAATTATCAGCAAAAGGCAGTTTAACTAAACTAACTTTCAGTTAAAATGGATTTTAAATTGTGGGTCAAGATGGGACAGATTTGAAGGCACAGTCAAGGGAGTAAAATCAGTTGAGAGCTCAACTGAGACAGCTGCTCAAGAGGGTGGGAGTTGTCACAATTGTCCCAGTCTCACACTTTCTACTCCCCTGGCTTCAGTTGGAGTGTCTCTCGGTCYTTTGTCCAGGTACTGGCACCTCTGTACTGTCACGGTGAGCTCATTCAGGAAGGTGATCCAGCTGGAASCTAATTTGCTATGGGACAAAGTGACCAGGTGTCTCCTGGAGCTGAATTGTGCAAAAGCCTGAGCTTCAGGGCTGGTACAAGCAAGCAGGTTGGTTCCTATGATTGTAGCAGTTCCTGGTTAAATCCAGACATGCTGCTCTGGAACTTCATCCCAAACCTGAAATATAAGCTGGCACATTTGGAGAAAGAAGCAGCATTTCCTGCCTCGCTCCTGCCCTTGTGCTGCTCCCTTCCTTTCCCGTAGCAGAGCTCCCTAAAGGGTGTGTTTCAGAAAGCTGGATATTGTAAAATATTGTGGTTTTCTTTGTCTGGGTTATTCTTTTTACCCAGGATGGTTTAAGTTCCACTTATCCAGTTGACCTGGTAGCTACCTGAGTCCTTGTGCACCTAGGAAGGAGAGAGTGGGGCACAGACAGGAATGAGAATTTGTTGGGAAAAGGTAGATCTGCTTCATCTTTAACTCAGCTGGTTGATGGTGGTTTCAGGTGTGTGTTGGCCTTTTGCTTCAGGCATGCAGCATTTGATATCTGAAGATTGTTGTTTCAATATTCCATTGCCCTAGTCTTTTATCTATTAAATTGTTCATGGAGTTGTATTACAAACTRTAGTGTTGAGCAGATTGTGGTTAGAAATAACTGCCTTTGATTTTGTCATTTGCTTGGGGACCTACAGTTAAGAACAGTAAAGAGGCAAGAGTAGGGCTGAAAGGACAGTGGGGCAGTTTTTATTCATGCCAAAAATGGTTCTAAAACCAAAATGGGATAACCTAAGTACAGTCAGAGAAGAAACAATATGAACCATATATTGTTTAAAATATAACCTTGCAGTGCTAAAGTGCTTAAATTTAGCAGGATAGTCAGTGAACTTAAATCCCCAATAATTTATCTTCATTTGATATGTCAATTGCTTTGCAATTTAATTACTGTTGATTTACATTGACATTATATTAGCTAGTGTGTAGTACTGTATAGCTCAGAGAAAATCTGTGCTAACCACCATCTGTTGTAACATTATGTTAATATACATACAAATGAGAGAATAAAGGTTTTAATCTAYATTGCCTTGTTGAATTGAGTGTTTTGGAGGGACATCGCTGGTAATTTTAATGTATTTTTTTTTCTTTGTTGCATCTGTTTAGAAGTCTATGGAAAACTAAAATAGGGCTGTCTGCAACTGGAGCAAGATGTATCTAGGGATAGAAAATTAGTAAATTGGCATGATCTCACTTGAGTTTTTAGGTGCATGAGTCTGAGTCAGTTGCGCCAACACAAGAGAGAGCAGATTCAAGCACCAGCAATTTCTCATGACTTCATATGACTCTTGAATGGGTTTCATGTGACATCAGTAGGCTTAACTTGATTTAAAAGCTGTAATGCATTAGCTATGCCATAGATGTGAAACATCACTGAAATACTCTTGGCTTTTCCTTTATGAAGTATCTCTGCAGTTCCTGTACCTAATCTGAAATTAGCTATACTTTTGATGTGATGCATGTCCAGCATTCCCCATTAATATCTGATTGTAGCTAGACCACTTCAGGGTTTTTTTGTATGCTGAAATTCCTCCTGAAGAGGTTATGTCATGAGAAGCAATATTTTTTTCACAGTTAGCACTGAATTCTAATGTCTCTCCAGTCCAGGAACAAACTCTTTTAAAATCTCTTGCTCTACTTTTTTGGGGGGTTTCTCAGTTTCAGCCAATGCATAGCTGCCAACTCCATCTCCATGCTGGCTTTTCTTATCCATTATTTTAAAGGACGTAGAAGAAAATTTAAAGAACAGGAAGTGATACTAAATATTTTAAAACTTTGTTTAAAAGGAAATGTGTTTTCTGGAGCATGCCTGTAATTGTGAAAATAACATATGCATGAATGTGTGTTGTTCCAAAGACCTTAAAAATATAAAAAAAACTTTTAAAAATAATAAAGTTCAGATAAGTCATCAGGATTAAATCTCATCCATAAAGAACCCCATAGTTACTACTGAAGACAAAACCTATGAAGAAAGTGGGAATAACAGGGAGGGTTTAACAAGTAGATGCTGCTCAATATGTTGTGTGTTAGGATTGGGCAGGGCTTATGTAGCCGTGTAGCATTCCTTTTGAATGAGCTGGGTGTGACCAGGAGGCTGTGGAAGCCAAACAATGGTGTGGTAGATGTGTGTTCTGGGGGACAGGACAGTCCCGCCTATGGCAGGCTGTGGGACAGGTTGGGAAGGAGGGTTTCTGGCAGGGACATGAAGGAAAGCTCTTGGTGTGTCTGCTCTGTGAGTTACAGTGATTGTTCTCTGACTTTCATGGTCACATTTCAAGTGTCTTGCCATGAACTGGAATACTTATGACTGGTCCAGCTCTTTATTATTCTTGATTTAGCTCCTCGGTTGTAACTGCTTGTGGCTTCCTCCACAAGGCTTTAAGGACTATCAGAGCTGATAATGAGCCTAATTAGGGTCCTATGATTTTTATGGCCTCAGGAGCATTGCCTTCGGTTGTCCCTGGCATGAGGGAGATCAGGAGCTGCAGTCCATGAATCCCTTGCAGGCCTGAGGTGGAGGTGTGTGAACTGTATCCAAGAGTGATAGCTGGTATTTTCACAGTGGTGTTACATCTTCAGAACAAATATTCTTTTCCTACTTCAGTAGTTTCCTCATGGGAATGATAAGGATTATTAGACAATTGTTTTATTTCTGCTTCAGAAGATGGTGAGATTGTTGGTGCTTTCTGTACTGATGGGTGTTAGTGGTGTGCTTGACAGGTAAAGGTGGTATTACTGCACTGTTGCTTTTCCGGCTGATCTGTCATGAAGCCATGAGGAGAGTGCACAACTCTTCCTATGTCATTATTTCTGTTTTTCCTTTTGAAATCTGGATATTCATTGTGGCCAAGATACTTATTGCCAGGCTGGCCATTTCTGCTTCCTTAATAAAGTGTCAGCACTGTAGCAATATTGGAAAAGCACCCTTCTGTATGTTAATAAAAGGAGTCATTAATATGGAAACTTAAACTGACATCATAGTCTTCTTTTGTTCCAGACTCCTCGACTATAAAATAAAAAGTCATATTAAAAACAGTGGTTCCTAATCTATGAGCTGATCCTGCTTACTGGATTCAGTTCAGGAAATGTGCTAAAGCCCAGCCAAGTGCTGACATTAAAAAATTCAGGAGTTGAATTGGCTTTTTTGGAACACAAAAGAAAAAGTGTATGAGTCTGCTTTTGTGTTTTTTTTTCCTGGAGAAGCCCTCCACCTCTTCCTGAATGAATTGGTATTAATTACACTTGTTTCCTCAGACTCTGCCGCTGCTCAAACTCATCCTCTCCAGGCTGTCTTCCTTCTTTGAGATCTTTGGAATGGGGAACACCATTTTTCAGTGCCATTCTTAGACCTTCAGTGAAGTGAGTTTGTGTTCTCTACTCAATTTCATTATATTTTAATAGATACATTATTCTCCAGTTTGGTAATTAGAATGTGGTAGCATTATACAGCAGAAGCATTTCAGTTCTGTAAAACTTGCACACAAATTTAAAAATGCTTCTAAAATGCAGTAGGAAAGCACTAAAATTTCTAGGTACTTTGTAAAACACAGGAAAATAGATTTCAAATAACAAGGAAATTMTCATAAATTAGTGATAGGAGCCACTGTAGCAAAATACTCTGCAATAAAGGACATTCATTTAACACAATCATGAAAATTATGTAGTGTGGTGTGAGAATCTACACTGCTTTGGTTGATAAGGAAGGTGTATGCMTTTATTTCCTATGGACTGCTTTGTTCTGTAAGTCACTGGTAAAACCAAAGAGAATGAAGATGATATCTTGCACCACAATAATTGGGAAAAGCTACTTATGAATAGCTGAAATAGCAGAGAGTTCTCCTGTGTTTTCTTTATCTGGGTGTGGTTTAATTAGATGATCTTCAGGATTTTGAAAACTTCTTTGTGTGTAACTGAGGAAATTCCATTTTCTCTGTGAGCAGCCAATAGTGACAGCACCATTGCAGAGTCCCATTTCTGAGGAACACTGACTAGAAAGACTTCCCCAAGGTAGATGCCTGCTCCAGCTGAGYGCTCCTCAGTGTCCACAGGGCCTCAGAGTCCTCTCTGGCCCAGCTGGTGTTATGCAAAGTTTYAGACTGTTACATTTGTCTGGAACCTCTGTCTTCCTAACCTAAGAATCCAGGGTCAAATTTGATCCAATGGAAGCTAAGAAGAAGGAAGTGGCTGGTGTCTTAACTCTACCAACACTAAGCATAATTAAGTAAGGAAATAATAAGTAGGTAAGSATTGTTTGGGGTTACATAAAAATTAAGTATTTTAGAATTGCCGGTGAGAATTTTACAATTCTTATATTTGCCATGTGCATGACATCATCTGGTGTTTGTGCAACTTCTTCAGAATTTGCATGATCTTTGAACCATCTCCCAAAACCTGGGAAAATCTTGGATTTGAATGCCGTGATTAATCTGTTGGGATTGTGGTTTGCTGTCCTGAAACATCTCACTGCAGGTGGTGGAAGGCATCTTAGCCTGTGTGAATGCCTGTCCTTGAGCAGCTCATTATGAGCAATATTGATCMTGTTGATTCAAGCATTTGTCAACAAAGCCTTAATTTTTTTAGTGTGCTGTTACACACCATAAATCTTTGTGCCCTTGGGGTAATCCTAATTTCATTTAAGAAGTTGTGTACCCCAGTGTCAAGGTTCAGTGTTGTTGCACATGGGCAATTTTTACAGGATCACAACAGTAGCTGCTGCTGCTGGTTGAGTTTGGGGGGTTGCAGTGCTGCTGGGGCTGGCAGGCTCTGAATCTGTTTAAAAAATTAAATGGGAAGGAATGGGGATCCTAGTAGCATTGAAAGAAGCCAAACAATGGATTAACTCAGTCTCTTGTTTCGTTTGGTGGGGTTTTTTAGCCTGGCACATGTGTAGTTTGGAAAGGACTGTCATCAGGAAATGCTTGTGGCAAAATTGTGTGTGTTCCACACCCTGAGGCCAAGAGAAAGTTCTTTTCTCCCCATGCATGTCACRTGCATTTATTCTGGTAATGATTTACTCTGGGCAGAGTACGCTGCTCATAACTTAGTGGATATAAAAGACTAATCTCGACAATTTACAAAGATAGTGGGGTGTAGCTGGATTTGACTGTGCCCATGTCTACAAAGTTCTTTGTGTTTTTAAATTCTAAGGTTTAAAGACCACATTCATAGGTGATTGTTAAGAAATAGAGGAGCTAAAAGCTGAAGAAATGCAAATCCTCCTCTAATCTGCCTAGCTGGGCCATTTGAGCCCTCTGTTCCACTTCACAGTTACTGCTGTGGAGACAAAGTTTGGAGAGCGCCATTGGTGGAGTTGTGGTTATCATGGCAGATCTTCTTACACTGTCTTCTTTAGGTTTTACTTACATTTTGCAGCTTATTCTTTTATTCTCTCTTCTGCTTCCTCCCTTCTGACTTCTCTCTGATGTTTTTCTTTTTCCTTCCTATCTTCCCTGCTTTGCCTGTGTGCACAGGATGGAGTTCAAGATCTCCCACAGTGGAGGAAGAAGCTGCTTTTCCTTGTGGTGCTAAAAGGAGTTAATCTAAAAGAGGCTTCCCAGCATGTTCATACAAGAGCCTGTTGGTGATTAACAGGCTGCTGATCTGGTGTGGTCAAAGTTTSTCTCCCTCATAGTAAGGTAGGAGGGTGCGAATTATAAATTCTGCAGGTCAGCTTGGTGCTGAACTACTTGTCTTTGCATTTGCTATGAAAACACACAATGCACTTTGCCTCTTCCCATTCCAGCTGCCTTACAAGCACTGAAGAGAAAAAAGAGGTATGAGAAACAGTTGAGTCAAATTGATGGGACACTTTCGACCATTGAGTTCCAGAGAGAGGCACTGGAAAATTCCCACACCAACACAGAAGTGCTCAAGAATATGGGTTATGCTGCACAAGCTATGAARAAAGTACATGAAAATATGTAAGTGTTTTCTAGTAGCTTCCAAGTTGAACTTACCAACCACTTTCAGATTATTCCATTACTACTGACTGTAGTATCAAGTTAGATAGTTTTGACTTCATTTTTGGTTCAGGCATTGAATGTCAGGAATGCTGTTAGTGCTACAGTGTTATATTTGGCAGAAAAATATATTTTCCTAACAATAARTCTAGAAGGAAGTTCACTTAACTGGTGAGATCTGTTTTTTTCCAGTCTGTCTTGGCAGTGGAGAGTGGCCTCTGCCCTTGGTTTGTCTAGAAGAAAATCTAGTCATAGAAACTAGGTGTACACTTTTCCTCAGAATCCATAAGCTGGACTGTGGGACTCAAAGTCCTAATTAAATGCACCCCCTTTCCCCACCACCCCCCAAAAAAAAATTCTTTTTTTTTTTCCCGTATGTCCTATATTGTTTCAAGGGGTGTTTTTCTGCCTGAATAAATAGAGTTAAATCAGAAGGGTTGTTCTGGGAGAAATAAACAGGAACTGAAACAATAATGAAGTTAACAATAAAGGGAAACCTTTAAATGGGATACAATTCTGTTATGTTCTCCCCAGTTCTGGTGAAAGCTTAACGTCAAAAAAGATCCATAAAATCATAGAATAGTTTGGGTTCAAAGAGTCATTTAAAGATAATCCTGTCCAAACACCCTGCAGTGAAAAGGAACATCTTCAACTAGATCAGGTTGCTCAGGGTCCATCCAACCTGACCTTGGATGTTTCTAGTCATGGGGCATCCACCATTTCTGGGCAGCCTGTGCTGGTGCTTCACCACCCTCATTGTAAAAAGCTTCAATCAAATYTAAATTGACCCTCTTTTGGATTAAAGCTGTTACCCTCTGCCTTTCACARCAAGCCATGTAAATGTTTATCCCCATCTTTCTCATAAAGCCCCTTTAAGTACCAAAAGGCCTGTAAAGATGCTGACCTGGGGGATCTGCCCGTGGGCCGTGACTGGCTGGCAGAGGTATGAGGAGCACAGAGAGGGAGAGACACACTCTGCTGCAGTTTGACTTTTGTTGTAATCYCAGCATGGAAGTAGCTGGACTGGGTGTGGGTGGGGAAAATTATTCCCTATGAATGCTGCTGTTTATAGAGTCATGGGCGTAAAAAGAAAACAGAGTCTGTTCAAGTGAGTGTGTTCTGTAGGATTTGAATGATACATCTTTTAAAAAATGTTTCCATGTTACCTTGCCAGGGATTTGAACAAAATCGATGATTTGATGCAAGATATCACTGAACAGCAAGATGTTGCCCAGGAAATTTCAGATGCTATCTCAAACCGAGCCACCTTTGGTGATGAGTTTGATGAGGTTAGTACTTCAGGCCTGTGAGTTTTAACTCCATAGTTATTCTGCTGTGCAGTGCTTTGTTTCTCAAGAGGTATGGATGTGAAATTCCTTGGTTCTAGCTTACCCTATCAAGGACAATTGTATAATTTTATTATACAATATAATATAAAAGTTAAATGAAATCATTATATAAAAATATATAATGTACTATATAAAAATCTGTAAATGTAAAAATAGAAAAAAAATTATTTTTATATCAATTTTAAGAAAAGCATTTTTAACTGCACTCCTGTAGTTAGTTATTGTTCTCATCTGAGCCTCGGAAGAAGGTCACTAAAACATGTAATTTGTACTTCTCCAAGTGGACACTGAAACATGTAATTTTCTGTTGCTCCAAATAGACATCCATTTGACTTAAGTGCATGTCCCTATGTCATGGACAGGC
Organism: Cardinalis cardinalis; assembly: GCA_014549065.1. NCBI lineage: Eukaryota > Metazoa > Chordata > Aves > Passeriformes > Cardinalidae > Cardinalis > Cardinalis cardinalis. The sequence goes on from JACDOX010000001.1 coordinate 18,210,681, forward strand.
TGCTGTTCATAATTCTGAATATTTGGACCATTTTTTTAAGATAATTTTTGGTGATTGGAGATGCAGATCCTTTCCCTATTGCCCACACCACAGAAGTAGCTCTGATAGGTAGAAGTAATACCTGTTGGAGGCAATAAGGTTTCATTCTAAAACTCTTTTCTTCTAAAATCCTCACGAGGCATTTAGGATCTTCTCAAAATTTTTTGCAGTAGCTTTCCTCCAGTGCCCCCAGATTTGATTTTGTACATCTAAACAGGATCTGATTTATTTCTGATCCAACCATGGTTGAAGACTCAAGGGTCAAGGTTACTCAAAATTCTTGTAATCTGTGGAATGCAGAGATGGGTGTCAAACTCAATATCACAACTACTTTTGTTTTGTTTTTCAATTTTGTTTCAAAATGGCGAAGCACTAAGAATCATTTGAAGAATGTCCTGAATACTCAGATAATTCACTGTATTCCCAACTAATTTGTTCCTATGTTCCCAAATGGACAACCAAAAAAAAAAATCTAAATGCTATATTGCACATATTTGCTTGACTGGGAGGAAGAGGAAGTTTCATTCAACAGCTCTAATGTGTTGAAAATAATAATGATTCTTTGTTTTTTGTTCCCATTACCTGTTTTCCTGTATTTTCCCATTGAATGTAAAAAGACTTTCCAAGAAACATTTAGGCATTACTGGCACAAGGAATGGGATTAGGCCTRAGCTTCAGACAATTGAAAAATACCCTCCCACCCCAAACAGCTGTACAGTGTCTTACTTTTCAACAGTGCTTAACTTTTTAGAGTCTAGGCTTRGTAAGCGTGTTGTAGATTGACCTGGAAGTTCCTAAGGGATACCAGTTSAAGCTCATGTGCATTGTTCCTGTTTGGGAAATAAGCCCCTGTCACTTGGAGCATCCTTGTACCAGCTTTTGCATAGGAGCCTCATACTTAGAGCACTTGGCAGTAACTGAGCAACCTGGTTTGCAGGGGACTGCATCTTWAGATTTCTAGAATCAATGACTTAATTGTTGGGATATAAGCTGGTTAGTGTTGAAGGATAATATTTAATTTAATTTTTTTAAGGATGTTTTTTTTCCGTGCATTTTCTCTTCACATGTGTGCTGTGGCTGTAAGGAGACCATGGAAGCATGTGCTTTCTCCTGCTCCAGGCAGGCACAGAATCATAAGAGTTCCTTCTCCCTGGGYTGGCATAGTGTATGTTTGTCTTAAATTATAAAACCATGAGAAAGTAAATGCAGGTATAAAGTCCTGTGGTGGCTATGCAACTATCATTTTAACTTCTACWCTGGTGATAAACAAAGTATAAATGTGTAGGCAAAGCCCATTTCAGTATCTAATAGCTCTTAGTTTTTTGATACTTACCCCACCCCTCTCCAGCTGTTTTTGCCCATTGCTTCTTTTAAACCATTTTATCAACGTGGCAAAGGTYCGTTTCTCCATGTATATGTAGCATTTAGCTTCCTTTCTTTGGGAAACTTCAGCTGAGGMATAAGTTCCTTGCTTTTGTAAAAAGCATACAGGCTTTTTATTTTTAGCATTGTACAAGTGGGTTAGATCATCTGTCCAAATCAGCCTCTGCACCTTAAAGCCCACGAGTGCTGTGTGCTTCAAGAGTGAATAACAGGACCCAGGAGGACAGTTTTGGTTCCAGTGCTGCTTTGAAATCACTTATAATCCTGGACTTACATGATAGGGCTGAAGCATAATGTTTAATGACATTCTGCCTTATAACCAGTGGAAGGTTTGCCTTTTAAAATAGAAGAAATGGCACAATAAAGTTATAATCCATTGAAGAGTACAGGCTCTAGATTTGAAAAAAACCTGAGGACAGCAGAGAGACTTTTTACTACTGTATTTGACTTTTTGGCATGTACTGTACTCCTGTTAGTTTTGTTTTTAAGTTTATTTCTTGTCCTGTWTCTAACTTTCATTGTCCTATTTTCAGTGTTCAATTAAGGTTTACCTAATTGCCCATACTTACTAAAAACTGCACATTTAATATGCTGTTTCTTGGTATGTTCTTTCAGGTGTAAACTATTTTTTTCAGTAGTACTTTGCTTCACGGTGGTTTAGTGTGCCCTCGCGTGTAATCACTGTCAGAATTTGTAAATAATGTTTTCCTTGAATTTAGGATGAGTTGATGGCAGAATTAGAAGAACTGGAGCAAGAAGAACTGAACAAGGGAATGAGAGATGTCAGGTTGCCAAGTGTTCCGTCCACATCGCTGCCTTCTCACCCTGGTAAAGTGCCTGCTTGCCATTTTACATTTCTCATGATTAAGCCATGCTGGGAGGGGGAAGARAGGGTTTCAGATATGTATTTAACTCTGTTTTAACTTTTCAAATGTTATAAATTCCTTTTCCTATTTTTTTATCTGCTTAACAGAAGAAGGAGAGTGGGATTCCATTTTGCTCTGTGAAAGCATTTAGGACCAAATTCTCTGTAGATTTGGGGTGACAAACTTGGGGAACTTGACCTTGCACATACACTGATGAATCTCCTACTGAAATGTCATAAGATCATTGAAGACTGATCTTTTTTGCCTTTTTTTTTCTTCTTTTTGGCAATTAAATCCTTAGTCTCTTTCAATTAGAGTCTGACCTAGATTCCAAATGTTTGTGTCATAAAGATCCAGCTTTGCAGGGTAGTGGTTTGATATTTTCCACTGGTATTTTAATTAGAAATGAAGGAGGCATTGGGAAGTACATTTTTAAAGACATATGTTCCTTCCTTTGCTTTCTTTGTACTGAACAGGCTTATTCCTGGTATTAAGCTCTAGTTTTATTTTTCTGTAGTTCTGTCCTGTTCATTTTGAATTCAGCCAGAGGCAGTCAACTTTTACTACACTTTTCACTGGCAGTTGAAAGACTTGCTGTGTACTGACATTAGACATTGATGGTAAGGACAGTACACATGTGACACAGGTGGCTTATGGTTTCTGCTACAGAACAGGTTACCTAGACCAGCTCAACTCAGAYACTATGATATGTGTTTTGGCAGATGACACTTAAATCCTGAGAAGCAGTTTAAAATGTTCAAGCTGAGACTGTGGCCTCATCTACTGAACTCAGCTCAGAACAGCTAGTAAAAAAAAAAATGGAATTTAGAAAAACAGTGAAAATTCAGTCTGGCCATTTATGATTTGTTCATACGTTGTCTTCCAGATCCAGATCCAGCTGTGCCAGTTGACGTTTTTATTAAACCCAGACCATCTCCATGTGCTTCTCACTATTTTAATTTTCTACATCCATCTGTATGGMTGCTTTAGGCAAGATGAGCTGGTTACAATTATATAGTTCAAGGCTGTGAAAAACTGGTTTATGTTTTCTGCTTACTGTTACACAGCAACAGCAAAGTCAGACCAGTTGATGGATTTATAATGCTTCCAATTGGAGATGCATGTTGCCCTCCCGATTTTGAAGATGAGGAAACTGCAATGAAGCGAGGCATAATGACCTTCCCCAGKCACACAGTGAACCTGTGACACTTGCAAAAGAGGGTCTGAAGCTGTGGTCCCCCAAGTGCTTCTCCCAGCCCTAGGCCCTGAAGGTGGTAGTTGCAGTTCCTCTCTAGACAGCAGCTCGTGGCCTTGCAGCTGCCTGAGGTGGGAGCCAGCTGGGTGCTCAAAAGGTGCACAGAAAGGTGTTGGACCCACCAACAGTGTTCCACTGGTGGGTGGAGAGATGCCAGTCCTGATGTGCACAGCCCACAAATGGAGGAGGCAGCCTGAGGCTGAGCCTTGGCTCTTGGGCATCTAGTTTGCAGGTCAGCAAATGAAAACAGTTTGGGTRAGGTTTTAGTTTAGTGAATGCAGATGATGTGGGATAGGAGATTTGGGTACAAAGTGTGTGTAGGACCTGATACAGAGCTGGGAATTGTTTTTGTAGTGACCACAGCAGTTAACTGATGTCACCTGAACAAAGCAAGTTCAGGAATGTCTTTCTCCATTTAATAAATGACCCCACCCATAAAAATGGGGKGAGTTCATCCAGAGACTTGCATATGCAGAACCTCTCAGCACTATTTGGAGGGCTAGCAGGAAGTGCAGGTGGCCAGGATAGGTCACTTTTCTCGTTTACATGGTGGTGAGACAACTGACAGCATTGTTGTGGGCCTTTTCTGGCTTTGACGACCTTTAGAAATKAAATATTTTTTCTGTGTGAGTCTTTCAGTTGGAGTGACATCAGACCTATATTGTGAATTTTAAAGTTCTAGACGAAAATAATGATGGGGCAAAATAGTCACATCTCTTAYGAGCTTCATTCCTGCATTACTTATGTTCAGCTTGCTACTCAGTAAATTGGTCTGAGCTCTTCAGACAGAAAAGCACCATGCAAGTCCTCATGCTAACAGATAGAATGGTTCTGACTGTTTCATTAATTGATGGTTATTGTCTCTTTATCTGCAGCATCAACCAGGAAAAGAGCAGAGGATGAAGATGAAATGAAGAAACTGGCTGCCTGGGCTTCATAAGAGCATGGTCTTTTTAGAACTCCAAACATTATAGTGCAGAATGTAAAGAGCTGTACTGCTGTTTTATAACCACACCGATTTACTGTGGTTGCATTTCGTACAGGCTGGGGTTTTTTATGGCACATCTTGCTGAGACTAGTGTTACTGCCATATTACAAAACGAGCTTAAAAACCAGCAAACAAAAGAATTAAGTAGTTGCCTAAACCTTCAGGCATAATTTTTTCCAGCCTCATCAAGAGATTTGTTTTATCATTAGTATCGCTTTTTAACAGATACTATCTTACCATATCTGTTGGTTTGTAGAACCCATGTGCCTCACTTAGGCTCAAAGCTGGATTCATTTTTGAAATGAGAAAGTTAAGTAAGTCATCAAGGCCYTATAACTAGAGGGTTATTTGGTCAGACTATTTAAATATTAACAAAACAGCTTAATACATGTCCTCACTTGCAAGTTCTTTGAGCCCAAGAACTAATAACTATTCATTTGGACATGAAGATTCAAACAGTCTGCCTGGAGCAACTTAGGGTGTCCTAGATATTAAGAGGAAGCTCTTCTGTAGGCTTATTGAAGTGGATTGTGTTATTTGTTTTTTTTAATTGGCCAAAATGTCCCATGCACTTCTATAGGTCAACTTGAATTGTATTTTGGACTATTTCTGACTAGGTTACAGAATTACAGTGATTGAGGAAAGCAAAATTAGCAAAACATTTTTAGTTACACAATTTCAAAATAGCTTTAATTTCTGAGCATCTGGTTCTTTTCTCTTACTTAGTTTGTGAATAGAAATAATACCAATATGTTGTATTTRCAGGGCCTTTTTAAACCCTGGTTAAAAGCTGATTCTGGGTTACTTGTAAAGTTGGTGTGTTACTGTTCAGCTTACAGTGTTTTATCCTGAGAAAAAAATGCCACTCTTGAGTGCTAAACTACTGTATATATATGGAGAGATGGCTGTTCAAATACAACCCAAAAATTAAATAGGCTGCTTTGTATTAACAAAGTATTAAATAAGTCTTAAACTGTGCTAGTAGCCTGCTGTCAATCCCAAGGAAATAGTAGAACAGTGTGGAATTCCTAGGGGTGTAGGAAGCAGAGTCCTTGATCTAAGTTTCTTGTTTTTAAATGAAATTAAATTTAGTGATTACTGAACCACCTGGGGAATAGTGGTGGACTTGGTTTCTGTAGATCTTTAGCAACAGAAGACTGACCCCTTCTCCTGCRGGCTTTAGCCTGTGATTCTCTGGGTGTTCAACTTCCAACAGGCTTCAATAACCTTCAGCTTAGTGGATTTTAGGTTAAGTATAAGGAAATACCTGTTTCTAGATGTGATCTGCTCAGAGCCTTTCAAGYTGAGCCCCATGGATGAAACCCAAAATTTATAATGTGGAGAGATTGAATTTTTCAGGACTCTCATTCTCTGTGGAGGAATTKCTTTTGGATTGGATCTATATGAGAGCTGAATCAAGCCTTGCCACTTCAGATAATTTTCTCACTGGATAAAACTGAGTGTGTTAATTCTGTCCTAAAATTTGGAGGTACCAAGAAAATTATCCCATTTTGATGAGAGTAAAGGAAGTCTGGAATTATTTAATTTTTGTTTTAAATACAAAATAAAACAGAAAAAAAAAAGAAAGACACAGCTGCCTTAAATTTAAAAATAAATTTAGGAGTAGGAAACMAAATACTAACAAAATGCTACTTGGTTTTAATGCTTGCTGAAATTCAGCATGAGATGTTAGCTGAAAGCAGGAATATTTAGTAAAATAGCAAATATTCAAAGTTATTTGAAATCCATTTGCTAGCTCTTTTGGCTTGAATCCTGTGTTCAAGGTGTGCAGTTTATGCAGGTCTCTGAATTGTGCACAGAACATATTAGCACACACTGGGGGTGTGACTGTGCAACGCTGGCAGTGTGCCTGTGGACACTTCTTGCATTTCTAAATATGAAGCCATGCCAACCCAGTCCCATAGTTAGTTTGGAAAAGCTGGCTTCCAGCCTCTGTTCTTGTTTAAATTAGTAGTTTAACAATGCTTAGCTCTAATGTAGGTAGCACTTGGCATATTCAAAGTGCTCTACAACCTAATGGGTCTCTAAGCTTCCATTTTGAAGTTAAAGTGACTTTCAGTCTGCTTTGGAAAATGTAGGCCTGCTGTTTTTGAATAAGAACTTTCCATGTGAACACCCCTCACTGGAGACAAAATAATCCTGTAGAGATCTTCTCCTTTGCAAACCAGCATTTGACTGCTGTCCTCCAGCAATGTTTTGGCCTAGTGTTGATCCTGAAGAAGCTTCAGGTGTGTTCAGCTTATTAATGTTCAGACCAAGCACTTTAAAAACAAAACTTTTGGAAGGTGAAAAAATGAGGCTGAACATTCAGGTGAGCTGTTCTGAAAGCTTGTGTATAGTCTTGAAAGACAGACTCATTTACCAGTTAGAAGGCCAGGATGTGAGGTTGGTGAAATTATACTCAGAAACACTGTAGTGATGTACAGAAACAAAAATACACCATGGACCTCTGTAACTGGAGTGTTTGTTGCCATATTTTTTTGGACACCAGTTTTCTTCAAGGGAAAAGGTTTGTAGGGATTTAATTCAGCTGAGGGAGTGGCTCTTTCCTGTGTAAATTCAGATAACAGTGGGACAAATGGCTCTTTCTTATTTGAACATATGCCTCTCTTCATGCCAAGATGGTATTTGTTTAGTATGTAAGCAGTTGAGAGTGAATAGTGTCAATGTGTTATTGTAAGTGTACCCTGTTAACTGGAACATATTTTACAGGAGGACTGTGGCAGCAGATGGTGTACTATAACTGACTTCCTTTCTCGTTGCTTATTTATTCTCAGATTGGTTTTTTCTCCTAACAAGCTTAGACATTTTTAACCTGGATAACTTTAAAAAGGGGGAAAGATACTAATAAAAAGTAAATATAATTCATGTATGTATATATATACACACTGTAAATAAATATTTTGATGTCATGTTTGTGTTACATGATTTTATTAAATTTCTTTTCTTACCAGGCAAAATTGTAAGTACCCTCCTTATATTGTCATTAGGATATAGTGCTCTCTTAAAGGATATGAGAATATTCTGAAACATTTTTGATGTATTAATCTTTCAGCAGTCAGTTAGAGTTCAAGAATTCTTTGAAGTTGATTTGGTTTAAAAAACAACCAACAAAAAACCCCACCCAGTGTAAGCTGTGGTGTTTGGGCTGCATTCCTTCACATTTAACCATTGCATTGCAAGAAATTATTTTAATTTAATATATCCAAAATACCTCCCTCTCCTCCCCTCTGACCTGAAGATCTCATCATTGTTTCAGAAATATGTGGTTTTCACTTCCCAGGCCTTACTTGAAAGGAAGAATGATCAGGTCTTTTAAAAATGAAAAAGAAAAAAATATGATAGGCAAGGATGAAGACAAATACAAAAGGCATTTTTTTCAATCACCTTATTAGAATCTCTTTAAATTGTGTGTGTGTGTATAGTGTCTCACTTTTAATGTACACACACATATATTTACATGTATGTATGAAATGCTGGAGCAGTGATTTAGGACCACCATTTATTATCTGTGTGGAAAGGTTTCAATTGCTTGGGCAGCTTCTCTTTCCCTCTTTGTGAGTCCTAAGGACTTTGTCAAAAAATGCCAAGGAACTGCTGTGGTACRAGCACTGCTGTCTATGTCTACACCTGTGGGGGGTGGAAGAACAGGATGAGTGTGCAGGRGTAATATTTAGAAAATCTCACTGTCTTTCATGATGTAGAGCTTATATTTTATGTCTTTTTTTATTTTTTTAGAAACATAAGGAGAAAAATTTAGTCTCAAAAATTATTTAGCAGCACATCTTAAGAATTACAAGTAGTATAATTTCAGATAGCTGTCATATTTTCTCACATCTGTCCCCATTGCAGACCCACCTTCATAGCACTGTTGAGTCAGGTGTATATTGCAGGAAAAGTATAGCTGCTTTATGTGACCTTGATCATAGTTTAAATGGTTTGTTTTGTTTCGTTTTGTTATCAGCATGTGATTACCTGGTCACCACTGAACTACACTCTTAGGATCAATATCTGCAGATCAAACTAGATTATGTAGTTATGAAATGCTAATATGTGCCCAGAAATTTCTGAACAACCTTGTATACCTAAGATGACTGTGTCTGGCAGGGTCACAGAGCCCCTCTGCTGCCCTGCTCCCTCCTCTCCTGCACACTACACTTGTGTTTTCCTCTTTTGCTTGTATGTATGCTAGCTGACTTTTCCCCCTGCAACTAGGAGTCTTCTGATAATTCCCTGGTTGTTGTTTACTACAGTTGACTGTCAAATTCCTCTTTACCAAGATAAACTTTGGGCAAATGCCATCTTGGGGAGTTTGGGCTTGACACTTACCCAGCCTGTGCTCAGCAGCCACTGCTATCCAGGCTGTTTTTAGGGCAGCAGGGCAGTGTAGGTACCCTCAGCTGGCTTTCTCAAAGGGCAGGCATCCAGCTCTCCTAGGATTGAAAGGCAAGTTAAGGATCTGTGATTTGAGCTAAATTTAATCAAATAGGTGGTAGGGCAGTTGTCTGAGCTGGTGGTCTGCTCCCATGGAGGTGGTAAATGTCAGTGCCTCCCATTCCCATTGCTGTGACATCAACTTTCACCATGGAAGTCTTATGGGGCAAGGTGTATTTTGTGGGTTCAGACAGGACTTACAACTCTACCCTGAGTTTAGCACCCTGTCCTCAAAAAATTAAACTTGCACTTTAGGAGTAAAGGGAGTGWTCAGATACATTTAATTTACAAATATATGCAGATATCTTAGCTTTACTTTTGTACTCAGCTTACTAAAGGGACCTTTGTGCAGCTGCTGAACAAACTAAGCTCAGCTGGGACTGCAGATGTATAGGCATGTGTAGGGTTGTTGTATTACCCATACCTACCTATTGTCTGTWCCCTGTGTGTATATGGGGTGTTGGAGTGCCTGGTGTGGCTGCTTTGCTGCCCAGAGCAGTGGTGAGTCCTTCAGTGCCAGGGCTGGGACTCTGCGGACCTCCAGGAGGAGCTCTGGGTTCAGCATACAGCAAGAAACTCCAGCAGGCTGGAAAGGCTGCACAGGACCTGATTTCAGTCTTACTGCTCGTGCTGGAGGAAAAGGCTTGCCTGGAGGTGCTGCTCAAAACACCAGGGGTGAAACCCTCCCACTCCTCTCACAAATCCCCACTTGTTCAGAGCTAAAATGCTCTTTTAAATACTAACCCACCTTTGCTGCTTCTCTGGCTTCTTTTTTTTTCTCTTCCCCTGTCTATGACCACCTTGGCTCCCAGCTCTGTTCCCTGCTCTGCACTAATGCAGGAGCTCAGAAGCAGATTCTCATGGAGCAGTTTACCAGCCCCCTCTCTACACACTCATGCCAGGGAAAAGAGCTAAGACCAACCTCAAAGGTTTAAATCTGTTAAAAATACTCATTTTGAAGAAGTTTAATACTGGGTCAGTGAATTGTGCCTTGCAGTGACCAGCTGCAAGCTGGATGTCATTGGAAGACACTGAGGACACTGAACTGCAAGAGGGATTTCTCAGTCAAATCTGTCTCTCGGACCCTGTGAGGGTTCAGAGCATGTCAGTCACTGTGAGGTAATGTCAATGCTGCTTTGGGCTAGGTGGGAGCATGTGGGACATACCTACAGAGAGCTATTGCAGCTGCTGGTTTTGAGGCTGTTGATGTTCATGTGTGAAACTAATCACTTTGATTTATTGAGGATTTGGATCTTAAGAGGTAACTTTACCACGGAGAGGGTTTATTTGGCACAGGAAATTCCATCCGAACTGATACCCTCTTACAGCTGTAATGCAGTTTCAGAAGTTCATAGATAAATATAGGTTGGAGATACCACCTTGCACTTTTCAGGTTAAAACCTTCAGCTCCCAATGCTTTGCAAGCAGTCAGCAAAATATTTTAGTCAATTCAGTTCACTGAGCTAGAGAAAAAAAAATCCCTGTGTGAAAAAAGTAGTTCTGGAAAAGGTTTGTAACAGCACTAACCTGAGAACTGATCTTATTGTATTGTAGCAGACACTTGTGGTTGAACACAAAGGATTTAATTTTATAAAGAAGACAATAGGAGAGAAAAAATGATGGGGGGAAATGATAACAAGTTGAGACACTAATTTATGTAGCCTGAGAATCTGTCTAGGGCACATATTGTGTCTGAATAAACTGAAATCTGAGTCAACAGCTGCTACACCAGAGCAGAGCATAGAAGCCTCTTTGTTGAGAGAAGAGATCTTGTCCTGTGACCTTTGGATAATCGTGAGTCTTGTGTARCTCACGTAATTTGAAAAGTGAAATGAGTTGAGATGTTCTTTCCGTGGCTTTCTAGACTCAGATGTGAAACTTGTCTCACAGAGGATGCCCCTAGTGAACTACAGCATGCTGACAGCAGAAATAGATAAAAGTAATTATTTGCACATTCTGTTTCTCAGGTTAACTCACAGCAAAGTTGAGCACAGTTTTTGATTGTTTAATGCTCTTTCATCATCCATTACTTTGCATATTAATTTTGCTGCATTCTTAAATTATTTTTAATTGCCCGTTTAGGTAAGAATAACTAAGTCAGATATGACCGGTCATTCTCTGCAGTTATCTCTACAAGAAACACATTTTTTGGGCTGCTTTTGTACACCAAAGTAGGGGCAATGTCTCTATAGGCACACAAACATCTCACTGAATCTTAGACAAAAGATTACACAGAGTGAGACAGTTTTCTCATCTGTTTTTTCCAGTGCAAATTATTCTCTCCTTACCAAATTAAACTCTAAGAGGAAGCTCCTGATGTTTTTGTTAGGTTTGCAATTATACTACAAGCTGTGCTGCAAGATTTCTAAATTCACAATGCACATCCACACACAAAAAATAAACTTCTCAGGCAAGACTTCTTCTAAATGCACAAAGCAGCTGCCATAATAGGATAGAGCTCTTGCCTATTGCCTCTGCTTGTCCCTGTAACAGGTGTATTTATCCTGCAGAATGAGGGGGAAATGGAAACTCCATCACACCACAATCAATTCACCCCATAACCTGGTCACCAGAAATGCCTAGAAAGAGACACAGGAAATCTGGGAGGAGAGATCCTGTAGTTTTGCCACATGTAGCAGCTGCTTCCTAAGCTCTATCTATCTATCTATTGATTTTTCAGACAACGCAAAGCAATAATGAGATCTTGAAAGGTCAATGTACAACCTTCTCCTAGTAGGTGCTTGCCAGATGAACAATGCTTCACAAACCCATGTGAACTGCCAACCAACCAACCAACCAACCGTTTCATAGTCATCCTCAGTGTTTCCATAAAACAGCTGTGGCAGCTGTGGTTTCTTCTCATGAAAGGCATTAATCCACATGGGATTGAGAAAACAGAGACTTGTTTCTCCACAACGTGAAAGCATTCTAGTGTGTTCAATTTGAACTGGTAGAAGAAAGGAATATTACAAATCTAGAAGCAGCAAGTAATTTATAAACAAGGATATTTAAACCTACTTGAAATCCAGTTGAGATATCCCAAGATAAAGTTCCTGTATTGTACAGGCAAAAGTCTCACTGCATCAGCAAATCATCTAATTTTAGCCTGCTGACAAGTCAAGGGGGTCAGCAGTAACCCTAGGACAGCACCAACTGACTTACTGTGCAATTAGGGTGAATCATGTAATTGCTTTCTTCCTCAGGTTCCTTGTTTGCACAGCAGAGGGAAATACAATACCTGTCACTCAGATACAAAGTGGGGACAAACTTCGTTTGGCGAGCACGCTGGTGATCCTCAAGTCAAGAAAGTGCTGAGTGTGAATCAGCAAGCCTTTAGGGTCTCCATGAAGAGCTTAAAAGGGCTAAAAAGGGGAAAAGTCTCMATGAAGATTGTGTTGAAAACCAGGAAAACTGGTTGGAGCACTGCTTTTGAAGGCTTAGCAAAGGGTTAAGGTGCAGAACCTTTTAACTTCCCTTAAAGACTTGGCCACTACTGAGGGTTGATCCCAGAATYCCATTTATTAGGCCAGTGCTTTAATCAGCCTCTGTTAGAAGGAAGACCCATGCTGAGGGTTTCTGCATTGTGGGGAGTGATCTCTTCCTGACAGGTGATGCATGTGATGAGTGAGGTCCCTGTCTCCCAAAGCCAAAGGGTTCAGCTCTGGCTAGCAGCGACTTCTGAGGACTGAAATTATTACTCCAAGTTCAGCACTCCCACATCCATGCCTCCTCTTTCTCCAGAGCCATGCTGCCCTGCTTTGCACTTTGTGATATTTGTAAGCCATACCAAAATTCCAGCCTGGGAATGTGCTCTGATGTTCTTAATGAGACAGAAAAGGCACAAGTCATACAAATAGGGGCAGGAAAACAGTGAAGATCTGGGTTATATACAAGAGAAATGCACTGAAGACCATTTTTCTCAATGTCAGGAGGAGGTTAAGGGTATAAAAGGACAAAGAGAAGCTTTGCCAGTTGAGTTAGAACATCACTAGCTTTCCTGAATTTTAATTTCAGTGTCAAGCACTGTTCTGTTGCAGAAAGACTTCATGTAAAAAATTCTCATTTTCTTAAGTAAGAATAGCGYACACATCAAGCTGATTTATCGAGCTAAGCAGAATTACATTTGAGAACTCAGCCAATTACAGAGCTCCTTCAGCCTTCCTGTTACAGGACAGTGAAAAATGCTTGTCTTGGAAACATCCTGCTTGTGCACATCCTGTGCTCTGGGCAGCATCAGTGTAACTCTGCCTGATGCTTGTTAAACAGGATTCTTCAATCCTAATATCACTTTGTTTTGATGATGCTGGATAAACCTGCAGTTTGGTTATCTTCTGGATACACCAGAAAAAAGAAGCTTTTTATGTGACACAGAGTTATGTTTAGACATGTCTCATGACAACCTTTTCCTGACTCCAGAACAATCATCAGAACGGTTCTGAACTCATCAACCCAAGGAGAAATTTCAAGAGAAACATTTTGTATTCCAGTATAACACTCAAGATACCCAGCTGGAGAATAAGCTGTAAACAGACAAACAGTCACTGTTAGTCTAAGGATGACACGTTTGTCATTTGTATCTATTGCAAAATAAGGATATCTATAGATACACTAATATTTAATTTATAAAGCATGTTTATGCTAAATGTTTAGTATTTTCCCTATTTTTCCACTCCTCTGAAACCACACAGTTGCATCAGAAACAAAAGCTAGATAAAATCTTGGCAGGTCAAAAGGACTGATCAGAAGCCCTGGGCTCAGTGYTTTCTTCGCAATGCACAACCTGAGAAGGACTGAACACAAAAGGTTGTCCTCTGAAACAACACTGGGATAAAGGTTGGCACAGTGAGGCTGGCAAAGAAACACCAGTGCTGTGGGAGGTGTTCCTGAATGGGTTACAATTAACACAGAGCCTAAACCACTCAAAACACAGAAAATAATTAGTGAGGAAAGAGTTCTGGTCAACAAATGAGTGAACAGATTTTTACTTYCAAAGGGGAAAAATGCTCAAGTGTAAACTATGGACAAGTTACTCTTGTCCTCTTTCCCTTCTGTCTTTTCCATTCTCTCTCATCTTTCCCCTAGGAAGTTAAGATCCTATGCATTAACAATGTGTTGAAGATCATAGCAGTGTATAACCATCAACTCACTGGTCAGTACAAACTCTTAAGAGTGACATCTTTTAGAGATGGATGCATTATCAGTTCTACATTCCTTATTAGATTAAAACAAACATGGATGTGAGGCTACAGTTCAGTTACCCAAGCATCCCTTAAAGCAAGTTCTGTATTTTGTAGGAAAAATGTGTATCTAGTTTGGAGTGTTGGAACTGTCCAGTAATCGGCATGTTCTGATCTCTTGCACCAAGACTTAATTGAAATATAGGAAGGAGTGATAGGAAGAAAGACCCCTAAGACCTGGCATTCTATAGAGTGTTTCCTATAGGAGTCTTCCCTTCCTTCGTGATTTGTGACCTTGGTCTATTGATTTGTGTTATCTGACATTTCTAAAAAAAACCCAATTGTAGCAGCAACTTCAGAACATAACTTCTTTGAATTCCACACCACTCACCCAGCATGTATCAGAGCCTGCCATAGCTAGGATAGGAAAAACTCCTCTACAAACAAACCACATGAAATTTCCTACACTCAAAATCAATTTTTTTCTAGTAGAATAAATGCTGTTCCTTTGTAGCTACATTTCAAAAAAGGAATAGGAACTGCAAAAAAAAAAAAAAATCAAATTACTTAGTGTTCTAATGAACTGCAGAGAGTAAAACCCATCTGGGGCAGACATACCATCTAGAACAGGAGCTTTCCTGGTCCCTTTTCACTTCAACGTAAGACTGTAAACTGTTGTATGTTCTACACCCAATTAACGGTCGTCAGTGGGAAAAGTATGGAGTGGGAGTTTATAGGGACCCATTCTTGATTAAACACTAGTCAGCATTTTAACTGATTTAGCAGTACACAAATCAAAAGCAGAGAAGTGGTGTGGGCAGACTGCATGTGCTTTGGAGGATAAAAAATCCTGCAGGATTAAAAGATGCAGTATTCAAGAAAAGCAAGACCCCAGTAAGATTAAACTACCCACTATGTATTAAAGTCTAAAACTAAGGGGAAAACCCTGTTGTACATCAGTGGCTGAGCTATTAAGGCAATCACCTAAAACAGAAAAGAACAAGGTGTTACTGGTTGTTATTCTTGTAACTAGCTCACGCTGGTACAATTCCAGTTTGAATATTTCTCTGTACTTTCAGCAGGGCACAGAACTCCACTGACAATTCTTACAAATGAAATACTGAAAACTTGGCTGCTTCTGTACTGAAATTGCAGCAGTGAGTGAAAAAAGAAGGAAACACATGGAAAATAGTGCCAGAATGGATGCAAGTAGTGCAGCAGAAATAAATTCACTATGGGATTGACTTGGAATAAACCTTGATCAAGATGTTGAAGGCCACAATGGGCTGTCCACCTCAAATTCTGCATGTCCTTTAGGGAGGATAACCATTCATTAACCAGTAACACAGCTGAAGTGATACCACACTGCTGCTGAACAAATTCACTTTTTCCAGCTCAGTTCAGTTACAACAAAGTCCCCCTAAACCAAAATGTCTGTTCATAGGACACTAAATACTTTGGGTTAGCAAAGCATCTTTTCAATCTTGAGGTTTTCATTCCTTTCCCCTCTCATGACTAAACTGTAAATTATATTAATGTTTTCTTTAATGTCTAGATTTGCAGACTTACCTGCTGTACTTTAGAAATCCCAGGCATGTATGATCCAACCACCTTTTCAGTATTTTTAAAATCTTTATAGTTGCAAACCTAACAATATTTTAACAAAGTTTTATCTTTTCAAATATATAAGTAACATCTGAAACAAGATTTCACATATTTTCAATAATGTGCCAAAACTTTATTGAGTTCACTCAACATCTATGAGGATTTATGTAGGACATTAAAAAAAAAAATCAGTTCCTTTTTTACTTTTACCTTCAACAGAAGTACAGTAAGGTTTCTGGTGTCACAGCATTCTCATTCATTTTCATGCAAACAATTTTTGGTAAAAACAGGATTCAGACCAAGGCTGAGTAAGTGCAGGAAATCTCTGAGGTAAGAAATGTCTCATTCTAGCAGTATTTAATTTTTCTACTTGACAAGGGATTAWATGTTTATTTTTTTCTACAATGCAAAAAAGAAGACAGGTGTTTTGTCCATAGTTTTATTTCACCAGGAARGTTTATACAGTTCTGCATAAAGGTCATTGTATGCATAGCCTGAAGTACAAAGCTCCCTTTGAAAACTCCAGCACAGACACTGCATATTGACAACATTAAACAACAATGTGGGTAGTATAGGGCAAAAAAAAAAATTAAAACAAAACAGCATTCTCTCTATTGGAAAAGCACAATAAAACAAGGCACTTTCAGTAAATAAGTGAAGAACAGAAAAATGCTGTATCAAAGATTCCACAGAACTGACCCAGAGCACTGTAACAAAATTCTGCAGTAATGAACAAGTAAAATACAAAAAGGCACTACATAATCCTCTCCCTGCAACTCCCATTTCTCAACCAATTAGCCAACTGAACTTGGCACAATGGAGTCTCAATTATAAAGTGCATCTCCTGTCTTAATACATTTTGAAAAACAGGCTATACAACATAGGTACCAACATCCCCATGTGTACAATATATTGAAACAAAAATACACTGCGACTAGATTCAATCTAGTTATGAACTGCGCAGGAAAAAATATGGCTTCTTTACAAGTCTTTCAATAGCCTCCATATAATCTGGAATATTTTTAAACAAACATGAATGCATTAGCAAGGTGGTAAGAGGTAGTGTTCTGAGTAAAAGGCAAATTTACAGATTTTGTTGTTACGTGTTACGTGTATATAACCAAGGTATCCCAGATTTTCAAAGCAGCATTACTGAACAAAAAGTATTATAGCATGCTATCTTGGGATGAAAATACACAGTGTTTTGGGGGTCTCAGATCAGTTCTTTCAGCAAAAATGACCATTTTACAACGTCCAGCTATGATCCCGTCGTGTAACTACTTTGCTGTTGGTACTGGAAGTTTTCCTATTGCATTGCATAAAACTTCCAGAGAAACTTTCTTCAAGTTTAGAATGTAAAACCAACACATTCTCCATTCCTATACACAAATGAGTCCATTTTTACTTCAGCAACCATTATTTTATGGCTACAAGAAAACACAAATACCAAACAGATGAACACATCAAATGTGTCACAACAGTGGCAATATATGACATATGAGTTAGATGTGTTCCATGATTTACTGTGAAACTTTTGTCATTCTGCTAGGAAAGTCAGCCAAATTGTGTATATACACTATCTAAACTTTAGCTGATTTTAGCCCTTATTAGACTTCAATATATTAAATATATAAAGGCTAGATAAAAACTGAAATCAAAGCAGCACTGGATATATTTCTTACATTAATAATTTGTAAGGATTTATGTAAACATTCAATATGTGCATTCTTGCTCTTTGCTGTGAATTCTTCACAGCTCCTCTATGATCTTACCCACAGATACACCCTTAACATGAACCTTTCCCAGGTAACAGCTGCTGCTGCTCAGCTATTCTTCATCTGTGGTATAGGCTACTTCAGCAACTTCAATTTCTGGGACAGAATTTCCAGCCAAAGAGCCACTCCAGCATGGCTCATGGTTCTCTTTGTCTGAGCTGCAAAGACAGATCAATAAATGGAAACTGGTATGATTTTCTATAGCCATTTTAAGCAGACAATCCACAAAACATTGACAAAGCTTTTTAAACTTATCTCTTATTCCAGATCTAAAATTATCTATCCTGAGGGCCTTTATGCAGCAGAGAGGTGAAGTAAAATGCTGAATTTCTCAGCTGTGCAGAATTAATGCAAGACTAAACATTTCAAAACACATACTTTAAGAATAACTAAAATACAAGTAAAATAATAGTATTTACCAGCTGTCCTCACCCAGGGTACCCTGGTCTGCTTCTACTGCAGAAGACTCCACCTCACCACTGCACTCACTTTCTTCTCCTGACATTTGACGAGTCATTTTTCCTAAAGATAAATCCCTACAACAGATAAGAACAGAGTACCACCAATCCATACAGCAAACATTTGTCACTGAAGAACTGTTTGTTTCATTTTAACCCTGGCAGTTTCTGCAAAAAGACTGAAAGTAACCTTTCAATCTCACTCCTGCATGTCCTATTTATTTGACTAGTACTATTTAAACAGTTTATTTGCTCCAGCTGCTTATTCCTGAACTAAATTCAGTCCTCTAAATCTCTGAGACACYGAGATGATTAGAGGGATGGAGCACCTTTCCTATGAGGAAAGGCTCAGAGAATTGGGATTGTTCAGCCTGGAAAAGAGAAGGCTTTGGGGTGACGTAATTGCAGCCTTCCAGGACCTGAGAGGAACCTAGAAGAAAGATGCAGAGACTTTTTACAAGAGCCTGTAGTGACAGGACTGTCCCCCAAGGAAGAATGACTCCAAACTGAAAGAGGGTAGGTTTAGATTGGATATTAGGGAAAAGAATCTTTATTGTGATGATGCTGAGGCACTGGAATAGGTTGCCCAGAGAAGTTGTGGATGCCCATCCTTGAAGTGCTCAAGGCCAGGCTGGATGGRGCTCTGAGCAACCTGGTCTAGTGGAAGGTGTCCTTGTTCATGGCAGGGGATGGATATTAGATGATCTTTCAGGTCCCTTCCAACCCAGGCCATTTCATCATTCTCTGGTTGCATGACAATTTAGTAGCTTCACAAAATTCAAGTCCCGGAGAAATGTGTATGACTTAAGGTAAAAAATTACATTCAGACTAAGCCACACGCATCTTGCCTAAACGGCACAAAGATTATAACCAAAATATAGTCAAAAGGAAGTCAGGAGGATGACAAAAAGATTTCTTCAATAGTTTGTCAAGTTTCTCACTGTAACTTTACAAAACCACATACTATGTTTCAAARCAATACATTTTTCCATTAGTGATAAAGACAGTTTTTTTCTTAATGGCAAACAAGAAAATGGTCTAGCTAGCTTAGCTACTAATGGGAATATGGTCACGTAGATTGACCAAAGAAAGCCCTTTTTCCAAACCATTTATGTGGAAAACATACATCAATTTAGCATTGAATTGGAAACAAAAACTTGTGATCCATTTTGTGTTTAAAGTTATACTACTATATTTCTTTCCCTTTTAAAAYTGCTCTAACTACTGTTCCTATTATTTTATTTTAATGCATGCATTTTACATAAAGCCTTAACAGCATTCTGTAACATTACTACCAGCCTATATTTGAGCCAAATCCAGCAAAATAATAGTAATAATAATCATCATCATCATCTTCCTCCTCATCCTCCTGCAAGTCTCAGGACTTGTCCAGCTGTCCCCTTCTGCCTCACATCCATTGTAGGTACCTGGCCTTTAAAGCATGTAGGCATGAGATGCTTAATTTTTGTTGGGCCATCAAATAAAAATTCTACTTCAACAAGGCCAAAGACAGACACATTTCTTTTGGGTTCATTTACTATCAGACAAGCTGAAGTTCTTTACTGAAAAAACCTGTGATCTTGTTTATTTTTACAGACAGAAGTCACAGAAGTTATTTTTCATCAAGATTTCAGACACTATGTGGCTGACTTTCACTAATTTTATACGTCTGGGAAACTAGAAGTCTGTTTGAGTATTTAAAAAACATAATCTATCTTCAGGGAAAACACTAAAATATCAAGTCCCTTTTTGCTATTCACACTTTTTTATTTTCTGTCACACAGAATTTCCTATGATGATGTTTTAGCCAAATGCAAGTTATTTAACTTTTCCTGACTATTTCACTATTTAAGGCAGCAGCATATCATAACTTTCTTATCAAACAGGGGAAGAATCTTCCAAATGTAATTACCTGCCTTCAGGAGTAAGCAACAAACTGAATATGGTATTCTGATCAGAATTTTCAGTCAGCCACAACAATTCCATTTAAAGCCTTTTCCAAAGGTAGTTCAGTARAACGTTTTAAGGTGTGATCTGTTAGTCAACCTGGATATGCTGGACTCAGCAACCTATTCAGTATTAAAAGTTATTTTAATTTCTTTTTTATAAATTTCACTGCCTCTGGTCTGGCACACATGCAGAGGGGATGTTTTTTCATCTGATCTCACGTTAGGAAGAGATTCTTTACTGTGAGAGTGGGAGGCACTGGAACAGGTTGCCCAGAGAAGTGACTGCTCTATCCCTGAAAGTGTTCAAGGCTAGGTTGGGTGGGGCCTTGAACTACCTGGTCTAGCAGAAACTGGATGATCTTTAAGGTTCCTAAATAATTCTATGATTCTATGAAGTTCTAGTGGGACCATAGGAATTCATTCTTTTGCTAAGGAAATGCTGCAATACTGACTCAGCAGCTCTAATGGGACACTGGATAGCAAACATCAATTCCTCAGCTCCTGCTACAGAATTTAGCAGACAGGTACTGTTTTCCCTTGGGTTTAAGTGGACAATCTCCCATGCTATTTAAATGGTACCTGCAGCATCTCATTCCAAGCAATTCAGAACAAAATTAAACTATTATAGATATACAACTGCTTGATCACTATGCYCTGTCAAAGCTTTGAGTACAGCCAGAATTTTATAACTCAAAGCAATTTTCCCACTCATCTTTAGCAGGGCATTTCACATTTTCAACATTTCAAAAGCAGAACAAAATCTTGCTCATCTTTACAGGACTTAAAGGATTAGGAAACAATCACAGTTATTTAGAGGGAAAAGATAGGACAAGCTTCTCAGTCATTTGTACTAAATAGCTTTTCGCCAGCATATGAGAAAGARCTTACTGAAAATATTGCTTTGTATGTGGTTATGTAGGGTTTCCAAGATACAGCTAAAGCAGGTACTTGTGACTAGCCAGAGAAAAYGTTTTCATGGAGATAACCTTCTAAAACCCTTAAAATTTCCACATACCTAATTCTTCTTTCAACAGCATCAATATGAAGTTGCTTTTCAGTTAATAATTTCTTCAGTGATTCAACCTCCCTTTGTTTTTCAAGCAGTTCTTTTTGTAGGCGATAATTTGTTTCCTCCAGAGTTTCACAGAAAGCCTAAAAGACAAATTTAAGTGCATCTTCAATTTAACTTCAGTGGACTGCCTTTATTGACTTTTCTCTTAGAAATACCAACCTGTAACAGTATTATAGCTGCTTGTCTTCAGATTGATTACCTTAAAAAGCTATGTAAATAAAAAAAAATTCTTATCTTAATAATGCTTCTTTGCTTTGAATGATGAATTTACTATGCTAAACTGCAATGCAAATAATAATATCATGTAATAAAATCCATTCTCCAATGGATTGTAAGAGAACGGAGATGGTGCTGTGGGCAGCCTCGTCCTGCTGAGTTGCAGCTGTACTAATTACCAAAGAGTGGAAGCAGCCYTGCCCTTAATAGGTTGCAGCTGTGTCCAATAGGGATGTGTGTTCTAAAAGAGTGGGTTGGCAGGTCGTGGAGAGAGGAAGGAGTTGGTGTTGCTGTCTGTGGGAATTCATAGAGGAAGGGTATGAATTTTACTGTAGGGTAATAAAGTGCTGATGCTTGCCTCCATTTTCGGTATCAGTCGTGTGACCACGATCAATATTGTTTGTTTGTCTCACAACAAGAGAGACACCAGAAGAGTAGTTCCTAATTTTGAACCTTTCTGCCTGTATGGAACATAACTGAACTCCCTGCTTCCTTTTCTCATCATAAGTTTTGTTTACACATGACTTGAAAGTCAGTTTCAAAGTATCTGTATATTCACATGATGCGAAGAATATTTGGATTAAGTACATATTCCTTCCTTACCCAGGACAAAGACAAAGCTGTACAGTTCTGTACCAAACACCTGTGACAATTACAAAATAATGACAATCAGAAGACCAGTAAAAAAATATTTTGAAAATGTTTAATAGGATGCTGTGAACACTAACTACTCAGCCATGACAAATATGCCAGGCTCCTCTGCTGAGCATGGCATGTCTGCATCACACACCCTGATGGATCTGTCAGTGAGCAATCACAAAACCCAASGTGAAGAGCCCGTGTCTAATGAAACATCCTCTGAATGCGGGAAGTGACAGAAGAGCTGGCACAGAGCCTCCTCATCTATTACTGGAAAGCACAAGTCTTCCAACAGTAATGTGCAATTCTGATTTAATAATTTACATGTTCTCTATAAATAAGAGTCCTGCATGGGAGGCTTTCTTGGCTTGATATTACCTGCAACTAACCACTAACTTAGAGTCTGCTGAAAATAAACATTTTATATGAGCTCAGTTAAGAACAATGCTGTTAAGATATGTTTGTCCTGAAGTTTTAAAACARGCTACAAACATCAAGAATATTCTATCCTTTGCTTTAACTGAAGCAGACTCATGCTCTTTAAAATGTTAAGTTTTCCTGTAATTATACAATACAAAGAAATGAGGAGTTTTCAATTCAATAACCCTGTTTTTTCCATGGAATTTTAGTTTGACTCACATAGCAAATTTATCTTTGTTGACAGGCACTTGGAAGACCAGTCATGAGTTAAGCAATAGCTTTATTCATGTGTACTAGAGCCAAGAGCATGTGTCGTGCAACTCACTCTTGACACAGCATTTATAGTGATTGCTTTAGCTATCACTGTGGTTAAGCAGTCATCCCATTTCAGCCAAGCCAATTAAGTAAATTTTTCTGCTCTTGGTAAAAATATTCAAGGTTGCTGATACTTTAACTGAAAATTAGACATTATTTCCTTAAGAATATAMTTAAGTTTATTATTTCAACCTTTAGATGTATGCACATGGAAATTTCCCTATACACAAAATAGATAAAAATATTGCACAAGTGTTGAAAACTGTTTCATTGCTCTGAGAACTGAATAAAGCCTTTGGGARAAACTCATCTCTATCTGCAATCTGGGTATGAGCTGTCCAAGCAAACACAGACATTGTTCGAAACTGAGTAAGGAAACAYCAGTATGTTCTGAAGGAGGCTGCAACAGCAGAAAAGTGAAGCAAAGATGAGAAAGSGAACATTGTGTAACGAGCTGTCTTGYTCTTTAGACAGCTGGACACCTGGAGTCTGGAACAGTTTTAATACCCAGGTCMGACTAATTTTTCCTGAAATTCTGAAAGGACAACCAGGAGACAGCTTTGCTTCCTTCTTCAGATCATGAAACAGGGATGGCTGGGAAAAGATCTGTGGAAACAACTACCAAGGATATGACAAAAAAAAAAAAAAGATTTACTGAGTATTTTGCCTACTTTTCTGTGATTAAATTTCTTAGCCTAATCAGCTTCTAATGGAGCAGGTCCCTGTATCTCTCCACTGGAAAAGATAAATGTGTTTTGGCAAGTCTTTCGGATAAAAGAATGGACATAAACCAAACATAAACCAAATAGAAGATGTCCATATTTTCCATTATCAGGAAAACAGAAGATTTTTTGCTGCAATGCTTTGGATGGTAATAGAAAGGCAAAATAGAAGTAAGTTTTGAGATATCTTTAAAAATGAACTCCAGGAACAAGTACATGAGCCTTGGTGCTTTTCCTGTATTAAGGCAGTTCAGGGAAAGAAAAAAAAAACAACAAACAGTAAGGGATAGATACAGATGTTTTTAGTATGCAGGAGTTTAGGATTGTCTCCTAACAATCAGAAGAAAGACTAAAAGCATGAGCACAAGCATGGATTTCAGGCTGAGCCAACTTCAAATCTCTYCAGAAAGCTGCTTGGAAGAAAGAATCCATGGGAAAACACCTTGGAGCAAAGAGCAGTCCAGGAGAGCTAGCTGATATTTAAGGATCACCACCTGCAGGGTCAGTAAGTACAGCTTAACACGCAAAGGCTACAGGTGGCCTGTGTGGATGAGGAAGGGTCTCCTGAGCTCAGACATAAAAGCAACTCTACTAGGAGTGAAAGCATGGAGACATGACACAGGAGGAATGTAAGGCTGCTGTCTAATCTTAACAGGGACAGKATTACGAAAGTGAAGGACAACCTGGAGCTGAATCTGGCAAGGCTTGKGAAAAGAAACAAAAAAAGAATTCTAGATGTGCATCATCAACAAAAGAAAGATGGGAAACCATGGACTTGTTGTGTTGATTGGAAAAAACAGCCTTGAGTATTTCTTTCCTTGCAGCCAGAAGGAAGGTCAAGACAAACTCACCTGCAGTGGGGGAAGACCAGATCAGGGAGCACTTAAACAAAATGAATACACTAATGTCCACGAGACCTGAGAGGCTGCACCTTTTTGCTGTGCTGGTGATCAGTCACTGAAGCAGGCTGGACAGAAAGACTGTGAAGTCTCCTTTGTAGAACATTAAAAACCTGACTGGACATGGACCTGAGCAACCAGCAGTAGCTGACCTTACTTGAGCCAGGAGAGCTGGAATAGATGATCTCAACAAGTCCCTCCCAACCCCAGTCATTCCATAAATAAGGTGTGCTATCTCTTGGAGATATTTATAACAGCTGTCTCAACAACTTCACAGAAATGAGTAATAGCTAAAACTACAACAGCACAGCTGTTTTAATGGTTTGATTAAATTCCAGTGGAAAACTAACACAGATTTCACCACAGCATGCATGACTGAAATTTCAATGAAGAAGGCACTTAATTTTTTTAAATTATTTGAACAAATAACTATGGTAATTTAAAAAAAAAATCATCAGCCTAAATATCAGTGATGAAAAGGGATTGTACAGAAATCAAACATGAGCTTGTGACACAAAAAACATACAGAATCTTTTATACGCACATATAATAAGGACCAAGGCAATCCTACAAACATGCAAAACAAAACAAACTGGCAAATATAAATTTAGTTCAATGAGCATCATTTAACATTCATAATTTCTGCAAGACTAAAATGTATGTACAATTCGAAAACACAGTTATTCTCTAAAGCAAGAAAACTAAGATCATCTGCTCTAGACAACCTTGATACTGCTCTGCATGTCAGTAAAACTTATTTCTAAGAGAACAGACTGAAACACACAGTATTGTTTGTTCAGTGTGCTCATACGCATGTTGCAAGGCTGCTGGTTTACAATACTACTTGACACTACTTAGTTTTCTACATGAACACCACTTTTGGTGGTGAGAATTAATCATTTAACTGCATTCATTACATGAGAGGGCATCTCTTCCCATGACAGGGGTGTTGGAAGTAGGTGATCTTTAAGGTTCCTTCCAACCCAAACCATTCCATGATTCTATGATTCTGTGATTTTATAGCAAGAAACATTTCTCTGCAAGACCTGAAGTCTAAGGTATAAGCACTGTAACAATGTGCTGAATGTAAACTTATAAAATCTCTCCTTATATTCAGTAGGTGCCTTATATAAGTAGTTACTTTAAAAAACAAACATCATCCATGGCTCATAAAAGGCAAAAAAGAAGAGATATTTTGGGAGAGGGATGAAGTACAGCAAAGACAATTGGTGTGCACCAATTATAAGACTACATCCATTCTAGAAACACAGCCTTTTGTGAAAGAACAGAAACAGAAGTGTTTAATTCTGTATCATTACACAGATCTTGCAATATTCTAAAAACACCTGCTTTTTGCATTATGTTTCTATCCTACTACTTAGCACTTACCCTGCTCTCTTCTAGACTGTCAAAAGGACCCGGAGGATCATCCAGACAAAGAAATTCTCTCACTGCAAGGCTTTACCAAATAAAAGAGAGTGAATTACTGGAAGTACAAAACCAGCAAAAACACTTAAAAATGATCACAWAATGGAGGTATTTCTTTAAGTGACACAAAATTTACATCCTCAAATATACTCCCAACTATTCACAACTATTAACAAATAAATGGTTAACAAACTATTTAATCTCAGTTGTATGTGTTGACCAGGGACAGTATTTAGAATGTAACTTATGAGGATGAATAAGCAATTTCAGAACACAATTTTTCATGATTTAAAAAAAAAATTTCATTGAATTTTTTGCTACATGACAACTGGCAAGTTTATCACTTTGGTATTGAAGAGGTTTGAAAAATTCTCCTGGAGAAAAATAAGTATTATAAAATTAGTATTATGCAATGGATGAAAAGTATGCTGTTAAAATCCATATGCAGATCCCTTCAGGTAGGATCAGGAGATTTAACTACGAGCACTAAAACATGTTCACCTGTCTCCATTTTGCTAAGATCATAATCCATTGACACATACACATTATAGRATTTATATATATACAGTGTGTATTTTTATATAAATAATAAGTTATAAAATAATAGAAGACAATGTGTCWTCTACATAGCCATCTCTGAATACACATTTCAAACTAATGTATTCCATTTGGATTTGTGTAACAGTTGCCACCCCCCTCTGTGTGTTGTTTTGCAAAGGCCAGAAGAAAGAAGTAGGTGTAATGCTGTGGTTTACTACAGAGTATTTTAAGCATCTGTCTCATTCTGCCTTCCAAATTTAGATTACTTTTCACAGAACTCCTAAACATCCCTTCAGCCATTGTTTTAAGACCTTCCTGCTCRTTGAATTCATTCTGCTTCAAGGAATCTCAAATTAGAACACTGTATGCACAATAAATTAGAAAGTAGTAACTTATGAGCAATGCTGTGCTTGCTTTCACTACTATAAATCTTCAAATCATCTCCTAGTGCGATGAGTGCACAAAAATGAAAAATGGGAATCCAAACTTAATTTCTTGTCCCTTCTTCCCACCTGGACCACATGGAAAAGGTGAGGGYAAAAGACAGTTTCCACTCATTTTCTGCATTTGACATTTTCACAAAGCACAAACACAAGAAAGGAAACTTTCATCCAGTTACCATCCTAATCAACCAGCCTCAGGTGTGGCAAGCAAAATGAGCAGAAATTTCTTGAAACACTAGGCATTCATTATACTATCACTTTTAATTTTAACAAGACTGGAAAGAACATTTATCTAAAATACACTGAACATTTACTTTGTTGTTTCTTTACCTGAAAGAGGCACCTGATGGCATGAACATTTACTCACAGCCTAGCTTTGCTCTGAGAGTCTGCTCTGACCCTGCTCTCCTCTCCATGTGTTACACCTCTTCCTTCCACTTCATGAATGGAAGATTCTGCCTTTAAAGTACCATAGGGATCTTTTCTATCCTGTGACAGAGCTTGCAGTACACGTGTGCAGGCTGCCATCCCTCTCCAGGGAGGAGCAGTGCCAGCACTAGTGAGGGCAGCAAGGGGCAGTGCAGCATATGGGATCCCTGACTCCAAGCTGACTGAGTTCCTCCCTTCCAAGCTTCTTACACAGGGTGGAGACAGGACAGCTCTGTCATCTATATAAAGCCAGATTCTGTTTAGCAGGTTAAACTTCTTTCACCCACTTCACGAGTTGTATGAAATTCTCCTGACCACTATTTAACTCTGTGGGTGGATCTTTCACTGAATCTTCAATACAACCTAAAACCAGAGAAGAAGTCTATAAAACACAAACAAAAATTTAGCCACCTGCATATATTATCCTCCATTTTATCTTTAAAATACTTTGTGAATCTAGCTTTATTAAAAATAGGTATACCAAATGAGATATCCTATCCCTGAAGGGAAAATTTCCCACTGTCAATACAGTACATAAAGTATAAAGAGAAATAAACCAGACTTCTCTACAAAGAAAAAAGGCTTTTTTGGTTTAGGTCTGACTCAAGCAGTTTAACTTACTTGCAAAACTGGACAAGTGAATGGTGAGTTTTAAAGGAGAAAACAGGGTGAAATGCTCAGCACTGCTCATGTGAGGTAAAAGTATTAATTTCCATTAATAGTAAATTTATTCTCTGGTAAGTGGGTAAATATATTAGCTGGTCAATTCTCCCTCATTCTATTCACCTCTGGAGGAATTCAGACCTTCCACAGATCCAAACATTAGAACCATATCAACAGGTTATAAAATTTATTAAAAAATTTTGTCTTCATGCAGAGCCCTATACAGACAAAAGTTCTAGAAACCACATTTCAGTTAACCACCTCTTCATTAGCCAAAAGACAAACTGATTACACAAACATTTTAATTCCTTTTTGTATCTGATAACCAATGCAGTCTAAAAGTTTGAGTTTGGAATTTTTTGCCTTAAACTATGACAAACACTATTTTGTCCAATATGATCCATCACTAAGATACAAATAAGCCAGCTGAAATGCTGAACTAGCTGCAATGATATGAAGCATAAAGACTTCTGCTCTATTTAAGCAAGTCCATTYCATTCACTAGTGTGTTTCCAGCAGCATAACAAAAGTTACATTTAGGGATGAGATTGATTCTTTTTAGCACACCTATTATTATGTAATTTAATTATTAGGAAGTTTTTAAACTTCTCAGCTGCATACCTCACCCTTATAATCATATTTAATAGCTACTTACACAGAAACTCGTAAGCCTCATTTCTTTTTTAAACCATTAAAGCTTTGTCTCTGACATCTCACAACAAAGCTTTGCCACTCAGCATGACATACACCAGGATGACTATGAATCATCAAAATATTAACATTCCTTACTCACCTTCCCTGTCCCCTTTGATGATTTCACATGCCCTGTTTGCTCACCTAACACAACAGACTAAAGAAAACTCTTCTTGCAGGGAAGTTTTTCTGCAGTTTCATCTATTCTTCCTTGCTTTCTCTGTACCTCTAACAGACACCTCCTTTGAGATGGAATGCTGTGTTTTAGCACTGAACTATGTGGATGTACAGCTCAGATTCCCAGAGCAATAACTTCTTTTCCCCCTTTTAAGTTCCTCTAATGATTTCAATGAAACTTTTTGACTATTGCTGAGTACTGAACTGATTCAGAAAACTAGTGGTATCATTATCAATAGTTATTTTCCAAGTTGTAAAACCAGCTGATTTCATAAATCTGTATGGGTGTGCTTACTGTCACTTTCTACTTCAAGACACAAAAACTAATATAAGTCACTCAGTACCACAGGATTCTTCTACAATAGTTTGTGATCTCATTGTTCATTCCATTCTCCAGATAATTTCAAGATGTCCTGAACATCAGTGTCCACAACTGTGATCTAACATTCCACTCGTACTACCCCTAAATTTCCATCAATCCCTTCCCCCTTGTCTTTTAACTATCTTATATGAGCCCTGTCATAACTACTTGTTTGTCTCTACAGAAGACATTGTAACATTTTTATTTACCTGCTTACCACTCTGGGTTTTTTTTTTACTACAAGCAGTACCAAAGTCAGACTGATGTACAAATCCCTTTTTTTCCAGACTCAGCAATCAAATGCTTTATAAAAACATGTCAAATGTAGTAATACTYCTTCAACTAAAAAGTAAAGTAGCTATGAGCACTATGTGGTCTCACAGTCCCACATCACGGCTTGGAAATTTTAAAATTTTGTTCCTTTAAAAGTCTTGAGGGAATTMGGTTTGCTTTAGAACATTTTTTACTCTTTGTTTTGAATGAAGCTTCAGATGATGACAGGTTCTCRGACTCA
Organism: Cardinalis cardinalis; assembly: GCA_014549065.1. Classification (NCBI taxonomy): domain Eukaryota; kingdom Metazoa; phylum Chordata; class Aves; order Passeriformes; family Cardinalidae; genus Cardinalis; species Cardinalis cardinalis. Next base: position 18,240,162 of record JACDOX010000001.1, read on the forward strand.
TTCCTCAAAGAATCTCTAGTATAGCAACCTTAAAACCTTTTTTAATTCTAATGCTGGCAAAGRTTTTAAAACGAACTGCTTTGCCTCTAGCAAGTTGCTTACTTAAATTCTCTTCTGGTCCGTAATAAAATTATTTTACAGTTCATCTGTCAGAATTACATTCTATTCATTTTCCTGCATTGGAAGAATCTCCCACTTTGTACAAAAAAAGATACTGTTGAAAGAAATCTTTGCACTTTGCTGGCCTACACACATTATGTTTTTAAACCATTAAGACTTTTTTGATTTGTGGTTTACATTTGCTTATGTACAGGAATCTCTAAATTCCTTTCATGCCATGTCAATAAAAAAACTTGTAGTATAATACACATTTTAAGAACTAATTGCATAATAGTGTAGGTACTCTACATTAAAAAAGCCAAACATGCCTAGTATAAATTAACAGTATTATCAATTCTGCATTAAACACAGAGAAGCAATGTTTTAGGAATAAACATGGGATTATTCTAACATTTTAAATATTACAGCTTTTAGTTATCCCTGTACAAAATACTGCAATTCCACTTTTTTAWTGCTAAGATGGGACTAATTTAAAAGGACACTGAATAATTGACATAATGACCAAATGCACAGCATGAAGGTTACTGAAATCCYTCACCACACTGCCCCGAAGGTACACTGCTGGAGTCTAGAAGTTTTATAAGACGAATATAGACAGAAATAAAGCCACAAATGAAGAAGCAAAGGTTAATCACCTACCAGTTAGCAATATCTTTGTGAGCTACCAGGTTCTGGAGGAATGCCTGCAACCCCAGCTGTCGATCTTCTAAGAAGTCAGGATTGTAGTTATCCTTGAACCAGCGCTTTGGCGGAAGGGCCAACCGAAAGCCTGGAAACATATCTTTTAGCTGAAATTGAAATTAAAGACAAAAAAAGAAAAAAATTTGAGAAAAATACTAATTTTGCCACAGGCACTGACTTTACTCAGATTTATAAGACATTTCTGACTTCTGGTAAAGTTCAAGCACAAGACAAGTCTCAACCACAAGGAAAATCCAAATTACAACTTAAATTGCGGACACAATTCTGTCACTTGCTGCCATAGGCAASAGAGTGCTTTGTATTTTTCCTCAAATTTAAYACATAAAAATAGGAATGAAAACCTTTGCTTTGTTATTTAATGTCTGAGTCTGCTATTTAAAACCTTTGACCTGTACACAAAACCTAAAACCTGTACACATAAGAAAACTGTAAAAAAAAGTATCAAATGAAAAATAATATCAGTGGTATTTCTTTTAAAGTACTCAGGGATAATAACTACTACATATACATATATACATATACATATATATATATATATATATACACATATATATATATATATATATATATATATATATAATAAAACCCTGTTACAGATCTACAACTCTGCAACTTGTCTTTCTTGGGGGGGCTAGAAGAATAAATTACAACACATACATGAGATATTTCTTGTAAAGAGTAGTTCTTTGTAGACCCAGAATAATAAAATTTCAATATGCAAGTATGGCTCAGCCCCTAGTAACAYGCAAAACTGCATTCCTCAGTTCCTTAAATAGCAATGGGGTATAGCTAACATCAGAGATACCCAGATYTTTTCTTTGAATTCAGAAATAAAACATACAAGTGAATGAAAGCATAAAATTATATAACAATGAACCTCTCCAAGAGTGCCAATTATTCTTCTAATATGCATGATAATAAAAAAAAACTTTAACTTTTTGATAAAAAACAATTTTTCAAAGTTATGCTTGACAAAGAAAAATCTGGGAGAGGATTTACAACCAACATGAAAAATCAAAATAGGTTTTATAAAATTTGATATCTCAGCTGCTACAAGAATTGTTTCATCATTTTTTCTGAATGACCTAGCCAGCTTCTGTCAGAGATGTTCTGCATACACTGATTATATTAATATGAATGTTGCAGTGATGGAAAATTCTAACTGATAGCTCTTTCACCATATTAAGTTTTAGAAAATTTAGAACAGATACTGCACTTCAATGAGAATCTCTCTACACACTTTGAAGGAAGAACCACATTAATGGATCACCTTTGCTTATGTCACTATTGTTTCACAGCATGAGGTGATTTTTAAACATCACAAATATTGTTTATGCAAACAGCCCATGATAAATTCTGGTTCCTTATTTACAGAATGGTTTATTGTCAAAGCCTTGCTCTTTATTTCTGAATTGAATTATTTAAGTATGTTTTCCTGTTACTAAATTTCATTTTGATGTTAGACCCTTCTTTATATCTTTAAGTTTGTATTTTGTCCTCTAAAGTTCCTTCATCTCTTACCAAGATAACAATTATTTCGTATACATAAGAATGTATCTGAACAGGACAGAACCCACAGAACGTAACAAAATGAGTTCCTGTTAGCTGTACAGAAGAGTGCAGATCACCATTGCTGGGCAATGGTTCAAACACACAGATTTGTGCTTAATGGTACTTTCACTTGTCTGGTCACATGGATCGCAGAATTTAATTCTAAGGAGAGAATACACCCACCCACAGGTTACTCCTTTTGTGGATGAAGAAGGTAAGACCCAGCTGCTGTCAGTGGACTAATTTTCAACAGCACAGTCACAGGGCATTCTTTCTTGAGCACTCTTCAGAAACAGCAGGAAAACCCACGGGTCAGACAACTTATTCTGGCCATGACTGCTTGCTTGGATCCAGCACCCTTCCTACTCCTTCCTACAACACCATGTGACATATTACACGTCACAYGAGTCACAGTCTTGGGGAGAAATGGTGAAATTCTTTGTTCTTAAGACTGGCCATTTCATCACGTGTTTTCAAACTATTATTATGTTACTATTTTGTAATTCTCTAATATATCCTGAATGGTGGTATGTTTAAGCTCCTAGARCTGACATTTCTAGATTATAAAAAGCAAAATGTCTTACAGACCAAAGAGTAAATRGTTTAGATTTCAGTTTAGAAAGGTTTTGATTCACCTTTCAGTATGYCCCAGGACTGTGCTGGGGCATACTGAAAGGTGAAAAAGCTTCAGACAGTGACACAAATTTTAAAAAATAGAGATTTTTCCTTTAAACAGAAATACTAATACCTAGAAATAATGGTAAAAGCCAAATATTTTTTGCCAAACATTTGATGGCAAAGACTAAGAGCTTTATGAGTAAAAATTTAAGTATCTATTCTAATAGATATTTCAGCATTTTGATTTTTCAAACCACTGACAACCACTTTAAGTCAACAGAGCTAAGGCCAATTCTTGACCTATATCTGACACAGCTGTTCAAAATGCAAACTGCTGTATGACTTGACTTCCAAAATCTGAGTTGAAATACCAAGATCATTGTCTCAAAAGAAGTCAGACTTTTGCCAATATCAAGACATTCCTTAATTTAAGACAGACTGTATTTAAGGCAGGAATTTCTTCAGGAAGAAATCTCTTAACTAATTCACATTTACCMGTTTAGTTTAAGACACCACTGGTGTTTCAAAGGTAGCCTAGAAGATATTCAACTAAGTCAAACCAAGAACASAGAGAAATTTTTAAGTTCAAGTCCATTTTAAAAATTTCAGCTAAGTTTAGCTCTTAGTTGATTAGGCACACAAATCCAAAGTGATAACCTGTACAAAAAATCCCTCACAATRGGTAAAGAAATAAGGTTCATGTTGAAACATGAAAGAACATTCTAGCAGAATGTGTGTTGAACTGGCAATGAAAAGGGCAATTGTTTCTCTACTTTTGATAGCTGAACACTATTTACCAATCATAAAAACCTATGCTTTTCAGACAAGCATTTTTTCCTTTCAAGTATTCTAAAAGTATTAAGTTGTTGACCCAGAATTCCTGTTCATCTGGTGTTTCCTCCAWCTTTAAAGATCTGATATAGTATTTCACTATTAACTTTGAAAACACTGAAAACAACTGAAGACTGACCAAGATACAAAGAACATATTTATGTTCATGAAACTTCAGTTTTATGATGAACAAAATCAGAGTTTGTTACACAAAAAAGAACTAAATAACTACTGGATCATTCCTGCAAGAGAATACAAGCCCCTAGTTCTATTTCCATGCAGGGGATAAATATTTAAGAGTTAATTCCTTTATCATATAAACTAGGAATAAATATAAAGTTTGAAGCACACTAACAGCTTCAGATGAAGCTGTTATATCTTCTTCACATCAGCAGTAGCTGTTTCACGTGTCTTTGAAAAAATGAGGAATCATATTTTTCCAGTCACTAAGACAGTATGTGTTTTATATGCACTAAAATCAGAAAAAAAATAGAAGATGTGACAAAAATATAAGACATGAAAGAAATAAGGTAAGACACCTGAGAATTTACCAGTTTATAATTCCCACCTTGTCATTAAGCCTAGAGAAATCTGTGTACCGTCTGAAAACCACCCAGCTTTCCTCTGGACTTCTTTTCACCAGTATTTTGTATACCTGTGTGGAAAGACAGAAATATAAGAAAAATGTGCAAAACTTCACACTGCATTGTCTGGAAGGCTAAAACAATCCTCTATTTCTTAATGAAACAAAACCTGTGGATAAAATATCTTAATTGGAATAAAAGAAATGCAAATAGCAACTATCAGTACAAAGACTTTAAATTGATTTCAGAATTTAAGGATGGAGTTCCTGTAATTCCTAAATACACATAATTATTTCTATCTGTAAGAAAGAATGTATTGCCAAGCAGAACAAAAGGCTTGGCTACCAAAAAAGTAAGGGAAGTGTGTTTCTGTGATCTACTTTAACCTTTGCAAAATTACAGTTTTACTCATTGATCCTGGACGCCTCTCTATTTTTAAGACGACTGTTAATTGTCAGGTACGGTGTGTGATATTGTTTCAAAATGTCTCATCTGACTTGTTTCACAAGGAGAAAYGATGCAGAATAAAATTACATCCTCCATTGCATTTGTCTTGAACATTAGGCTTAGTCTTTCCAGGCAAATATGATTTCACTAGAAAACTGCACCAGAATGATGATACCATCACTGTGTAACTGAAGTAATGGATACTTTGGATCAGATTTAGCAAGACAACAGCACAGCAGTACCATGCTCCTATTTAAAAGCAAATGTAAAAAGAAACAAAACAAGGATGATAATGATGATGATAACACTACAAATACTTTCTAGGAGATTAATATTCCAATGTCTGAACACAMTGAATCTAACAATACAACTTCAACTAGAAAACATTAAACAGWGTCTAATGTCATAACCTTACTCTCTCCAACACAGGGAAAGACAGGTACTCTCTTTCAATTGTACTGGGTTATTTTTCCCAGTCTGTATGTAAGAAATATAATACAAGAAAGGAAAAAGTATTTTTAGAATCATAATGATAAATGATCCCTCATTTAACCAAATTCTATTTAAAACATTTTCTAATMTGTTACATACTTATATCTTCTCCAGTACTTCATGCTGTCGCAGCAGGCTGTCTCAGCTGATAAGTGTATTTTTCTTACTGCAGTCCCAACATGTGATAACCCCAGTGCTAGCCAACTTCTGTACAGGTCTGAGACTGTTTCTAGCAATTTCGTATTCCATAATATATTAAGTACCAGATAATTACAGAAACTACAGATAACTATGGTGCAAATCAAAAGCAATTTTTCAGCAAGTACTTCTCTTATCTATGTTTTAAACACTATTACACTTTCAAGACACATCAACTGTGGAAGTCATGGACTGTGACAGAGGAAAAAGCTATTAGCTTTTAAAATTCAAGCTGCAGGACTGGCTTACAAGACCAGCATTAAAATATAATTTTTCTGCCTTCCATTTTATGTCTAAATGCTTATCCAAATATTTTATTACTTTACTGTCATACTAGAAGTACAAGCAGTTTTATTTTCATAAATGAAATTAATAAATAAATGTAAAATTGTGACGACTCTGCCAGTACACAGTAAAACACAGAACAAGAAACTTTGGAATATGTGTGCAAATTTACTTGCTAATCAGTATTCTATTCTTGTATTCTACTCCAAGTTCTGCAMAAGTATTATTTTAACATGTATACAAGAAAAAAAGGAATAATTTCCAAGTGAACATTAGATAACTTAAAAAAAAGTTCACCAATTACAGTGAACTTAATTGTACAGGGAGTGCAATCAACTTGTGATTAATAGCCTCAAAATTATGGGCAACCTGAAACAAACACGTTTGGTTTTTCTGTCAGAGTTAAAAAAAAGGTGGTTGGGTGTTTTTTGGCTTTTCTTTATGGTTGGGTGTTTTTTGGCTTTTCTTTAAAGTTTGCAATTAACAAGTAAGAACTAGATTATTACAAAAAAATTCTCAGTTCCTTCATACAAGAAGGGGTAGAAATCACAAATTAATTCAACAAATTCATTTTATTCCACGCAATCATGAATTACTTTATTCTATAAATAAAAATCATCAATGAAAATACACCCATATGTGGCAACATTYTCTGGCTGATTCAGCACCTTATTATAATTTCTACTTGGCTTTAGAAAAAGAAAAAGAGTGCTAATTGAACATTCCAGGACTTCAAATCCATTTAAGACTAAATGTTTACAAGGAGATACTTTTCAGCCTAGGTTTTCTCTCCCATAAGCTTCAGCAACCACATACTCTAACATGCACTGACATTTAACTCCTGAAGCTTGGACATCATTAAGCCAAATCAGATTCTTATTTTTGGAAACTATGAGATGCAACCAACTGTAAAAAAATAATTCAGCAATTGAGTCTCCTCTCTTTTACAAGCGATTTAATTTGCTTTCCACTGTCTTCTGCTGTCTTCTAAATYTCACTGATTTAGCACTGCAAAAGCAATTCAAATTCTAAGGACTAATTACTTGCTGGCTTTAATGCACAAGAGCAAACTGCATGCAGAACRTGCAACTGAAAACAAACAGTTAATTGTGTGGTTTCAGAAACCAACTCAGCAATAGAAGTGRAATCAGGAAGAGCAAAAATGCATCCAAGCATAGTACAATGGAAGAATGTTTCACTTGTACCATGACCWGGCCTTCCACATACAATAATGAGACAAAGTTCTCATTGTTAATACAAAGAAACACCTTACAGGTACACTGGATTATTTCTTGGCAATGTCTTCAAGAAAGACAAGAGGGCAACAAGCTGGTGAAAGGTCTAGAGGCTAAGTCATGTGAAGAGTGGCTGAGGGAGCTGGGGACATTTATCCTGGAGAAAAGGAGGCTCCCTACAACCGCCTGAAAGGAGGCTGCAGCCAGGTGGGGGTCAGTCTCTTTTCCCAAACAACCAGCGACAGGACAAGAGGCCTCAAGCTGTGCCAGGGGAGATTTAGGTTGAACATCAGGAAGAATTCCTTCATGGAAAAGGTGGTTAAACATTGCAAKGAGCTGCCCAGGGAGGTGGTGGAGGCATTGACCCTGGAGGCGCTCAAGAAATGAGTGGACGTGGCACTTCGTGCCATTATCTAGTTGTCAAGGGGGTGACCACCTTGATCTTAGATGTCTTTCCCAACCTAAATGATTCTGTGGTATTTGCAGACTAATCCTTGTACACATAACAATATGAATTGCTGCTTTGGCTTTGAAGGTTATTATTTAAAACAATTTTTTAAATTTACCCATGAAAAARATTTTGCTCTTCTCTTATGCTAACATGCACGAAGATGTTAGAAGTTGAAAATCTCAGGAAAAGACAGRGTATCATTCTCAAATAAYTAAAAGCATCATTACTTAACTTTTRGCYAAAAGATCTTGATTTCATTACTGTTTTAACTGTCATAAAGATTCTGCACTTCTCTAATCTATAAGAAAACAGGAGGAAAAATAAAGCTTGTCCGCTATTTCCTTCTCCTTATCTCTTTCTAATAAATATTTTTCATCTTAAGTAATATAATTAATCATCAGGAACAAACAGCCATCAGTCCCACAAGCACCATTGTATAAACTCAAAGAAATATTTCAACAACACACACAGAAACAAATGGGGAAGTACACTGATATATTTATGGCATGGAAAAAAAATGAACTTCAGCTACAGTGCACTTTGAGAAAAATCAATACAAACCAGTTAGGCTGTTGTTCTCACACAAGACATGGCATAAGCAACTTMCCAGTCTGTTTGCAGAACAGATTTCCCCTTACTAGAAACTGAGCTGGGCAAGAAGGTGAAACCAACATGTTTGCACTTCAACAGAAATGTTCTAAGATACTTATAACTACAGAGGGCCAACATCAAGGTTTCTTATCATTCATGCCAAATAGAAGACTGCGTTTTACTTAAGAAGTTTAATTACACAGAACTTACACAAGTTCAATTTTGTAAGGAATTGTAGCTGCAAGGAATTCCTGACTTTTCCAGCAGAAAYTGGTACATGAAACAGAATTAATTCCTTCTATTCTACATACACAATTACAGGAAAGACTGTTTTCTACTCCCAGTTTTCCCACCTGTATAACAAGAATGGTATTTTCCTGTCAGGAAGTACTTTGAAGCTAAACTGGTRTCATCCCTGAACTGCAGGATTAATTCCTGAAAGACAATGCAAAGCACATTGAATTGCTATCTTGTCATTACAGGACCAACTCTACTATGCCCAAAACTTACAGTGAATTTTGCCCTTTCCTCCATCACCTCATAGCCCAGAATAGTAGGTGTGGATGGTCGATCTTCCCAGGTCCTGGAATCTTCATTCTGCTCTATTTCTTCTACAGGCTGAGTACTGTATTCTATGGATGTATCCAGACCTGTAAATTTAGTCCTAACAAGGGGACTGCTACAYGCAGATGACGTGGAACCAATCTGGTCAGGCACGCTCATCTTTTTAAAACTACCAACTGTAGAGTCCTCCAGCTGTCCTTTCGAGGAGCTTGAACTTGTTGAAATGCTCCCAAAGGAAGAACTTCTTTGGTTTCTGTTTGTAAAGCTGGATGATGAACTTCCAATAGGAATAGGAACAGGAACATAYGGTGTTGCCATCCTTCATGAAAACAAGCCCTCAGTTTTTGGTCCAGGAATTTAAGCTTCATTCGCTGTGTAAACCATGTTGGCTCTTGTTTTCAGGAACAATACCTGCARTTAAGGACAGAAAATACTGCTGTCATTTTTAAGTCAAAGCAACAGAGCTTTGGGAAAAAATCTGTATTAGATCTGAGATGGTAAATAGCAGTATTGATGGTAAAACATTTTCACAAAGAATCTGGCTCATATAAAATGGTGCTTTTAGGTTATATCTCAACYATTTGACAGACAGCTTTACAAGAGTTCTGTCTTCCACAGCTATTAAAATTAAAACAGCAAAGAGGTAAAGCAAGAATACAAAAGAGAAACTCTTTTGTCCTTTAAGAATTAAATGTCATTTGGTTTTATCCGAAGAGCCACCAATTTTTCTGGCATACAAAAAGAATTAGTTTCAGTGACTGTTTCATCTAAACAGTGCAGAAGGTTTTCTCAGAATTGGTTCTGTAAGACATCCACTGCAGACTATGCGAGCCAAACACACAGGCAACARTATACATGACATGAATCAAAAGACATGACAGTAAACAACTCAGGTGAAAACATACTTGCATATTACACATTCTCTGAAGTATAATGGATCTGTTTCTGAAGCAAAATGTTTTTTCAAAACAACCCTGTTGTATATAATGCTGCAGACATTTGTCACAAYGTAAAATGTGCACATTTTCTGGAGTCTGAATTGCAGCAATTAAGTTTTACAAGCATGCACAACAAAAGTAGGGTTGTTACAGCAGGTAGTTTTCMATTCCAGAAGATTAAAATGGAAAATAAAGTGTACAGAAAAAAAAGAAAGAAAAAAATTAGTATTTTTCTCTTCAACAAAAGCATTTCAAATGAGTCTTTTGTGTGCATGTGTATATATTCCTGGAAAAAAAAGCAAAGTAAAATTAAGATAGCAGTATCAAACTGCCAAAAAGCACCATCTCCTCATTTTAACAAAGTACCCAAAGAAGAGCCCTTACAAGATGCAAATTAAACGCCACCTCTTTGGATTAACAGGATTTGAGCCATGATCCATTTACCCRGGAATAAACTAATCAACCAGGAGGCTGCAGGAAGCTGTGAAATGGGAAACCGCCAACCTGATTCACACCAGACAATCAATCACCTACTGCAGTAAAACCAAATGAGATTCCTCAATTGTGAGTGTGAAGTGATGCTTTCCCTGTCTTGCTCTAAATTAATACTAGAGCACAGGAATAAAGACATAAATTTTAAATGAACCAGCATGAGGAAGACTGAAAAATTCTGTTGAACAAATTCCTTGAGTAAAGGAAAAACAAACTTAGTCAGCTACATCAGGAAGTTGTCATACACTGTCAGAAAACTCAGTTAACTTGACCAGAAGAACAATTTCAAACTGGGAATCATTTCTTAGGAATACCTCTGCTTCACTATGGAATGAGGCTGGACACTCAGCAGCATCTGAGGGAGCTGAATGCAGTATCATAAACCCCTGCTGACTCACTCAGCTGGTCAGGGATGGGATTTGAATTATCCARCAGCTTCTGTTGCAGCAGAGTCCTGTACTTGGCTGTGGGAGTGAAGCCACGTGTCAGACATCTGACCTGCTTCAGCCTCACTCCCTGTAAGAAAAGCAAGTCACACCTGTTCCGAGACAAGATGTTCTCCTGGAGCTACGCTAGATCAAAATTCCCTTTTTCACCCACATTTCAGTAAGAAAATCTATTTTCTGTCTCAAACAATAAGCTCTGCAATAATTTTTCTTTATGCAACGTGTGAAGCATTGTCTGATAAATTTTCTCTACCAATATTCTCTGAACAATATCTAAATGAAACACTAAAAAAGGCAACTAGTTTTTCACTTGCCACTTCAGTGACTCTTCCATACYACCAGCAGAAGGAATTGAGAGCATGCCTTTAAACAATGTCCCACCCAGCTACGTTATTGGGAGGTATAGGATTAAATTTCTGTAAGAACCTAAGTGAGGCTAAACTGCAAAAAATCAAACAATCTATATGTAAATAGTGATTATCCTCTGTTGCAGGACTGTGAACCTGRAGTGGAAAATAAACCCACATCTCAGGGGCTATCTGCTGAAGCTAACCTAGGAGTTAATGGAATTTTAAGATGCAAAAAAACCTTGTGCTGTTCATGACTTCATGAAAAGAACCAAACTAAACCTAAAACCCCACAATGACATTTTGACCAGTAACAATAGTTGTGAACAGTCTTTCCTAGAAGAACTTCTTCCTTTAAAGTGAAATGCCAGTCAAGAACTCACTATCTTGAGCTTGTTTACTTACTACACATTACTCTTAACTGCACACGGACTTCTGAGCAGCTGCACCAATCTGGCAAGCAAGAGAGCTCAACATAGCCCTCCCTGAGGATAAAGCCCTTGGTGTTGAGAGGCCAACATCTGCACGGTACGTGCTTCAGCAGCTTCCATTCCAGACCAGCCCTAATTCGGTACCACTGCCTGGACGCTTATCAGCAGCTGTTCTACACTAAGCCCGCTCCCAGGGTACATTTTCTGGTTTAGTCTCTTTTATTCTCTGCAAGGCCACCCCAAAWTGTGAGTCGATGAGTATTAAAGGTGATGATGACACTGTTTTCTTCTGAAGGCCATTCTTGACTCAATCTGACACAGTAAACACAACCACAGACAAATAAAAGGGGCTGATGCTACCTGTGTTACACAGATTCCTCTAACTTTAAAAAGTAACAGGAAAGTATTCTCTGTGTAACAGAAATGTCAGGTCAAGKGAGCAAATAGCACACTTAACTTGAATACTTTTTCATAAAAAAAGTTGAAAGAAATATACAAAAATATTACCTGACTCACAAACACATATATATTCCTAAATACATAYGTAAATCCATCTTCAACTGTAGAAGTATTACAATTTCCTGGTATGTAAAGTATTTCCAACAGGGTTCAAAATCAAATCAATGTGCACTTTATGAAGGCTACTAAATATTAGAAAAAAATACAATGCTCAAACAAGGGTCACAACCCTAAGAATCCAGACTTATCTATGAATATAGTTTACTGCCAATTCATGCAATAGAAGGAACTGAGAACAATTTCATTAAAAAAAAAGAATCCTTTTAGACAAACCAARTCACTCCCTACTTACCCTGGCGAAGCAAGGAGGGTTTGTGTGCTCAGTTTTCTCCCACCCCAGCTGCACAGAACCAGCAGAATCATTGCAGCACACCAACTTTAGCAACAAACCCCTCATKACACCAACGAGATACTCCAGACACTGCACTTTCTTGTCTAGCTATTGACTTGACTTTCTGCAAGAAATTTGCTTCCTGTTTGGGACATGTATTTTGTTTAGTTTGATTCCCAAGTGTGAGTTAAGAACGAAAAGAGAAGGAAGAGAACATTTGCTGGAAGGGCTGAACTGCAAGATCTGAAACAGGATAGGACAGTCCCGGGAACCCGGCCATCACATGCTACAAGAGCAGCATGACACCAACTTATCCTGGGGTTTACAGCAGCCACCTCCCTTTCTGCGGGAGAGGCAAACAGGCTGTAATAAAACCACTTAACAAGGGTTTGCCTGCAGCTTGCAGCTATCGCAGTTCCAAAGCTTTTTAAACTAATGGCTTGTATATTCAGTGAGAAAGATGTAAGCCACACGATTCCAGGATAATAGATTAGAAACAAAACAATCCGTACTTAACAGTTGTAATTGGATTTCRAAGACTTTTAGCTATGCAATACTATTTGTGATCTGGTTACATTTATTCTGCCTCTGTTTGGACAAGGCAGACAAGCTGATCTCTGATGTTTAGGGTTTAAGTGCTACTGAGGAAAGTCACCTAGAGAACGAGTGGAATATATAAACAAACAACTTTCAGACCTAGGTTTCATGATTTTGTAAAATAATAATTCTGTGCCGATTTCAGCCAAGTTACCTAACAACATTTTTTACCTGTTTATGGACTCAAAATGGGGGGGGGGGGGGGGCTATTTATCACACCTCACACACAGAGGAGTAACTCCTGCCCCGAAGAGTCTGTAACTAGAAACAGCCGCGGGTACCTCGCACCCGAACCCGCACGTCGGGGAGCGCCGYCTCTGGCGGTTCCGAACCCGAGCAGACCCAAACCAGACCGGCCRGCACCGCCGGGGCAGCGCCCGGCCCGGCCCCGCCGCCGAGGGGCCGCGCTCGGGGAGCGCCGCCGCCGCTTTACGTAACTCCAGGGGCGGCCCCGAGCCCGTGACACCGGCGAGGCCCGGGGAACCCTCTCGGTACCTCCGCCSGGCTGCGGGAACCGGCCGAGGAAACACCTGGAGACGCGGCCAGGCCCCGCCCCGGGGAACGGGGGCTTCCGTAGCTGTCGTCCCGCCCGAGCGGAACCGGACCGCGCGGTGCCACCGCCCGCCGCCGCCTCCCCACAGGTGCGCGGGAGCTGCGACAGCTGCGCGGAGGCGGCGGGGGCCGTTCTCGTCCGGCGCGGGACGGGCAGCGGCGAGGGCCTTCCCCGCACGGCCTGCCCGCTGCCTCAGTCCCTCCCTGCCCGCTCCCCTGATTGCCGGCGCTGCCGCCCTCTCACACGGCGGCCCCACTCACCTGCTCCCGCCGCGCGCGCCCCGCTCCGCCGCGCCACTGCCGGGCCCGCCCCGCGCGGGGGCGGAGCAGGAGGCGGGGCCTGCCCGAGCGGCGGGAGGGGCGGGGCCGCGCAGGGACTACAAAGACCGGCGTGCCCCGCCAGCTGACGCTGCTGTCGCTTTGCAGTGCGTGGTGCATTGTGGGGCTTGTAGTTATGTGTGGCCGTGTTGTCCTGCGCGGTGAGGTCGCCCTCTGAGGGTCGGCGCTGCCGCGCGGGGAGGGAAGGCGCGCAAGGGCCGGGGGTCTCGGCATTCCCGGTTCCTGGGCATAGGAAAATCCCCGGCCTCTGCCAAAGGGCACAGGAAAGCCAAAGCCTCTGAGGGCTCTTAGTGTGGTTTCAYGTGGCCCTGCCATAAAGCCCCGCTGAACTGCGAGTTGCGTGTTCAGGCCAGCGCGGCAGGAGTGGTTGTGGAGCGCCGTGTGAAATTTCACGGATCAGAGGGATCTGGGARTTTCCTGGGTGATGGGGGGTGGAAAGCACTGTTTGTTAATAGCGGTGGGAATAAATCAGTACTTCACAGTGACTTAGGGTGGGAATAGATCCGTTATCTCACAGTGACTTAGGGTACGTTAGCAGCAGTATGGTGCTGTGGAGAAGACGAACACAGCACAATTTTTGTTAAAAAGTACTCTTCATGCGTTTTACGTTCTTTATACATAATTTAAGAATGCAATACTCGTTCCCCGAGTGTTCATGGCTCTGGGAAAGACTGCATCTCTCGTTTGTGCTGCACAACTGCTTTGCTTGTTTATCATAAACTGCACACCTTTTGCATGGCCCRGGCACGCAAATGAGAGTAGAGCAGCTGTAAGGGGATCCAGGCTGTGCCTGCAAACACGGCAGGCCTGGGGCATTGCCCATTGCCCAGGGTAATTACTGCCCTGGGGCTACTGTTACCACCGGAGTGTGAGTCTTTCGTTGGGATTATATTCTTAGCATATTAGGGACTTTTTTTTTCTGTGCTTAGTGTGGTGGGTTTTTTTTTTTTTATTTTTTTTTTTATTTTTTTTTTTTTTCTTTTTTATGTTGTTTCACATTGGACTGTCTGGAATTAATTTTGAACTTAGTGATTTTTCTGGATGCTAGTCTTTCCGGAAGTAGTCTCAGATTTGGCAGGGCAGCTCGTATTCATCATGAGTAGAATTAATATATTCAAAAAGCATTGGTGAATGACTAGTTCAGAAGCCATGCAATGGGGAACTTTTTTGGATCCAATTCTATTTTAAATATGTAGCACTGGAAGGAGACAGTGCACTGTTTAAAATGCCATATTAAATCTGAGGAAATTGATTAAATTACATTTTGAAAATTGCACTACCAAACCAAATATGCTAAGTATATAATAACTTTAAACTTTGTTTCACTCAGGATGAAAATATTCCTTAACATAGAGCAGCAAAAAGAAAAAAAAAGTTAGAAACAAGAGAATTTTAATTTCCAGTTGTTCAGAACACTTTTTTTAATAGCAGTTAACAGTGTTTGATCATTACAATAATTTAGTTGCATATTCATGTTTGAATTGATTTAACTGTAAAGAGTTACTTATGAAGTTTGCTACCTATATAAAGCTCCTTTTTTAAAAAAAATGACGTGTTTTTTCACATCTAGAATCATTTGATAGTTAAAAGTGCATGTTTTTCAGCTTGCCAGTCTGCTTTCTTAACAGTTTGTGACATTATTTTATTATAGAGGTTAACACCAAATTTTTACCAGCCCCTTGATGATGGTGAGGTCAGTCTTCATGGCACTGTCGAGCGAGCAGGAGTCCTATCCCTTGCCCTTTGAAGAGAACAAGATCTGTTTAGTCACAGTGAGCAGGTATAGGAACAAGGCGTGAGGCTGACTTGTTTTGGCCATTTGGACATTCCAAGGAAGTCAGTGGGATTTTTGGCTGCTGAGGAATGTGGGCTCATTGCCTTCGTGTCACAAGGTTCTGTCTGCCCGCGAAATCATCAGGAATGATTGTTGGCTCACTGGCGGGAGAGAAGCTATGCGGGGCTAAGGTGARTTAAAATTGGGTCTGTGCTCTTCTRGTTTTCTCTTTGTAGTTGTTTTTCGTGTGTGCTCGGTCTGTGGCAATCCGGCTTGGAGAAAGAGCGGCTTTGCTCCGGCTGCTTGTGTCAGCAGAAAGGGCTGAGACTCGCATCGCAGGCGTGATGAGCCACCCTGTGGCAATACCCTGCAATTCGCCTGTATTGAGGCGAGAGGACGACAAAACGAGTTTCTGAATGTGTAAAACAGTGGAAATTATTTGCTGGCTGCTGAATGTGTAAAACAGTGGAAAGTATTTGCTGGCCTTTTTTTTTTCTTTTTTTTTTTCTTTTTGTTCCAGATGTCATGTGTGTTCTGCCTCCATTTGCTAGTTATTTGTTTTTCCAAAGAATTGGTGTGTATAAATAGGCCTGATCAAAATCTGTGCAGCCATTGTAGTCCTGTGTGCAAAACATGATTTTTGCTCATGCTGGCTGGCTCACTAGCTTAATTTAACCTTGGGCTTGCAGAATCAGGAAAGCCTATTAATGTAAGTCAGCTTTATGCAACCTCTGTGAACTTCCCAGCACTTTCTCTGCTGGGAAGGAGAATGCAGGATCTGCTAATTGTGTAATGCTGGTAGTTCAGCAATGCCACCTTCTGTTGTGAAAGAATAAAACCCAAGAAAATAATCCTATATGTGAGAAGGGTGAGATAATCTTATTGAATTAAATGCATCTTCTCTTGTTCTAGTTGAGTCATAATGTGATATGTTTTCAAAGTCCCACCTGCCCCCATGATCYTGTGAAACACTGAGGGTAGACTTTCAATCAGGTTATAGGATTTAGGTACTYAAATCTAATTGCACTTCAATTGGATGTAGGCACTTAAATTCCATTGTAGTTTAGAACACATGCATTCAATCCCATTATTTTCCAGTGGGATTTGGACCTTTCTCTGTAAGGATACTGTGAAATCTGTGACTTGGAGGATATTTGTTTTATGACAAAACAGCCAATTTTCTTTCTCAGCTGTAGAGCCTTCAGTGTTAGAAGTGATGGAGCTTCTTCTAAAGGCARTTCTTTAATTCCTTCCAAATTCTAAAAACTGCACAATTTTAGAAATGTATAGCTGGATGTTTTGAAAGTAGACTTAAGCATCGAAACTGGGAATTTTGTACTAGCAGGAGTTTCATGTGGGCATCCAGATCCTAAGTTGTGATCCTTGTGAATACTTTTAGCAGTTGCCCTGTCATTCTAATGTGTCCACTTCAGAGGGGTGTATCAGTGTGTGTGGATGTTGTATTTTAGTACTTCCTGTGCCTGTGTGATATGAGCACATGTTCAGAAGGACCTTGGTTTTTGAAAAGCTGAAAAACCACAACCTTTTTCACACATCCTTTGAGAGCTCCTGTCCTTGGGAGGTTGTGGTACCCCATTTCAGATATCCAGAAAAGACTTGGGGAGARGTAAGAGATCAGATTTGGATTCCATTGTGGGCTGGTTCTTTGCAGGTTTGGTTTGACTCTCTGTAATTCATTGCTCTGTGACTGACTGTGTTCAAGTTTCCTTTGAAATCCTTGTGGGGCACCTTGCTTGTGCAGTGTAGGCTCTTGGAAGCCTGCAGTCCTTGTTCAAAGTAGCATGCTGAGGACTGGGCTTTCCCAAAGTCCATTTTTATTAGCTGTAGATCTTTTTGGTCTCTAGCTCGGGTTTTGAATTTCAGACTTGACCCCTGACCCTGACTTCAGGTGTGGGAGACTGATTGCCTCTATGGCACCCAACTGATTACTCCCAGCCTGGTAACACCTGTATAATATCTTCTGATGCTTGTCATTAACCTTACTCATAATATCCTGTTACACCTAAGTTGGTACCAATGTGGTATAATGATAATGATCCATTTATGGAATAAAGGTAGACTTGATAGTCTTTTTGTGAAATAATGGGTTCAGCTRTTGTGTATTAGTCTGGGCAATTCACTGAGTTATGAATGGGACTAGACGGTTTTCTGTACAGGTATGCCTGCTGTGCTTCTCTCTTAGATGGGAGTCCTCTAGTAAGAAATCAGAAGCCTCTAAGGAGTTAAAAAAACTCTGCCTGCCAGAGGCTAGGTCTACTTTGAGTTATAAGGAATGTTTCTCTCAGGGATTGTATCTGGGTAGAGAAACTCATGGATGTTATGGCCAGAATTTTCAGAYGAATGAACTATAAATGTGAACTTTAAAATAATTTGAGTTATAACATTTGGTTCTGGCCAGTTGCAGTTATTGAAATTACTAGAAAACTGTGTCCTTCTCTCTTCCTTCTTATCCTTACCATTAGCATTTTTGGCCCCTGTCCTGGCTGGTATATCTTGCTTCAGCTTTAAAATGCATGAGTAGTTTTGATCACCAACTGCTAATAAGGATGTGTCATTAATMAATAGAATCATAGAACCATCAATTTTAGAAGAGACCTTCAAAATTATCCAGTCCTGCCATCCACCTAACTCCAAACTGGATCATCCATCACCAGATCCAGACRCTTCTTGAACACCTCCAGGGATAGTGACTCCTCCTCCTCCCCTGAGCAGCCTACTCTGGTGCCTGACTACCTTAACAGTGGAAGAAATTTTTCTAGTATCTAATCTGAATCTCCCATCTCAGCTTAAGGCAGTTCCCTCTGTTCTTCTCACTCCAGGTGTGGTAGAGGAGACTGGCCCCCACCTCACCACAGCTTCCTTTCAGGGAGTCATAGAGAGGGCTGAGGTGCCCCTTGAGCCTTCTTGAGACTGAACAAATGCAGCTCCCTTAGCTGCTTCTCATAATGCTCATTTCCTAGACTCTTCATGAGCCTTGCTGCCCTTTGCTGGACACACTCCAGCATCTCAATGTCTTTTTTTTGAAGTGAGGGGCCCAGAACTGGACACAGCACTTCAGGTGCAGCCTCACCAATGCCAAGTACATGCAAACACTCATCTGCAAATGGAAAGCTGGAATTGTTCAGCCTGGAGAAGAGCAGGTTCAAGATGATGTCTGGCCCATGTGCAGAAATACTTGATGGGAGTGTGCAAAGAAGTTGGAGCCAGGGTTTTCTCAGTGGCTCGCAGTGACAGGAAATGAGTCAGAGGGCACAAATGGAAATAGAAAAAATTCCATCTGAACAGAAGAAAGCACATTTTTATTGTGAGGGTGATCAAACACTGGAATAGATTGTCCAGAGAAGCAGTTGCTTGATGATATTTAAAACCTGACTGGACACAGCCTTGAGCTACTTGCTCTAGCTGACCCTTCTTTTAAGCAGGGGCTGGACTAGATGATTTTGAGGAGTTCCTTTCATCAGCAACCCTTCTGTGATTTTGTGAGCTTAGAGACCCTCCATCCTGCTGTTGCTGAAGAACAAAAAGGTACCAGCACCATTTCTATTTCTGTTTTCTTAAAAGCATCTATTCTTCAAAGAGTATGGGAGAAAAAATTGTTCTCATTTGCTGTTGTGTCATGAAATAAAATTTGACTTGTGGCAAGTTGACAAGCAATCTTTAAATGTACTTTCTGATACTTTTTTTTTTCTGAATAAAGTACTTTTTTCTTGCCTTCTTTTTTTTCTTCCCTGTAATCATTTTGAAAAGACCATTGTAAGGAAAACCCAGGGAGCATGGAATAAGGAATTGTTGTTAATTTAGTAGACCACATATTTTCTTTTCAATCTAAATAAAAGTATTGTGCCATGGATTACAGGCATTTAGATTGAGGAGTCATATTCATATACAATAATGAATTCTTTACATGTCTGTGAAGCTTCAAGTTTAAAAATAGTTAGTTTGCTCTTAGCTAAAAGTAGTGATTTTAAATGGTCTTGGTTTTACAGCATTGAACCATTTGCTTGCTTTCACTGCAGGGAAGAGGTGGTTCTTTCCCAGTAATACCCTTTTGGATGCAATGGTACCCTGGGTTTTAATGGGAYGTGACAAAGCTTCTGGTCCTTTGATACAGCTTTTCTTGAAGGTTTTTGTTTTCCTTCCAAATGCTCTACAGCTTACTGTTTGGACAGTACAGTGTATTTTAGTATTGATTTGTGACAGTCTGAAAAGTATTTCTTTTCTCTGTGGGGTRAGGAGAAGAAACTTGGTCTTATTAAAACACGAGCGGACACACAAGTGGGACAGACTGTTAATTGTTTCCAGTGTTTCTCTGTGACCTTGGACAAATCACTTAAATTTCACTTTATTGTCGATTACCAGGTTTTGCTATAGGCTCATTCAGCAAATGAACAAAGTTGCAGTGAATATAATCTTCTAAATCTGAAAGGCATCGCTATTACTTGTGCAACACTGTGTTCTGAATTTAAAGTGATGCTTGTCTTTCCTGCACAACACAGCTCTGTTACAATGCGTTCCTTTTGCCCAAAATCACTAATACAGCCCTACAAAGGACAGAGTTCTTTAACTGTGTCCTGTGCACAAAGGTTATAAGTTTCATTGTTTTTTAACAATAACACAGAAGCCTTTCCATTTATTTCCAAAGTTCAAATAGCTGCAGTGGTGTGAAACAGCTTTGTCTAGGAGAAACATGTGTTGCATTGATATGGAAATGAGCACACCCTGYGCTTCAGTAAGTGCCAGGGTGGCAATGATCAGTACTGCCACACTTAAGTAAGCTTCTGCGTTGTGCTCTGTTCAGCCAGCCAAAATTCTAGCAGCTTTACTTTCTGTGCTAGAAGTAGAGTTTGAAATAATACTGCTATACCTGACATCCACACATGTAAAGTTGGATAGAATCATACTCTTATCTTTCTCTTGTGAAGTAGCAATATGGAATTAGTTTTAGATGAGTATTATACAATAGTGTACTTAATTTATTGTAAAAAAGCCTGCAGATAATTTGGACTTCTGGCTTTGAAGAAGAACAGATTCTCTTACTCAGAAGAACTTTGCTTTCTATTGTTTTCTGTTTATTTAGCCTTTTGGTCTCTTTCTATTYCTACCTTTCTTTGTGAATTGCAATTAAAGGATATGTTGCACGCTSACATGTTAATTAAGTATTAACATTTGCAGGTTATTGTAGGGCTGGAGGCTACTGTTTAGTGGTTATTGTTCTTGTTATCTTGAAGAGCACACAGGTGTGCTAAACATTTGCAGTGACATTGAAAAACATSATTAGTTTCTGGATGGATTTGTAACTTTATATTGAACAGGAAGAAACAAGTGATGATAAAAACCATTTCAGACAAGCTGATAAGAGAGAGCAAGGGTTATCACAGGAAGATCAATCATTTATTTCCCTGAGGCCTTGACATAGAATTTATTATCAGACAATATTTATTTATGATGGATGATTACATGGAGCAGACTTTTCTTAGGAGAGACGAGCTCTAGGGGGAACGCCTTAGCAGCTCTCAGCTGTGTCAAGTCTCGCTGAGGAGTAAGGGTAGGAAACCTCCAATCACAGAAACTGTGAGGCAAGGCTTCCTCTCAGTGTTTTCTGCACCCCTTGTCTTGCTGTCATCTGGACATGGTTCCAGGGTCTGGAATGCCAATACCTTCCTTCTGAACTGCCTACATGCCTAGTTTCCCARTGAGTGTAAGGGTATGGGAGGGAAGCAGAAGTTGGGTCCCAGGTTGCTGGTAGGATACAGCCATGTCTCACACCAAGACTGGGGAGAAGAGCCGTGGTTACCACATTTGAGAGGTAGTAGTGGTAGTTTCACCTAGGAACATAGACACAGCTGATTACTGGCATATTGCAGCATTCCCCAAAACTCAATAATTTTAAATGAAGGGGAAAATTGGACAWTTGTATGAGTGAATAATATCCTTTATGTGCTCATGAGGAAGGCAGTTGTTAGGATGCCTTTTGGATGAAAACATTGYTGTGGCTGGATGTAATGGGAAGGACTGGTGTTGCAAGTGTAGGGTGAGGTGGCAGAAAACAAGAACAAGAGTGGCTGTAAGAAAGGTAAGCAATGTTAGATGGAGATTTGCTGTCAGAACTGTCTCAGGCATTTCAAAGGAGACGTGATGGAACAAAGCCAATATTAGAACGATCAGGTCTTAATCAGAAACCAATATTGCCTTTCACCACTACAGGCACTAATACCCACATCCCCACAAATGCATACTATTRGCATGATTGAAGAAAACCTCTTATTTTTGATGGTGTTACTTTTGTAAGTGTTCCTAAATGGTCTCATTCTCACTCACTGTATGATAGTGAAGTTTCAGTGTGAAGACCTTGATTTATTAGGYCCACAATTGACACTGAAAATTGTTTTAATCTTTTAATTAAGGTATGAAAAAAAAGAAAAGTAGTTGGAAAATTTGAGGTATAATTTAGGTGGTATTTTTAAAGATATATTTAAAAATAAAATCTGTAAAAATAGGCAATACAGTAAAAAGAAAGAAGTTTTAGTTTAATTGGCATCCTCTAATTGCTTTCCTTTGTATATAAAAAGGTTTTAGAAGGGAGTTCTAGTTAAACTATATTATAGGTAGAATTGTAGACTTTGTCAAATGTCTTTTTTTGGAAAAAGAAAATGTACTTGGAATGGATTAAAGCTTCTGTTTTCCCTAAGTTTATGCTCTGATACCATTTTGCTGGGAACCAAACAAGACAAATAGACATAAAAGGGAAGAGAACAACAAAAGCTGATGTTGCACTTTTTATTGYTGATGCTGATTTTTGTCTTTCAGCCTCATGAATTAGAACGGCAGGTACATTATGCCATTGCTGCATGCTGCTCAAAACCCAGGCCAACCTGCATCAACCACCTTTCAGGGCATGGGTTGACAATGAAACAAAAAGAGATTCTGTCTTGGTTGGCTAAAACAGATTTCCACCAAAAAGAAAAAGTGAAATTGGGAAGAACAAAAATAAGCCACAGTGAGAAAAGAAAAGAGGAAATGTTACATATAGGACCCAAATGCTGTTTTCTGGATGRTGTTGCAGGTTAATCTAAAGAGCAGTGAACAATTTGGGACAAAGGAAGCTGGCCTTTTCTTACTCTGTACAATGTAGAATATAGGATTTTACACCACAAGGCTCCTTGCCTGGTATTAAATGGAGCTTCTTTGGTGTGAAATGAATTTTGTGCTGTAATTTRAATGTAGCAATCTGACTATTGTGCAAGAGAGATGGTTGACAAGAAGCATAAATAATAACCTTACTATTTCTTTCTGACATGTAGATCATGCTGCACATTAGATGATGAAGATCTTTCTGTCCTTTGATATCCTGTGCTCTCACAACAAATTATTGTACATCGAAGAAATGAGCTCTGAGTCAAAATGATAGTAAAAGTGATGAGCTAGAAAATAATGTAAAGAGGTAGTACCTATGAAATTACTGCAAATGTCTGAAGAAATGGGGTAAAGGAAATTTCTCACAAAGCTGTTCAAATAACTTAAGCTGCTGTCTGAAAAATAAATAATCTGGGATATGACTATTAAAAATGAAATGTGATTAGAAGCTAAAATTTTTAGTGCACTCTATCTGATACTGCATTAGAAGCCATCTTTCCTTAATCTCCTTCCCTGATGAAAGTTTTAGAAAGATTGTTGTGGGGGCAAGTAGAGGGCAAAAAGATTGCCGATATCATAAAGCATCCTTCTTATCTAAATCATTAGTCCTTTTCCGCCATATCAATAGTGGCTTGAAGTTGTCYTCTCCAGGAGATTATTCAGTGGTCTATTTGGTATGAATTGATTGTTTTGTTCTCATTCCTGTTAGATATTTACGTTTTAAAAAAAGATTGCTTGGAATGATAGCACCCAACTGATATGAAGGAATAAGCAGTGATTGAGGATTCATTGCACAAATTGTAGTTAACATGTCAGACAGTCCTTTTAGGAAAAAGTTAAGTGAGTGATGTAGAGTGGTGGGAAAACTTGTCCTTTTTGCTGACTGGTTTCTTGTGCCATCTGGCCTACTGTCACATCTTTCCTACCCACTCAGGAACAAGGCTTCTTACCTTTGTTTAGCCATCTAAAGAAATTATGTTCAAAGTGGATATCCCTAGTAGCCTGTACTAAACAAAAGCATTTTCAGAGGACTTCAGTTTTTCTGAGATAACCTTTCTTTGAGATTCTTTTTGGATCATTTTTTTGAGATTCTTTTTGGATCATTTTGCATAGGTTTCCATGTACATAAATGTTGAACTCCAGTTCATCCATGGCTGGGTCTCAGTTTTGAATGTATGGCCAGAAAGGAAATGTATGCAAGAACTCTCAAGGAAAATGACATATGGGTTAAACTTTTCCATGACAGCTACAAGATTAAGAGCAGAGATGAACASAAGATGTATTATGTATTCTGGGGGATACTCTTCCTGTTAAAAAAAGAAAAGCAAAAGAAGAGACTRTGACCTTTTAGTGAATTTTAAATATTCATACTGAAAAAGTTAGTGATGAAACTCACTCTGAAGGCAGAAAGCAGTGTTTCCTGTTACTTAAGAGCATGGACTTTCCATGACCTCCTGCAGTGAAAAGCTTGGCTGTAATAACTTTTCTTTCAGGGGCCTCAAATTAGTAGTTGAGGTGTCTGCTTCAGTTCTGGAGTCAAGAAAATGGGAAAAGCAGTACTTTCTATCTCYCTCAGAAAATGTTACTTAAGAATTCAGTGTTGAATTACAGGTCAACAGTGGTAGGTATGTGCTGTATGTGTTCRAAGGCCCAGACTAGCACCAAGATCTCTTGAAGTGGGTGTTACAGACCTAGATACCTAACTATCACATTTCTATCGGCCAAGATAGAAAATTTTCAGCTGCTGCTTTTGACCCTTCCCTTGTGCTTTCTTTTTTGCCTTAATTTTTCTTTTTTTATTTTTTCATTTTCAGAGGGAAAAGACAGAGGAGAAGGGTTACTCTGAGCTGTGCTCTTGGTTTCATATTTGGATGTTATGGGAAATTGAAGAACAAATTATTGCCATATTTTGTTAAAGATCCATGTGTCTGGACCAGCTTTTTGTTCTAGAGCCAGTGCTGCTAATGAGGAAAGAGGTAACTAACCATAACATGATTGATTTCTGGGTGAAGGTCCATCTTTGCCTCTACCCCTAGCAGCCGTATGTATTTTCTGTATTGCAGAGAATTCACATTTTATGTATTGAAAGAGTATTATATAGCCTGTCCACTAGCAGGACTTAGGGAACATGCTGGTGAAGACCAACCAACAGATTAGCACTCTTTCTTTARGACCACATCCATCCTTTTTTATTAAATGTACCCAGACAGGTGAGTTTCTTTGATTATACTTATTTTACTGCTTCTATTGCCTTGAAGTCTGAATTGTGATCACTTAGATAAATGCACTGAAACACTCTCTGTTCCCACTTTGGCTTCCTGAAATAGCTCATTATATTTTTCAGTGAGATACTGTTTTGCAATTTGCAGCATCAGTCTCAATTGTGTGAATCTCTACACATAYCTCAGCAACCTCTTCAGGAGCAATGGGTAGGGGTGCCATTTCCTTCTGCTTTCCAACAGTGCAAGAATAATGCTCTCACAAAGCTGTGTGAAATTAGAAGACTATCTTTTTCTGTGCTGACTTCCTATTGTCATGTGTGATTTTAAGTCAGTGTGGTTAAAGAAAAGGATGAGGCATCCCAGCTTTCTGGGTGGTCTGAAAAAAATCTGTTATCCCCCCTCAGGTTTTTCCACAAACATACTTGAGCTTTCCTTTAAGCCTCATATCTGAATTTGAGAATCCCCATAAAGGAAAGGAAGATTCAAGAAGTCTCTGAATGCAAATTTTAAAAGCTGGAAATAGGACTAATGGAATCTCAGTGGGTATCCCGAAAAGATAATGTAGTGATAGGTGCTGAATAGAGCATGCTGTGTGATTTACTGATAAATGCTGGGATATTTACTTAGATGTAGGATCAACCCCACTGAGAGCAGATCAATAATTCAAGCACTTCTCCTGGGTGACAAAACTGCTGTCTTCCTGAAGCTGAGTCAGTGCTGAAAGGTGTAACAAGCTACCTTGTATGTTTTCAACAAGATTTTTAAAATAAAAGGCAATAAATTTCTTATCTATTTTATAAAGTCATAAAAGAGGAACAGTGTGTAATAAATTGTCCATCATTTATTTTCAAAAAAGGTTTCTAATGGAGAATTAGCACTAATCATCACTGAATTTAATCACAGTGGGGAAAAAGTTGACAATTTTCCAAAACCTTTAGGTCTTGTTCATAGTTATTTAACACTTTAGATTTCTATATCACCTGTAGTGTCTCCACTTCTTTTTTAAAATTACTTCCGTTATGAGCTATAGGTGTTTATAGGCAAAATTTTGAATCTTGACTAACTAGTCCCACTTACAGAACAAATTTCTCCTTTTTGCTACAAAAAATACGGCGTCATGTTAGGAATGTATAGGAATGTTAGGAATGTATATTGCTGTCTTTAATCTCTTTCTCCATATCGGCCTATCTTAGCATTTTCCTGTTCAGCAGAAAAAGTTTTGAGATTTTAGAGAGTTTGGGGTGTTTTTTTTGTTGCTAGTCTCATTCTAATTTTATCCCCATTTAATTGCAAATACTGTCTGCTTGCTTAGTTTAAAACTCTTCTGGTTCTTGATTGCATTTGCTATGATCTTTAGCTATGTTTACAGTTAAGTATAGTCTGACAAATTTGTTGTTTCTATTTTTGCCTGCTTTCTTTTCTAACCCTTAAAACAAAAGCAAAGCAGAATTTACCTGATCTTTAGTGTAGGTTAACATCCCCAAAAGGAAAAAGACATTGTTAAATAAATGGGTCATATTGGTTTTGAGAAAACTGTCTTCTATTTCTACTTAATTTGCTTCAATATGTTTGAATCCATTAAGTTTTTTCCATTGGGAAAAAACCCAAAAACTTTGTTTATTGAAGAGTAAATATACTGACACATGTAAGTTTGCATTTGATACAATTGAATGCTCTTTACTTTTTATCCTCCATGCAGAGGATGCTTCCAAGGATCATGACAGTAAAAACTTGGCACCAGTCAAGTACATGAAATTGACTGGTTTACTTTTAAAAAGTCTTTAAAGATTTCTCTAGACACTTCTGTACGTGTTTCTGCAGGCTGAAAAGACTTCTGTTCTCAGAAACTCTCTGTAATGGACTGAGACATCAGGGCTTTTTAGCGCTGATAAAATAACACYCTGTCAAATACTTGATGATGGAGGGAAGGTAAGTTGATCACTCAGTTGACTGACAAAATCACATTCTTAAGATTTCAGGGTAGAGGGAAAATGCTGCTTTTGTTAATGCTTTCTCTCACCTTAAGGTGCCAAGAAGTCAGGTGATATGAAACAAATTTTTTTAGGAGATATTTTTTTGCCCAAAGCCACTTTTACATTTCTGCCTTTCACTTAGTTCATGCTTAACTCTTTTAACCTAATCTTTGGTAGAACACAAGCTAATTTCCTTCAGAGCGAGTTTCTCAGGTGGCGCTTACTTTTTTTGAATGACAGCTTTCTCATGCTGAGTTTTGAGCTGTGCTTCTTTGGGCCCCAGTCATATCTCAATGCTTATGATAGACTTTTATAAAGTTTGTAATAGAAAGCATAAGGAAAGCTTTTGTGGTCTCAGTGACTCCCACTGGTGGTCTAAGATTTGCAGTTGCTGCTGTTGTAGAGCATTTYTGTTCCCCTCTGTCTCTGCGAGGATCTACACCTGCACATTTGAACC
The DNA here is from genome assembly GCA_014549065.1 of Cardinalis cardinalis. Lineage (NCBI taxonomy): Eukaryota > Metazoa > Chordata > Aves > Passeriformes > Cardinalidae > Cardinalis > Cardinalis cardinalis. Next base: position 18,267,404 of record JACDOX010000001.1, read on the forward strand.
TCTGATAAAGGGGTGGAGCACTGACTTGGGTTCCTTTTATTCCTGTTATTTAGCCATGTACACCCATCAGTCACTTGTGGTCTGTCTGCTGTGCACAGGAACACCACCTGTGCCCATCGTTCACACTCTGTGCCTTGCTAATGACTGTGCAGTATGCATGCACAGTGCTGGTTTTAATCTGACAGTTGCAACCATTTCAAGGTCCTTTTGTACTGCCAGAGCAGTGCAAACAGACAGTGATGGTGTGTATTCTACAGGTTAAGCACCCTCTAAATAGGAACGGTTCTGTCACCTGACTCATTTCAGGTAAAAGTGCTTGTAGGGTCAGTGTATTTTTTTACATAACAAAGTGCTGTTTATATGTGAAGGGGTGACAAAATTGTGTTGCTTGTGCTTGAGCCCAGTGTTAGGATATTAACTCACTCTGCTATGGAAGAAGAGCTGTCATAAAAGAAATGTTTGATTCTGGGAGAGAAAGAACAAGTCAGTAGGATAACGCACCTTGAGGAACACAAGCAGTAATTATACTTCATTATTTGTCAATATTCCCCTCCTGTAATGTAGAGTTGTGTTGGCAAAATTGCTTGCAGAGCTCGGGATTAGCTCTAGTGGGTTGCTGGCATCCAAGTAAACTGGATGGCTTAACTAATGAGAACTGAGTGTGATTGGTAGCAGGCAAACAGAAGGCAATTTGGTCAAAATGCCTTCTATTATATTTTCAAGGATGTTCCCCATAGAAGAAAACATTGCTTTGAAATGTATTTGTTGAGAAGAAGTTGCATCTACAGGGCTTATATTACCTCTGAAAACTCTAGACTCAAAGTTTGAGAGGAATCTCTATGCATAAGAGACTCCTCATCTATAAGCTACATTTTCCTAGCATGCATAATTCTAAATATTGAGTGATGGAAATGACTAAGGGCATTTGAAGAGTGAGACATTGAGGAGTGTTGTCATATTATATTAGTTATGGGTAATAGCTGCTGACTTTGGAACAGTGATATGAAAATTAGACCACTTCAGAAGCTCAATTTGGAGCTGGAGAGAGTCATGCAAGGTGACAGATCTGTACCGATGTAGGAAATGTCTTGGAGGCAGATAACTGCTGTTTCATGCATAAGTAGTCAGAGTCCCAATATTTTTTCTATGCAAATCAATGTCAAAATTCAGGTTAACCTGATTGGGATCATCTCCTTGCAGGAAAGGATTTTCTGTTGCTACATCACAAGTAAGAGTTATAATTGCATTTTAGATGGAGAAAAGTTATGAATTCCATCATTTACATAATATGTTGAATCTAGCGGCCCTAGGAAAGTTCTTAATATCAGTTAATGTCTGTATAGAACAATTCTTGTACAGAGGAACAAATGAGGAAGGTGCTCTTCTGTGAATTTAAGAAGGCAATTTGAATTGGTATGCATGGTGTGCATTTGTGCTGATCCTGCATTATGCATTTCTCATAGATGTATCACTAACTCGCCTTACATTTGGTGAGACTACTTTGAACATTCCAGCAAACTGCTTGCTCATCTTTGGTAGTTTGCCTAAAACAGTGTGATCTCCATAGCTAATGATGCTTAAGGTTTTTTTGTTGAAGATCATCCCTCATCTACATGGSGTCACCTTTGCCATTTCTGAAGAAAGACTCCCACAAAAGAAGGGTGTTCAGGAGACATTGGCAGAGACCTGCAATATGTCTCAGGGAGGAAGGAAGATTCTCTCTAATCTGTGCTATAAGTAATAAAAGGTGGCCAGGCAAATAATTTTTCTTCTCTGGAAAAGTTCAAATAAACCGTAAGGGAGATATTATGAACTCATCCAGCATATAAAAACCCTCATGTTCTTGTTCATTCTCAAGTTGACAATAAAGAATTTATTTTGTGTCTTGCATATATATCATTTTTGGATGTCAGAAGTATTGCTTTCTGTTATCATTTTGAAAGATTTTCTGGTAACACCCTCACGTCTTCCAATGAAGATATGTATTATACCAGGAAAAGAATTCTTTTGCTATCATAATATAATCTGTATTTTAGAATGGAATTAACTGTATTCACAAAAAACTCTTTTTAACATCTGGTTATCTAGATTAGGAGTGTTGCCAATGTAAACATAATTTTCAATTGGGAAAATTTTATAGATAGAGAATTACCATGGACTATGTAGTGGCTTCCTGAACACAATAAAGTATGTCAGTACTAAGATGTGCATAAACTCTGTCTAGTTTGGAAGAAGTATGTGTTGCAGTGAGGCTGCTTTAGTAGGTTGTTTTGCTCAATACAGAACACTCAATGGTCATGGCAAATACATAATTTCAAAGTTACTTCCCCTGATTTTTCTCAATCTTTTACCTCATTCACCTTTCCAAACAATGAGACACCTATTACAAGAATGGATCTAGTGTTATTACCAAAATTAGTCCTTAGCTGATAAATCCAAACATTAATACAATTTTTTGACCAATGAAAATTATAGAAATGCTTTTCTGGATGTGCTCTTTCAAAGTAATTTCTTTGCTGCTTTGTTCCAGTGCCACTTTTTGCTTTTGTAAAACCTGATTTTCTTTAAGTGGTCTGACAGAAAAAATATGTGGGCTGCTCTTTTGTTCACATTATTTTAGGATTAAAATGGGAATGTTGTGTTTTAGTGTGCTATCAAGTATTTACAGGGATATGCATCTGTGACTATTAGCCTTTTTTAAGAATGTAAAAGGAAGCAAAACCAGAAAAATGAATAAACTTTGAATACATGAATTCCTATTGTTATGTCTTGTATATAGCTCCATTCTCTAAGTAGTAAGGGTCATGCTGATTATAAGTACACAAGAACTGTGCAATTTTTGGTACTTAAAGTAAGGTTTGATTTTGTGTCTTTAGACAGTTCTAGCCCCTATTTATTTATATTTCAAGCAAAGTATAATATACGTAAAACTCAGAAATAAAAATGGAGCATAATATGCACTGAAGCTGTATCCATTATATGATGGTAGGTGTTGGTTATGACAAGATTAATTGTATTATTACCTGGCCTACTTTTTGTGTAATTTCTGTATTAATTTTCATAATCGTTCCTTTTTTAAGTGTTTGTCTAAAAGGGGCTTCAGAGATGAAATAGTGGGGAGAATATTTTCTTTTCAAAGCAAAAAAATGGCTTTTCTCCTAGAAAGTGCTACTGGTCTATTTAAATTTCTCTTTTGATATCTCTGGGGTAGATGGGTTAAACTGCAGCAAATCTTTAGTTTATACTGTTTTGCATATTTAATTATGTCTGTTCCCTGACAGACAATAAGAACCTTAACATTACCAGTTCTGCAGTCTAAAGTTATTTATTGCATTTTTTTTTCACAAATGAATGCAATGATAGTACAATGAAGCTTCTTTTATGGAATCAGGTTGTTGATTTTTGCCATCATTTGAGAAACTTGAAAACAATAGGAAACTCTTGAATTTGGTGCATTTGCATGTACTTGGAGAAAGTACTTTTAAATAGGACAGCACTGTATCATTTTAAAGCACTGAAGAGGAAGTAATACAAAATCAACCAGGAGGATAATCTCTGACATTTACAAATATTTGTAATGGCATTAGTTCCAAATAAGTTAGCTGAGGCAATTTGAACCTGTAGACCTGAACAAATAAATAAACATGGCTTGCCATAAGCTTTTTCAGAGATGTACCGATATTGCTGTGAGGCTTTGTGTATCCAAATAAGTAAGGAGGTCTAGCAGATTTCTCTTCAGAAGGGGCTTCCTTCAGTCAAGACACTGTCTGCTTTATTAGGAAGCATTTCACAGGTAAAAATGTTATGTCACAGAATTTCTGGGCTTTCTGGAATTTGTGCTGCAGTGTTTTAGAGCTGGTCTAAAACTAATGGGTTTACTAAAGACTTGGAGACAGGGCTTAGAAATTAGTTTTAATGAAATGTCCCACATTGGCAGGTCTGGCAATAATTTTCCTTGCTTGCCCATGAAATGACTTTGTTCTTTATGCTGCTCAGTGCAGTGGTTAGAATGTGCTGCCAGTGGGCCAGACCTTGCACTTGATCCCAAACTGACTTTGCCAAATTCACTGAGCCCAAGCCAATGCTGAAGCAGTTTCCCACAGCTCTGAGGAGTGCAGGAGAATACTGAGCTATGTAAATTTTTAGCATGAGCTGAGTGTTCACTTAGGAAGGAGAGCTAAGCATGAGTGTGTCTGCTTTTGCTTAGCATTTGTCCTCTGCCAGAAGGCCAATGGCATGCTGGCCTGTATCAGGAATAGTGTGGCCAGCAGGACCAGAAGAGTGATTCTTCTACTATACTCAGCCCTGGTGAGGCCACACCTTGAGTCCTGCATCCAGTTCTGGGCTCCTAAATTTAGGGAGAGTGTTGAGGTTTTGTATCATGTCCAGAGAAGGATGATGGAGCTGGTGAAGGGTCTGGAACACAAGTCCTGTGAGAAATGGCTGAGGGAGCTGTGGGTCTTCAGCCTGGAGGAAAGGACGCTCAGGGGAGACCTTATCACTCTCTACAACTGTGTGAAAGGAGGTTGTAACCCATAGGGGTCAGTTTCCCCTGCCTGGCAACCACCAATAGGACAACAGGACGTAGTCTTAAGCTGTACCAGGGGAAGTTTAGGTTGGACATTAGGAAAAAGTTTTTCACCGAAGGAGTGATTGGGCATTGGAATGGGCTGCTCAGGGAGCTGGTGGAGTCATCATCTCTGCAGGTGTTTAAGAAAAGACTGGATGTGGCTCTTAGTGCCATGGTCTAGTTGACATGGTGGTGTTATGTCACTTAGGTTGGACTAGATGGTTTTCCAGCCTAGTTGATTCTGTGTGAGTCAGGAGTCTGAGGGCCAAAGGAGTTTGAAGACCAACCAGCAGACATTGCAACAAGTCATGCTCAGAGACTCAAGTGTGCTGTGTGGAGCTGACCACTAGCAGAGACCCTTCACAGAACAATATGCATCAGGGTCCCAAGTCCCTGCATCGGCTGTGTTCCTATAACCTCTAGCCCTCCAAACTCAGCTCCAAAACCTAAATATTTGCCCTGAGAACCATCTAAGATTTAAATTAACCTGATGTGGTGTTCAAAACTAGAAGCTTGATTTAAAAGTAGGGAATTTACAGAAGCACAGCTGAGAGTTAAATTTGTCTTGTGAAGCCTTTATTTCTGGTAGTAATGTTTAAGATGGAAAAAACCCAGCTTGACTTCCTGTTCCCCAGAGTGAATTTGTGGGCCTGGGATTTAGAAGAAAAAGTAATTTTGCTGGTATATTGAGATATTTAACCTGCAAATCTATAAGAAGACAAAAATGCAATTCTCACAATGCTTTGGTTGCATTTATTTAGAGGAAAACCACATTTAGAAACTACAAACAGTGCTAAATGCCAATTGTAAGATGCATGCTTTAGTGCCGATTTCCTGCTGCCATCTGTTCTGTAACACAAAGGCAGTCTCAGTTTCTGGGTCAGAAACAAGGCTCTGGTGGTAACTTTGTACTTGGAGGATGTCATGTGCTTTAAACCAATTCACTCCTGTGGTTCTGTGCAGTAGGAGGTCGTCTGAGAAGTTTAAGATAACCCAGGACAATTTAAATCACAGTTTTAGCAAGGGTCTGTTAGTTTTAAGCACTAGCATAATTTGGCTGAGGACTATGTGTAGATTGATTCTCCAAACATTAGTGCACATCTCAGTAGGACCTGGAGGCTTCTTGGAAATGGTTTTATGTTTATTCTTTTTCAAGACTCCTTTATAAAACTTTCTAACTGGGTGATACTTTCTGGTTTATACCAAACTTTTGTAATGGTGAAATTTAGAGTACAGGATGATCATCCATCCTATCTGTAACTGCAACTACAGCCTCTTGGAATATAAATCAGTTGTCCCATTTTCTATATTATTGTTTTAATGAATAACAGCTTTTTGTAAAAGATGGCACACAAGTAATACTCTGAGTTAACAGCATACTATATATTCAATATTTTTACAATTGAATTTTTATAGGTACCTGAAAGGGCAAATTATTCCATTGCCACAGTGTGTGCTTTAATTGTTTTGTGTCTATGGGGTTTGTAGGAGCTGAAAGACTCACTTCTTGTTACCAATTTTCTGAAATTACTCTTCTGGCCTATTTTTTGTCCTGTTTTTTTGTTCTTTTTCCAAATAAAGTTCATATATTCTTCATGAAATAAAAAAGATACTATCACCTAAGCATTTTCATTTGCTGGAGTACTGCTGTATCAGGTTTAGTTCGGGTTGTTTAGAAGAAAACCAGGAGATCAATATTTACAAATATCACCACTTTGGAAATGAATTTTGAATATTTTAAGTAAGGGTGTAAATGTCTTGAAATTGGCATAAGAAAAGCCACCAGCATTGAATGAGGATGTAGTCTTCCTAATGTGAAGTCTTCCTCTCTCTACTGGCAGCCTGGGGAATGGAGCATCCCCAGCGTGGGTTGGAGTTCACTCCCACTGGGACGTTTCATCTGAGAATAAAGGAAACCCACAGAACACACAGGGTGGTCCTAATTTCCAGTCTGGTGTTGGAATTGTCACCCATCTTCTACAAGAGTCAGAGAACACTGAAAGTCAACACCTACTACACAAGAATCAAGGGAAACTGAGATTTCAGGCCCTGTTCCTGGGGAGTGGCACGTGATTTGCTTGGCCGGATTGCCAGATAAGCACAGGTCTGCTTCCCAGGGAATGGGCTGCACTGATCCATTTCCCTTCATCTGTGGAATGAGTGGGATTCTTGGGAGCCCCTCTGCATGTCCCTGCCTGTCCCTGCCTGTCACGGCTCCCAGGTGCTGCCCTGTGGGCTGGGCCGCTATCCTGATGCAGGGTGGTGGGCCTGCATTCTTCCATCCATGCCAATGTCAGCAAATCACTTGTAACTTTTTCAGGGACAGGAGTACTTAAGCTTGTCTGCCTAGTCTTTTCTTGCTCTAGATCTTCACTTTCAGGTTCAGTGGTGGCCTACCAAATTTAGCAGCCTGTAATGTTGACAGGTAGATTTAGTCACCTAATCATATGTTATGGTAGAAAGCAACTGCTTGGATTGCAGTCTTTAACATTCAGTGCATTTTCTGGAACTTTCTGAGTAATTTTCTGTCTTTTTTTATCCTATTAACCTTTGAATGCTAGTAATTGAATCCTGTCTTTATTCAGAGAAACATGGTCAGTGGCTCAGCAAGGCTGCACATATCTCAAACACTTGTGAGTACCTTGCTGCAATGGAAGCTGAGGACAGAATCCAAATGGAGTGATTAGAGCTAATCCTTGGAAATAAAATTAAGTTCACAAATTGTTTATTTGACAATTTAGTTTATTTGTGTAGCTGCTGCCAGCCTATGAAGTCCACCTGGTCCATCTTGATAAAGTGATCATTAATCGTTCAGAAACATGCCTCAATTTTTTCTGTGCTGGTGCACACAACTAATGCATGCCATTAATGCCATCCAGAGGGAGCAGTTTGGAAGATGAGAGGATAATTTACTCACCATGTGCATTTAGTCCTTGGCCTCCTTGCTGAGATACCCCTGCTGGTTTGGAGTCTGTTTTTGTATACAAACCTGCCCTGCTTGTGATAACTAGAAATGTAGTGAGCCTACTAGTTTAATTCAAGGATAGGATGGTACAAATTATGGTTTCAGTCTTTGGAACTCAGAAAGCTCTATTCTGTTTTAATCTGCAGACAGATGCCTAGTTCTGGCATTGCTACCTCAGTAGAAGTTGAGAGCTATATTAGGAAAGACTGTGAGATAATTACAATCAATAAAATATTAATAGACTTTAATTTATATTAGAGAAAACAAGCACTTTGTACAACAAGTAGATAATAGTAATACAAATGCTCAGTAAACATTATCTAATAATATAAGTGGAAAAAACCTTAAAAATCAGTTGATGTATAGTGCTTGCATTATATTAGTGTACTCTGGTCTGTGCTAAGACCATCATAAGCAGTAACAGTCCATAGGGAATTTAAGTGTGTTTCAGTGACACATTTAGGATAAGGGGAAATGTCCTCCTCCTTCATCATCACTGGAGACACTGTCCAGAGGATGAGGCTCACCTGGGACCTCATGGCTGCCCTTACTAACTCGCTGTCAGGGAGTTTTTTCTCTCCCTCTCTGCATTTTCCTCTCTCCTGTTCTTTTCTCTGCCCTTCTCTGCTTTTATTTTGTTTTTTCCCTCAAGATTACTTTGTCTTTTAGAGTTGATGTGTGTCATCAGCAGTGGATCCTGCTAATAAATCTTTGTGCACATTATCCTGCCTAAGCATCCTTTGTGCAGCTGGGAAATTGATGATCAAGGCAGAAGGAAAAAGCTGTAAGAGAAAGTGAAAGGTGGTAATTCAGACAGGTGAAAGCTGAAGACAAAAGAGAGGTCAAGGTGCAGGACCTTAGGCCAGACACAGTGCTGGTATGGATATGCTGGTGTGGTAGTGCTGATGTCTGCTATCAAAGTGCTCTTGCTGAGGGTATGGTTTGTAATGAGAAAATTATGGGATGCTTTCAGTGTTCTCTTCAAGACTGCAATTTTTCTGGAATAAACACATCTGGGCAAGGACATCGGGGCACTGTCAGGCACAAGGACTCTTAGTGCCTGCAGATGTTTGTAGGGGACCAGAGTGTGTCTGTGCATGTTAAAGAAAGTGGGGTGCATGCAGAGGCACAGGCTTGCATCCTCAGCAGGGGCCAGCATGTCTCCTCTGACAAAATGGGATACAGAATGTGCCTGAAGTTCTTCTTCAGGCCCAGAATCACTCTGGCCTTTCTAGTTTGCTTAACTGTCTGTTAAATGGTTTCTCTTCCTTCCTGCTACAGAGGGCTATGGACGCTGTGTTATCATGGAATCAGAATTGTTAAGGTTGGGAAAGACCTCCAAGAGCATCAAATCCGCCACTAACAAATGCAGTGAGGTGAGCACCCCGGTCAGTGAGCACTCCTGAGGCTGTGTTAGCCCAAAGGCTRGCTCATGTGCAGGTGCCACAGGGCTGGGATCCCCACTGTGGGATGGGCTGGGCATTGCAGCACACCAGCAATCCCTGCCTCTGCCTGTAACTCCCAGCAGAGCTCCCAGAACCCATCAGAAGCCTGTCTGCAGACCTGTAGGGCCAGGAGCCTCTGTAAAATGACCAATTTCTACATTTGCTACTCTTTTTGCTTAGAAAAGTAGACTTAGCATAATCCTTATTTTTAGTTTTGTTTCTCTTGTGTGTATGCTTAATTGTATATTACACGAAAAAGTATGTGACATTCACAAAGACATACAATATCAAATATAGTGTTATTTTTTCCCTATTCATATGTATTTGATAGAAAACAGCAGGTGTTATATTTTATCTTGGAGCAGATAACATTCAAGGTAGAAGAAAAGAAAACCTTTCCTTTTCCCATAGGTATGGGACTGATAAATTATTCCAATGATAGATAAGGGTAGAACTCACCCAGGTAACAAAGCTTTGGGAAAGAAAATCACATAACAGTAATAGTGATAGTAATAATAGCAACAATGAAAGATGAGTGTATGCTTTCACTGCTAAAGCCTTGTTTGGATGCAGAGCTCCAAAGCCTTGCATGTTATTCATTCTAAAAGAAAACTTTCTATTCCCCTTAAATTAAAAGAAGCAACAAAACCAATCTCCTGTACAAATGGAGTGGATTTGAGGCTTTGACTGACAGTAGATGTTCCAAAGTCTTTCATTATTACTTGCTTTTATACACTTATGTGTGGCACAAAATTGAAATCCCAGTATATAAGAGGAATTTGTAACTTCAGCTGTCTTTACATCTATCAAATAAAAAGAATAAATATCCAAATGGTTCTAAGACCTAAGAAAATTCTGATGGGAGGAAGTTGAAATAAGAGAAAAGGAGCCACTCCCTATTATTTCCATTGGCTTGCTCTTGATCATGAGGAGTATTCATCCAGCATGTTTCTCCTACTGCTCTTGAGCTACTCTTTATTATCTAATAGATATATACCCAATGAGTTCTCAAGATTCATTCAGGGTTCCTGGTCTATTCCACCACATCTCTAAGCACATTCTCAGAGTGCTTGGCTTGAGAACAGCATCACAGTTTCCASCTGTGCTGGTTTTGCATTGGAGCCACCCCATTTCTTGGTCACTCTGATGCCTCCTTTTTTATTTACTGCTCCTCAGTTCATTCCTGGTGACTTGCTGGCTGCTCTTGCCAGGGTCTGCTCTGCCTGAAGCTGTGTGCCAGGCCTGGGTCTGCCACGCAATCTGCTCTCCTGTGCCTGGGATCTGCCATGTCACTGGAGTTGCTCTCATGGGCTGGAGGATGGTGAGAAAAATCCATGTGGGGGGTTTCACCAGTGAAATCCACACCTAGATCCTAGCCAAGACAAAATTTACCAGGTGATCTGGGTGCTGGCTAGAGCCTACCATTAGAATAATTCTGTCAAGAACAGTAAAAATATTAATCACTGATTTTTATGGACTAGATAATGGACTCTCTGCACAGACTTATACTATTTAAAAATTTTTGTCTTGTTCACTCCACCCAATTAATCAATATGAGAAAAATAAATAATTGAAAGTTGTTCATAATGAAATACAAGAGAATTAACTCACAAAATGGGTCTAAGTTCTTATATATTCATGCAGTCCCTTGCTGATTATAGGTTTTTTTTGATATCCATCTGAATTGGTGATGAATTTCTTCTGTGTATTCTTCACTCCTTACCTACCTCATGCAGAGGAATACAGTATGGGTAAATGAAGGTGGTATAGAATGTAACCTTATCCCCTAAAGAGTTGCAGCTGAGCCAATTACTAAAGTTTAGGAGCAGGCCTGATGTTAACAGTCCACAGCTGTAGCCAATAAGAAAAGTGTTATAAAAAGAGTAGATCGGTTGGTTGAAGGGAACTGGAGTTAGTTGGCTGCTGTGAGGACAAGGGAGAGTCAGTGCCTAGAGGAGCTACCTACAAGAAACATCAAGGAGGTATGAAACTCTGGCAATATGCAACTCTTGTAAAGTACTGACAATAGAACTCTTGTACTATAATGATAACAACCTCAGGTATATTTCGATAACTAGCTGGCTGTGGTGCTGTGCAATTAATTTAAAGTTAATGCTGAATAGTAGAATAGCTGTTTGTGGTACAAAATAATAAATGGAAGCAGCTCTGAGGTCTGCTCAGGAGTTTTTTAGAGATCATTGTTTAGTCAGACCTGGAGGAAATGGGCACTAATCTGTTCAAGTCAATGGAATTGCTTATGCAGAGCTGAGTGTGGTATAGTGAGCTGTGAGCTGGGTTTGTAAAGCTTCTGAGTGCACAGAACACCATCTGAAATAAGCCTTGCTTGTTGGTCTTGGTTGAACATARGGAACACTTTAGATACTTTGAAATTTGCTAGACAATAATGAATACAAAGGTGAAAACCTGCTATAATGGAACAGGAACTATTCAGGTGTTTAGGATACTAAAATTACATAATGGTAAATAAAAGTCTAAATCTCTGCTTTCCTCGGCCTGAAATAAAGGCTTAAACATAGTTGTCTCTCTTTTCTGAGATCAACACAATACAATTTGCCATTTGGCACTTCTGCTAGGTCATTCTGTATCAGTTCTCTAACATGGCAAACAAATCTAAGACATGCTTCCAACACATAAATACAAATACTTCATTCTGGAAATCTTTGCATGTAATGAAGTTTTATTAGAAATTAGGTTTAGTTTAACATTTTTTTTTTCACCTAGCTCTCTAGTACATTCCCTTATCTGAGTAAGGCCTCTGCCCTGTGTCTTCAAAAGAACTGAATTTTGCATTTTCTCACCCTTTGGAGGTAAAAACAAGTGATAATTTGTGATTTTAAAAGTTGGAAGTTTTAATGTGGATGTCAACATTGATGTTTAGACTTGATGATATATTATGTAGAAGCTCATTGTGGCTTCACCAGTTATTTAAAAAAAAACTCTGTTGTATTTATCCTGGAAAAATGACACCTCTGCTGATGTCTGTATATCAAAGACAAAGGCAGGCTTATTTTGAGTTTAGCTTATTAGCAAAACACTCAGGATCTACTCTCTTTCTTGGACTGATGGATTGTAAATAGGCTCAGAACTGAATCAGGGATTTTGTCTTGTGTTGCCATCCATTAAGGAGACTGAAGTAAAAAGAAAGGGCTGAAGGTCTGACTTGCTTGGCAGGCAGCAAGGGAGAAATCCTGAGCTTGCAACTCTGCCATTCAGTTAAAAAATGTGGAATACATCTGGCAAAATGGAACATTACTCCTGCCTGGTTTAATTCTTTCTAAAACTTTTGTAGTCTGACCTTCTCCAACAAAATATGAAGGTTTCTCCTCTTCTTTGGGCATGTTGTGGAAGATACCTATTGTTCCCAGCTGCCTTTGAACTAACTAAGCTGCAGCTCAGTTAACAAGACTCAGTTTTGCCAGTTGTATAATTTGAATTGGTCAAGCAGGTGAGAAGAGAAATTAAAATAACTGAGCCAGAATTACATTTTTGTGGCAAATTGACACAAGGAAAATGTCCTTTAATGAGTTCTAGCTGAAGGAGAAGATATATTCTACAAATGTGAAGGAATTTTTGTTGAACCTTTTTTGTCCATTTTTCTTGAAGTGAAAGGAGGGAGAAGAAATTTATTTTAAAATCAAAAACCTGACTAACAGGTTGCGAGGAGTAAAAAATAATAAAAGTATGTCTGTGGACTAATTTGTGTACTTGGAAGGTTTTGTCAGTTATTTCCTTGGATGTGGTCCTCTGTTTACCTGAGACACAGATAAGAATGTTTCACTTTCTTGACACACAATAGTACAGATGTTTGACATCATAATTCAGAATTTTTAAAATTGTAATATTTTAGTAATATTTTTCAGACCCTAATGATGATTTTGAATTCTTACAATCTTGGTCTCTTGACAGCTTTTTTTTCCTATCTGATCAGCAGTCCAAACATTAAAAAATAGGTGCATTATAGTAAAATATTTGACTTTCACATTTAAAATATTGATTTTCACATTTTTTCAGTGATGGAGGCATGGTTTCTTATTGTTGTAGTATTGCATTCCACCTTACTGCCTACTCTTCTATCCAGTTGTGTGCTAAAAAATTACTCTTTTAATACATAAAATGTTTTTGTGTTAAAATTATTAAACTTAGTAAGACTGGTACCAAGAGATCTGCTAAAGACATTTTGACTGGTCCTGAGCCTCCGTCCCTGTCTGTTAAAAGGAAGGAGGAGTGTTGATAGTTCATCCTTTCTCCCATTCTTCTTCTAGAAAAAGCTTATTTTGTGGAGTGTTTAAACATAACTTCGATCCCACTATATCAGAAGTTTCAGTGCATGTTTCTAGCTTTGCTTAAAAGAGCATAGATGTATGCCATTAAATCCTTTCCTGAACCAGGATCATGGACTGAAGGTTATTCAAGGTAAGAAGCACCGTGACAGTGTGCCTGTGCTTGTACCCTRCATAGGGGCACCTGCAAGGAGAGAGAGTTCAGAAGGCTTGAGTGGTACAAATGGTTTGTGAAGGGTGTTTAGTACAAGGCCACCTGGGCTAAACCCCACACAGTGAGAAAATTTTGTTTTGTCCTGGGCTCTCTTTGGAGAAAGGATTTCTCTTCATGTCTGCACAAATGCTTTCACACATCAGCATCACTCTTCAGGCTGTTTCTGGTGCTCTGGACCTACATCAGTTCTGCTACCACAGTGTGTCTGGAGCTTGGGCTGAGGTTCCTATTATCACACTGAAGGATTCATTTATGGTCYGTTGCTTTGATTTCATCATGATTCTACCAGGGTTGCCTGTGAAACTACTCTGCAATCCTATTAAATTGGGAATGACTTTGTCCCACTGTCTGCAAAGGAGGAGTCAGCAGCTACTGTCGGAAGCTACTGAGAAATTGAGACAGTGAGTTCTTCCCTGTTTCTGTCTTGCTAAACCAATGGTAAGCCAAACAGCCCAGCTGGGAGTCAGGTCTGGTCTGGTGTCTTTGCCAGTCATTGCTGACTATTAATATGGTATAAACAGCAACCCAAGATGCAGCCCTGGCAAACGTTGGCTTTACTGGCAATCAGTGTGAAAGCAGTGTACTTGTTTCTTTGCAGAATTGGGCTGCTTATGATTTGAGACAGTGGAACAGAGGTTAGACTGTAATTTTACTTACTTAATCCCATGCTTGAACATTAATTTAGATAGAACTTCTTTTTTCTTCCCTGGGGAGAAGATTATCTGTTTGGCTTAAYGTTCAGTGATGTTTACACTATGTCTGGATGGCTCACATAATTTCATTTTAAAATCTGAAACTAATTTTTCATTTTGAATCTCCTTTCTCCCCCCACTACTCAGAAGGGAGCTGGAGATTGTTTTAGCTGTCCCATCACCTATGGGCAATTGCATTATGTTTAGTTTTAACCAAATTGTGTATAAACAAAAGGCTTGCTCTTAGGCATTTCTCCTGAACATTGAGGAGCTAGGATTTGTACTGTTCTGTAGGAAATATGAACTGATAAACACTTGCTTTTCCTTCAATAAATGATTAGTGGGAGCCAAGTGAGGGTAGTTAGAATTAGAACTATCCAAACAGCAAAATAACTAAAAATAAAAATCTGCTAATATTTTAGTTGTACAGGGAAGAGACTATAACAAACTGTATATCTCTTATCAAAAAATCTTATTTGTATTTTAAAAACTTTGAGTTATATTTGGCACAGGTGAGTGTTTCCTTCAGGGRCTATGTGTGTTGAATCTGATTTGGACCAACTCTCTGTGTGGAGCAAGGCATCCTTCTTGAAGACAGTAATCACATCTACATTTATCTTTCTCAWGGAGAATCAACCCCCCACACCAAACTGCTTAGAAAGGTACTGATGCTTCCTTTTACTCCTCATGTAACTTTAGTTACATCATTTTTAACCCATGTTCCTTGGTGTTTATTTTCCAGTACAAACTATGTGTGATTGATACTGTGGGGTKACTAAAAATTAAAGCATGATGTAACTAAATCTAATTCCACTTTGATTTGTAGCTCAAGCTGTTGTCTCCTTATGTCCCATGAGATCAAGATCTGTCATCAATTCTGAAGCCAATTTCCATCAGACATTTTAAACAAGAGAGAGTAATGTGTGAAAATATGTGAATTAAAAAGAGTTCCTCTCAGAGTTGGAATTAGTTTCTTATTTTTTCCCCCAGTCTCATGTACCATGGTGAAAGTGTTTCATTCTAGATTGGTGAGTATGGGAAAGGGTATGTTGTCCCTTTAGACAACTTGGTTCAGTTTTGAGTGTAGAGGAAAGCATGCCTGACATTTATTTCCAAGACTGTATTAGCAGACAGGACTACTCTATTCAGTGACTCARTTTGTTTGTGCTGAGAGTCAGAGCATGCTGATCTACCTCAGAACCCTTTCTTACAGGTTCTAAATAAACTGCACTTGGATTTCATTGACATAGTGTATCAGGCTTCAGCAAGGTAAACTTTGTTGAAGTCTTATGCATATTCAGTAGTGGATGTCAGTGAGTGGTCTGGTATATTTATTGTGATGGTGAATATGGAAGCTTTCAGAATGTGGAATTACTGTGCTCCATGGAAGAATACTGGTTCTTTTTYGTATCATACCAAATCATCTTTAGAATATGGAATTCAAAGCTAGGTAGTTTTATTGCACAGATATAACTTCAGTGAACCATCAAAAGCCCACATCTACCTCTAGCRAATTTTGTTATTTTTCCTAGTGGACAAAGGATCAAATCTTTCTGGAATGGATTCTCTTCTGCYGTGCGGAAAAAGAAAAAAGGAGGATTGCTCAGCTGCCATTATTGGTGATGGGGCAATATGAAGCTTGAAGCTGAGTGTTTTATGAGTTTGCAGTATTTTCTATACTAGCTGGAGACTGCCAGGAAATATTGTGTTCCTCTTAGTCCCCATCACTGTTTTTAGAGCCTTTTGTAAAGATGATGCTGAGGATCTGTTTCTTCTGAGAGCGCCCTTTACCTGGGGGGTTATGAGAAGGAGGAATGTACAACTCATTTCTTCACACTATGAAGATGAGTGTGGAAGTGGAGCATTTGGCCTTACGTATTGTAGATGTATTAAACTGCTCCTYGCCCTCAGAAAGTGAGAAAAATGTATATATCAAAGATAAGTTCCATGTCATTTTGATGTCTTCTCATGAATACTCTGAAAATGTCATGGTTTAACCCCAGCCAGCAATAGATCCCCACACAGGCTCTTGCTTACTCACCCCTGGTGGGGTGGGGGAGGCAATCAAAAGGGTACAAGTGGGAAAACCTGTGGGTTGATATAAAGACAGTGTGWCAGGCAAAGCAAAAGCTGTGCACACAAGAAAAGCAAACCAAGGAATTAATTCACCACTTCCCATAGGCAGGCAGGTGTTCAGTCATCTCCAGGAAAGCAGGGCTCCATGGCACATAGTGGTGACTTGGGAAGACAAAYKGCTCAGCTCAGAATATCTGCCCRCTTCCTCCTTCTTTCCCTCAGCTTTTTATGCTGAGCATGATGTCATGTGGTATCAGAAATCCCTTTGGTCAGTTGGAGTCAGCTGTCCTGGCTATTTCCYCTCCCAATTCCTCATGCATGCCCAGCTTGCTCACTGCTGGAGCAGTGGGAGAGGTATAGAAAGCCTTGGCATTGATCAGCAATTACAAAAACCTCCCTGAATTATCAACACTATTAACCTAGCCCTACACTGTGGAGAAATTTAACTCTACCCCAGACAAAACTGTAAAAAAAGTCATTGCACTGTTGGCTCAGTGTATTGTGAGCCAGAAGCTCTCTTTCCCCAAGAACATGCAGGCTAAATCCAGCAAAAGAAAGGGATGATGTGTGGTAAAGACATACAGCATATATACCATCACTGTGCACTGAATTCACTGACTGTCCTAGGTAATTGTACCATTTATACCAGTTTTTGGAAGAAATCAAGCTGTGCAGGGTGGGAGACTGCACAGAACTCACTGGTTCTGGTGGCTCTGAGCCCATGCCTCAGCTATCCCAGACCTAAGTGTGGAGCGGYGGCTCTGTCATTGCTGGAGACTGCAAAGGGACCGCCCTCTCAAAACCTCTGAATTGAAACATAGATCAAAAAGGAAAATAAATTACATAATACCTGGTTTTAATACATGATTGAAATTTTTAGCGTTCAAAATTTTTGAAGGAATAGAAAGAGACACTAGTTTTCCACCTCTACTTTATAAACTTACCTGAGCTATATGCACTGGGAATAGATTGACCTTGGAGTTGTGGAGATTCCTGAATATGGAAATATCTTTTTCTTGTGTTTTTGTAGACTGTCTCTAGCCCCGTAGTTCAGGGCTTGTCCTTGTACTGGTCTCCTCCCTTATCTTCCCTGAGCCTGAAGTGTGCTCCAGARAATAAATTTTCATGTGGGGAAAATGTGTTTCCAATCCTTTAGTTGCAGAGGCACCTTTAAAAGTACAAGCAAGTAAAATCTGTGTGAGCTCCCAGGCATTCTGGCTAAATCCAAAATGAAGATGTAACCAAGCTGTCTTTGAACTGTGTAGAGCCTGTATAACRAGGATAGTGTGCTGAATTAAAGTAGCTAATTAGCTGTGATGAAAAGCTGATACACAGGGCTGGGTCAAGGCAGCAGCCTTGCTTCTGGACTGGCTTGTTCCAAGGAGCCTTGGGGCTCTCTCTGCAGCACTGCACCACGCTGAGCAGGCACACCTCCAGCAGAGAAAGGTTGTACAGCTGTAAGCTGCCATTGCTAATCTTATTGAGGGGCTGTCAGAGACTGCATCCTGGCTCCTGCTCAGGCTRTGACCCTGGAGCACAGGAGGCTGCTTCCTCCTTTCATCTCATTGCTCTGTTTTCTGCAGAAAGCAGACCAAACAAACCAAGCMAAGTCCTGGAAGATCCCAGATCAACAACGAAAATCCTGGAGTATGCCCTGTTTTTTTCTTGGTAATTAGGTACAGCCTCAGGCAGTCAGGGTGGGGGTCATCTCATTTAACTGAAGGTGTCAGAGGGTTAGCTATCTGTTCTGGACTGGTTGGTCACCTCAGAAGGAGAGAGGCAGGTACTTCCAGTGRGTGCTTCCTCTCTTCTAGAACAGAAGAGATGAATCACGCTCTGGAGGTGTCTTTCTCCATTGACTGCAGAGAAGCCTCAATGGTAACACTGAACTTGATGCTGGTCTTTGTGACAGCTGCAGTTCGGTGAGGTGCATCTTATGGTATTTGAAGTGTCACCTCAGCCATGTGCTGGAACATTTGATGTTCAGGGTATTGTAAAGGAAGAGGCATATTCCYAGTCTGAAGAACTGTACTACCTAGTATAAATAACAGCTTGTTTATTTAAATGATGAAAAGGTGATATGTGGGAATAAACCATCTGAGACCATTTAAGAAAAAAACAAACTTGAAAATAAAGCCCACAAAACCCAGGAGTACTGACAAATCAGGCTATGAATCTAGCTGAAGCAAAAGCACAAGTAGCTAAAACTATTTTCTTACTASATCAAGTCAGCAAGGCACATATTATGGGTAGTATTGTAGGGAGTATGCTTCTTTATTTTCCTTGGTTTGACTCTTATTCTAGTCACATATAAACCAAATGCCTTTCTATTTAATTTCCAGTAGATAGCAGCAGTTCACAGAGAGTATTTTTTCTTTTTTTTTCTTTTTTTCCCCTTCTTTTCCAGTGAAGGTGCATGTGATTCAATGAGGATCTCAAAATGCTTCCTTTGCAATCAGAAAGTTCAGTAGCATTTTAATACATGCAATATGTGCTGGTCTTGTCAACACAGCTAATTTCTGAGGAGTATTGTTGAAGTATTGAATTTATCTTGAGACTGAGTCAGTTAGAAACACTTTTATTCCCAACACCATGGAATAAAAAAAAAAAAAAGTGGAAAACAGGGTTTTTCTTAGTCAATTCTTGTAATTAATGTTCCATTAAGTTCMTTAGTTGAAAGTGAGTGTATTTTCCTCAGAAACTTGATTAAACTCAGTATTTGTTTTAGGAGCAAGAATCAYGAAGGATCTGAAATGTCCTGACAAACCATGTCTGACTTGTTGAACCAAATTCTTCAGAGTTTCTTTGTTTGGTGCACCCTGGCTGAGGCAGAGGGATGGTTTTAGGAYACTAAGTTGGAGTGGCTATGTCATCGTGCACCTGCGAGGTATCTCTTGATGTAATTGTATAGACCAAGTGGGTACACAGCGGTGTGCTCTCACARGAGTTGGTTCTGTTCAGCTTCAGCCACCAAACAGACCCTTTTGGAACTTTTTTTTGGCGTAGATCTAGAGCTAATTTTAGGGAAATGATGAGAAAAATAACATTACTAGGTCAGATCTGTAATCAAATCCCAAGAAGGTAGGAAAAATAGATTGTAAAACAGGAAAGTGATTCATTATCATTCATGTGTCACACTGTGCATTTATTCCACCTAAACTTCTAATTGTACTTAACACACTTTGATTTGAATAATTTCTTCAGYCTTGCCATTTGTATAGGTAATTTTATCTACTCTAGGTTTTCAATATGTTTAGAATTAAAAGCACTACTCATTTATAATTGTCTGAAACTCCTGCATAGAATTTTTTCTCTGTAAAATTGGGATCAGCTGGGTTTGGCAGAGGCAGCATGGTGTGTACAAGCGCCTCACTTCCAATAACCAAAGGCAGTTGCATAGAAGTCAGTTTTCTTTCATATCTGCAGAACAATTTTGGGAATCTTAATCCGAGTCTGTGTTCTGAAAGTATGCAAGATCTTTATTCAGCAGCATAGTGCAAGATGAAAAGCCTTAAAATCAAGGTCAATTTCTTAGCTTTATTTTATTTTTTAGTAGCACATTTGTTTATTGCAGTTGTTGTTATGTATTTATTGGAGCGGTGAGTTGAAAACTGAGATGTAATAATAATGGCTTAGCTGTTAATGCTTTTTTTTGTCTTCAGACCCTATATGAGTTGTGAGGAGAAGGATGCTACATATGGTAGGGTGCTTCACTGGGCAAGCAGTTTCACTGACATAAAAGATGACAAAATCTGACTGAGTGGAAATAAGATTGAGTTGTTTTTGAATTGTTGAAGTTCAATGGATGAAGTTCAATACAAAAGACTGATAAATGACTGAAATTTGCATTTCTGGTACATAGCCTAAAAATGTCTGAAGGCCAAAGCAAACAATTTAATTTGCAGCATGCTCAGGACTGAGCCTGGACTGAGATTTGCTTTATGATGATCTGACCTACTTCTCTGGCCTATCCTTATTCCAGTTACCAAGCAAATGRATTAATTATTTGGGCTTACTTTTTGTGATACTTTTGAAAACACTGAATACATGACTTAGCTTTTTGGCATTTACCAGCTATGTCAAAATTTTAGGAAAATGAGAAGTACTTCTTTCTTGTATGGTAGTCAAACTGATCTCATCATTGCTTGAMACTTGGTTGGAGAGCTACCTCTGAGCTCTGCCCTAACCTCTTCCTGGGCAGGGACCCTGCCATCTTTGGGCTAGTGTATAAAGCTCTAGTTTTAAGACAGCAGAATAAAGGCCGCTTAAACATTTAAAATAATTGTCCAAAAATGTGAAGGACAATTGAAAAACTTTGAATTGATGTGTGTCTTTCTTGGCTAGGTTTATCAGAGCTTATTGCACATGATTAATAGAAATTTTTGCTGAAAACTAAAATGGTAGTCCACTGCACATCCAATAAGTGAAAATCCTAAATGGGTCATATTTGGTCCAGTAACTAGATCTTATTCCATTATTTACAATAGAGTGACTGAACCTGCCTCCTTGTTCCTGTTTCTGCAAACAATGGAGCAGTTAACTCCATGTATAAACAGTATATAAAGTACATGAAAAAGCTTATATATAGTAGCTATGAGTTCTATAACACAGTTCTATGACACCTCTCTGATTTTTTTATTCTCAATAAAAATATTTTTGATATCAATTTATTTATTCTCAAGCTCCACAGGTACATTAATAAGCAGATCTTTGTGTGGCACAATAGAGTACAGATTTAGGTGACAGCAGCAGTACATTTTAAGTGATTTCWAATATTTTAAGTAGATTTAATTACAGAAACATGTTAATACATAGGTAGCATCAAGTTAGATTGGAAGATATAGACTGATAAAAATCCAGCCTAATGGTTGCATTTTGCTACTGAAGAGTGAATTGATTAAGCGAGAAAATTAAAAATAATGTGAATCTAGAGAAAAAGTGAAATTAAATATTTMATTAAAATAGTAAATTTGATGTGAGGAGTGGCTCCTGGCTATCAATTCAAAATCCAATCCATATGGAACAGAATTTAGAAGATTATAAATCCTCACTAGTGATTTCACATTTTCATCAACCCTGTCCCTGAAGATTGCTAAATTCTTCTTATSAAAGGAAGAGACTTAATCCACAAGGATTCACAGAGCATTTATACTTGCATGTAGTGTTGACTAGTGATTTTTAGAATTTGTGTACACCCGTTTCAGAATGGAATATAAATCTCTGTTATTAGCAGAGGCAGCTTCCATGTATTTAAATGCCTGGAGTTGCTCACAGATAAACTTTTCATGATTATTTGGCAAGCAGCAGCCACCACATTTAGTGAGATGGCTCAGTGATATGGGTAATTCAGCACTTATTCACCAAAGGGGGAAAAATAAAACTCCTCTGCCTAATGGGTAATTAATGTGTCTGACTTCAGTGGCTACAAGGGGTGGATGGTGAATCATCTTCCTGCAAGACTGAATACAGCTTTTTTCCCCCAATACTTTCTGACATCTCTCATACAAGAGAATACATAAATCCGTCTTCTTTTTTTCATGGAGCTTGGCTTTAACAGCATCAAGCAAGTTGTGCTGAACAAATCAGTATTACTTGATGGCTGTTGTTAAAGAGTTTATTATTCTTTCAGTTCATCATGCAAGCTATTAATTGTTACAATTCTAAGAGCACAGCTTTGTCTATTTTCACTTTGGCAGTTATTTTGCATTGCTTAAGGGATGTGATTGATTACAAAAATCATAAGACATTAGGCCCTTGATATTACCTTGAAAGATAGAGGGTTTTCCCATCTTATTTCAGATTGGAGGTACATAACTTCTAACAGCTTCAGAATTCTTTCAATGTACACAGAGCTAATTCCTTCTGTTGCTGACTGCTGATTTTGCTTTCTGTGTCCAGATGAGTTGATCTATCCTGCAGCAGAATACAACCAAGCAATTTTGTATCAAAACCATACCTTTGAGTTCTGACAAATTTTTTAGGATTTGTCATGCAGTTCATGTTCATTCTATCAATTCTGTCCATTCTGTCTTGCTCCATGCTCTCTCCCAATCTTCCCCTCTCCCTGTGTTGAGAAGATTCCTTTTTCAATCTCTCCCTGTACTTCCAGCACTCTCCAACKTAGCTCTTAGTGGTGTGTGTCTGTGATTGACTTTGCTGTTGGGCAGCATGACTGGCACTGTGCTGCTTGCCTCTGGACAGGACTGCAGTGTGGACTGTGTCACACATCCAGTGACAGCATTTATAAAGTGTTTTCTTCTACAATAATGTCAAACTCAGTGTAATTGTTTCATACTCACTACTTGGCCCAGACAGTTGCATAATTGGGATTATTATTTATTAATCTTATTTATCTGGGATGGTCTTTTTAGTCTAATGAATCGTAGCCTCCGATGAGGTCCCACAGGACAGCATAGGGTTTTAAAAGGAAAGGGAATCAGGCCTTATTTTTCCCTCCCACAACACTGTTCTGTTTTTCAGCGTCAAATACTGTCAATCTGCCAAAAATAAGCATATATATATACAACATTTATTCATCTGTTCATCTTGATTATCTCAAAAGACGTGTCAGTCTTGAGCCTGGAGCTGGAATCTTACCTGCTGACAAGTTGATGTGGAAGTCATCTGAGTTAAGAAGAGAGCAGATAAGGTCTTGATGTATCACCCCAGTAAAGTCCTGGGGTAGGAGCTCATGGGAGCCATCGAAACTGCACAATCTAACTGGCCATGTGAGCCTTTATTACCAACTTAAATCCCTTCAATGTCAGTCCTAAATGCAATTTGTAGGTGAGACATCACTTGACTTTGAAAGTGTTCCTGAAGGACACAGCTCTCACTAAAATGCAGTCTAATAGCTCTGCTTTGGGACTCTAAGAAAAAGGGGTTGTCAACTTGGTGAGAAATTGCTTATAGACAGAGAATTTTTCTTAAAACAAATTGATATTTATTGATCATTCCTTTTACAGGAAGAAAAATGCTCTGTGTAGAGTCTTCACAAAAGGCCCTTCAACACAGGACCAGGTGAAGTAGCTTTGTTCCTTTCTGAACAGCCGAATTTATCTTTTTTCTTGGTTATCTAAAACCAGTTTTTCTCCATGTGGTTTCATTTTCAGGGTCAGGGCTTAACAGGAATTTGTGGCTGAGATTTACTGTGCTTCGAGGCTCCACTTTAGAAATAAATTATATTATTGTGATTGCACAATGAATTGGTCAGGTAATAAGCTCTTTAGCAGTTACTAAAAATATAAAAATGAAAACCTTGCAGAACTTAATAAAGGACRTTAAAAGACCTGAATTAAAAGAAAGATTGTTTTCTTTATCATTAAAATTTCAAAACCCAGCTTGATTTTTGATGGCAAATCTGAGTGTTTAGGGAATGACAAAAATTGCTTATACCAGTGTTTGTCTTTTTAGCTAAGGAAAAACTAAATATCATGAAGAGTAATATAAATTAGAACTAGCCCAGAAATGACATCAGGATTTTGTTTATTTGGGACTGAGTATGAAGCAAATAGSAACAGAGTATTCAGTCCTTGTACTCCTTCACAAATCTGCATTCAGAATCACTCATGAACAAAAGCTTCTCAACCAAAAGCTTATTACAACCAACTATGTAGACTAAAACCTTTGACCAAATGGAATTCTAGATCTAGAAGGATGGAGTTATGTGGAGATTCGATCTTACATTAGGAAGATCTTGGCTGATAACCTCCTAAACATCTCAAAGTCCTAGCTGAGATTGTAATAAAGCATTGTATGTGTGTGCTGGTGCTGAGTCAGCCCCACTCCATGGAGATTACAAACCTATTATCACCTGCAGAAAGTTAATCCAGCAGTGCTCAAGGCTATTAGGAGTCTAGCTTCTTTCTTGTCGCTGTAAAATACTGATCTGGGAAGGTCTGTTTTGGTCTTAGTCCATGGCAATGCAGTTACGCATTTCAGCCACGCTCTTGAAAATGCAGACTGAAGCATTCTATGCACTAATATTAGCTGTGATGAGATCATTGGACATATTACTGGTGGTTTTATAATTTTTGCATAATCTATTCTGCTGATTTATATTATGAGAAATGATTGTTTGGAGTGTTGGAATTTGGAGAGTGAAGCTTTTTTTTTCCTGTCCTCCTTCTGCTACCCAGGACATGATTGGTTTCTCTTTGATTCTTTCTTGGCACTCACACTCATACTACTCCTCTTCCCTTAATG
Organism: Cardinalis cardinalis; assembly: GCA_014549065.1. Taxonomy (NCBI): domain Eukaryota; kingdom Metazoa; phylum Chordata; class Aves; order Passeriformes; family Cardinalidae; genus Cardinalis; species Cardinalis cardinalis. Next base: position 18,291,872 of record JACDOX010000001.1, read on the forward strand.
TTGATRCATGCTTTTTGTTTCTTTTTGACCTTCAGAAAAACTCTTTTAAGATGATTGAGCTTAAGGCAAACCAAGCGTGAGGATGTGTCTTGAATGAATGCTGCCCAAGGGAGTGGGGAGGGTGGAGGGGCAAGGCAGCCTAGTGGAAACATTCAGTGTATTTCTTGATTAACTTTTCACAAATTGCTTTTAAAATTGTGCTAAAGAAGAACAAATACTTTGGGCAGAGAGCAACACTTCATTAATTTTCCTCTTTTTTTTTTTTTTTAAATTTTCCCTTCAATGACCTCCACGAGTTATTTCTTCAGTTGTGTTTATGCAACATTTTCTCCTCGAAATCTTAGAGAATTTCTTTACATGAAGAACATAATGAATTCACAGTGTATTTTTAGGCACATTTGGTCATATAGCCAGACATGCCTGCAGCAAGATAACATTGGTGCTGGCAAAAAACAGGTAGTTAAACAGGTAGGTGGTAAATATCTACAGTCATTGCTTGAAAGCTATCAATTATTTGTGTTCTCAAGCTTAACTGTTAAACTGAATATTTACCCCACAAACTGAGAAATGGCAGCCAATCTAAGCAAGTCATTTGCTTTTCAGTATTAATTTTGCTTCTTGTGCCAGGCTCTGTGAATGTTTCCTCATGTATCATTGTGATGGTGCCATACATTTGAAATGTCAAATTATGCAGTGTCTGGTGTCATAAGAATAATATCAGCAGCAGAGAGAGACAAAAAATACCATGCAGAGAATAAATACTTGTTTTCAGTATCTGCTTTCCCTGGTGTTGCAATGCTAGGGACAGAGTAATCTAAGGGTTTTTGGATGKATACAAAATATGTCCTTTGAGTATTTTAGCCACCCCTTGAGGAAYCTTTTTCTTGTACTGAAAACAAATGGTTTGTGCAGCTCAGCTGCAGTATTTCAATCTTTCCCTATGCTCTTGCATCTGGAGTCAGCATACCAGAAAGGGCAGAAAAATGCTATTCTTTTTTAGTGCTTCTTTTCCAATTATTGTTAATTCACTAGCCTTTTGTGAGAGAATATAGAGCTAAAGCAGAGTAAGAGGCAAACTTTCAATGACTGCATTTTACATGCAGCACTTTATCTGCTCTCCTGCCATCCTATTTACCATCAGATTTATACCATACTAGCACAGCAACTGAAGATTAAACAGGGATTAACCTTTTTGKTATCCACAATTTCTCAGACTATTTGTAGAATTAATATAATTTACCAATGTGTTATTATTGTGCTGGTGGAGTAATACTTCTAATACTTCTATGGAGGTTAGAGAAGTCAGGGCTCTGTAACAATCTATTTATAATAATAAGAAAAARGTGATCACATTATTATTCTCAAGAGGCTTCACAGGAGGAGGGCCATGTTATGTTGTGTTTTGCCATTCAGACTGTGTATTTCTACCCAAAGTAAGAGATTCTGTGCTCTCTGTCCTTGGAGCCAAGCAATGCCAACTTGCTTCCACCATCCCTGGCCCCTTTTCATGCCTCTCCCCACTCCATCAGAAGATTTAAAGAGGTACAGAACGATTTCTGTTGGCATTTCTCTTATGGTTTGAACATTTCAGGCTGGTAGATAAGTTCAAAGGGCTGAAATCCAAATTTATTTTCCTTGGACTTGATTGATTTGCTCATGCTTGAACATCCAGTGGTGTCTGAGCTATTGAGAATATCCAGYAGCCTCTAGAAGGAAATGAGTTTCCCAGAGGTCTTGTGAAATACATACCAGCTCTTCAGGGATTTGTCAGATATTCTGGTGTGTTTCAAGGCATTCAAGTATGCATCACCACACCAGACTCTATATAATCAGTTTGCAAATTAGAAATGTATCTTCCATTTTCTGAATATCCAGTCCTGCAGGAAGGYAGGGAAGAGGCTGTGGTGCTCCTGAAGGGAAAGCAATTGCCTGGCAAGATGTCTGAATGCCCCACACTATTGGTCAGCTCCAGGGAACAAACACACAGGAAATTTTAGGCATCTCAACCAACTTCTTGTGTAGGTACAGGGATGAAGTGGAACTGTCATCGTGGTGCTTCTATAACATTATACATCTTATCCAACCTTGTAGGTAAGCTCAGGCAATGTAGGCTGGATGAGTGGAGGTGAATTGAGAACTGCTGAATGTCACAGCTCAGGGGATGGTGGTGAGTGCTGTRGAGTCCATTGGGACCTGTAGCTAGTGGTGTTCTCCAGGGATCAGGGCTGGATCCAGTCATGTTCAACCTGGAGGAAGGGACAGAGTGTACTCTCAGAAAGTTCACTGATGCTACAAAACTGGGAGAGTGGCTGATACCCAGAGTGCTGTGCTGCCATTCAGTGAGACCTGGACAGGCTGGAGAGTTGGGTGGAGGCCAACATAGTGAAGCTCAACAAGGCAAATGAAGGATCCTGCACCTGGAGCAGAATAACCCTGTGYGCCAGTACAGGATGGGGGCTGATTACAGGATGGGGGCAGATTATAGGCTGGGGGCTGACATGCAGGAAAGCAGCTCTGTGGAGAAGACCTGGGGGTCCTGGTTGACAAGAAGCTGTCCATGAGCCAGCAGTGTGTCCTTGTGGCCAAGAAGGCCAATGGTATCCTGGGGTGTATTAGGAAGAGCATTTCCAGCAGGCTGAGGGAGGTGATCCTGCCCCTCTGCTCAGCCCTGCTGAGGCCTCACCTGGAGCGCTGTGTCCAGTTCTGGGCTCCTCAGTTCAAGAGAAAAAAGGAAGTAGCAGAGTAGGGCTAAAAATAGTTATAATTAGGTGACTGGACTGTGTCTGTTATGTGGAAAGGCTGAAGCCTGTTCAGCTTCAAGAAGAGATGACTCAGAGGAGTTCTCACTGATGCATACAAATATCTTCAGGGCAGGTGTCAAGATGATGGGCCAAGACCCTTTTCAATGGTGCCCAGTGACAAGACAAGGGACAACAGGCACAAACTGAAACACAGGACGTTTCATCTGAATGTGAGGGAAAAYTTCTTTACTTTGAGGCTGGCAGAGCACTGGAACAGACTGCCCAGGAGACTGTGGGATCTCCTTCACTGGAGACATTCACACCCCACTTGGATGTGTGATYCTGTGCCACCTGCTCCAGATGAACCTGCTTTAGCAGGAGGGTTGGTTGGACTTCTCCAGGTCCCTTCCAATCCCAGCCATTCTGTGATTCTCTTCCTATCCAGATAATTTCTAGAATATTTTCAATATGCTGAAGCTCAGTGTCTGAGATTTCCAAACAACACAAAGCACTGGATTTCATTATTTAAGCATGTGGCACATCTGTTTCCTATAGTCATATGAAACTTAAGGCCTGTAATGCAGAAGACATCTGTGAGCTGCTGTACACAATTCAGAATGAATATTGATGTGTTAGGTTCCTATTTTTGGTACCTTCACTGGCTCCTAGTGTTTCATTTTGTGATAAATCTTTTATTTTTTATAAAGTAATCAATTTCAAGCAATATGATTGTATTACATTGTATATGTCTAGTTCTCTGGATGTTTTTGAGAATTTGTAAAAGCACATTATTATGTTACTCAGGTTTGAAATATACAGATGTAAAAATACTACACTTACTGAACAGTAAATATGTCTTTGATTCATGTATGTTTACCTATTAAAAAAAAAGACAATTGAGCATTTAGTGTTGTTTTTCTTTAATATTTGTTTTGACTTCAGGCTGGTTATTCTCTCGGTGTTAAAAATTATGAGTCAAACTGGAAATATGTGGAAATATCTTTGGCTTCATGAAATGTGAAAAAGAAATAACATGCATGCGTTCTTCTATATTCATATTCATACATTTGTATGTGTCATATTATAGTTGTAATATGGTCATGGCTTTTTAATCTGTCCACGACTAAAGAGATCTTGATAAGAAAGAATCAAGAGAAATATGGAATATCACTGCATCTCCTGAATTGACACTGTAAGAAGTCCAAGTGGAAGGAGTCCAAATACTGATGCTTTTTTTCTTAAAAATCTCTGAACACAAGGATTTCTTAACTTCCTCAGTTGCTTCAGCACTTAACTCTCCTTATAAACAGATTTTCCCTATGCCTTACAGAAATCTTCTTCGCCAACATTGCTGATTTCTTTTATAGGTGATACACAGAAAACAATTAATCACTGATGTGTTTATGACAGTATTTTCCATAATCTCATTATCCCTCTCCTCTGTTTGAAACTAAGTCAATCCTGTTGCTCTATACTCTCTCCTCACATACACTCTTCATCAGTCTTGTTGATTTCTGCTGAACCTAATTTCCTGAATTGTCACCTCTGCATCTGATGGACCACATCCACATGTCCCAGATTTGCATTTGCCTTTTTGTGTCAGCACTGTACAAGTGCTCCAGTGCAGTTTATAACATCTCAGTCCACTTCTGCTAGAGGGCTTGGGTTTTTTTCAAATTGTTGATGATGACAGTGGATGTGAGGTACCTCAAAAAGGGTCAAGAACAGGACCCAACTGTGTGAGGTGTTCTGTAAGCAGAGCACATCAGACAGCTCTGCCTCCAGGCAGACCCTCTTGCCTTCTTGCACACTCCAGTGCTGCTCTTCCTAGGAAAGTGGGGCATTTCTTTGCTGTGCACTGCTTGTTGTAGCTCAGCTGACACTGTCTCATATCTACTGCTTGAAGTTTGTTTGAATGGATTGATTGCATAAAAATTCCTTCTGTTTCCAGGAGTTAGTAACAGTTAGCTGAAAGGACCAGTTCTTTGGAGAATGTGTGCAGATGGTTTTTCTTAGTAGCACAGACACTGCTGCTGTTTTTATTCCAGCATGTCCTCAGAAAGAAGAACCTTTCAAACTATGTCTTGCATCAAACTGCTGGAATTTCTTTCTGCAGCATTCATTTGTGCCCTTGACATTTATAAAGCCTCAACTAGGAAAAATCTCACACAGTCATTATATCCAAACTGTGCATATAGCAGGATAGTCATATGGACTGGTGAAAGCTTTGCCTTGGTGATCAGGCTGGCCAAGAATCCACATGGCATAGCATAAAGTACACTTTTGCATTCCTTGATTCTCCTTCCCCTGTCTTAAAGAAGCACTGAAAAGATATCCAGTGTCTTCATCTGGCATGCAGCTGGTTGGCAGAGTTAGTTAAATCATCCTGGGGAATTAGACTCTTTGAAAGCCAACTAATATAGTATTTCCTCTAAATCCTGTATTTCCTGTATCCATCTTTAATTAAAAATATCTCTTCTTCCTCTCTCCCCTGTCACAGACATTAAATGAAAGTGAGAATGTTAATTTCTAAAGCGGTTTATGTGCCTGGCACTGCCTGGGACCTGCCAACATCACACACAGGGAGATTGATTGAACGTGAACATTTACCCTGTGTGGCTTGTTCTGCTGGGAGGTAACAGTCCTGCCTCTGCTCAGCAGTGTAGGTACAGTTTCATCATAGAATGATGAGGATTGGAAGGGACTTTGAAGACTTTCTAGTCCCAACCTGCCCTATCATGGGTAGGGGCACTTGGCACTAGACCAGGTTGCTCAAGGTCCCAACCAATCTGGCTTTAAACGCTTCCAGAGTTGGGGCATCCACAACTTCCCTGGGCAGCTTGTTTCCAGTATCTCACCACCCTCACAGTAAAGAAAATTTTCCAATACCTAGCCTAGATTTTTTCTTTTTCAGTTTGTACCCATTACTTCTTGTTTTATCACTACAGTTACTGACAAATAATCCCTCTCCAGCTTCTCTGTAGGCCCTTTTCAGATACTGGAAGTTTGCTATGTGGTCTCCACACAACCTTCCCCTCTCCAGGCTGATCAGTCTGAACTTTCTCAGCCTTTTTTCTTAGGTGAGGTGCTCCAGCCTTCTCACCAACTTCGTGGCTCATCTCTGGACTTGCTCCAGCAGTTCTATGACCTTCTTATGTTGGAGGCATAAGAGCTGCACCAGCACTGTGCACAGCACTCCAGCTGGGGTCCAGAAGGGCAGGGCAGAGGAACAGAGTCCCCTCTCTGGACCTGCTGGCCACGGTGCTGCGGATGCAGGCCAGGGCACTGCGGGTTTTCTGGGCTGTGAGCCCCTCTGACTGCAGGTGGTTTTCATCAAGCATCACGCCCATGTCCCTCTCCGCAGGGTGGGCGGCCACAGCAAGGTGCGTGCCCGTGGCTCCCCTGMGCGGGGGGCGGCGCTGTGGCGGGGCTGTCCCGCAGGTGGCGGTGCGCGGCCGCCACGGCCACACGGTCCGTCGCTCCGTCCGGCCGTCTGTCCGTCCGCAGCGCTGGCACCGCCGCTGCAGTGCCCGCCTGTGCTGCCGCCCGGCTTGCTCGGAAAGGGGCGTTCGTGGGAGGGTCCTGCTTTCCTGCCTTGCTCCATCCGTCATCTTTTCTGCCTTTCTCTGTCCTACGTACAGAATCGTGGGTATAAAGCTGTAAAACACCTTTACCAGCCAGACTAAAGCTTCTTTCTCTCTAGGTGCACCAGCGGGTTTTTTCCCTCCTGGTAACCTTCTGACTGGTTCTGGCTCTTTGCTGCCAGATCAATCCAGCTACAAACTCGAACATTTTCCACATTTTCTAGCCTTGGTACCATAGTATTTGATATTCGGATGTCCCCTTCACCATTGACTTGGGGCTTATACTTCTGGTTTCATTATATTTAGAACATTCTGCAATGCACTTTCTTTGTAAAATATGAGTATCTTCAGCTTTAAACACTGTCAATTTTTTTCTTTACAGAAAATTTCTTTTCCTCATTAAGCTACTTTTGGAGCTAATAGTGACATTTACAAAAGAAAAGCTCGAGAAGCTGAAGCAGACCACTCACTGAAATCTAGCAATAGTTACTAGAGACTTCTTCAGTATTCTTCATGTAATTTTATTCTGTTCTTGTTTGATTTGATTAGAAATGTGAAACAGGTTGCAATATTTGAGTGCTTGATCTTCTTTAAGCCTTCTTCAGTGCTTAAGGAAATACAGAAAAACCTAGGATTTTTTTAGCCTGTATTGTTTTCTGCTGGCTTTTTGTCTGTAGATTTTAGAAACCCGAGTAAGGCAAGCAGCAGCTGTATGAAACATGGCAATGGATACACCTGGCTCTGGTGGTGTGAATTTTCTAAAATGTGACTTGTGCAATGCCATTTCTGTACAAAAATGCAAAGTTCACAAGATTATTATTTCCAAAGAGAAAAAAATGCAAATAAGGCAGATTTGCTACTATAAGTGTTGTGAATTGCATGTGTGGATGAAAAGCTGGGAGTTTGACTTAAATTTTTCTGATATAAGTAAGTAGAAGATTCAAATGCTTTCTGATGTCATTGCTAACATCTCTAATTTAGTGATTTTGATTTTTGATTTATTAATTTTTAATTTTCTCCAAATGTATGTTCCCATTATTGACTTTAAAGTATCTAGAACAGGCTACAATGTAAATTGTATTGAGTTATCTTAWACAGAGCCTTACATTATACTATACTTAGGATGGTGAATCCTAGGTTTTGAGGCAAAATACATGGTATTTGTATAATTTCATGACTTTCCTTTTATTTCTTTGTACAAAGCTTTGTTTGTTGACTTTTACTTTTGCAAAGTCACATATTTTAGCCAGTGCCAACTTCCTTTGCCACATGTGCGTTTGATTTGTGCTTTTTTTTCAAGATCATATGAAGTGATTAATGAATTGACTAAGCTATGTATCTCTTTTTCATGTTTGCTTTTAAAGTAGTGGAAAGAAGTTCAAATTAATCATCAGTAGTCTATAAAGAATTTAACCAAGTAACACTTCATCCTGTGGTGTGTTTTTATCACCTGTATCAAAATGTATTTATGGTGTCCTTCTCAAATGTGTGTTCTTCTGCTCTCTTACTACAATTTATTAACCTGACAAATATGATGAACGTTCTTGGCAGCACTGAGGAAGGGCATTCTGCAAGGTTCACTCCATCTCCCTGATTTTACAACAGCAAAGTTCCACAGGAGAACTGCATCTTTGGTGATTTATTATACTGTAGCACTGATTCTGTGACCCATTTCTGCTGTTGTGATCTGTCATGGGATCCCAGGCACTGCAGGGCACACCTTCTTGCAGTTTTGCCATTGGAAAAAGAGGGGTGTAAAGATGAGCAACTTTGTTCGACCCTGAGTTTCATAGGTCTGTGCCCTGGGGCAAGGCACTGGACAAGGGGGTTACTGCATTTCAAGGAGTGGAGCATTCCTCATCCTTGAGTGGCACCCAAGCATCCAAAAATGTTGCAGGAGGGCAGAAAAGATATGGGAAATTCAGGAGATCCATTTGATTCAGTGCTCTGGCAAAAGCCAGGAGCAGCACAATGTGGCACCAAAGTGATGGCTGTAGTGGTACTCTCAGAGATGGTGGTGATGCAAAGAAGACTGCTTTTGTGTAGTATCATTCATTAGAGTGTAATAGCCTCAAATAGCAATTTCAGCATAATTTCCCCCATTATTTTATTATTATAACTATAATTGTATTATTTTAATTCTAATTTTAATTTTAATTCTAATTTTAATTTTAATTCTAATTTTAATTTATGTGTCAGATTGTCTTTGAAATTTTGTCTATATTTCTCATTCCCCCTGCTGAATTAAGCTATATTTGAAACTCTTCTAGTGGAATGTTTCTGCCATCTGCTCTCTGTTGCAATTATTCAAATTATTTGCAACCCTCTGTTCCGGCAAGGGTGAATCTAGCACAGATTTCCTGACAGACATATTTTTGCCCTGCAATATGCCCCAGCTGCTACAGATCTGTAATTCTGTGGGGGTGGAGGGTTATGCTTATAATTCACAGGAAATCCTCATCTCTTAGATTTTACAGAATAAATAAAGAGGAATAGTGGTTTTGAAGGTTCTCCTTCCTTTACAATCTCAGCCTGTACTAGAATTCTACAGATGCTGAATACTCTAAATTGTTCACAGCACTGAACAAAGCTCATCACATGCCTATACTGGCTATTCCTTCTGTTACTGAGAATATAGGCTCATTTTTGTTTTGTCATGATTAAGGTGCTGCAGTAGTCTGCCCTGCCTCTGGTGATATTCATCTGATATAACAAGAAGAATGATTTTCCTACTTCTTGGCCTTTTTCTTAGTAAATCAGGGGTTTTGAAATGCAAACCCAAGGTATTCAAAGTATCAATGGATCTGCATAAACACTTCATAGTTTAATTTTTGTGAAAAATTAAAAGGAAGTCAGGAAGAGTGCATAATGCGTATTGTTGTAAAAAGAGGACCCTTAAATTGCATTAGAAAGTGCCATAACAGTATAAAGAGATAACTAAACACYCTCCATGCTGATTGGCCTACATGTCAGCTGAGAGATATAGGCAGTTCTGGTCTATTTGTGGTCTCCGCAATTAAAGAGCCTTTTAGAACAGTATCAAAGTAACTTCACAGCCAGCAGAAGTCTTTTCAGCTTTCAGYAAGTGTTTATTCATTTTATAGACAGAGGTACTTTCAAAACAACATGACAGCACTGTGCAGCCTCCACCCTGCCCCAAGTTTCCAAAGCTGTGTGAGGACCACTWACACAATGCCCAGGCCCCACAGATGGAAAAATCCTGAAAGATTTTAAATACAGGAATATACTTCATACCACATACTATGAGCAGGGCTGTGGGTCATCACTCTTGCTCTTCGTTTTCCTATAGCTGTTATTTGTTATAGATTTCTAGCAATTTTTCTTTTTTTTTACTATTACTAGGAGCCTGGCTTTGTTTATCTTAACGAATTTTGACCTCTTTGCATGTTGTGCAATGCTATATGTGTATGCATGAAATATCTGTCATAAGTGCCAGGAGAGCAAAAGTGACACTGCTGCTGCTTTGATAGACATGCCAGCTGCCCAGTTTTATTTCACTCACTGGGCTGATAACCTCCAATCCTGCATATTGCGTCGCTTCTGTGGAACTCAACTGTTCTTTGGACATTTGGACTTCTGTAGAGTTAAATTCTATTTAGGTGCATCATCTAAGAGTTACAAGACCAAGAGAGATGGAGATTAGCCTCATATAAGGGTCTTAATCCCCAGAACAGAAAGCCAGCCTAAAGATTTGTGGAAGTAGAAAAAAAAGCTCCCACTTTTTAGTACAAGGTCAACTTTAGCAAAGGTGTTACATGGATGAGTCCAAAAAGCTGGTAAGTCACATTTGTGTGATATACCCTTTGCAAACCTCCTTCTGGACAGACCACGTGCTACCTTGTCTTAAACTGCAAATGCAAGATGTGGCTGGCTGGCTGTGTTGCCCTCTGTTAGAGGTGGGCCAATTTCTTCTGTTAATTGGGCCACCAGTTAAAACCAGGTGGGGTGTTTTCTTTATCTCTTCCACAACCAATCCTCCCTCTGAAAAATGGGCCCATTATCTTCTGTTAATGGGCCATTGAGTCTCACTGCATGACTGATAAAATGATGCCATCCCATTGGGAGATGCTCCACCCAGGGGGAGGAGCCAAGAATTCCTGTCTGGTTATAATCTGAGATTGGAGCACCACAGGCAGCTTTTTCCTGAAGAGCATGCTTCTTTTTTCTGCCAGATTCCCAGAGGAAGACCAGGCCCATCTACACCACCACTGGACCTTCAGAGAAAAACTGCACCCTTCTACAGGATCACTGCTGCAACAGAACCACATCTGCCCTCCAGGAGGACTGCAGCCACCATTTAATCAGACTGCTACCAACGCCCTGACCCACAGGGCATCAGGTCATATTCTGACTCTGTCAGTGTTGTTTTGTGTTACTGCATATTTATTTTTCTTAATAAATAACTGTTATTCCTAATCCCATATCTTTGGCTGAGAGCCCCCTTAATTTCAAAATTATAATAATTTGGAGGGAGGAGGTTTACATTTTCCATTTCAAGAGAGGCTCCTGCCTTAGCACACACCTGTCTTTTCAAACCAAGGCATACCTGGAGAAGGTGTTTGTGCTCTGGTTCCGTCTTCAAATAGGCTAGAGGCTAAGGCCAGGCCTAAGGCTTCCAGTTACTGCCCATCATGAGGCCACTAACAAATTTAGCAGGTTCTGATATGGTTCTAAAAGTAATAAAAAGTGATTCAACCAAGAGAAAAATGAAGGAGAAAGATGAAGTTAAAGCTCAGCATAATTGGAACAGCATCTATGGGTTATCTAAATATTTAGATTAGGTGATCTAATGGTAAATTTTATGAATCTTTGCATGAAATACTCCCTTAAGTTTATTGCTAAATGAAATTGTCTACAGTCACATAATGAAATGGGAAAGTTTCTACTTTAAAAAGTCTYCACTTGAGAATATTGGTAAAAATCATTGTCTTTGCAGTCCTTACAAAAACATTTAAAAGAAGGTCATTTCCCACTGGAGTTTTCCTTAGCGAAGCACTAAACTCAGTATGTGTAAATGCAGTTTGTCTCAGGGCTCAGTTTCAACTAGAGTGCATTTTCTTATCACACAAAATTTTCTGAGTTTATCTTAGAATCTTTTCCACATCACATCAGGGTGAGTCAGAGGCTTTTCAAGGTGGTGGAGGGGGAAAATTTTTCTGCAGTTTAATAAAACAGCTTGTTGATCAGGAGAGCTATGTGAGAGCATCAGAGTATCAGGAGAGCTATGTAAGATTACATGATTTGTAATAGCAGTTAATTCTGGATTTCAGATAGCCCAAAGGATTCTTTGGTTATTATTTGTGGTTGGAATGTTCACTGTCTTATTTTTAGCAAAAATTGTAGTACAGAAGCAGAGAAGTCTTTTTTTTTTTTCATTTTTTTTCCCTACAGCTACTATATTCTCACCTAAATCTTTTCTTTGGTCTGACAACACACATACATCTCTACCTTTTTTTCTTATGATGTGCATTTACAGCATATTTTTTCTCTTTCAATTTGTCCCGTTTCTTGCACCTCCTCCCTTGTACTTTCCAAGTGTCTCTTTTCATGATCTGAAAGTGCTGCAGAATAAAGATGAGCCAATAGTCCAGTCCCAGGCAGTCTTTTGTTCAGGTAATTGCTTGGAACCAAGCAGCTCTTAAGTGCCCTGACTTCCCTGACTGAGATTGACTGATGGAAGGATTAAGTAAGGCAGAGATTTATAGCCAGCCTCGTCAGAAGAAAGCAAAAATGTAGACTCATTTAAATAAGATGGTTTTGGGTCTGTTTTTTTTTTTTTTTTCCCCTCACTCCCCCACTGTATTGAGGATGCATCCTGAATGTTGTCCCAGGTCCTATAGATGAGAGCCAAGCTCCTTTGGTTGGAGAAGTGAGACCCYTCCAGCCACTCCTGAGTGGTGCTGGAGCTGTGCTGGTAGTGCTCCCACAGCAGATGTAACACTATGCTGGAGACCTACCTTAAAGAAGAAACTTCACCAAGTCTCTCAGAGAACGTAAAGTAATTCTTACAATAAAGCCAATAATTTAGTTTTATACCTGATTTATTTGCCTTGGTTTCTCACTTGCTAAAGATATTTTCTAGTATATAATTAATGACACAATCCATTTAAAACAAATGAAATTTGCCTTGAAACCTTTGTCCCCATTTTATCAGTATGACCACATCAGATTCTAGGTAATTAATAGTAACATTTTGCAAAAAAAAGCCCAAACCCCACCATAATCTCATCCATATGTGGAAACACTCATTCTAATCCTTGCTAAAAATTATTTAATAATTAATATTTACATTTAGCAGTCTAGATCTAAGACACATAATAATGAGAAAACACATAAAAATATATTCATAAATGTGAAAAAATGTCCCAGGGCTCAACAGTGAATCTGAGTAAATGTATTTGCAATATTGCCAGCGCGTTTATTTTTTTAAAAAATCTTTTTAATGAAGCAGTGAATAATGAAGAAACTATGCTACGTGTTAACTTATTTTTTAAAAGATTAGAATCTATAAAATGACTGACATTTTTACATAGTTTGGAATCACAGTTAGATCATTTAATGTGAATTGTAATATCATAGTGTCTCCTGAGTCACAGTCAGTATTACAGCTGTACGGCTCCTGGGTCAAACACAGTTTAGATGACTTCCCCTGGTGCCCATCAGCAGCAGAGCTCTTTTCCTCTCATGCTACACATCATCTATATTAATTTATGCTTGGGAGATGGGGCCAAAGCATCCCTCTTTTCTTTCCTTTGGACATTATGTGTGTGAGCAACAGAGAGASGAGAACCATGCCGGGAGGTGGTGGCTTCCGCGGGAACCCTGGGGGAAGATTCCTGCAAAATTCACCTCATCTGTAATTCATAGTGTGGGATGTACAGGTTGTGCCTTTTCTAAAATGGCTGTTCACTGCCTAGAAGAAACCCTTTGTATTGACAGTCCAGAGACATTTTGGCTTAACAAGTCAAAGAGAAAAACAAAAAAGTATTAAATTTCAGTACAAAGCTTTTAATATCTGTGTTATATAGCGTTACTCTTTGGGCTCTAAAGTGAATAAGATTTCTCCTCATATTTTTAAAACTGTGCATTATACTTTAATCTCTGGTCCTCAGACTACTAATACTTTGAAGGATATTCCCTTAGTAAGCCRTTTGGTAATGGTCTTGATGTACAGACAAACACAAATATTTTGAATTAAATATTAAAGAGATAGAAAGATAAAGAATGCAGAAAACATCAAAATTCTTAGACTGATATACTTAGATGGTTCTATTACCTGTTTCAAGAGTTATCCAGCATGATTTATAATTTCTATTAAAAATATCAAAACTGTCTGGATGTATCTAAGTCAGTGAATATCCCTCAATCTTTGTTTTATGTCATTCTAAGAAAAAGAGTTGTTCATGTTTACCTACACACTTCACCCTCTAGTTTTTGCTCAAAGCCCAGCTTTAGCTACAATAAAGAAGAGGAAATCAATCTTTCTTGAATCCCTAATTTCCCATGGAATTAAATGCCTCTTGAGAGAAACATTTCAGCTTGTGAGTTGGGTAATCTCTTCACTTTTCATTCTTTAACTGTGTTAAAAAAAAAAAGCATACAACACTAATCTTCATTCCCTTCTATGACTTTGTCCTCTAAGCCCTATGTAAAACACATCTATTCTGTAAGAGTAATTYACAGTAAGATTATTACTTAAAGCAAATGTGGGGTAAGAACCAGCTCTGTCAAGATTCATATCRGGGAAAAACATATCTAAACTTAAACTTTAAGAATTAGTTCACTGACAACCTACTGTCTAACTGTCACGCTTAAGTAATATATATATTAAAGTAAAAAGAAATGTCACTGGCTATATTTAGAAAATATTTTATCAGACATTCTCTAGCAACAATAGAGTGAATTCCAAGGGCTATATCCAGCATGATAGAATACTACCTTACTCTCTGAACAAACCTGAAATAGAACTAAATATGAAGTWCCTTTAGTTCCAAAACCTGGAGAGTTTAATGTACAAGAGTGAATGATACTAATTTTTGTTATATATTTGGTTCAAGGTATTAATTATCTAAATTATTTTTAATTGGGATATGAGAATGTTTCTCAGTCTCTGCTTTGACAGCTGAATATTGCAGATGTCTCCRTAATAGTTTTCACTACTTCTTTAAACCATATAAAGTGTTAAAGGCYACATGGAAAAACTGAGTTTGAAGGAAAATTTGGGGTATTTTTGGGGTTTGATTCTATAGGGAAGGGTCAGGTGGGCTCCTGTTCTGTGAATGTGTTCTCAGTTCTGTCTGTACATGTAGAAGTCTGGAGAGAAGTTTGAGGGTAGTCCCATGTCTGCTGGAATGTCATTAAATTAATTTTGTGATGAATCTACTCTGGTCTCAGAAAAGGAAAATATCTACCAGACTCAAATAGCTAATGGAGTAGAAAAAAAGTGGAAATGGAGGAGTAGGTAGTATTTTTTACTCATGTGATGTGTCCTTTGCAGGAACAAAACAGGATTTATAGTCTTATAGTGCWATTGAAAGCTGAAAGCCTGTTTTTGCAAGCAGACGTGTGTATCTGCATTTGCAGCATGCCACTGGCAAGGTAAATGGGATCAGCACTAAGCTGAGACTGAAAGCTGCAGCTGGCTGACAGTTGCRATTTTACAAAACTCCTTTTTTCCCCTTCAGAGTCTATGCAGATATGAGTTTCAGCAATACTTGCCTCCAGCCTCTTTTAACTTTCTTTTTAATTAAAAAGCTTAATTGGGAGTAATAAAAATTCCAATTAAGCTTTTTAAATAAAACCCAAAAGCTCAAAGTGGCTGTGGTTGAAGATAACTGCTATTGCAACCCGTGACTAGCACTGCTGTTTGAACAAGGCATTTGTTTCACCATAATTAATGTTGTGCTTTATGATTGTACCTCCACATCTTTCAAAAGATACCTTACTGTGTCTTTAAGTCTCACAGAGTTATTGTTTGCATGTGAAATATGGGCATCCATGTGAGTGTTGCTAAGTGCAGCACTGGGACTCAAGTCTCTGTGGGTTGYTCTGCATATATTCCCCTCAGCATCATGCTACATGTCAGATCTGCAAGCAGAAATAGAACTCATAACAAGTCCTGATCAGCCAATTTCCCAGTGAATTCATGTGTCTTGTGGGCTGCCTAAAATGCCCAGGACTGATTTACTGCTTCTCCAACAATTTCTTAGGGATTTTTTTCTTATTATTATTTTTGCCTCTATTACTGATTGACTCCTAGCTCTTGGTTTGAAAGCMAGCTAGTGTTGGCTCCAGGTACCACTGGCATTAGGTTCACAGGCTTTTCTCATCAGCTTATGGACCCAGGTGGCCTTGTCTTTCACTGCTGTTTTTGCTTTCATTTTCTCAGCCATCTGTTTCTGACAAGAATGAATTACAGCCCTGTTTTCCAAGAAGTACATTGATAGTTGTAGCACAAATGATTACAGTAAAAAAAAAACAAACCCAGAATGGCTTGAAAAGCAAAATATTMATATATAAAGCATAAATACATGGAAGCACTCTAAGAACTTAAAAGAAAATAAAAATGCTAATCTGCTCAACTAGTATTTAATTTATTAATAATGTTGAACATRTTGAGTGAAAGATGAAGAGGGTTGATTAAAGAATGGCTACATTACAACAAAAAATGTTCTTTTTTCCAAAATTAAAAGCTTAGTATAGAAGTTTAAACCAAGGTTTTTAACTTACTTTTTGCCCCCAGATTTTGAAAAATAAAAGTATTTCATTCAAAAAAACCCTTGGCTACCATTAGAAGGGACCAATCTTCTTCTACCTCAGCCTGTGGCACTAGAAAATATTCCTCTAACCCAATGCTCTTGTGCAGCAATAATGTGGTTCATAAACTGAATGATGTGCTCCTGACAGATGTAATGCCCTGTGTCACCAAGCTGCATCCCTGTCCAGGAAAACTATATTTGCCATAGGTTATGGGAATTGAGAGAGAAACCTGCTGTAGGTTGGGGCTTGCTTGACTCAGCCTCACTTCCTCTCAGTCAGAGTTTCATCTGCTGGGTCTGGGCTCTGACTAACAGCTTTATTCAGGAGAAATTGGTAGCTTGAATTACAGGAAGGTAGAAAAGATTATGTTTCAAAAATAGAAATTTTTTTGTGTGTTTTTCTTTTTTTTTCCCCTGATCCTTCTTTGAAAGCATTTTCTGGAATAAATCAAAATATCTMATAAGCCAATGAGTCTTTTAAAGTGGAGTTTTAAGAGTGTACCAGGGTCYTATTGAATCATGTTATCTAGCATTTCAAATCCTCTTGAAGTTAGTTACAAAGAATAGGAGCTATATGTTCAGTCTGAAGGGTTCTAAGATTTTAGTGACTTTGGATTAACAGGAAGATTTCAAACTATCAGTGTTTAAGCTTCACCTTTCTGTCAGTCATTCCTGACAAGGCCAGAATAAGGTAGTAACTACAGTGACTTTTGAGAGGGTGTTTTTTCATTAGTTTAAGCAGAATGTCAATTAAAAAGGAATTGAGATAAAGAACCAGCAACTAGATTAAGTTTACACTTCTTCAAGGATGATAAGAAAAATCCATTTACAGGTTCTATTTCAGACTGAATATACTTTCTAAGGTAAAGGCCCCTTATATTATAGCTTTAAAAGTCTGCTGGTAATTTCTGAAAAGATTTAATAACTATTGTGTCTGAAATGTTGAAKAATTTTTTAACTGTTGGAAATAATGATTTCTTAACTGAAATGAATATACTAAAATTAATTTAAATTTAATTTCACACGTTTTATGACAGAATGTTATCATCTTCCATCATTTCTTCTTCTGTCTGACTACTATTTGCATTCTCTAAGAAATGACAAAGCCTATTTAAAATGAGAAGAGAAATTTATCTTTCTGTGATCTCTGAATGGGACTGATTCGCAGCTAAGGAGCATGGGACACAATGGAAGCTGACAGATACTGAYTTTTTTACTTTTCTGTGATCTATTTGCAAGATTTTGAGCACCTTAGGAGGAGTTAACTCAGAATTTAGAAGACTGCATGGGAATGGGGCAACATTGGCCTTTGTCCAGGTTTAATGCAAAGGAGGCTTCTACAGGGATTCACCCTTCCATATATCCTTGTTACTCCTTGTGACAACACTGGACTTTAGGATTCACATGAAAAATATTGTTTCAGGCAGGATCAGATAGGTATTTATTACCCTTGACTCACATATTCAATATTTTTTTTTGCCTTTTTGCAAGCTCAAAATGTTTCCTCTAAARGAAACTGAAATTGTGATTTGTTACTGTGTTCAGAGTTGGGTTAGTCATGGTTTTCTAATTTGCCCAGAAATGCAAACTAATCCAGAAGGGAAAAGTATTTTGAGGGATCCTTCTCAGTGAGAAGTACAGTATGGACCACAGTGCGTGACAAAGGATAGGAAGGGAAGTTCAAACAGTTTGGGACTGTTGAGCACAATCAGCAGATCTTGTAAACACCAGCAGGAGATCTATGAACCACTTTTGTAYGCTTTACAGAGGCAGCTTTTCTACCTTTTAATTGTAATCTGAATGGATAGCAGTTTCAGAGCAAGTGACACATGAAAACTTGCACATACACCTGAAGCTGGATAAATCATGAATTCCTGGTATTATATGAAGGATTTATTCCTCTTTGCTGCTCCTGTGACTAAACCTTTAGTAGGCAAGTCAGGTGTGGGGTTTTTCAGTAGTGAAACAGCTTTCCGTTTTGGTCTCTTTGCCATGAAATAGTAAATTCTGGTTGAAAGAACCAAAACTTTCTATCATTAACAAAATAACAGATATTTGCTCTTATAGGTAATCAAATTCTCTCTTCTAGGTAACTAAAGAATAGGAGCAGGATACCCACCCAGTGTGGAGGGGAAGAGAACTACTCTTCAGAGACATCCAAAGCCAGAGGAGATGCTGCCAAACTCTGATTCTCCTACACTATTTATACTGCCTGACAGAATGAGTCACATTATGCTACTTTTTAATAGCTTTCTCACCTTCCTGAAATGAATTACATGCTTGCAGAGCAGTGATGGTAAACTAGGAGTCATAGCAATCATTATTAGCTTTGCAGCATCCTTAGCATTCAGTACTCATGAATCAGCTGTAATATACTGTGATAAATAATCTGTCCAGAGGGACATCAGCACTGCATCTGAAGTACAGCCCAGGCTAATACTGTGAAATCAGCTTTGATACAGTCTGTAAAGTTAGGTCTTGCTATATCTCTTTGAATCAGGGCAAGATTCGGCTGATTCCTCCTGATCAAGAAATTATTGAGCATCTTTTTCAGATGTACTTCAATGCTTTGGTGTTATTCTAAAACTGATGTGTTTCCCACTCTTTCTATTAGCTATATACACATCAGTGCAGCAAAACCTCACCTAAAGTATGGCCATGATGGAGAGCATTCTTTTGAACCCAATATTCCAAGTTTTCTTCATGGTTTTGAAGGTTTCAGCTGCATCAATTTTTTGTCACCAAGTTATGCAATAGATTTTGTTTGCGCTACAAAAGCTGTGGCATTAAAAGACCATGGGATGATGTGAGAAGCTTGTGGCAGCACCAGGCTGAATCTGTAAAGTTACAGCCTGAAACAATTGCTGGTTACAGAAAATAGCCCCAGAAGGGGCTTGGAGAAGCCACCTACATAGTGCACATGCTGAAGCTCAGATAGCACTCTGATTTATTCTGAGAAATGCTCATTTAACCTCCTCTTACATATTTCCAATAGCACTGGGGAAAGCCATAGATTAACAGCTTTCACATACCAGTGTAAACCAAAAGTGGTAAAGGCCAGAAATTGTGATGCTGGCCAAACAGATGGTGGTTTTAGTTGATTTTTTTCTTTTTTGTGCTGTTGGATGGATCCTCCAATCTGTACAGAAGAGAGTCAAATTWAATGTGCATTAGAAATCTTTACCTTTCATTTAATAGTGGCAGAGCTGTTGTGTTTCAATTGCACAGAGATCTAAGAGTGCTCTAAAAACCTCATATGGAAACCTCATATGATCATCTGGTTAATGCAACCTTTTTCCAACCAAACCTCTATAATTCACCTAACAATGAAGAAAGAACTACAAAAAACAAGACTTGTAGCTTGTCAAACACTAGTTTCACAAAACAGCTTTTACATTTAAGGTACATTAATGTTTCTTGCTGTAGTAGTACAAATGATGATGTGATTGAATGGGCTGTTAGCACAATAATGCTCTGTGCCTTAAAAGTGACACAAATTTCTATCCTCCATTTGGAAGTCATCAGTGTCTTTACAGGCAGTGGGATGTGTTCTTCAGTTATGTATTTGCTTATTGTCTGACGGTGAATTTAAGATTTTATGGATTTCAAATATATTTTTTCTGACAGCTTTAATTGTTGACTTCCTTTAGCCAGCACCTGATAAGTTTATACCAGTGGCTGGCATAGACATCTTGGAGGTGGCATTTAGCATTTTGTGGCAAACGTACATGTGTTCAGAACTCCAACTTTCTTTAACAGGCAGTGTTATGCTGATAAACTGTGTGCCTTCTACACATGGACCACTACAAGAGTCAAAGTATGAAAGCCAAATCTCTGTACATTGGCACTAAAGAGTGAGGGATAAGTGTAAGATGTGGGAACATCTGATTGAATACAGATGAGGTGTTTTCTTAGTGAAATCAACATAGACTTGGCAGTAGTTTAAAACAAAGCCTTGTGGTTTGGTTTAAAACAGTCRGTTTCTTTACAGAAGGAAGCAGATCTCCTAACATGCAGGGAGAAGTTTGTCTCTCTCAGTAGTGTTATGTGCAGACTAATTTCATCTATCTATATTTTATTCTGGAGTCAGAAATCCATTCAGTGCTTGCATGTGTTGCATGTCTTCTCCTCAGGGGTTAGATGAKGCATGATGGAGCTGCTTCTGCATGTCCTGAGTGCTGTATCTCCTGTGGGATGTGAGCTGCTCATGCTGGGCCTGGGGAAGAGGACTTCAGAAACCCATTTCTCCTGTCCCAAAGGAGAGCCAGCTGTGCTGCCTGATCAGGAAGTCTGGTTTGGATGGCTAAACCAGGACAGTTCAGGTATTACTCAGAATGAGATCATGACAATTAACACAGTAGTTTTGAAATAAGATAAGCATACACAGGTCTCTGCCTGGCAAGCACTGCATCAGCACCTTCCTGCAAGTTTGGGCAGAGGACTGGTGAATTCATTTGCTTTGGGATGGTTTGGCAAAGAATCTATAGCTTTCATTCAGCCAGTGCAGTACTTCCCACCACCAGGATGTGGCATTAGTGGTGTATACTATCTGTGAGAGAACAATTTSAACCTGTCTGAATGTTTGTTACAAAACATTATCTACAGCTTCAGGAGAACTATTAATAGCCGTTTAGTTTCAGAAGTAGTATCTTTATGGTGTTCATGGACTGTTGGCTTGTGCTGGTTTCAACTGGGGTAGAGCTATCTTTCTTCACAGTGACCAGTATGGAGCTGTGCTTTGGATTTGTGTGGAACACATAGGTAATAGAGATGTTTTTGTTATTGCTGAGTAGGGCTGATGTGGAAACCCAGGGCACCGGGAACATTTCTCTGTCTGCTCTGGGGTGTCCTGACCCCCAGGGGAGCACTGACTTTGACCCTCATTCAAGGAGAAAGTTTCTTAGACTTCAAGATAGACTGGAATCCACAAAAGTGGGAAATAGATTATAGAGAGTAGTGTAGGTGTATCACTAAGGTGAGAAATTTAGGTTTKGGGATTTTTAGTATATTGTGGATTGGAGCAAGRTAGAGGGCACAGGGTGTCATCCTGGGTTTCTTCTTCATGCTGCTTCTTCCTTCTTCATGGGTTTGGGTGGCATTTTGTAATTGGGCAGAAAAGTCTGCATTGCAGGCTCTTCGGGATCAGTTATTGGGTTAAAAGGGAAAATAATCTAGGTGTCCTTTCTTGTTTGGATAGTTTAATCTTAAAAGACCTTGTAACAAGAGATTGTTAGCCATTTTGTGCCTTCTAATGAAAAGCTGCCAAACTCACAGTAGTGAGACTGTTTTACTGATAAGAAATAATAAACACTTGGGTCTGAACATGAACGACTGTCTCAAGTGCCTTCAATGCAGACCCAGGGAAACCAATAGGCTTGCACAGAACCAAGGCCTTTACAGCTGCTCATGCTGCCATGCTGGCAAGCACGTTGGGGATGCTTGGGAAGTTGGGGATGCTTGGGAAGTTGGGAGGAGACACAGCTGGGACAGGTGACCCAGACTGACCAAGGGGATATTCCRGACCACATGACATCACACTCARTATATAAAGTGGAGGGAAGAAGGAGGAAGGGGAAAACGTTTGCAGTGATAGCATTTGTCTTACTGGGTGACTGTTCCACAGGATGGGGCCCTGCTCTCCTGGACATGGCAGAACTGCTGCCTGCCCATGGGAAGCAGTGAATTAAGCTCTTGCTTTGCTTTGCCTGTGTGCATGGCTTTCACTTTCTCTATCAAATTGTCTTTATCTCAACCCATGAGTTTTTAGCTTTTACCTTTCTGATTCTCTCCCCAGTCCTGCTGTGGGGGAGTGGGTGGGTGCTATATGTGTTGCTGGYCAGGGTTAAACTACAGCAATCCTTTTTGGTGGCCAGTGTGGATTGTGTAGGGTTTGGGATAATGACTGGTTTGACTGGGATATGCTAGATTGAATATTGATCTGTTAGTGGTTAACTAGGAATGAGCAGGGTTCTGTGCTTGCTATGGGGCTCACTTTCCTGACTGCATATTCACATGTAGTTCTCATTTGTGTCGACTTTTTGCTTTGGCTGTTTGCTAGGATTAGCTAAACCTAACAGAACCTGTGTCCCTATATGTCTCTGCTGCCTGGCACTGTTATGAGGCAATGAAATAAATCTACTCTTGGCATTTCAGCTGTGGTTTGGTGGTCGCCCTGGTCACCTGTATGTGTTGATTCACATATAGCTAAACTCTCTGTCATGGGAATTTCACAAAAAAATTCCTGTTAAATTCAGGAGAAGTTGAGTTGATGTGTCCTGGAGTCAGGCTGTGGAAAACTCCACAAGAGACAGCCTGTGTACCCAAGCTGTCACAAAAGACTGATTCACAAGCTTTAAATTAAAAGCTTGATTTTCGAGTTATGTATAAAGAGTCAGTTGTTTAAATAATACCCTGACAAAATTAATACTATAAGGATTTATAATTACAGAAACCTTTTATGAATTTTAAAGGCAGAGAGACACTGACAAAATATTCACAATGTTTCTGCACTTCACTGCTTTACAAAGAATATTGCTAGTAGGCAGACCAGTGGGGCAAGGAAACACAATTGCTTACAACAGTCAAGCAGGTATACTTAATTTTTAAGCTTGCCAGCCCTGACATAAATTCCTTTATCTTTTTCTGACATCCTCTTGCATGTCTTAATTATCTTGTGAAGTCTCATAGGATRGATTTGATAAGGAAAAATATGAACTATTAATTTTCATCTTGAGGTCTTAAAATAGCCAATTAAGCTCGTACTAAGAGAAAAATGATATAAATCTTCTGTGCGAGAATACAATGCCCTGTGTCTCATTCGCATTCAGTTTATATATTCCCTCCAGCCATAACCATTCCATGATTCTATGATTCTATATACTGTGCCCTCTAGGAGTGTTTAAGCTTTCAAACCAAGAGGAAACTGACCTTTACAGGAGTACAGAGGTGCATGAAAATGCCTGGGATAACTGACCTCCCTATCAGCAGTTTGCTACCAGCTTTTGCAAGGCATGTTTAAGATGGATTTGTCAATAAAACTATGTACTTTCAAAAATTTAGAGAGGAACAGACAACATGGTTCATGAGAGAAACACTGTAGCTGGTTAACCTAAGGGGTGTGAGGATAGTTTGTAGACTGAAAGTATGCCAGCCTTTGTAACCACAATTCTTGTGAGATGCAGCACAAGCCAAGGTTATATGGTTAGAAGATCTATTTTCTTCCAAAGTGCTTATAGCAAAAAGACAAAAGCAACAGCAAAACTCCAAGGAAATMATGTCTCTTATGATTATCTACCTAATTGTGGCAATCAGATAAACCTTTAGGTGGGACAAGATATGGGTTTTTTGTTGTTGTTGTTTATTAAATGCTCTAAGTCATATCAGTTMGTCATTGCTAATTTACATCAAGACCTAACTGATAAAAGAAGTTTCATTATGAAACTTCATACTTTAAAGTCATTATTAACTTCATACTTTTCATACTTTAAAGTATGAAAGTGTTCAGTTTTGTTGCTCAAAGTCTGATTTCATTGTTCTGGTCAAACCCTGAAGCTTCCTGTTACCCAATCTTCTGACCTAGTGTGAAACGTGACCTGATCATCTTCAATAAGCCACCATGTAGATGTCAAAATGCAATCAGCCTCAGGGATTAAAAAAACCCCACTATCATAGAAATTAAACTTTTCTATTTTGTAATAATAACTGTGAGATTGCTTTTCTAAAATTTGGGGTTTGTTTTTGGTTGGTTTTTTTCCCCTATTTTATCATGAATTGTGAAATATATATTTATGAATTCTAGTAACTTCAGTCATTTGAGAAGTAAGAAGAAAGGATGCTGAAAGGAAGCAATAAATTCCAGTRAATTAGTGGAGAAAACAGCAGAAAATAAAGATGAAAAAG
This sequence comes from Cardinalis cardinalis, assembly GCA_014549065.1. Lineage (NCBI taxonomy): Eukaryota > Metazoa > Chordata > Aves > Passeriformes > Cardinalidae > Cardinalis > Cardinalis cardinalis. The sequence goes on from JACDOX010000001.1 coordinate 18,315,875, forward strand.
ACTGGGTGGTGGGGAGAGAAAGTAATGCACACAGGTTTTAGGTAGAGGAGAGTGAGATTCATCCTGACAGCACAATGACAGAAAAAAGTGACTTATGAGTTAGTGGTAAGAAAAATCTGTGATATTACCAGAATCAGGAAATGAAAAGATGTATGAAATTTAAATGAGAGGTGATGGGATGTCTGGTCTTCTCTGAGTCAGAAGATCAATCAGGTAGTACAGCCAATGTTTTGTCAAGCATTCCCTCCATAGCAGTGCCTGGGTAATTGAGGGTAATAACTGGCAGGAATTTGTGTGTCAGGAAATGAATTTTAAGGGAAGAACAGGATTTTAATTTGGCTGATTTGATTGCCTGGACCTACCTCTTTCTCCATTCTGTAGAACTAGAAAATGTTCTTCTGGACAGAGGTAACTTATAAAACAATGCTTTGTGTTCCTTTCTACTCTGTGTAAATCAAAAGAAATTTAAAATAAGAATGATAGGATGGGAAAATGGACCTGAGTTAGAGCTAGAAGAATGTGTGTTTGCAGGAGTATAATTATATATATATAATTTATTGGCTAGAAATTTGGAAATATTGGTTGTAGTTGCAGAAGAAACAAAAAAGCTACAGTTATGTAGCTCCCTGGAATAGTCTTGGAATTAAGAAGTTCACAGAGATTTATATTTTTGGTGCAGTAAAAGAATACGCTGAGCATCCTTTATGACACCTTTTCCAACTTAGTGGATCAATGTAATGCAGAAGTACCAGAGAGGACTCACTGTATCTTTTCAATAAGTTGCAATTCAAGCAGATTCCTCCATACAAAATAAATATTTAATAATAAAAAGAGGGTTTTGTTCAAAGTTCAAGCAAGAAAAGGTCACGTTCTTAGGGAGTTTCATCAAGTATTTAGATCAGGGAACAAACCAATTATTTAAGGGCTTTAGTTTTATTTTCTTTTAAACACATGTGTTGCTATTTCTAAAATGAAGCAGTGGAAGAAACAGCTGGTTTGATTTAAACAAAGAAAATAAGGTTTCTGTGTAGGTTTTGTGATCTTTACTRTATATATTTGCTTCAAGAGCCTGAAATCAGCATTGCTTACTTGTGCAAACTGGAGAGAAAATCCCAGCTTAATTTACAGAATCACAGAATCATCAAGATTGGAAGAGATTTTTGAGGTCATCTTGTCCAGCAGCCAACCTAGTTCCACCATAGTCACTCAAACCACATCCCCAAGTGCCACATCCAGACACCTCTTGAACAGTTCCAGAGGTGTTGACTCCACYGCTTCCCTGTGCAACTTATTCCAATGCCTGACCACTCCTACACTGAAGAAAAAAGAGAAGGGACTGACAGCTGTTAAATAGCCATGGAATGGGTTATTTGTACCAGTGGGAATATACAGGGAGATAGTGGATAGTGTTGGAAACTTTGCTCAGCCAGAAGGGGAATACATTTGCATACCCTTTATAATTTAGAAATGTGGCAAACCACTCAAACATACATAAATTAAATAGATTCTTCATATTCATAGGCTCCCTGCACAACRTTAGATTGTTTAGTTTTCATGGTTTATTTTGTTACTTTTAATGACACTATTAATCATACTTTCTCATTTTCATTCACTGCCAGGATTTGACAAGGATTTTCTTTCACCTTGAGAAAGTGCCTGTTCTGAGGAGTTTCTTCTCAGCACTCGTGTACACTCAGCACACCCTGCTGAGGGAAGGCAGCTTGTCTTCTGCGCAGCACTTCTCTCYGAAAGATGGTTTCAGAACTGCGGGTTTGATCTCTCTCTTGGTAGTGAAAGATCATAAACAAATAYGTCTTTCAAATTGTTTTTCCACTTGAAGTTTTTATGATTCCATCGAAGAGGAAACTGAGCTAACTCAATAAGCAATGGACCGTAAGGCAGTAAACTGATACATTGTTAATTTTTATTGCTGAAGTTTCTTCCTCCAACTCTGGTTCAAAATGCTATTCATATTTTATTACTATGATGATGATTTTTTTATGTGTGCAATGGCAAATCCTTCTGATGTTCTACTTAATATTTTTTGTTGAGGTGAGTTGGCCATAACAASCAACAAGGCAGGGAGTGCAGTAATGTCTCTATCTGAAGGAATGGAGACCAAACAAGTTACAAATGGAGCTGCAAGTCAYTGGCCAGGGCTAACAGAGAACCTATCTGGCTGCTCCAGGATCCTGCTCTAGAAAAGCCTTGGAAGAAGGATGCAAGACTTAGATGCCTGATGAAGAAGGATGCAAGGCTRTGAAAACAGAAAGAAATGTTTTTTGTTACAGGTGCTCAACAGCCAGCTAAGCACATATGTCAGCTTTGTTGATCTCTTCTGTCCCAAGGCATTTTAGTGTGTTGTAACTGTGGACTGAGAGCCCACCAAGGGCCCTTAGAGACTGAGCTCTGGAGGCAAAGCTGCTCATCAGGTGGCAGAGGTGGCTGCTCTGGTTCCAGCTGCAGGGACAAGTTCTCTCTGCTTTTTCAGGTGCTTCTGCACGTTATTTAATAGCCTGCAGTAATTGGCATGTTTGTTTTCCTTCCAAGCCCTAATTTCTCATGGTTTTTTTGATTACCTAGCCAAATGAGATCCCAGTCTTGACTAGTTTCTGCCATCTTCCATCTGGCCAGTATAAAATCCTGTTTAAAGCTTATCAAGGTACTGATTTTGCAGACTTCATTCACAATGTGGTTTGTTAAATAGCTCTGAATACAAAAACACAATCTGCTTCACCAGATTGAGTTTTTGGTCCTTCAGGTCTCTTATTCTGCTGCTAGCAGTCACTTTGTCTAGTGTTTCAGCAGAAGTGAAAGAACAGACATAAAATATATTGCCAACAGTATGAGGRTTTCAATAAGGGGAAAATTCTGTTTTTAATCCTCTGTCATCCGCTCCTGCCCATTATACACATCTGTSCCATCAGAAAAATATGTTTTTCCTTAAAATGATCCCTTCCTGTCAAAGTCCAATGCAAGATAGTTTAATCCTTGCAGAAAAAAATCACTGACCATCAGAAAATTTCCTAGAGAAAACTTCTCATTTCCATCAAAATTACTTAGATACTTTTACTTCCTACAGATAATATGTGTTTGAGGTTAACACAGGTATTATGGAAATCTAACCATCCTTTGAGGGTACTGTTGTAAATGAGAGAGAACAAAGTTTATCCTGAAGGTTAGCTCAGATTGATTTAGTCCTTTTTACTCTGATATGGTCTCTAACTTGCAGACTTTGTTGTAAATTGGRTAATATTCCTCAATGAAATTAGTGTATGAAGTAAAAATAGGCACATCTATGCTGCATTATCTTGTGACTGTGGAAGACTATTTTCAAACTTGTTCATGCGGGTAGCCAACATTACAGTGTTTTAGGATTTGCAGTCCATAAACTTCTTACTTGGCACACCACCAGTGACAGATCTAATGAGGGATAAACAGAGATTTAACGTTTGAATGCTACAGTGGTCATTGTAGTCTCACAGCTAGGCCTTTAAAGGCCTTGGTCAGTCACTGCCTAACACTCATTACAGCATTGTGCCTAACACTCAWGCCTAACATTGTCCTCTGTCACATCCCTGGATGAAAATGTTCATAAATTGTGGGCATCAGCCTTTTTCTCCTCAATCTTGTAGGCTTCTGTGTTGAACAGGCTGCTCAGGTGCCCTGCATGGGTCTGTAACATGTCAAAGCAACTCAGCTGAGAATATTGCAAAGCTGAGTTTGTGGCACTCAGGTTCCTACRTGTGTCTTGTCTTAAGCAGGAAACTTTTAATGTGGTCACAAAAATTTACACTGAGTGCATTTCAACTGACTTAAAAGATTCACTTAGGTCATAAGACAGCAGTAGGGTAGTATTGGGCCTCAAGACATTCACCCTTGCTTACTTGTGCATCTGAGATTGGAAGACAAGGCAGTTCTGGTTTTTGTGTGACTCAGATTTCCCTTGGGTCCCTTGTTTATGATGCCAAATTGATTTTTTGCCTTTTTTTTCTTTTATGTACCCTCTGTATTCTTTACACATGTATTTGCAACTCTATTGTTGTATTCTAGCTAGCTCCAATACTTCTCCTTACCYTATCCAATAGGCAGAAAGACATAACACATTCCAAAATGCTCCAAGCTGGGGGTCCAAGGCTCCTACCCTTGGTTTTTCCTGGMAATGAAAGTTGAGACTGGGTCTTTGAGACATATTCCTATAATCAAAAATTAGTTCTCATCTAAGATGGGAAGATTTAGAAGGGGCTTGAACCAGGGGGGAATTACCTCACCAATGATAGTTCTAATTGGTCATTCTTGTCAAATATGCAAATTTGCAAAACCTATAAAAATTGTATRTGTGTTATGCTGCATGTGCATCTTCAGCATTTTCCACATGGTGAATTGTGCACCTAAGCATCCTTATAAAGGTAACCCCTTTTATCACCCTGACTGTGCCTGGCTGGTAATTTTAGGAGCAGCAAAAAAGGTGTCACATCATTTAGGCCAGCAAATGTGTGATTGGTAACAGCATGGTCATAACACCTCAGTTTCGAGATGAGTGGCTTCTGTTATTCACTGAATTCAGCATAGTGTTTTGTCAAATTCCTGATGGAAAGTTTCCAAGGCTGATTGATTTTTTTTGGAGCAAACACTGGGATTCTGATGTTCTAATATCTTCCTTGCTGTATMGTTTTACAAACACTAGAATAGATTAATACCGAAAAGAATTAGTAAAGCTGCAGTTCAAATAAAAAAACTGCAAAATTATTTCTTCAGTGACTATCAGAAAACTTTCATTTTGCAAATAATTTCATTTTTATTTTCCAGTTGTACAGATGCAGTGAAATTATTGCTTAAAATTTAAAATGTTCTTYTCATACTTTATGACAGTTTACTGAACTTGTGTATTAAGAACGCTTCTCCAGAAAACATTTAAAACTGAATTTAACCAGTTTAGTAGATATTTATTTTCTGCTAAAATAGCTGTTTTTTATAAAAGCATGCATGCTCTGGTTTGCTCTCACAGTCAGTTTATGATTAGAARCATGCAAAGAACAAGCATTAATGGCAGTTTAAATGTTCTTGGCAGTAAGAATCTATATTTTTTATTCTATTCTGATGATAAAGCTGTGAAAATATAAAAAATACAATATATATTAATATATTGTATAAATTCATAATAAATATAAATTCATATTCATAATAAATATAAATTCATATTCAATAATATAAATTCATAATAAAATGAAGTATCAAATCAACAACTATTGAAATAACACCATAAAAGCTGGAATTCAGGTGAAACAGTGTTCATAGTTACCAGATGTTTCTGTTCACTACTGATGCCCACAGAATGGAATCCACTTATAAAAGATGGAGGATGTCAGCTTAATTTGTGTAGCTGAGGAGTAAAGGCTCACCCATTACCAATTTTGTTCTGATGACCTTAAAAAGAGATGCTTCAATATTCCACTTTCATTTATTTCCCTGAAACACCTAAATGCAAAAGTTTCAAGTTTTTCTAAAATATTTTAAAATGATAAATATGAATGAAGACAGTGCAATAAAAATGATAAATAAAATCAGGACCTATTCTGTGTCTGACAGGATGAGCTGAATAGCTCCTTGTCTTTAGTACTTAACTAGCTGGAACCATTGTTCAGCTTTTGCAGAAGGAGACAGTATGTAATTCAAAATCTTTGCTTTCAAGATAGTGAAAATTGACTTAAAAAGCAATGAAAACATCATAAAACCACATYAATAAATCTACACATACATGCTGAACCCAGCCATCCACCAATTTACATGGAATTCAGGCTATCCTCTCTCCCACAGAGAAGTAGATTTTGTCTGTCCATTTCCAAAGACAAAGAAATAGAATAATTATCTGTCAAGAGATAACTCTCTTTATAAATAAATATTCTATTTCAATATTTTAAAGCTCTCTGCAGGAATCCAGTTTTTAGGTTTTTTTTCCTGATCCTTCCACTATGGTGCAGTTTTCCTGTCTCTTTCCATGTTTCTTTGCTTCCCACATGACTTGGGAAGAAGAGGGGGGCTGCCAAAATGACCCACACTCCCTGCCCCAGCGTTACACTGCAGCAAAAGGGGTGTTGTCCTCCTGTRGTGCCCTTGGGCATTGTTCAGTAAATGAGGGAGTCACTTAGATTTTATGAAATAATGCCTCAGCAGCTGAGACCTAGAAAGGGTAGCTTAAGTTCAGATAATATTATCTATATACCTTGCCATCAGAGCAGGTAAGAGCACACATCCTCAGAAAAGGAAGCTGCTGTTTGTTTTCAGTAAGTGTGTGCTCTTCGACTGAAAAATAAAGCATCCAATTTTCTCAAAGGTTCCAAAAGTTCAAACCACAAAATGCTTTTGCCCTTGAACATAAAGGTACCTAATAATTTCAGGGTACTCTCAGCACTCAGGTAAAAGAACATTTTGAGAACATACAAACAAAACAAGTGTGGTAATGATAGGTGGCGTAAAATGAGTTATTTTGTGTCTCTAGAGTTATAAACATTAATGGCTTAATATATATTCAATCTCCAGACAGTTAAATTAATCCTCTCAGCAGAAGCAATATAAATTTAGACTATATTTTCCAGATGATTTTGCTTACTTCTGATCTCCTTTAGTASATAATGTGCTGTAGCTCTAAGAAAACGAATGCTTGCAAGTGTAGATATTTATATGAGTCAGCAAAGCTGGCATAAGCTTGATGACACCTTGTGTGCCCAAAGCAGCTRAAATTCACTGTTTAATGAAAAAAGTAAAAATCTGATCTTCAGGCTGATTATAATGCTATAGATTAATGTGCCAATGAGCCTATTTGAAAACATTATCTTGTGCTTGCGTAGCAATTCTTGTAACCCAGATTGCAAGAAAGAACAAATATGAACATTACCCATTAAAGATGCAAGTCAAGAATAACCCAGCTAAAGTCAAAATACTCCTGTTCCAGCTAGTATTAGCTGGTCAGCCTTAATATTGGCTAGGTCTCTTAGGCAGCAGTTCCCTCATGCTGAACTTGGTCTTCAGTTGGTTGCAATTTCTACAATGAATCTGCAAGGAATGCTCCCGTTATTCCCATCATTTCACTTAATCTTGAAAATGTCCAGTTATTATATAGCAAACACAGTCTGTGACTTCATACCATGCCCAGGTATTGCACCTCTCTGCATCATTTTGCTTTTCTTTCATCCCAGAATTAACAGAACCCAAAGGAGAAATTAAGGCATAGTAATGAACAAGGAAAAAATTTCCTCATTGCTGATGCATATTGTTAGATGTATTCCTTTCATGGTTGTCTGTGGGATTTCAGCATTTTACTTGTGGTGCAGATATTGAGACATGAAAATTTCAAATTAAAGGTATTTATCAAATCAAGCCATTATTTTAGCAATGAGCGTAATTAAGGAATAGCTCTGGAAACTGCTGTGTTCTGAGTAACTGTCTCAGCATGGTAAAGAGTAAAGATAAATCCTAAATGTTCCTAAGGTAAAAGCAGCAGTAATCAGAAAGTGTGATGGGAGGAAAGAAAAAACTACCACAGACTCAGGGATAGGGAGATGGATTGTATCTAAGCATAACTGCAGAGCTCTGTGTATTGGGGTGACCAATTTTTCATATGATGTGAGTAACAAACACTTGTTCTTTTTTCATTCAGTAGATTTTTTTCAGGCTAAAAGTCATACTTAGTAATGTTGTATATAGTAAAACAAGCTAAGAAATCCCATCAAGTTAGAAAATGCATGTGATTGCTTTTAGTAGATGTATTTAATCCAGAAACATCTAGAATAAAAAATGTTTTCTGATTTTCAAGAAAATGGTATTTTTAAATTCCCAAGTAGACAATCTCCTTTTGGGTTGCCTCAATATTCAAACAGTCCCCTAATGGTTTGCTGAAACTTGCAGTCTCTTACTCAGTTGCTTTTTGGGGAGAGACTAGGTCAGATTTCACATTGAATACGGTGTTGTGAGAAGACAGTGAAGATGAGGGCTGTGCTCCCATATAAACAAGGCTTTCCTGCCAGGCAGCTTGAATGATAGGGAATTTTGGAGATTTCCTGAGACATAGAAAAAGTAGAATTGTGAACTCTCATAACTGAAAGTTATATTTAGCTAAATGATATAAGGAAGTTCAGTTTGGCTTGATTGAAAACTATTGTAYTCAACTTGCAAAGGGAAAAAATCTGATTTTGGGCAAAAAATTAATCCTCAAGTAGTAGGCTATGAGATTTCTGGCTTTTTTTAACAAAAAATTGTTTCAGATGTGCTTTTTTTCTACTGTCAACAGCTCAAAATGCARCATTTATTAAAAATGCAAGAGAGTTCATAAGCAAAGGCATAATCTTAGCTGGACTTGATAATTTCCTCTGGCTGTGACAGTCTATGGACAAAAGCCAGAGCCAGAATAGATAGAGATAATTTAGTTTATTTCTAGCTCATGTAGCCAGTAAGATTTAAAAAGCTTTGGGCACACCAATGCTTTCTCAGATCTTCAAAGAGAAGCAGAGAGAGGATGCAAAAGTAACTGAAATTTCGGCCTAAAAGCTGGTGTTGACAACAAAGAAGGACTCTGATGGACTATTTTAAAAGGATAAAGCAGTTAAATTTCAAGCCTTGTCAAAGTGCAGGTTGTAGGTTGCTCCTGCTGCTATTATGCATGGATAACAGAAGTTGACTTTTGTCCTCACTTTTTCTGCAAAGACCAGTGAACTTTTGAATTCTCAGCCTCTTTCAGTGTTGCTAAATAAGAGAGATGGGATATTGTCCTACCCTGCAGACTGGTTATGCCCCATGCATGCAGCCCTAAAAGTTTGTTCTGTGATGGTTGGCYTTTTCTGAGATGTTTTTTGGGTACGCCTTAGAAGACAGAAGACACCATGCCCAACATCAGTGTTGGGTTAACTGTTCTTTTTCAGTGTTTTATGTTCCCTGCCAAACTAGTCTTTTACTTGCCTTCTCTTTGCTTGAAAGAGAAGAAAATCTGGAATAAATATTTGTACAGTCAAGTTTTGAAAAATAATCTTCTAGAAAATAATGGTTTCCCCCCCCCAGTTATTTTCCTCAAATATGACCAAAGATAATCTTATCTTTCAGATTTCAAATGGGAGTATATATGTCAGGTCTTTACCATTTAAAAAGCTCTAAAACCCCTGCTATTTAAGTCAAATAGATTCCACAACATAGACACAACMTAGATACAAACTTGTGAGTCTGAAAGTTCACAATAAACATCTTACTCTCATCAACAAAAATCAGTCTATTTAGCTTTAGTTTAAACCTGATCTAAAATGCAAATGGTGTTTATCTCCTTCAAGGGCCAGAGAAACTACCTTTTTCTAGTCAGATGCACAGCTTTGGAAGGCATACAGTACATGGCTATACTCTCTGTCAAAAGTACAGAGAATTTTAAGTAGTTTGGCATTATCATAACTGTATTAAGCCGTGTTTGGTTTTATCGTGTCGTGTTCTTTGACATTCTGCTCGGCGTGTGTGCGCTGCCTGTCAGTCAGAGAGTCAGCAAGTCAGGAGGGAGCTGCACTGCAGGAATGGGGCCGACTGGAGAATTCAGATGAGCATGAGGAAAAGGAGCAAGGAGTGCTTGCCAGCTGTGAGGAGAATTATTGAGRWGAATCTCAATCTCATTAGGTGAATGGTTAAAATAGTGAATAGTGATGGCATGGCAGAGAAAAAGGATTTCACATACCACARAATTCTTTGCACTGGAAATGTTTTMTTTTTTAAAAATTGTCTACAGTTTTTACWGTTGAGAAGCTTACTGAAATGAGACAGCAGCTAAGCAAACAATATCTTCCTAAAATAAAAAAGTAGATCCTGAATAATTTAAAGGATGCATGTATAACTGTGTAATATGTACTGAACATGAGTAAAGCCAATGAATGAATTCAGGTAAACTTCCTTTTGTGGACAACTTGTGACAAATCTGTTTTGTGCCATGACTAGGCTGTGCATCTGCAACAGCCTAATGGTTCCAGAGCTTGCTTGCTCTTGCATTTTGCTGAACATTTTATGGACATGTGCCTGTCTGCCTTCTTGCCTGTTTGAAATTCTCCCTGCCTTGTTGGATGCTACCATCAATGTACACCTATGAGTAAATCAGGTGGTGACAGGGAATGTTCCTGGAGCCTGGAAGCAGATCAGGTACACTGGTGACATGTCACAGTGGTCCATGGGGTGGTTTTGCCCTTGTCAGCCATCTCTCAGGCCATACTAGGGCCTGGTTCAGGTTTTAGCAAAAAGGAGGGACTGGTCCTAACAAGCARTCTTGATACACCTATCCTCTTTGGGAGGTGAAAGGAATTTAGTTGTATGGACATGGACTGGTCCATGGCATTCAGTTGCAGTATCATAGAGTGGTGCTGCCATCTTAAATTTACTTTTCTGTAGATAYCAAGTTTTTCTGTACCTACTGCTAAGCTGCTGCTCCTTCAATTTCTTCTCCTCAGCTTTGGAGATCAATGTGACTCTTGTGACTCACATTCAGAGGAACAGAGAAGAGAAATACAAGATATAGGCTACATGTGATAGTTATCTATAGTGCAAGTGTTGGTAGTTTCTGCTGCACAGTTTCTCTCACAATCTGGAAGATAAGAAGCACTTAAAATGTACTCAGGATTGGAGTGGACCTTTGGCTTAGCTGTTCCTCTAACTTCAYGGTGATGACAGCAATAGGGACATTGCTTTGTCCTGGTATAAATGGTTACTGTAAGTTACTTCTTCTCCAGGGCTCTGAAAAGGAGAGATAGAAATGGGAGTGTGGCTGTAAAATATATACAGAGATATTTTCAAGGTTAATGCTAGATGCAAGTCCAAATTCTGGCACGTTTTATCCAGTAATAGAAAAAATATGATTTCTCTCCAAAATGATACTAAAGATGGGCAGTAAATTCCTTGATGAAAACTTATTTGTGGGGAAAAAAACCTCTGGCAAGTTAAAAAGCTCTGTGGAAGACACTGGAATACCAGACACTTGGCTTGGTAAAATTCTAACAAACAAACACACATGCAGTGTTATAATATTCTCTCTTCACTCTTTATGGAATTAATGTTTTGATTTACTTCTTAAAATTTTGATGTGACTTTTGTTGCAACTTCTTTGGTTTTTTTGTTATTATGCACTTCTGTGGTAGTTTAAAACAGACAGATTGAAATCTCTAAATTCTCCAAATCATCTTCAGTATGACATTATCAAACTTCAAAGAAAAACTGAAAGAAAGATTTGTCTCCCAGTTCTTTCATTTCTCATCTTATAGAGATTAGGAACAGTGAAGCTTTGCTGGTGAAAAATATTGTTGTTGTTTCTTCTGTCTCAGGAGCCAAGGAACACTGCAAAGACAGGTTTGAACTACCAGCTTGGAGCAGACTCAGCTCCTTTCATGGAAAAACTGCTTGGATGGTAACTCTGGGAGCTTTTTGGGAAAAGAAATAGATTTTATTGGTAGTGAGAGACAACTGGATACAGAGGAGTTACTTCAGGAAAGTGAAAACAGAACTGAGCTCAAGAATGATTAATTTTAATCAGACTAGTGTTGCTTCAGCAAAGCATACCAAGTCTTTTCTGGTTTTGTGATATTTAATTAAATTTGGAGGSTTAGAAAGAAAAGGTATATTTCCAAATTAAGCTTTACCTCATCAAAATTTCATTCTATATTTTAAACAGCTCTTGAGAGTGCATGCTGTTRAGCACTATCTGGTCATTTTATTTCCTGGTATAGCTGCTACTTATCAGAACTTAACCTGGGGTATCTTTATTTTAAATTCTTACTTTGGGAATTCATACTGTTCTACATATATTGCCAGGGATATGTGTCATATTGTATATTTTACATCTGCAGAATATTTATCTGATTGTGTATGATTTTTGAACACTTCCTTTGTATCTTACCAGAAGTTGCAGCMGGGCATAATATGATTTACAAAGAGCTAACATTTCAGAAAAGAAGGCTTTTKAAGAATACAGCCACAAAGATAAAACACTGGGACTGCTTTTCTTTGCACAASGACAAGGTAGCCATCTTCATCCTAAGAGAGAGATTTTGGCAATCTTCATCTTTCATCCTAAAATCATYTTCCTGGATTGAGAGGTATAAAATTAACTTGTTTAAATTTACTTGTATTATGAGCATAACTCCTGTTAATGCTGATGAGAAATGTACTGAACTTACTGGAGATGAAGTTACTTAATTCTCCAAAGCAGCTTATATTTCTTTTTCATGGCTGTGATAATTTCCTTCCTCTACCATAATTATATTCCACGCTATATAGATCTCAGCATTTTATCTTGGCGTTATCCTTCAGAATAAAATTCTCAGTAATTTCTTTSCAGCGGCATTTCTGTAATCCCATCAGAAAATTTCCATTCATTTCAAACATGAGAAAGAAAGAAAAAATAGTTTTAATTATTTTTTAAACAATTCTGTGTTTTTATTCCTTGTTGACATTATTTATCTATGTGAAAAATTTGAAAAATACAATTTTGCATTTATAGCTGACTCTGTTATGGTCTCAGTTTGCTATTATAACTAACTTTAACATATTTTAATAGCATTTCTCAGAGAGGAGTTTAACAATTATATGYTTTAAACAAAACAGTAGTAAAACCAGGCAATTGCAAAAGATAAACCACACATTTATGTTCACTTAAGCCCAAGATACTTARAGCCAACCTACTACTGAGTTTCTTGTAGTGCAATAAAAAATTTAGCATTACACATGCCTGATTTTCTTCTTACTGTTTTTATGTCAGAGAACCTTTGCAATTTTAATCTGTTTAAAATTATACGAGAGTCTATAAAAACATTTATTTCCTTTATGCTCCTTGTGACATGTAGGCAATATCTAGGCCCTTTTTCAGCACTTGTGAGCTTGTGGAAAATGCTGCTGTACACCAGCCCTTGTGAGAGATGCAYAGGGTTTGCAGAGGGCTGTTGTTCTCCTTGGCACTGGGCAACCTCCTGGCAGTGGGTCATGCTGTGAGTTGCCTGGCRAGAAAAGAAAAGAAAAAAATCATTGGTTTCTTAAGTTAGTTTTCCTTTAGGTTACAGTGTGAAGAGAAACTTTGCATTTATCTGGCCTTGGGTTTATTTCCTTGAGGAATTATGTTGCAGGCTTCGTGCAAGTGCATAGTTGCCTGCTCTTCTGAAACCCTTTTGGGCTTAAAAAATGCCTTCACTGCAGCAAAATAAGTATCCCWGGAAACTGAAAGCACACCTTAGTTAAAAAAACTTTGCTTTTGAGTCTTCTCTAGAAATGTAAATGGGTAGAGAAGACAGCAGGCTTCTACAGAGGAATTTTTCACAGGAACTGTTGGGAGGGTGTTGGCTGTCCCATAGCTGCACTGGGAATARCGTGGCACAGCCTTTAGTGCTCCAACTCCTCCCTGTTGAAATAGTTCATGCCAGGTAAGGTTTAGCCATCTTGCTTTTCTTCCTTGCTGTTTACTCTGTAACACTGGTTACCTTCATGCCTTCTACTGCACTTTAAAATGTCTGCCATTTTTACCTGGAAATATACCTTATGGTATCCTGGGGTATGGAAGAAATCAAATTTCTACTATAGAACCTTGAAATTGGAGGGAAAAARAAAAGAAAAAAGAAGGACAACAAAACTTTTGAGGTAGAAAAACATGCAAAGATGGCAATTCCATAGGTTAATAATCCAGTGCACAAATTAACTGAGGCTCAATATGTCGTCTTTAGACCCAGAGGTCACTCAGCCGATCAATGAAATTTTTAGAATTCACTATTTCCCTCTGAAAGATCACTGTTGGAAGGTATTCAAATAACAGGACTACTACTACAGTGTGCAACATAGGGGTCTACAAAGTCTGTTGTGCTGGCAGAGAATGTTTTCTCAATGACTTCCTCAGCCTGAGCCAGCATTCTGGGTGTTGCTGAAAGATACAGCAGGACACAAAAAGCCTAGAGAGAGCCTTAGTTCCTGAGACATTTTTGTCAAATAAATCTGGCAAAAGTCTGAGTAGCAAAGGAAAGACTCAGGACACTTTCTAGACTCTCAGGACTGATTGCAGCACCCCAGACCACCTGTGGGTGTGTGGGTCCTGCAGCGCATTTCGGCATCAGAGGGCACCAGGCAGAGGGTGGYTGGACTGACAAATGCATCCCGAATGGAAAGGCAGCTCACTTGTCAGAGTAACACATGCACTGCCAATAGCAAAGATATCTCATAGCTAGGGGTGGACCCAGCTGTTCCAGAGAAGGTTGGTCCTGTGCAGATGGGGTTGCTGAACTATCCACAAGTATTACTATTTTCACTATGTAGTCATCAGGCCAAGAAGAAAAGTTGTGCAGAGATTTCTGCTTCATAAATGCYCTTTTCTTGTTTGTTTCCTTTCTACATAAATCCAGCAAGGACTTTTTTTTGTTTGTTTTACTTTTCTTTAAATGCTGATACTTTTCAATCATATTGGGGCCCTAATTTTGCCTCAAGTAACTAAAAGCTGCAATAATGTAAGTGCAGATGTTTTTAGCAGTATTTCTATTCACTAGAGACTAAATGATAGCTGTAAACCCATATAATATATTGTTTAAAATCAGAATTATGATAGAGGACTCCAATTTTGTCTAAGGTTTGTAGAAAGCACAGAGTTTTTTATTTTCTTATATTTAGCAGTCTAATGGGATTCCTTGAGTATTTGAAGTCAAATTGGTCTGGGATGATTTCGTAAGTAAATACAGACTTTACCTCAGGATTGAAATTAGTTTTTTTGAAACTGTAATACTAGAACTATGATATTGACACTGACAATTAAGATAAGAGACATCCTTTGCACAGAAATTTAATGAAAGGAATTGCTATCATGTATTTCAAAATTACAGTATGATCGTTTCTTTTCATTCTTTATAACCATCACATGGCATATTTTTCCAGAGGTGCTACCTAATTATGTTGTAATTAAATGTGATTCATCAAATAGAACTGGAGACAAAACTGGCAATCAGTGAGTCTTTTTCATTCACAGAATTTGTAAAATAGGTGTATATCTTGTAATTAGTTTACAGATGTTTACTTTTGAACAAGTAAATCRAAATTATAATAATTTTCTTCTCATCATCTGGTAGAATATTTTAGCATATATATGCAGCACATAACAATGGCTTTCATGGGTGGGACTACCAGAAATTATCACCATAGCCACAAATATGATAATTATTCAGAGGACTTCAAAATATAATCTCTTACTGAAGTTAAYGAATAAGACCGTTTTAAGTCTAGATGCAGTAGAAGAAGCTTACTTCTGTTTGTGCACACTGACTATAGCTGAAACATCATAGAATAATAGAATGTTTTGGGTTGGAAGGGACTTTAAACATCATGCAGTTCCAACCCCCCTTCTATGTGCAGGGAACCTTTCACTAGGCCAGGTTGCTCAGAGCTTCATYCAGCCTGGCCTTGAAGGTTTCAGTTGCAATCAAATTTTTAAATTTTTTTTTTTAAATGTTGATGGAGTTTGCTTTCCTATGTAAAGTTAAGTAAATACTATTGGCAAACCACATCCTGCCAACTCAGTATATTGATTAAAAGGGCACCTTCTTKGGGGTATTTTTAGGCTTCAGTTGTCTTTCTGCTAGAAGAATTTGGCCGTGCTTTAATTTCACTGGCTGTAATTATGCAGGTTTTGGGTAACTGAGAGAARTGGGTTGGTTTGTTCCTTGGGCTGCTCAGTTGCAAAAATCTGAACAGACTTGGTGTCTGTGTGCTGTATATGCCAAGCTGTAGTTTCAGCCCARTGCTCTGCTCACCTACAGGAGGGTCTGGCTGTGACTCCTGTTTTGGGGACATCCCTGTCACATGGGAGCCTGCCATACACAMACTAACTCAGAGCTGGTGGGCTGCGGGTCTGCCTGCTCCTCCTACAGGGACCAAAAAAAACCCAAAACTCAGGATCTGGTGTCAGAATAATCCTTGGGCACTCGTGGAAATAGCTATCCCATTTCTCTCCCGAAGACAAGACCAAAGACAGACGATGTCAGAGTAGCAGCTGGCCCCTGGGCCCTCCTCTTCTCTTGCCTGACACTAACTGAAGGCAGGAGAGCCTTCTCAGAGAAAAATAACTTACATTKTTTTTTGATTGCTGGAAGTATATTTAGCCTAATCAAGCTTAAAGCAGGTAATGATGAGCCATCCTGTTTATTTATTGCTTTCTGCTAGAAAATAAATTTGTTTTCTTTCTAAATACAAACCCATGCCAATCCTATTTCCATCACTCACTGTGCTTCCCTATATTTATCCACCTACATGATCTATTTGAAGGTACAGCCACCTGTAGGACTCTACTTATCTTCCCAGACTTTGCAAAGGCTGACTGGAGAGAAAATCATCTTAAGTGAGCACTGTTTAGGATTTCCTTTTTTTCCTCTTCATTTGTTTAAAGAACATTTGGCTGAAATCTAACTTTTGTAGTTTTACAGCTATTTCTGTTCTTTCAGTAGCAACAAATAATTCATTTTTGTGACAAACTATTTCCAGGATAACCCACTATGATATGACAGAGAATTATAGCTTGAGAGAGGATGAAAGAGAAGGAGCAGATGATATCTCACAACCCCACAAACAATCCTGTTGTCATGAAAAGTATGCCTATTAATAGCTATAAAGATGAAGGAAAACAGGTACCATTTACAATTTCAAAAGGATGGTTGCTAAGCTGAAGATTTTCCTAAGGACTTTGAGCTGCCTTTTGGTAGTGATAAGCCACTATCTGTTCTGAAAAATGCCTGGCAATAGGCACTGGAGCAGGAGATACACCATAGGCAGACAGGGAATGCTCTTGAAGCTTAATCACATGCAAATTGGAGATTAAGAGATTACAGCTGACTTCAGTGCACATGAGGAATGTGGTGTAACGCCTTCATGTATCTTCAGTTTTAATTCCATATTAATCTTGGGTGAATCATTCAGAATTGGGARGATAAACCAAAGAAGCCTTGACTTCTCTGCTGCTGAGATCCACAGAGCCATTTACAAAGTTAGGGGTTTTGTTACATACATATCTGTGCATGCTGGAGGAGTTTAAAATGGGTTTCCAAAGATGACTTGCACAGTAGGGTCTAGAAGATCTTGCAGGATTTYGGGGGCCATGTCTGAAGAGGGATGTACCATGCATCCAGCTGCTGAGGCCGTGGTGGTCTGAAACTCTGATGCTCTTGCTCTGTCTGGGACTGCACGATCATGCCCTTGCCAAGAACACACAATCCTTAGTGGTGACCTGTGCCTTCCTGATACCTCTTCTGAAATCTRTTTAGGGAAAGGAAAAAATGTGCATTTGCAGTGAACTGAGTTCCTTCTTTTTATGATTAACAGACACAGAAGACAGCTGATGATTACAAGAAAACACTGCAGGTCTGTGTGTGGATTGTCCTTTAAAATATTATCTCTGCCATGGATTCACAGGGATAGAGATCTGTAACCAGAAAGGACCATGATGATAAATGATCTGTTGTATAATTTTGAAAAAAATGCTTCATTTCTTTGTGCCCTCTCTGCTCATCTGTGACATCATGGTAATCAGAGGCTACTTAGTTCAACTTAGTATTTTTCAAGGAAACTGCTGGAGCTAGTCCAGAGGAGGCCACAAAGATGATCAGAGGGCTTGAGCATATCTCCTTGGAGGAAAGGTGATGAGACTTGGGATTGTTCAGCCTGGAGAAGAGAAGGGTTCAGGGTGAYCTTATAGCAGCCTTCCAATACCTAAGGGGGGCCAGCAAGAAATCTGGAGAGGGACTTTTCCCAAGGGCATGTAGTGATAGGACAAGGGGATTGGATTCCAACTGAAAAATGGTAGGTTTTGGTGAAGTATTAGGAAGAAATTCTTTAYTGTGAGGGTGCTGAGRCACTGGAACCGGTTGCCCAGAGAAGTTGTGGATGCCCCATTCCAGGAAATGTTCAAGGCCAACTTGAATGGGGCTTTGAGAAACCTGCTCTGGGTGAAGGTGTCCCTGCTCATGGTAGGGATATTGGAACTAGGTGATCTTTAAGGTTCTTTATAGCACAAAACATTTTATGATTCTCTGGTTCATATATAGTGAGATGGATTTCTTTCATTTTCTCTTTCTGTGGATGGGAAATAATTAGTGGGATGTACTTATTAGTTGTACTAAGACATTAATCCTTGGTGCCTAGCTCAAAGTTATCCTACTTAGAAATTTTGAGTACAATGATTTTGGCAAGGACTGTAATGTTATAGAGACAAGCAAACAGCAGACAGCCTTGGCCTGGATACATACTTGTTGTGGAACCTTGGCCAAATTATTTAATACTCTCCCCACCATGCCCCACCATKATTTCAATTTGTAGAATGAGTTCAGATCTGGTTTCTTTCTTGTATRAGGATGAAAGCCACTTTTATGTCAAAACAGAACATATGGGCTAGATTCTTCTATCAGGATAATAAGAGATGTGCCATTGGTGATTTGTGCTAATTGAACATTTTTTCCTGAGGTAGAAAATACTTATCCGTAAAAATACTTTCTTCATCCCTGCTAAATGTATTCAAGGATTTTTCTACTCTAGTTCTTTCTTCCTTTCAAACCATGTAAGTTCATTTTTTTAGTTTTTATAAATTATTTTCTGCTAGTTTCAGAAATATAAAATTTCTGAATTCAGAATAAATGCTTTTTGTCATAGATAATTAAAAAGAAGAATAATTTAGGACAACTGATCATCTTTTAGTGGCCAAAAGGAAAGAGTGTTATTTATACAGTAGCATTTCACACATGCTTATCAGTAAATTGTTTTTAGAATATATGAACACAACTGGCAGCTGTGTGATCACAAATAAGAGAATTGTAATTATTCTGTCTTTTATACAAAAATGAATGCAATGAAGGGATTATGTACATATTTTTTCATAGCAAGAACAACCAATAAATTACCAACCACAGGAATCTCTCAGCTGTATGCAGGAAGCAGTATTGTGTTTTTGAGAACAATTCACCTGTATGCCAACTGCCAGTCTGACATTGAGGGAAATAAAAAGCATTTTCCTCAAAAACTTTACTCCCTTGAATGAACTTCTAGGAAAAAGTGTTGTGTGAGACCTGTATTAGTAGGGAAGAAATATAACCCCTAAAATAAACTACTCACAAKAATTATTTAGAACTGGAAGTTACTCTAGGAGAAAATTTCTATTGAAAGCCCAAATGTTATTGTGGTTATTACAATAAGCATTTCATTCAGTGTAGAAAAGGTTTGTTTAAAAGACATCTTGTAAAATACTCTTCCTTGGTAAAGAAAWGAGTGTGTAGAGTTAAATAGACCTATGTAAATAGACCTTTTTCCTCCAATGTAGTAGACAGAAATGGTGAATATATGCAATTATCTTCATATTACAAGCAAGGGTTCAGCATGTGTGAGGAGCTAAAAAGCTCAAAAATGATAAAGCACATACATCCATTTGGAAATGACAGGAACATTGAGAAGGAGACAGATAGGAGCCAGTCCTCTGCTGATGTAACCTGACAGAGCTCCACTGAGGTATTGGAGCTATTATGATTCAGGCCAGCAGAGGAGCTGGTCAATAACTGCTTTGCTTTGAGGCTTGAACTTTTCTAAGATTGCGGTAATTGTAAGTGCTGTGGATACTTCATTTTTCTTCAGGGCTACATATATATTTATTTCTTCGGCAACCCACCTGGCATCTAAAAAAAAATTAGAAAAAAAATATTAAAGCTTCTAATGTGTCAGTCCCTTCTTAAGGCAAAAGTCTCAGCACTCAGACCTCGGTGAGCTTTCAGCCTCGCTACAAACACACACTCTGTGCTGAAAGGAGCCATTTACTGTGCATGTAAATGCATGCTGAAGCWGGTCACTGCTGCTAGTGGGCTGGACTCTGCCCAATTTCACTTTCATGACTCAGAAGTGCACTGMAGTTTGACTAATACCCTAAAGCTCATAGACCTGGTAGGTGTGCTTTTAGCAACCTGCTGTACATTAGCAGCTTTGGTGCTCCAGGAAGGTGTCTAACTGTATGCAATTTTAAAGTATTCCTGTATCTCAGTTGGAAGTACTTGATTTTCTTTTAATCTTGCCTCATTTCAACAAAAAAAGTGCAGAAAATTATCTGAGGCCAAAGGGTTTCACACAGAGCCTTATCAATGACAACTATCAATGACAAGACATAATGGTTCACTGTGCCAGTATCCTAATATTGTCTCAGTCAACCATATTCCAGTGAATTGTAAGGCTCTGTTGGGAAAGATTTAAAAAAAAGTTTACACATGCTGGTTCTAAAATTCATAGAGTTTCAAAGAATCAAAATTACTGAAATCCTAAGTAACTCATTTTGAACACTTCATCATTGATAATGAACAATTTTGATTAGGCTTTTGTGCCTCTGGATGTCACTGTTGTTTTGCAATAATATAAACAATGTTATTTGACAAAGCAACAAATGAAAATGGTATAATCATCACCATCTTATGTTTTTTAGAAAGTACAAGGCTGATCACACTGGCAATTTGAGACTTACCATTAATTCAATGTCAGGTATGAACAACTGAATATGTAAAATAGTGCTTTCTTCAGTTTAATATTTGGTGAAAAGGGAAAAAGTCTCAAACCCTATCAACTTCTCTGATGTCCCAAAATGCATTTCTTTTGAAGCACTTAAAACAGAACGTGAGCCTTCATTGTCCTGATGGGATCCTGTCAGGATATGTCCTGGATAAATACTGGCTTAGCAAGTCAGAACAAATGGTGGTCTGTGTGAGGAGGAGGTGAATAMGTGTCAAGGACCATTCACTGCTGATGCTGCTGCTCATACCTGCCTGAGAGGAGTGGAACTTCCTTTTCCCAAGCAAAGTTGTTATGCATTTGTTACAAAATGGGAGCAGAAAGAAGGGAGGGAAAAATCATACCTTTCTTCTTTTATAGATCTTGCAGAGCAAACTGTTCTACTATATGAAATTATTTATAAAGTTWATGGAGATTTAGTGATTAGGAAGGGTATTTTTCAGATTCATTAATGGCTGCAATTGCCTCAGTTCTTTATAATAAAATAGGATGCACTATGTGCAATAAGTCTTCCTTGGAACAAGGCAGATTCATCAGAAGTTTATAGGGCAAGTRGAGTGTGACAGGGAAATAAACAAAGGAGTGTACAATTTTTAAAATGTCTCTGATCTTCAGTTTTTTGTTGTCAATGAATGAGAGTGGCTGCCTTCTGCTGGGAAGTATCAAACATGAAATAAATATGGAAATAGAGTATTTACATAAAAAAGGGACGTTTTTCATTTTTCTAGAATCCTTAAATTTCATTTGAACTAAATCTGAGTAGGAAATTTCACCTCAAGGAGGTCGAGGACATAGTGATCAGGAAACACACTGGCATTCTCTCCTTTGAAATCAGTAGCCACTGACTCCAGTTGGGATAGAATTTCTTCTTTACAAAGGGAGCCCATAGGATCCCATTCAGTCAAGGTCACACTTATTTTTCCATGAGCAGTTGTTGTGGTTCATTACCCTATCTGGCAACAAAGTACAAAGCAGCCACTTGCTCACTTCCCTCTGCCTTGGCCCCT
The DNA here is from genome assembly GCA_014549065.1 of Cardinalis cardinalis. Classification (NCBI taxonomy): domain Eukaryota; kingdom Metazoa; phylum Chordata; class Aves; order Passeriformes; family Cardinalidae; genus Cardinalis; species Cardinalis cardinalis. The sequence goes on from JACDOX010000001.1 coordinate 18,337,432, forward strand.
CTGGTGGGGAGAAAATATGGAAGAAAGGCATGGGTTGAGACATGAACAGATTAATAGCTGAAACAAATGAAATATGTTACTGATATTATTGATAATAGCAATAATAATTATGAATTATAATTAATAAACTAATGAGGAGATACAGAGGACTAAACCCCAAGAAACACAACTGATGCCCATCACAGTTTCTCGCCCCCCACAGACTGATGTCCAGCCCATCCTCAAACAGCGATTGGTGCCTCCCAGCCGAGTCCCCACAGTTTATACACTGAATGTGACATTCTATTGTATGGAATACCCCTTTGGCCAGTTCAGCTCAGCTGCCTGGCTGTGCTCCCTCCCAGCTTCCTGTGCCCCTACTCACTGGCAGAGCATGGGAAACTGAAAAATCCTTGACTTGGACAAAGCTCTGCTCAGCAACAGCTGAAACATCACTGTGTTATCAACACTCTTCTCATCCTAAATCCAAAAGACAGTACTGTACCAGGTCTTAGGGAGAAAATTAACTCTACCCCAGCCAAAACCAGGACAGCAATGAATTAAAGTAAATCCAAAGTACTTTTTGCTATCATACCTCAGCTAGACTAGAGCAAATGTATTAAATCACTCACATACTGTAAAGAAGATGCTATTTTTAGACTGTAAATTCCTTTTCCCAGTAGCAGGGTGCTAATGTCATATCATGCTATGAGGGTGGGTTTTCATTCTTTTATCTTTTTCTAAGCTTGCAGACAAATATCTTGCACATTTCTTTTAGGGTYTTAAACTGCTACTATTACAAGGCTGATTAATAAGGCTTTATGAGCTAATTAATATGCTTTTATCTATATGAGCTYTTATCTTTATGTGACTGATTGCTACAGCAATTCTATAACATTACAGGAAGCTATTTATTTTCAAATTAACAATGTCATCATGACCTTTTACCACACAGCTAAGTCAAGGTTCTGGCCTGCCAGGTAGCTCAGACTGTTCAGTGCTGGCTGTAAATTACATGCTGATGAGAGAGTGTGATGATATCTGTTTCTTGATGTGAATGCAGCAGTTTATTCTCCCAAACATAAGTGATGATGGAGTTCTTGAACACTGAAATGTAGGATGAAACAGTAAATTTTTAAAGTAGTGATGTCAGTAGGAGTATTAATGAATGTGCTTACTGTGGAAAGTGTTGATGTGCCTGGGCCAGTCTCTGGTGATGCCTGTGTCTGGACCTGGGTCTTGGCCACCCAGGGACATCTCCAATACATCCAGTTGCTCTGTCCAAGATCCTGTGCAGGATCTGTGTTTTGGAAGGTCACAGCACCAGGSTGATGTAGATCTCCATTTTTGATTTTGGACTTACTCCAGATCCAGTGTTTGTGCTGAGTAACTGGGCAAAACACTGCAAGCTCCCTGTGCAAAGAACAAGGCACAAATATTTATATTAATGTGGTATGTGGGACCTCTGCAGGATACGGGTTAAGCTTGGCCCTTGGCAGGGAACTGACCCATAGTAGGAATTGAGTGCAGCCATGAAGAACAACTTCTGTCTTGTAATGACCATGACTTCAGCATTAGTATGCATTCAAATATATTTGAGGACATCGACGGGGAATTATTTTGAAGTATTAATTTTGAGATCTTTAAATCATCCAGCACTTCAAGTCTGTTTTTCATTTGAGATGATTGGACATTGTCAATACCAAGATGCCAATACAAATATTTYGACTTTAACAAAAGATGTTATTTTGAGGAAAATTATATTTAGATTCTCTCAAAAGATTGTATTGATAACTCAGCTAATTTAAATCACAAAAAAAATATTAGTTGTGAAAGTAAATATTACTATTATACTGTCCATACCAAAACCCCTTGTTTTTTACTCTACTGTAGTGTCAAAGTTACAGATAAATAACTTTAAAAAATTCCTTAGATTTGCTTCAAAAAGAGTTTTGATTTGGGTTCCTGAAAAGTATGTAGAGTGATTTCTTTTAAGGTTAGAACTGATCTGACTTCCCTACCTTAATGCTAAAATATCAAATTCRGGACAATCACACAAAGGGGTTAAAAACTATAGTGTATCTAGGGGAAAACACTCACAAAAGGATGGGAAGGAATTTATGTGGTATTTGTGCAACTATCATACAAGCTTTCAAAGGATTTCCATTGTCATTCAAGATTACTTGAGCATAAGTTAATGGACTCTTAAAGTATTACCCAGAGCTTATTGTAATAGACTATAGCAGCCTCTTTTTAAAATGTTTTTTAATAATATCAACTACAAGGTCCCTGAAGACATGGTATTTCTAGGCTTAGTATTTCTTCATCAAATATTAAAATAGGTCAAACAATTTGGTTTCAGTTCCTTTTCTGTTCATGCTCCTGCTGTAGTGTGCATACCAAGTAGAGATCATTATGTAGATTTGCCAACTGTTGAGTTCTCTGCTTTGTTTCATTATGTTGTTTATTTTTCAATCTGTACTGAGAGTGGAAGAGCTACAATTACACACCAAGGAATCCTGATATTTACTAATTCCATTGAGTTAAGGTCATCTTCTGTAGCAATTAGAGAATAAATTGTCAGAATTCAGTCTTGCAGATGCAGGTAATTCATGATGAAAAGACTGAGATGAGAACAAATGACTCAACAAGGTTTTTAGTTACATGATGAAACTACTAATATGTTACAGTATGATTAGGAATATATTTCTGTGGATCAAAATTATTTCCCAGGAAATATTTGCATTTTTCTGTTGTATTGCACTCAATAGCTTTAGTTTGCCCTGGTGATGGGAAAGTTGTRCGGGGGTTCAGGGTATCTTCCCCACACCCTCCCTTCCCTGGTGGTSTGTCCCACGRGTGGTCCCTCCCCTCGCCCCTCCCYGGTGTTATCCCATTGGCCGYGGTCCTCTTTCCCTGCCCCCATCACCTGGGGCATAAAACCCCTGCAGGTGAAGGTTCGACCTCTTTGCTTGCTGGGTGGGCACTGACCASRCGTGTCCTATCTCARTAARCCGGATAYGCSCCTCCCCGAGGCAAAGAGCGCTTCTCGTCTTTTATCTYGTTCATTGCWATTCCGTGTGGGCTTGATTCCTCAGCAGCCGGGTTTGGACTCATATAAGCCCAGAGAACTGTGGACATTGCATTTGTCAATTGGAATTTGGCTAAATTAAGGCTCAAAATTTTATTCCTRGAGGCAAGCAGTCAAAGACAATCCCCAAAAGGCAAATATTCCTCCAACTGAACAATTTTCCACGCCCTTTGTTTTATTCCTCAGCAGAAACAGGGATGAAGCAAGTTTATAGCTTGGTTCCATCAATCAGCATTAAGTTATGTACAAAGTTTTACAAATACTAGATAAGACTCAGACCAAACAGGTCCATCTTAGAAACTTAACTTGGAGTAAAAAGGAATGGGACCATTCATACTTCTCKTATYTAGAAGCTGAATGTACAAAGCAGCRCACAGAAAAGAAATGCTTAAGGTAGATATTTAGAATAGAATAAAAATATTTTGATCTTTTAAAAGTAAAGCTGCACATATCTTTTAGATATCGAACCTGGCAAGAAAAAAGGATTCTTAGAGCATGAATTGCTGTGAAGACATGAAAGTGTGTGACCCCATATTTGTAGTTCACCAGTAACATTGTTACATGTCTTTTAATACCTTTTGTTATAGAGTAGCAAAATGCTACTGTCCTTGATTTCATCAAAAGCAAGATGTGGCAGCAGAGCTGCTGCTGTGTAGTACACATGGTTAAGGGAKAGTTTGTCATGCTTGGCTTTTATTTTAAGCAATCTAATATTTGGCCACTTAACAACTTTGGAGGSTGAGTCTTTTGTTTTGAAAAATGTTTCAAGGATTGTACAGAGCAATGTCCTTGATACAGGAGCAGGATCCATGAGAGAGTATGTCACGTATAGTTTGGAGTCTGCAGGCTAAAATTATCCATGAGTCTTTGATTTAATTTTGATGCCAGAGACAATCTTTGTTCTGATATTTATTACAAAGACTGTCAAGTCCTTGTCAAGTAAAAGTAAAATCATGTGTTTTAGTGAGCCCATTTGCCAATACTGGCATATCATTATCTTGGTTTACCTTTCTTCTGTGTATTTGGTTATGTTTCTGGCAAATTAAAATGCTTATCATTATGATTTCAAAGATGCCTTATTGGTAATTATATATTTCAAGATGAGCTGCCAACTATTCTGATGAAATTTCTGAGTATCACTTTGAAAAAACTTCGATTTATTTATTTTAGTAGCTCACTGAGGAATAAACATCATTATTATTCTCTTGTCATTCAAATAAATCTCAGATATATTTCTATGCCAAGCACTGTGAGACAAAATAACACTCATTTTTGAATGGTGACTATGACCAGCAAAATAAAAGACCCATTCCTTAGGAAAAGACTTGATCCAACATCCCTGCAAGTTACTGCAATGTATCTTTTGACTTCCAGATTTTGGATCATGGTGTGARTGTACTGATTCAAGAACTCAACAGTAACCACAACTTTGTGTCTTCTTACTGCCTGCTTTTTTGCATCTTGCTTGCAATTTGTGGCAAAATTACATATCAAGAGCTTTTGTGGAAGGATTATAGTTTCTCATGTATGTGAAGTATTTTTCAAGTTCCTGTTGACTCTGAAATAATTAATGGAAAAGTGAATAATCTAAATACTAATAACTGCAACTTCATTTTTAAATCAAATTTTAAATATTAGAAATTTGCAAAACTACTTATGCAAATGAARTTGCCCCATGTCACTGGCTATGTTAATCCTACTCAATTATGTTACTGCTAAGACACATACAACATTTATTGAGTTTAGATAAATGTGTGCAATTCTTCAAAGCCTTTGTGTAATTGCTTCTAGATTTGCCATCAGCTGTACTTGTCTTTGTGATTTTATCTGTACTTGGTAGGTTCTCATGTTGTAATTGTATATTAATTGTTTGTGATTGTATCTATGAGGTTTTCATGCAGTAATTTTGAATAGCAGTTGTCTGATTGTACCTTTGATGAAAATTTTAATGCTACTTTTACCCAGAATGTACTTACTAACAAGCAGTTCACATAAACCAATATATACTAGAAGGAAGATTATATAAATAAAATGAGAGGCATTTCCACAAAGGTAACACGTTGTGAATTATAAAGGTAAGTATTTTAGTAATTTATAATTTTGCACTTCAGTTTATTCTGACAAAGAAGAAATGATTGAGAGAGGCTGGTAACTATTGTATGACTCAGAAGCTTTGAGGTTTTTCACAATCTTTTTGCTTGTTCCTCTGTGCAAATTCCCATATGCGCTCCAGCTAATTATATCAATTTCTACAAGATACTCAGGGGCCATTGTAATTTTTTTCAGTGCAGAAGCACAGCATAAGAGCAGAGCCAGAACCAGTCCAGTGGGCAGGCAGGCATTTCCTGGGTACCATCCAGTGGCAGGGACTTTGGTGTGAGAGGACACCAGGCACCCCTCTGCTCTTGTTAACTGGTCCCAGGAGAGCCTTGCTATAAGCCTGTTTTAGTCAGGTAATTTTGGTAGTGAATATTCTGAATGATTTGTGTTGCCAAAACATCTCAAGGCTCTCAGTACAGCCSTGGAGGCAAGGGGTGTTTTCAAGACCATACATAAGCATGGTCTGGCTGCAAATAAGGACAAATTATAGGCATATTCCATAAATTCTAATGTATGAAATATACTTTCACCCAAGCAGTCACATATGGAAGACAAAAGCTCGTTTATTGCTAGTATTAGTAGTTTTAGAAATAGATTATTGTTTGCTTATTTAGGAACTGTTTTTCTATGATTTCATTTATCATGGCTGGTTCAACTAGGACAAGATTTTGAAAAACTCTCTTAAATCAACAGTCCAAAAGAAGTTTAATGCACTTGGATTATACTTTACTTTATTCCCCCCCCCCCAATATATATATTTAGCTTGTTTACTTTAAGTAGTCACAGGCTGTCTTTTCTGTTTCATTATTCAAGGCCAGTGGTAGGGAATTCTCAAATTTTTTTACTACAATATTTTTACGTTTGATTTTTGATGTTTTTTTACATGTCTTTATTTCAGATGGAGGAAATTGAATAAACATGCTACACTCAACACATTTTCTTAATTGCTTGCTGCCACTTCATTCAGATAATRTGATGAAAGATTCTCCTTCCCCTTAGAGACAATTCATTCAGTTCTGACATTGCTTGTGTTTCTAGAAATGACTAGATTCATTTTTTACAGATAGCCTTTTTTTTCAGTTCTTCCATGTTTTTGCCTCAGACAGCTTAACAGTAAATGATAGAGTCCCCAGCCCAAGTCAGATCTAGTAATTAAGTGGCTAGAATTCAACAATAAACCAAAAAAAAAATAAAAAAAAGAATGAACTACAAGCTGTTTGTGTTAGCAAATGCTGTAGTAGTGAACCATGAATAGGTGAGCAGGCAAGACCAGATGCACTATTTAAATGGATTAGGTGGGCCATTTAGCTATTGTTAGGAGTCATTGCAATTAATTTAATTGAATCACTTCTTTTGGCAGTGATCCCAAAAGGCAGACATTCAATTGCCCAGAATGCCTGTGGTAGACAAACAATTTCAGACTAAATATAATATACTTCTAATGGATTCTGTGTTTTCCTTAAATATGGACTATCCTTACTTTTTTTACAGGTAGGAGCAATTTGAAAGCACTGATTCTATTGCTGTTGTCCAACCTTTGGAGTTCTCTAGGGTTGCCTGAGAGAGTGGGCATGAAAACTAAGATGGCATATAAGGAAAGATGGGCCACTTTGGCAGGGAAAATTTCAGTACTTAGTTAAAGTAACAAGCTAGGCTCTGCTACTGTAAGTCCTGCTTGAATAGAAATGTCTCAAAAAACTTAATCAAAGATGTCAGTATTTGTAGCTCTCCAGAGTCTGAAACTACCTCAAACACTGGATCTTGTGAAGCTTAGCATCATGATGAATTAGAATGGTTCCCACATCTCACAGATGCCCAGAGTCCAGTAAAAGGAAGGGAATTAAATATTTGTGGCTAAGAGTCTTTCAAGAGAGAAGTGAATGAGTAGGTTAAACCTATGCCTTCTGAGTTGTTTATTTCTTTAACACTGAAGAAGTTAAACACCAACACCTCAAATCTCTACACCTCATACACCTGGAACAGATTCTGGAGTCTCCTTCAGACTTCATGAGATCATTCAGCACTGTCTGTGTGGKGCTGTGTCCCTTCCCTGATGCTCTGTAGCCACAACCTTGGGCTGTGGGATTTTAACAAATCAAATGGGACTCAAAGAATGAGCACAAGGAAGAAATCATCAGTGAGTCATGGAGATTGGTGTGCYGTTGTGCTGCCTTCTAGAAAAAGAGAATTCTGAGTTTTGATCTATTTTCAAAATCTGTGTTTTACATTCTTCTAGACCASACCAGAAAACCTTCCACAGAAGCAATAGATATCTGTACTTTCTGAGCAAGAGAGATCAATTGCTTGGTACCCCTACATGATGGGTTACCCRGCTTGTTGTATAGCAAAATATCCTTCATTACAGGTTTTGAACTTTGTGTGGCTGAGGAAGGAACAAAATCAGTGTTTCCGTTCATCTAAGACCTCTTTAATCATGTGACTCTATGCAAAAATATGTGAGGCTTCAAAAAATTATTAACAATAATAATAGTTTTGCTTCCTTTCAGATCACTAAACCCACAGACAATTTTTTGCTGTAATAAGCAGATAAGGGATTGGTATTTTCCATCTGAATGATTTTTGAAGCATTTATCCCTCCTTTGCCTAATTGAAAGAGTCCTGAAATTGAACCAATATGCCATGCACAGCATTTCTGTGAGAAAAATGTCTCATGTCCACTTGTTGAAGGTCTGGAACTCCAGAGGAGTTTGTATCATGTCAAGTAAAATCCACTTTTTTCAGAAGATTGGCAAAATGTTTTCTTGGGCTCTGTTATGTACAGGTGCCCAAGCCTCCTGTGGTGTTCTGCATTCATAGATCTCAATGTGCTCCTTGGAAAGAGGGCAATTTCAAACCTGAGGGGAACAGCTTCTCCTTTAAACTTCACAGCTGGCTGTGCTAGAAAGCCCACGTTCAAACCAAAAATAAGCATCTGCTTGAAGGGTGTATATGTGACTGCTAACAAAAAAAAGGAAAGGAAAATGTAGGTTAAAAGCTAAGCTAGTTTGAGACTCACTGTGGGATTTGTTTGTGTGCATTTGACAGACTTTTTACAGACAGATCATCAAATAATAAACTCTTCCAAGAAAACTCTGTCCTAAATATTAATGTTTGCTTTCAATTGTTTGTTCTCATTTACTGAGAATAACAAAAAAATGTGACCATTTTAGGTAGCAATAGTAAATTATATATCATAGATTCATAGAATCATCTATGTTCACTGACACCTGATTACTTTATACTAATTGCTTTAGTAAGTACCAATTATATCCCTAAATGGTTTTCTGAATGTTAATATATCAGCTACATTCCTAATTTTCCTACATATTTTGTAGTTAGAAAATGAAGCAGCAAGATTTCTTTCATACCTATTAGTCATCATTACATTCTCTAGTAAAATGTTATTTCAGTGTAATGATATTTGCAAATACATTTAGACTGTAGTTCCCAACACTCATGTTAAATGTTAACCCATTATATTACACAGGGTAGAATCAATGTGGCACAAAACCATGAAGGAGAGAAACCATCAGATGAAATTATGAACAAATGTGCTTTATACATTTTTCTGTATATAACTTTGGCTGACTAATTAATGGAAGCATAAAGGGTTTATAATGACCTTAACTATTGATATGGCCTAATTAAGCTCTGGTGCCATTAAGCAATGCATCACATTAGTGATTCCTCAGAATAGAAGTGATCTCACTGGCGTTAATAAAACAGTTTGGTTKGCTTTGTGTGCTGAAGAGTAATATTCTGTTGAAACTAAAAGCCTTGCAGGGATATGACAAATCCAGGGAAAATTTAAGAAATGTAAAAAATATTGGGTTTTGAACTGGCACTTGGAAATGAAATGGCAGTCTTCATTTAGTCTTGCATGGAGCTTTGCTCAATTTTATCTAAAAATAAATCAAACAAAACCCAATATTTATGTCAAAATGTTGATATGAAATGACAATGATGGACTTCTCATGCCCATCTTCTGTTTAAATTCAAGTACTAAAATTCCCAAAATCTCCCTTGATTGTTTTGGAAAAAGCTATATATGTTTAACATCCACAAACAGATAAAATGAACAACCTTTAGCTTATGCTAGTATGTATTAAAAATACATATATATGTATGACAATAGCATGTACCTGTTCTGTCCATGATGAGGCAGATGAGGCTAACTGTAAGTGAATTTATTTGCACTCCCATAGGAGTCTAGCTGCAGTAGAATTGAACCCTATGTGAATTAATTTATCCTGCTTTCAGGCTGCTTGGCAGCTTTTGGCACTTCTGCTCCTGTATTTATGGCTGGCCTGAGGATGTACACGCTGCATGACAGTGTGCAGCACAGGCATATATCCTTAGTCAGTGTTTAAGCACGGGGGAAGTTGTTACTCTGAGTTGTCAGATGGTTATTTCTTGGAGAAACTGTCATGGGGATTTCATGCTGTGGAATTTACTTTACTATTTAAAATACTGTGTGACTTTTCTAGATCAAAGGACCCTGTAAAATACGGACCACATTTTGAATTTTATGTCTTCCCTCTGTTCTTAATGTGTTTTGAATTAAAATTTTTGAATTTGTGTTCCATTTGAATTACTCTGTCTGCTGYCACACTTTGCTTTCGTGTTAATCTCTGGTCCTTTGCTGGTAAAAATTTGACTTCTGTTTGTTTAACTGACTGTTCTTTAAATTTCTGAAGAAACAGTTAACATAAAAACTTATGCTAATTGTTTGACAGTAAGAACATAAATTCACTTCCAAATATTCCCTTCAGAAAGTCATATTGTATTTTCTTTTTTCAAAGAAAATGTGACATTACAACAACTCTAATCAACACAACTGTAAAGTTTTGCAGTGTSTTTTTATTGGTAATTTTTAAATTTTTTTTTACGGTGAGGAGACCTAAACTGCCAATCAGAACTGAGGCACCTATGGTACTGGATTGAAGGACTTTGATTACTTGTTTCCAGTCCAAGGACAAGGCATGAAACAAGTGAAGTACTAAACATCAGATACATGCTAAAGGGAGTGATTATTCAGACAGCCTATGTATGCCCATAAGTGGTGTCAAATTGTGAAGAGAGGAAAWAATGACCTTCCTTATGTGTACACACACCTTCAGAACATGATATGATAGTAAGAGCAAAGGTATATTTTTTAAGGTATATTTTAAGGTTCTGTTACCTGAGTTAGGGGTCTCATAGAATTTGAATATTTAAGACACAAAAAGGGATCTGAAAGAGAGTTTAATGCTAAGAGTTTGCGCTCCTTGAACAGCATAACTTGGTTCTAGAGATGGTCCAGTCACATCAGCTTTACACTAGAGCCRGGTGGATTAGCTGTGCTAGAGTAAATCTTTTAGAGTCAGCCTGGATAAATCCACATGAAGCTGCACTGCAGACCTAATGTATGCTGCTGTTGTATTTAGTAAAGAACTTAGGAAAATATTAATGGGGAAAATTCCATGTTGTATTTGCAGCAGAATGGAGATTCTTCAAATTGCTTCATATCCCTTTTGTATTGAATAACTCCAATATTTGAAACTGTAACCACATGGAATCCGATGGCAATTAGGAACAAAGACCCCTCTCCTTCCATTTTAAAGAAGCCATGGGATGTCTTGGGTCTGTGGTAGCTTGTCTTAATATGTCTTATACTAATTAGAAGTCCTCTTCTGATTTTTCTTTGGCTTGTATTTGAAGCTGCTAAATTAGGCATCATTGGAGGAATAATCTCTTTTCAATTGTTGCCAAAAGATGGAGTAACTGAAAATTAACGGAATGGGAGGGAGAAAAACTGATATCCTCAAAGAAAAAAAAAGTGCAACAAAGTCTAAAATTAAAATGTAATGAAGCGGATTTTATATAGTACATAGCAAGCTTGAGCTAAATGGAATRCTATCAAAACTGGGTATTACTTCCCTTAGGAAAATGAGAATCTGTTTTGAATTCTATGATCAACCTGACAAAAGTATTACTCATCATTATGTTAAAAAATAACAAGCTTATGCGAGACAACAGCGCATCAAGTGGTGATTCTTGTTCACTTTCTCATGGGAGAGATGGTCTGTTTGGTAAGCTGGTCATTGAATAAGTACTTGAAAAACCCAAGGTCTGTGATGAATCCTGCTATTTTTTTGTCTTTGTRATCTTGAATGTGTTATTCCTCTRATGCTCTTCCTACTTGTTTTAATGTCTTAGTTACAGAGGTAGTAAACGCATGGGAACAGCGCTTGTCTCTTCTTTTCTGGAAAGCTAAGCAACACACATGGTTTGTTCTCTGTCTCTGTCAACTCAAATTTCAATATCCCAGCCTGACTTGCCTCCCTGCGAACCTGTTTATGCTTTCCCAACTCTTTGTGATCCTGCCTGTTCCTCCCATCTGCTCTCCCCTGCTTCGAGGGCTGCAGGGCTGTGAGAGGACCATGTTTCTGATCTCGGGSAAAGCTGTCATTCTGCACTACTCTGGCTTGTGTCATTGGCAAAGTACTTTGCTGTTTCAAGCACATATTTTGATGACTTTSTTCAATATGTACTTGTTTCCAGAGCTGAATAAGGCAGATCTTTTCTCAACCCCATACATCAACAAGAAATCAGTGAAAGRAAAGTCTGTAAAGAAAACCACTCAGGTCTGGCCAGTCTGCTTCTAGTTTTCCCAAAGTGAATATTTTATGCCTAAATTGTAAAACTACACTGTTTTATGACAGCTCTGGAACAGGACAACCCATTTCTAAGGAACTTTTACATTACTTTTAAATTAAATAATGTTTAATTAAGCATGAGGCATTAAAATATTTTTAAATTCAATCAGAGTCTAACATTTCTATTGCATCAAAAAGTTACAGAGAGGCTAAGGATTTCTAACAAATTCAGTAGGATTTTTACTTGAGGGAGGAGTAAGTTTCGGTTTCTTACTAAGCACCATCTGAAAAAAGATGATTTGTAAGAAATAGTTGATTTCCTAGTTGAAAAAAAATCAATCTATWTACTTCTATTCAAGGATTTTATTGCCTAATTCTGTTTTTGAATTAATGTTAAAAATGCTATTAAAAATTCATGACAGATGTTAGCTCTGCCTTTGAAAAAAAAAGTTTTTTCACAGGAAATTTGAGATTGAATAACTTTTTAAAATGAGGCCTATCATATCTTTACCATATCCCATTATTTCCCCAATGTTCTGTTTAAAATGAATTTAAACTAGAGGGTTTGTTTGTTTATTTGTTTGGGAAAAAGAAGTAGTTTTCTGCTGGAATTATTGGTAGATTAATGGTAAGAGTCAGAGAAGAGCTGGGACATTATTTACATGAGGCCTCCTTATAAGTGCTGGTACTAGACAACTTATTCTAAGGGATTTATATCAATGGAATGTCATACGCAGCAAGGAATAAAACACATACTTAGTGTGGGTAAAAACACTGAAATAAAACGGAGAGAGGATTAGATCAGGCTTGCAATTGCTTTTGTCTGACAATAGCTAATTTTGMAAAGTACTTGGGGAAAGCAGGATTGGATCATAAGGATTTAAGCCATCTACAGTTAAGTGACTGCAAATGAACCTTAGTTTCAGTAACTTTTACAGGATTGATTTATATTTAATTGACATATGTATACCTATGCATAAATTCACAGATGCATGAATGATTAAAAACTGAAAATGCAGCCAAGAGAAAATGATGGGCCACTTTACTTAAATGATATGAACTAAATTCCTTTGAAAAAATATCAAAAATCTGATTTGTAAAACACTTTTACAAAACATCTTCTAAGATAATGTAAGTGGGTTTATTTTCCCTGAGAAAATGTAGCCAAGTATTTCTCAGTGAAGCTGAGAGGCAGAAAAAGCTTTAGCTAATAATGTTGCTCTCTGCAGAGAGCTCTTGAATTCTAGATGTGATTTTAAAACTAAGGTTCAGAAGCTGATTAAGGACCAGCATCCCTGACTGAGTTTCTGATTAACATTTTGAACATGGAGTGAAATATTCAGTCTCTGCATAATTATAAAATATAGACATCAAAGAACAAAAATGCCTTTGAGTGATCTACACTATCTCTTTGTGAGAGCAAGATTATATTTTTAAGCTGGCAGTTACAAGGGTTTTTCCAAATGTAATTTTGATGGTTCCCACTGATAGAATGTAAACTGTTTCTCTTGGAAAAATATTCCATGACCTAAAGGGTCTTTCTGAAAATTTTGCTGTTGCATTGACATCCACAAATCCTTCTCCCTTTCTGTCTCAGGTATCTCTTGTTACACTCACTGTTTGCCTTTACATTCCTATTAAAATATTAAGGGAAGAGTGAAAAAAGAAAAGGCCTAAAACCATATAGAGTTTTAAAGTGTTTTAAAAGCCCAAGCCTGCATACAAACAAATGCATTATTTTTTAAAAAAATGTTTGAATCATAGGATGAGACAAATCAGGGATCAAATGTAAATTATCCCATGTCTAGATTGATGTGAAAGCTGTGTCCAATTGTGAAATTTTCTTCTGCTCTGAAATATCTCCTTAATATTCTGTTAAGCAGTTTTCTGGTGCTTCTTGAATTTAAATGTGTTGAGGAGCTGCTTCTTACACAGTGAATAAATAGTATTTCTTAATTGTGCAATTTTACTATTTTGTTTATGTAAAGCAAAAAAAAAAGCACATTCTAGCTGAAGGAATTACAGTTGGCCTATATTTATTTCCCTTGCAGTTCAGTAAGCGTATTATTCTCTCCCAACTGCCTTTATGTAATGTATGAAGCCACGCAATGTAGAAAGAAACCAAACATATATCCACAGAAGTAACATATTTTTTAAACACAGCCATACAATATATATTGCTTTTTACTTTTGGGTTTTATTTGCAACCATGCAACAATTGTTTCAGCCATGATCTGATTGGCTTGTRTATTTAGGTATAATAATAAATGCATATGCTATCTGTGCATATATTTCTGGTTTTATTCTGATCTGTCATATAATTTTGAGAGACCTATTTTATCACRTGCCCCTAATAGTTTGGTTCTTTGATATGCTTCCAGTTGTCCCCTCATTCCTCACTGAATTAGTTTTTTTTTTGGAAATTCAATAGATAGTACACTATGAAAAGTTATACCTTGCTATGCTCACAAGATGTTAAAGAGAATTAGACCTGCAGTTTGTGTAACAGAGAAGGTGTTGCAAATCTTGTTATGGGGCTCCTGRTGTGCAGACTCCCAGCTATTTTCTCAGACAATAATTTTACCACTTATTTTTGATCTGTCAGCTTCAAGATTTTAACAGTCGTCTCAAAAAGAAAACTGAAGATAKAAACATCAACTGTTCTCACCACATCCTTTCAGCAGAGAGGTTTCATAAAGTCTGACACTTGGCTATATTATGTTTTTCATTTACTGTAGGTGCTTGTGTAAATTTGCTGACAAAGACYAGGTTAAAGTGAGATCCTTGAAGATGTCAGTTGCTTTCCAGTGTTTCTGCTGCTTTCCAGTAGTGCCAGTGGTCTCTGAGAACATGATGTGAAAACCAGCCCAAAATACAAGTGAGTAGGTGTGTTTAGTATAAACTTRAACAAAATTTGAATTGTTTTGTGTTCGGGAAAGCTGACCTACATTAAACACGCAGAGCTTCTCAGAAAGCATTGATTAGATTTCATAGGACAATGACTGTGTTAATTAGACACAGGAGTWCTGACAGCACTATAAAATTAACAGGCATGTAGACATGTTCCATGTGCAGTTTACTTGGTGTTAATGACAATATAGTATTCCTCCTGGCAAAAGTGAGCTTGGAAGTTATATGCTTTGCATAGATATAATCACAGAAGCTCCCRTTTCCCTCTGCTCTACCTGGAAGTCATACAGCTGTTAATTGACAGTAGGGAATTCTGCAGCATTAAGCATGAAAGGCTCTTTCAAGAGGAAAGAGACAAGCACCAGTAAGTTCTGTTTCAGCTCCATGCACAAGTGCAGTCACTTGAAGGCAGAATCTGCTCTCCATATCAGTGACTAAAAAGAYACTTAATTTTCTAATAATTAATATMATTTCTGTAGGATCCAATATAAATTCATCATAAGAGCAGCTCCATCTTAAGCAGGTGATAGTTATCCAAATTAATTGGAGAATTTTTAGTGATATGAGATTTTCTAAAATTTAAATGAGAGATGTGAAGTCTTTCAAATCAGGGGAAACAAATGCATTTCATTGTGGTATAGACTGCTGGACTAATCACTTAGAGAAAATTTACATCAASTCTGCATGATTATCTGCTTCTTGCTTGTATGGGAAACAGTGATGGTATTTTGGAAGCATGGGCAATTTTATCTAAATCATGGAGGATATTTTTTATAGTCTTTATTTTCCTAATCATAATGACAGTAGGGTTCCCTTATTCTGCTCATTGGGGAGTAAATGGAAACAACAATCCAAATGATACTCAAACTCTTATATTTCTTCATTCCTCGCATAATAATCTGTTTTGGATGTGAATTGATCTGAGTTCACAGAAATTTTCTTAACATAATAATTCATTTCTTGAAGCACTTAGGTTTAATCTAGGAAAAGAATGCCATGCTTTGAAAATATTGCAGGATGACACAGGCAAAGTGTTTCCTATCCCAGTTTCCGCACCAAGGAATAGGTAGGCTGCTTCTGCTACAAGCATATGTAGTTTCTAACCAACAATGACAAGCCATTTATACAAGTAACATCACTGTTAGTATTTGCTAGAGCCTTGATGTATTAAACTTCAGCTTTGCTGTATCTATGATCTGTTACTGAATTTTAGAGATTGGGCAAATGCATTTGTCTGAAAATAAAGRTTGAAATAGTTCATTCTTCTATACTGTGTAGCTGTATTTTCAGTAGGAATGCCTTGCATTGCTGCTTGTTTTGATTTGGTGTGACAATGTGCAAAACAGTAAGGGATCAGAATTGSTACCTGCCTTTCTAATATCTAAATGTGTATAAATATTTTGACATGAGGAGCAGAGATTTTAAAATGCTAAGCACTACAGCAAAATGGATTAGCCTTTAGTAAGGGGARCTTCAAATTGCAAGTGCCAGGGGGTTAATGGAAAGCAGTGTGTCATATTTCCTGATTTACCCTTTCACTATCTTGTCCAAAACACCTGGGTAATGTGTTGCTCATAAATTATAATTCAATAAGCATACTTTGAGTTTCAATCCTTATTCTTTTCAAAAGTTTCAAATAATCTGTACAGAAATTCTGGCTATGTGGGAAAGTGCTGTGCTTTGGTTAGTGCTGTAGCAATGCCCCATGGGCAGAATGAATGTAAGGTAGAATTGATCAGCCTTTTTTATAACTTCAGAGTAGTCAAAGATCTAGAGATACTCTAACRTTTTCCTAGTGGACTCATGGAACCAAATGTATTAATTTTAAATGATTTTAAAATATTTATCTCTTTTAGTTTGCTGGGAACGCAGAAACATTTTGTGTGAGACTAAGTTTGAAAAATATGGTAGCTTTATTATTTCCAGAAACAGAGTTTACAAGTGTGACATAATACCTTGGTGATGTACTCTTATCTTGGATCTCATCCTCTCTTCCTGACACTCTCTGACTGCAGTCCTCACCTCTGATAGCAGACAAGCCRTGGAAGATGCCTGGCTTGCAAAGGATTTACCACACCTCTTGTTAGCTTTGTTAGATGGCTGTGGATGCTGTGCTGCSAAGGCTGAAACACCTCAGCCATAGCGCCACATTTGTGCCTTGTAAAACTGGGATATGATGAACTGGAATCAAAGGGTTAAAATACTTTTTTATATCTTAAGAGATATTTATTAGCTTCCCCCAGCTCTTGGGCAGAGGCAAAGCTCTCTGTCCCTGACCAATGTGCCAAATGTCAAGTATTTCTAAGGCCCCCATAATTTATAATGGATAATCAGATTCTGCTTTGTGTCTGCTAATGATATTACTTTCATGTCCTGGTTCCAGACAAGATAGGGGTAATTTTTTGCAGTAGCTCAGAAGGTGCATGTCTAGGACAAGGAGGTTATTCTATACCAWCTCATGTTATTGCTGGGGGCAGGGACAGGACATTCTGGGGAGAAGAGGTTCCTGCTGGTCAAGAAAACTTGGTGGAGGGAGCTGTCCAGTGTTTTCAGTTATCAGGGAGTTTTTTTGAATGAATAATTTATTTTCTTATACCTTTTGTTATTAATATTGTAGATGTTTATCTCTGTTTTCCTATCTCATTGCTGTTTCCAGTAAATTGTTCCTATCTCAGTTCATGGTCTTTGGTGCCTCCAGTTGGAGGGAGAAGARGAAGTGGTGCAGGGCTTTAGTGGGAGTACTGTATTGGGAGAATACAATTTCTAAACCATCACATCTCCCCAACTTGTTCCCCAGGAATTTTTCTCCCTCTCCACTTATCCCACTTCCCTCAGCCTTTGCCAGTGCCCCACTTTGCCACTCGATAGAGCAGTTGTTTTTTTTTCCAGCTATAACACCAAAGAAGGACCAGGAAATGGTCCTGGCAAGGRAATGTTTGATCTGTGCAAATTCTCAAGATCAGATCACCAGGAACCTTCTTGCCAGAGAGACAGATGGTGTTGCTASCACCAAGTGTCTTGTAAATTGTTGAAGAATTACTCTGAGTGGGATTACTTGCATTTCCATCTTCACATACTGTGTTACTCATATCCTGTAATACAAGATTCTAATCTGGCTGTTTGGTATAAGATGTAGCATAGAGAATTTATATATATATATTTTTAACTGCTTTTTCACCTTCTTATATTTTGATTAATTTTTAAAATCAATCAATTCACTGTTTTACTTTCTGAGCTTTTCATTCTGCTCCTTTCTAAAGTGAATATCAGGATATTTTTCTTTGATGTTGCACTTTCCACTCTTTCTCAATTTCCTCTGTAGGTCTTCCAAGAAAAAAAAGAAATCCAAGTATTTTTCTGATGATGAATTTACTAGAACTGCTCTGCCTTTTCAAAGAGCTTTGTAGTATTGAAGGTACCTCTCAAAAGAAGTGTCAAACAAACAGTGTTTTTCAAAGTKAATTTAATAGACACAAAGAACGCTGACAGTCTCAATACCAAAGAAATTAATTTTGGTCAATAATTTTCTATAAGGACACTATTTTGTGCTGGTATAAAAGAAGTTCTGATCCAATAACCATCAGTGAATGAAGCTGCATTAATTGTGTTCAAAATGAAACAGCAGCTCAAGGTTTGAGCTGCTGCTCACAGAAATATCTAAATCCAAAGTTTTGGTTTACCATGGAATTTTTGTTTCAAAATGCTCTTTATTTTTGTATTTTTTTTTATACAAAGGCTATGTTGATTATTTTTCTGTTATGTTTTCTCCCCAATTATTAGTTTATCATATTGGGAAACATAATGTTGTTAATGCATTGCAATGTGACAGCATCCATATCACTGTATTAGCTCTTGAGCAGTCTTCTCTTACATTCTGATTCTCCTGCTGACATGTTTTCTCTGGTCTGTATCACTTTGAGAACACTGCAGCTCAGTTATACATGAAGATTGCTAAGCTAAGAGAAAAGGATAAAACCTGGGAACATGGCAGCATACATGTTGAAAGGAAAACTAGAATGCCCTCAGGATCAGTGCCTTTAATCTGTTATATTTAGCAATTTAAAAGTTGCATGGAATRATAGCTTTAGTTAATTTGTTAAATTTAAATGTGTCTTATGACTGTACATTAATTCTTCCTCACTATCTTGTAGTGAACTCTTCCCTGAGGAGTTACAGCATACCAGTTTGGTGGCTATTGGCTGTAAATTTCCKCCATTAGGTATAGAATAAGGCTTCCCTCATTAAAAAGATTTCCCATTTTGATTTTTCTGATTGAATTGAGAGATAAATCCTTTATGCTGATGTGGAAAGTGAGAACACAKCACCCTATTGACCAATACATGGTGAAGATATGTAACTGCAGCAGGGAGTCAGCCTGGATGACGGGGCAGATAGCAGTATGTACTCCAGATCATTRAAGACATTAAACGCAACTAGACTGGATTTTGCATTTTTTCTACTTTTAGTAGAGATCTTATTTCTCTGCTATTTATCTCATRAGAGCTCATAGATAATATGAGCTTAGCCTTTACTCTTTCTGTTATATTTACATTAATGATACTGAAAACTTTATCAGACATTGTTCAAACCCTTATATAATATTATCTGCATTATATATATATATGTGTGTGTGTGTGGGTGTGGGTATGAGTGTGTATGTATGTATAATATTTATTAACACATAGCATTTTTTTCCTCAGGTATCCAGAGCATTTTTGGTAGATCAATTACCTCTAGTATTTTTTTTTATTTTCTTTTTAACTTCATATTATTTTTCTTTTGTTTCATCTTTTTTTTGTGCCTCTGGAACTGTTCATTACATAAAACTTAAAATGCATACTACATTTACTTTGTGATATATAACACCTTTTATCTGGCTTCTTATMCCTTACTGTATTTATTTTGATGCTACATAAGAAATCTTTGCTTATTTTTTTAAAGCACTTTTAAAGATTTTTCTTCACACTTCATAGGATTTCAAAGAATTTTTAAATAAAAGCAACAGATCTCATATTTCACTTTTTTTTT
>JACDOX010000001.1:18357197-18724626 GCA_014549065.1 Cardinalis cardinalis
GGGTTACCTTTTAAAGAATTCTGAATAGATTGAGGCTATGATTGAGAGGTTTTCATCCTTACCCTCTGGAGACATACAGAACTCACCAGGTCACTCTGATCTTTTTCAGAAGTATTGGAGAAAAGTAATTTTTTTGTAATACAATTTCTGGTCCTACAGAGACATACATAATTCAGTACTCRGAGGAAAAAGGTGGTGACCACAGCTTTTTTTAGAGCTGCTGAGGAACAAGAAACACACCAAGATAACTTTTTGAACTTCAGTCTTAAAAGCAAAAGCATCTATTGCGTATTGTGCTTACAATTTTTTTTATTTCCTTTTTTTTTTTGGCAAAATGTACTTCCACATTCTTAATGAATAGTAGGTCACTGACTAGGTGGAAACCCTTTGGTTTCTGAAGCCTCAAGGAGTCTTTGAAAAAAGAGGCCAGCTACCATCCCTCCAGATAGGACAGGGCTGTTCTCTGTCCTCATCATCTTCCTCATTTACTCTGCAGTGTTCAGGGAGAAAATGTATATTAAAAGAAGCTGTGAATTTAAGGCTGAAAGCCAGCATTTCATATAGATATTTCTCAGTGTCTAGAATAAGTATGTGCTTAGTTTTACCCATTTTRTTTAGGGCCTTTTGGAACCACTGCCTTCGACATCTGGGGAAAGACACTTCCTGAACAGCACAGACATCTGAGGCTGGACTCAATGTTCAACAACAGCCAGCCCTAAGCTGATGTAACTGACAGAGATCAGTTGGCTTARGATAATATGAATAATATTTTTAAGCAAAAGCTGATATTTTCATGAGATCATGTGAGGCCTGTGCCAGTGTTTAAGGCACAGAATAATAGATATTGTCAATAAAGTAAAACAGAAATAGAAATGGAATTTGGAATGGTTTCCCCTATSCTCAACAAAGAGAAAATGATAATTTTTGTAAACCACAGAAAATGTTATTTCAATTATCTGTCATGATGATGCAAATGGTTTGTGCTGGCCACAGCATTCAGACTCAGACAAAGTTAYCTTGTTTCTTACATCCATTTCCCACCATGATGAAAATCTACAGTGTAGGCAGAAATTCAGAAAATGAGATGTACATTATAACCCCATGGAGATTAAATTTATCCAGAAAAGTAATCACAGACCAGAACATTATTTATAGGTAGCTTGCCTGAGACCTTTATACAAGAAAATTACACTATAGACAATAMAATTTGTTTTAAATTAGAGCTCAAAGATAAGCATGATGTCCCAATTTTGAATGGAGGAGATGGGAAAATTATTGTAATAATTCTGAGGATTTGAATTGAACACAAATGAAACCAGCACCTCTAGATTTTTACTGAGACTACTAAATTACACTCACCAGCGACAAAGATTATGCAGGCCTTGGTGGCTCTGACTGTTAACAGTATTGAGTAGCATTGGGACTGCAGCTATAGTAATGAAGGACATGAGAGTGATGCTCAGAATTAGGATTTTTCTTGGTAGTTAAGATGTGCAGCATCTGTTGAGAGGAGTCACAGTAACAAGGTTTTGTAAGTGCTTTTTTTTCCATGTGTCRCCAAATATTGCTGAGATTGAATGAAAAAATCCCTCTTTACATACATTCAGCAGCTGATCACTAGCAACATCAGTGTCTGTCAAGACTTTTTTCCTTATGAAAACAGGGGAGCCCTGCTGCAGTCATTGTTATGTTAAATACAACTTACCTTGTCTAGCAATGCCTGTAACTACACGTTTACCTCAGAATTTCCACCACTACTGTACAGAATCAAAGCCTCAGTGCACATTTATTCAAAACTCCTCTGAAACCATGCAGCACTKGCACCTTGATTTGGTAAAAATTTATGTGTGTCAAGGCTCCAGAGCTTCAAGGCATGAGTGTGTGGGTTTAAGGTTAAGTTTGCATTGCTCCTGCAGTTCACATGAAAAACCATCCTAGTGCCATTGGCAAGTGCAAGACATCAATCATCTGCTTCACATGGAGGCACAGGAGTAGGCATGTGTATGTAAAACTCAAACAGCAATTCTTCCCCTTTTGACAGTCCTAGTAAAAGTATAGCTACATCCAGCTTTAGCATATTTTTCCACAAGGCATGGGCCATTTATGCAAGTCACAAAAAAATGGTCGGAAGTCAAAAAAATTGTGTGTAAAGAAATATTAGAAGAAATGAGGTTACTCATTACAGAGAATGTGTCAGGAAGGCAGAGTAACTAATTTCCAAATGTTGCCACAGAACACATGAAAGTGAAAAATAGTACTTTCCTTATGCAGGATGTTGGACATATATTAGTAAATTTGAAGAAAACAAAGTATAGGTTATAAACTAAAAAAAGTAAAACAACAACTAAATACTAAAATAAATTGACTAGGAAGGTTGTAGAATCTTCTGCCATTTAAGGTTTCAAAAGACAAGCTGGATAGATATCACTTTGGTGTTTATGAGGGGAATAATTGTGAAATAGCAATTTGCTTCCCAAAATGACATGTAGGTTAGAAAGTAGAACTCAAGTTGAAAATCTGTGTGATTTTTTGCCAGGTCAAATTTCAACAGATGCAGCTTTGTCTGGTTGGGCTTTTAAGTGATCCTTAAATGTTTAAGTTAAGTTATCCTGCTGTAATGCCTGGGGAGAGAGAGGGAGCACAGAGACCATGGTGACTCGAAGGGACAGGTAGGGACTGGCAGTGTGGTTCAACAATGAAGACAGGCTTAAGCTAAGGAAAGAAAACAGCAGCAGTGAGGTTTTGGCTACAAAAAATGAGGGGCTATTGGACAAGGTTACATCGCATGGTCACATCTAATTGTATGATGCCTAAACATTTTCCATTAAAAAAAGAAAAAAAAACCTTTGGAACTCTGCAAGTGAAACACTAATATTGTACTTATTTTCATTTGGGGTTGTCAAGAAATACAATTTTATAGAACGCTGCTATTTATTACATTTTTGTTTTAAATAAATATTTAAAAGTATAATACTGGTTTATGCAGGCTGTTAAGCCTGCAAAAATTACATATTAAATTTCTAAGGCTTTGTAGGATTTCTTTTAATTCCATATTATTAGAAAATAAATTCTACCAAGAAATAGGATTGAATAAATRAGGACTTTTGGCAAGAACAATGGCTTTGTTTCATTTTTAAATGTAAGCTGTTTATACCTCTAGATATGTCCACAAGTACTAATTGCAAGGACAAGACACATTTAGTATGTTGGAGTAGTTTCCCAAAGCAGTTTTGTTGTAGTCTGGCCCAAAGCCAAATGGAAATTTATCAAATAGATTAAATGGTAAAACTAATGGTAGCATTTCAGACCTCAGTCTTAAATGGGATATAAAGGTTCCCAAGTAATTTGGAAAGTTCATCTGTAAATGGTGACTACTTAAATAGGCAGTATGCCTACAGCAGCCCGTTAATATAGCTATAATTAAGACATATGGGGAAAAATGTATATTCACCCTTTCAGCAATAATCAAATTAATATTTAGTTAGCATTTTCAATAAATAGCATTGGTCAGTGTCAAGTAATAAGTAACAGACAGATTTCTTCAAYAAGATGATATGCAAAAAGATTGTGAGATCAGATAATTTCCTCCAAGTTGATTTTTTTCCCCTCACATTTTAAGTCACTTTAATTTCTTGCCATTTCTTTTCTCAAAGATACCACATATTTCTTTTTCTTCTGTTTCTGGTCTGTTCTCCATCACTCCTAGGTGCAGCCATTTGATCAAATTTATTATTTGCTTCGCAGTCACATCTTTGATTATTAAAAGTTTCCATCAGAAAGTCTTGTTTCCTGTAATGTGGACATCTTTTGGGAATGATGCACTTTATGAGTTACTCCCAGGAATATCCTTGGGCATATCTCTTCCTTCCATATTTACTCAGACTTGGCTCTGGACCCCATACTTCCCAAACTAAAGACTCCAGCCCTTGGCCTCATAGCATCTCCCCCATTGTCTCTCCCCATTTCCAAAATTAGATGCTACTCATTTGGCAGTGCTGAAAATCCTGTCAGGTTTCACTCCTGCAACCCAGAGAATTAAGCTTAATACTTCACAGATTCAGGTTCCAAATTTTATCTGCCACCTATCATCTTCATCTTTACAGATTTCTTTTCCTCTCTGCTTTTTCTCTCCCTGTGTTTTCTGATTCTGTCATTCTTTATTGGAGCTGTCTTTTTTTGGCATCTGATTTCCTTTTATTGCATCCTATTAATATTATGATTTTCCCAGCAAGTCTGGGACATTAAGGATCGTCAAATTGCATCTGATCTTAAAAAAGCAGGGAGAAAACAGAAGCGATGAAGACAAATCTGATGGATTGAAATGACCTTAGCACCAGGATAGTGGAAATACAATGATCTGGTGAAAAATTTTGAAAAAAAATACTAAAAACATGACAGAGTGATGATGGCATTTATCAGAAATTCTCCTTGGAATCAAGTCAGCTAGTACTGAAATTAATTTTGCTCCAGTGAAAACTGGAATAGACGGTTTGCAACCTACCACTGAAAATTAATTGGAGGTTTGGTGAAAAACTGTATGTATTACATTGCAATTCTCTCAGAATCTTGAGAATACTTATCATACTTTCTTGATTTATGGTATTCTAGCTATTTTTTCAATTTTATTGTTTTTAGTTCTTTGCAGTTTTTATCAGTGAAAACAAAAATATTTCAAAAGCAAAGTCACTGTTGTTATTATAGAGGTTGACAATATTTGCATTTGGAAAACTTTATCTTGTATCTCATTTACATGTGTGTAGTGATGTATCTTGACATCTGTGATACGTGGATATACACCTGCATTGTTATATGCTGACAAATGCACTGCACGTGAAATACTTCTTCTCTAATATAAAGAGGCTGATTTCAAAAACTATAAATACCCCATAAACATTTCTAGGTATTCTCTTTAAGATGCTGGTTTTTTTGTTTTCCCTCATGTGAGACAGAATCTTGGATTTCCTTTGCTCTCTTCTATTTGTATTGTGATCTGTCATTGATATTCTCTTGAGAATGAAGATGTTTGCTATATAGCACCAGTCAGAGTGCAGGGTGTCAATAAAAGGAGTAAAATGCAAGTTTGTCATTCAGGGAGCAGCATTCCTGAATCAGAGACTTGCTGTTAATTCACAGAAGCAGGGAATTCTGAAGGCAAGTTTTGTGGCAAGATATATGGAGAAATTGTAGGTAATTTGGAGATGCTACAAATGCAGAGAAATTGTTGTGTGGATATTGCATAAATAAAACAAGAGGATCGCTAATTATTTAAGTGATGGAAGATACTTTAATCCATAAAAAATGTAAAAAGAAAAATGAAAATAACTGAACCTTCAACTGCTGTGAAATGCCTTTTCTTTACGATGGCATTTGAAAGGGTTTCCTTTGTAGAATGTGAAGTTATAGTTCAGAGAGGTTTTAGATTCATTCTTAGGCTTCATGTTGCCTTTGTGAAAATGCTTCTGGACCAATACTGAAAAATTAAGCATTTGAGGTTGAATAAAAAAATTGTATTATCTAAAAGCATTTAACATAAGAAGTGCTGTGATGAGGTCAGTCTCCATGAGTATGCTTTAAATTTCATAACAGTCTTGGTCCTTTTTGGATGAAGTGAGAAGATTTATTCAGACCTACCGACATGTTTAGTAAGGGAGCAAGTGAGGCATCCAGGGGCATCTTATCTCAGCTGATGCTTGAATATAGCTCCACAATGTTTTGCCACAAGTTCGAATAGAAGGTGTTACAATTGGTCTCCCAATGAAAAACACATTCTTGATTTTCTTGCTATTAATCTGACCTAGATAAGGTGATAGAAATAATTTATATAGAGCTTAGTGGAGATCAAGATGAAGGGAGGGTCAGAAAGAGGTTCAGAAACTCTTAGCTTTTTTCCCTCAGGGAAAGAGACTTCATGTAGAAGGTGTTTTTGTGCCTTTGAGTGATACATTGTGTACCTTTAGTGCTTATAGACAAGTGCTAATAGGCAGATGAGAAGTTTTAGAGGATATGTGAAGGGAACATAAATTGAATAGGGAATTGAATACATGCAGAGGATCCAATTACATTTTTTGATTCCCTAAATATACTATAGCTGTTGCAGAAATACAGAGGAATTGGCAAGGTTAATTGGTTCAGAGATTGAACAAAAGGTTTCTGCTTGAAATACAAATCTTTGGATCAGCTGGCTGGATGGCCAGACTGTAAAGTCATAAATTTTAATTACTCTTGCTCCTATGGAGTTTGTAGAAGACCTAATCCCAATTTCTTTATGCACCAAAATGTCTAATGACTTCTGAACAAGTGAGTGTGCAGAGAATGCACAAGCAGACCTGGAATGATTATACAGCATTGGATCTTGCTACTGTTTTCTGTGCTGTGAACTGACTGTTGATTTTATTTAGCCTGGAAAAATTATGTGACTGAATTGATTAGCTCTGCAATTTTCTGGRCTTATACACTGCACTGTCTTCTTTCTGTTTCTATCAGCTCAAATACTACAATACAGTTTTGTCAAGGTTTCTTTGGGATGACTTTTCTTGAGGACTAAGTTATTAAGTCATGCTAGCAAAAGAGGGGGGAAAAGGAGTAATTCTGGTTGTTTAACCATTGTTTACATGAATATTATAAGTTTTCCCACTATAATCAAAACATTTTATGTTAATATGACTGCTTTCATACTTGTACTATCACCTTTCCTCCTTGCATTGTTTCATCCAGGAACTTTTTGTCATGTACAAGAAATTCTGTGCATTTTTTAAGACCAGAGCAGATATTGCAGCTAAAGCACATAATGGAGAGCTGAAGTTAGTGAGTTAGGCTGATCATCATCACCTGCAAAAGGAGAATGATGAGTTTTTGCTGGTCATCAGAGAGGTGCAGAGCGTGCCTACTGCTCCCTGACATATCTGTGCTGAGTTGACATCTACAATTCTCTGGTTGTTGCTTTAGAATTTTTTGTGTATTCACATCTCTTTTTTACCACTTGGTCCCTTGGGCTTATCATGGGGCTGTGAGGGCTCTCACCACCCAGTGAAGAGGAGGGCAGTTCCACAGCTCTTCCTCACAACTTAGCAGTCCCCTCAGGGGTCAGGGCCAAGGCTGCACAGCAGGGCCACACCAGAAGAGGTGTTGGATGACAGAGAAGTGAACACTCAGGAAAAAGGAAGATTGCCACACAAACCTCTGGGTTGTTGGTGGGTGACAGGTGTTGTCTTCCTTCTGCCAGTTGCCCTTGGAATTTCCTGGTGACAGAACCTTTTATTGAAACTGGGGACAGTTTAGGGGGCATTAGCTAGAGATGGATTCTGGGTGTCACACTTGGCACCCATGGTCTGCAGGCCCCTGTCTATCTACAGTAGAAACAAACTCACTGCAGTCCCCACACGTGATTTTTTTTTCTTTTGTATATCTAATACTGTAAGAGTGACTCTCATATATTAATGTACAGCAGCTTCCTCTCTATATTTGTATGACATCTTTAGGATTTTTAATTTATCTTTTACATATATTTTTCCTTTTTTTATCAGGAGCATTCATATTTCAGGCAAAACTAAGTAGCATTGCCTGTTCCTGAGGTTGCCAAGCAATCTCCTTGATACATACCTTTTTTCACTTACTTATAACTCAGCCAGAGTTTAGCTGTTTGTGATGAATTTCTCCATGCCAATTTCTGCCTCCAGCTGAATCTTTGCATCAAAATGTTTCAAGCTTTTCTGAGAATGATGCTAGGGGAAAATAGGTTGTTTTTTTCATATGATTCAGTAGCTTTGCTTTGAAATACTAAAATATCTTTTGTTTGGAGGAAAAGGAAGAGATGAGGAAGAAGCAGAAAGACTGCAAAATATGAGGAATGTGTCTTTTTCTTTCCAAAAAAGCTTCCGGACCAAAAATTTAGCAGAGAGACCCAGATTTTGGAAGATGGAATCCTGGCAAGGTATATTGGGCAGTCAGGAAAGTGTCCAAGGAGTGCAAGGAGTGTGTATGTGAAGTTGGACCCAGGAATCAGTAGGGGCATAATGTGACAGATCACGGAGGGACCCAGAACAAATAGAGCTGTTGTCCAAGGTAGCATTTGGAGCCAGGCATCCTGGGGAAGCAGGATGTTTAGACAAGGATACTGAGGTATAAACAGCTTCTGGAGTCCTGGGATACTCAGCCTGGTGCTGGGAACATGGCAGCTGGGATTTAACAGAAATATTTTCGGATGGGGTTTCACTGCAGGATCGCCGACTACTTTGCCATAGCACCCCAGTGTCATTCATTGTGCAGGAGGCATCGCTCCATGCTATTTTATATTCTTTTAAGTAAAGGAGAGTCTTGTTTGCAGGATGTTAATCTCTTTATTTATGTATTTAATTTCATAAGCTGGAAATAGTGCACAAATGGCACACAAATTGTGCAGAATCTTGCAATCCAAATTTTCTGCAGTAAAAACAAGTTAATGAAACAAACAGTGAAAACAACCTCTGCCTTTTAATGTCATTCAGAGCCTGAGGTGGCTTTGGAGCTGGTGTTCAAAATGAAGGCAGTGCTAGAAATCAACTAAAGCAATTGTAAGATTCTAATTAAAATTCATTATAAACAAGAATAAACAAGAGGATTTTTTTTTCTCCTGAAACTTCTCTTTTACTTCCTTTGCCTTCTTAGGGATGTTTTCCTTTTTCCTGTTTTATTCTTATGCCTCTTATTTAAATACAGAAACTGGTTTAACTAGCTGAGATTTAATCTTTTGTAACAGTACTGTGACCCGTGACCAGAAGGGCAGCTAACAGCACTGACTTAAAGAACCTGACTCTGGCATCTGCCAGGTCTTGAAGGGGCTGATAAGATTGTGTGAAAAAATAGTAAAGAATAATAAAGGATAATATTTCTGTAAATTGATCAGTCAGGAAATTTTCTTTCTAAATACTCTGTACAATAAAAATAAAGAAATAAGAAATACTATTGAGAAGAGAACCCTTGGTGTAAATGAGTACTCTAAATACAATTCATTACTTGAGCATTATTCAACAATCTAATGTTGTCCTATCGTATGGTCATTTGACACCTTGGACCATTTAGGCCCATTTAGTCCTTCAAAGAAATACAGGAAGAGAAGGAATAGCAGTAACTTAAATCCATTGAACAGTGCTCTAAAAATTGGGGGGTTTGCTCCTAGCTTTGTCAATTGACCCTTTCAATTAATCAAGAGACAAAAACCCTCCTTTTCATTTACTGTGTAGTCTTTAGTCCTTGGTTGCTGAATGTTTGACTCTGTATCCCAAGAGTTGATCTGCACAAGGGCTGAGTGTCTCCAGTGCAATTGAAAGTGATGTAAAATGCAGTTTGAACATTTAAACACCTATATAATTTTAAATTGCTTTGAAAAATCATGGCCTCTTTCACAATTTGCATTCTGTTCCTCTGCTTTACGTTTTCTCGTTTGTAGGAATGAAGCTAATATTATTTCCTCTAGCTCAGATTCATTCATCCTGGTAATGGCTGGTAACGAAGACAATGATTATTCAGAGCCAATTGTAATTTTCTGCAGCAGGTGAGGTGGATCAGTGGGCCCTGTCTTTTCCTCAATGAGAGTA
Organism: Cardinalis cardinalis; assembly: GCA_014549065.1. Taxonomy (NCBI): domain Eukaryota; kingdom Metazoa; phylum Chordata; class Aves; order Passeriformes; family Cardinalidae; genus Cardinalis; species Cardinalis cardinalis. The sequence goes on from JACDOX010000001.1 coordinate 18,366,770, forward strand.
TTCACCTGCATCACCTTCCTTGATAAACCTGGGCAGGCAAGAGACACATTAAATTGGTCCACAGCAGATATTTTATTTTGTGGATTTGCAGACACCCCAAAAATTTCCAGCAAGTGTACAGGTATGTGGACTGAAACAAAGCCTTTTGAAAAGAAAAACTTTCTTGCCTCTGCTTACCCCTTCATGGATGCATTAAAAATTGTTGTCAGTCTTGCAGAGGTCTCTGGGCTGCAGGTTAAAAGCAACTTTAGAAACTGAACTTTCTGACTCAGCTCTCTGCAGACATGAGGTTTTTACTGCAGATATCTGCATTGCACAAGTTCTGGAGATAAAAGGAAATTTTTTATGGAGAGCTCTTCTTCCTGGACATTCAACCTGCTTTAATATCTTTATTTTCAAACCACATTTGGACTACTTTTATATTCATGTAATGCATGTTATATTCATTTAGTTTTCCCATTAGGAACTGAAGCATACAAAATGAATGTTGGGAATTCTGCACAGTATAAAGGATGAACATGATAAATATAGCTTTATATATATATATATCTATATAGTGGAACAGATTTCATTCAAATATGGTTCCTAATGGCTTTCCTGCTACCTACACATATCAAAGGATGGACTATGAGGAAGAGGCCCTAATACTATATTAGCTGAAATGGCAGTCCCATTTTGCCATCAATTGCAACTTACCTAGGTAACACAAATGTACTTTAAATAATGCTAGAAGGGAAATAAAGAGAAACAAAAAAGCTCTRGGTGTTACTAATATGAGAAAGGAATCAAAAGACTAGTTAAATAGCTGTATTTTGCAGTCTCATTTTAAATTATTCATTGTGCTTGACCTGCAGAAAGAATGACAAAGCACATGGGATATGGTTTAATTAGCCCAAAACTTTATTAACTTCATTCATCTGGGAGTTATCTGGCAGTAATTTGTGCAGTATAGGTTATCATGCCATTTTCACTCTTTATGACCTTTTTAGAGGGAGTTATCTTCAGCCCCATCCCTGTCCACACCCACTGGTACAGGGTCACTGCAGCTGCCAGCAAGTTTAGTGGCCTGTTAATCCCCACATTTTACTTTTCTCAATTGTCTCACACATCACACAATCTGTTGCAACCTTAAAAGATCCCTTTCAGACTCTTTATTATGCTCTGGGGAAAGACGCAGGACTTATACTAAACTAAGGCAGTCCCCTTAGTGTTCTGCTAACCTGTTCCCAAGTCCCACCAGGTACAGGTGTCAGACTGTAGAAATCGAATGGACACTCTCCTGTACCTCAGCTGGAATTGTTCACCAAAATTTCTTACCTGCATCCAATCACAATTCCATATATACCCTTACAATAATCCCCAGGTGTCTGAAGAGGGTGCAGATGATAAAATTGTTCACTTTGCTTAGTTCTCTTTCCTAATATTGTGGAGAGTGGACAGGTTCATATATGCCCTGTGCATGCTGGTTTCTCTGCTGTACACAGAGCAATTTTGCCTCAGTCCTAAACCAGGCTGCACAAGCTGTATTTGAGATTGCTCAGAACTGGAAGTAGCCATAAGGAATGGAATGTCCAGAACTAGAATTAATCATAAGGAATGAGACTCCCATTTTCAGCCTCATTCAGCAAGATATGATCTCTGAATGCCTCAGCTAGTGTAAATAACAATTATTGGAAGGGTCTTGTAGTATTTTCTTTACCTTCCCTGCTTTGTATTTGTACCTCCAAGTCAAAAGACCACTCCACTCCTGTACTTTAAGTCTCCAAACCTCCAGATGTCCAACCCTTTCTAGGCAGTTACTTTTTTCTGTTGTAAACAATCCACAAATGCCACCTGGAATGTGATTGAGTGCAGTGAAAACACATTGTTATTCTGGCATACCTAAACTAGCCAGAGACAACAGATGTCCTTTAAAGAATACTAGGGTAATTCTTTTGACTTGACTAATTAACTGGCAATTTACAATGATTCTGGTTTCCTTTCCATTTCACTGTGCTCATATGCATTTCTGATTGAACTTTTGCTCCACTTGAGATTTTCTTTATGAGCAAGTAATTTGAAGAATCTGCTTAGCCTAACATCCTATAACAAATTTTACTGTGAAGTTCTGGCAGAGAATTGTGAAGCTTTCTATAACGCACAGCAAAGCTCTTCTGAATATTAAGTTCTGTCCTGAAGGAGAGTTGAGAAAATTCATATTCACTGGGGAGATGGAAATCACTCAAAGTGCAGGCAACCTTCATTAGGCAGCCCAGAAATCTTTTTATTTTTATTYTTAGGTAATAGGTCTCAGATTTCCCTCTGACTCATTGGACTGAAACAAACAGACAAACCTGGTAAATATGAGGGAACTTGCCTCCCTGCCAGCTGTCAGGGAGCTAACCATAAATTGTTTGGATTTCCTCCAAACAGATATTTGCTGTATATGTGTTATTCTGTGCATGGAGTGGAACACTTGAAGCACTTGATACTTGGTGTTTGAATTCCATGCTTTTTGCTTGACTGTGGTGGATTTACTGTGAATACTAAGAGTGTTGTTTCTACTCAGTATGCAARCAAGAAAAAAATGTAAACTGAAGAAATTACTTCTAACATAATGTTTTATGAATTGGTAGTTTTCACTTAGTATAATAGAATAGAGTAGACTATTTCTGTTGGAAGGGACCCACAATGATCATCTCATCCAACTGTAAGATTAATTCAGGGCTGACCAAATGTTAAAGCAGGTTTTTAAGGGCACTGTCCAAACACCTCTTAAATACTGACAGACCTAGGGWATAGACCACCCCTCTAGGAAGCCCATTCCAGAATTTGACCAATTTTACCAATCCTTTGTAAAAAAATGCTGCTCAAAGTTCAGACYATGCCTCCTTGGCATAGCTTTGAACCATTTCCATGGGTCCTGTCACTGAATATCTGGGAGAAGAACTCAGCACATCCCTCTCTATGTCCCTTCCTCAGGAAGATGCAGAGAAAAATAAARTTTCCCCTCAGTCTCCCTTTCTCCARACTAGACAAACCCAAAGTTCTTAGCTGCTCCTTACAGGACATTCCTTCCAGCCCTGTCAGCAGTTTTTGCTGACCTCCTCTGGACATGTTCAAGGACYCTCACATCCTTCTTAAGCTGTGGGGCCCAGCAGTGCACAGAGCACCCAAGGTGGGGCTGCACCAACACTGAATACAGCAGGRTCATCTCCTCTTCTGACTGGCTGGGGATGCTGAGTTTGATGCACCCCAGGATGGCATTTGCCCTCTGGGCTGCCTGGACTCACACTGCTGACTCCTACTGAGGCTGCTGAGCCAGCACCCCCAGATCCCTCCAGCCGCTCCTCTGCCAGTTTATATCTGTGCCCAGCATTACTCTGTCCCAGGCGCAGGATCCAGCATTTTGCCGTGTTTAATATCATCCCACAGTTCCTGACCCAATTCCAGCTTATCTAGACCCATCTCTATTGCTTCCAGTCCCTCAAGAGAGTCAACAGCACTTTCAAGTTTGGCATAGTCAGTTACATGAAGGCAAAAATCTAAGGAGTATCTGATAAGTAAAATTTGAAGAAATAAAATTTGTCATTGCAACAGAACACACAAAAAGGTAGGCATATGTCACTTTTGGTATTTTTTTTCCAAACCAGGAGAATATTAGCAATCCAGAGTATTTGATACTCAGGATTGCTAATATTCTCCTGGTTTGGAAAAAATCCAGGATTACCAGGATAATTGGATAATTGTTTGAATAATTACAGGTAACATCTTAATATTGGAGATTCCTTTGAACATCTTGGTTCTAACCACACCAAAAAGCCATATGTATGTATCAAATATGACATTACTGCTCAGTAGACTTTTAAATGTCAAAAAGTAAAATAAGGCATTGTTTCTGTATGATGCTTTATAGAAGTTAGCTTCTAACAAATGAGTACTTTAATGAGATGTTAAGAGAATTAAGGGATTTTTGACAATTTATTTCTGTAATGAAAAGAAACAATCATCAATGCTGCATAGCTGAATTCTGCACTTTTTTGGGCAATGGAGTCTCTGAAGGGATTGCCTGGAATTGTCCTCAAACATGTGTGTAGCTCCATGGAATCTAAAGCAGTGTCTGGTTACCTCTTTCTGAATTACTGAACATAATTGAGATGAGGAAGCTACAAAACTGGTGAATACAAAGGGAGAGCAACRTTTTACCACCTAGTGAGCCTTAAGCATCTGCCTTTAGGTATTTCAGTATAATCAGTGTTTAGGTAGCCTTTTTGAATACCACCAAGTTTGACTTACAGCTCACATGGACAACAAAGTCTATCAAATCTGGTTTCAAAATGTATTTGTTCCGAGTTTCAAAAAGGCTATGGGACGTTGAAAGTCTCCAAAGATCACTTAGCTGCACAATAGAGATGAAGATATGTGATGTCCACGACATCTCTTTGTATAGAGCAGCAGTGCCTGATGAAAGTCCTGTTCATGAAATCCTCAGTGTATAGCAACCAGAAAAACACTAGATACTTGAATGTAGGAAGAAATATTCTGATATAGAAAGACTGACAGACATACCCAAGGAGATATCTTATTTCAGACATTTGAAGGAAAAAAGAGTAAAAAAAAAGGAAAGTTTAGCACTTAGTATTCATGAGTAGACTTGTGGAAATAATAGATATTTTGGTTCAGTGGCCTTTCAGAAATATATATAAATAAAATTTCTTGAGGTCTACTGAACATATTCAATCCCTGTTTTCTTTTTTCAATGCACTTACATATTTCTGTTTGACAAAACTGAAATGAGATATTTTGTTTTTTCAACTTCTAATCCCTCTATTTTCTGCCTGAGACTATTAATCAAATAAAATCAACAACAATTTTATTGCTCTAAAACTATTTCTTCAGCAATCTTTTTCTTCAGAGTACAATTTAAACAGCTCTGCTTATGAATATTTTGTGCATAGACAAAGAATGAATATTTAAAACACTGCTTTTATGAGTAAAATTTAAAAAATAACCAGTAAAACCTACAGGTTCTGAAAAGGTAAGCAATGTATATTCAATCCATACACATGCTAAAGCATATTTCAGTTTTAAGCATACTCTAGCATGTGTCAAAGTTCATAAGCTAGGACAGGATCAACAGCTTTCTAATGAATTAATGGTGCCTGGCTTTGGAAAGATGTAGGCATAGACCAACATAGGAATAAMAGAGAAGTAAAATATTTTGCAATAGTTGTTGTTATAGGGACTGTAGGAATGCAGATCAAACAGGAAAAAGTACATTTTGTAAGTGATCTCTGCAAATTATTTTTTTAGGATGAAATACCCAAGTTATTTAGTAACAATAAAGGATGTTTGTATTGGATGGTAAAAAAGTGCAAATTCCTAGCATCTGCAGAATCATAAAATTTGTCTGTCTTACTTAAGAAAAAATGTCAATACTTCCTGCCATATCTATTGTTAAACAAAGGCTTGATCTAACAGAAATGCTGGGCAATAGAAAAATCAGACTAGTATTGATGCCTTAAGTTTTAGCTTTTATATTTTTCACATCCTGTACTGGATGAGTATATATCTCTGAACTTCATACAGAGTGCTAGTTAGCTCTCATCACATCTTGGTCAGACTAAACAGTCCTTCTGGGCCTGAGAACCAAGGTCACACTATTTGCCTCAGGCCCCAGAAAGTATAAACAAAATATGAATTGGGAAGAGCAGCAAACTGGGATAATGTGAATTCATTACCTGAATCTGTAATTGGACAATTAACCTCTGATATGCAAACAGACCAAAATCCTATCAGTCTGAGAAAACYCCTGACTGTTGTCCATCTTGGGAGTAACCTCTGCCAGGCTTTTGCACTGCCCAAGGTGGATCTGTTAAAGGCCTTTATTAAATACCCACTTTATTCTCTAATTCTGTCTAGCCTCTCTCCTAGGAAGCCTCTCCTAGCATCAGTACAGCCACTCATGCAGTAGAGTGTACAGAGGATGTTGTCTGCAACAAGTACAGATTTGAAATTATTAACTGAAAAATTAAACAATGATGAAAGCCATTATGGCAAAAATATAAGGTATTGGATGCTAAGATAATTAATTCTAAATTAATTCTAATTCTAAAATTCAGCCTGAATTAATTGGTGATCCTCCAGCCTTAATGAGTCTATGAGATGTGGGTAGAATGAACATGCTTGCATAAAGTGAACAAATTCCTCCAAAAAGCTATTTTGTACAGAGTATGTTCATTACCACTGGTGACTCACAAACTGATATACTGGTATATTTATATTTTTACTGGTATTTTTTTATTTTTATTTTTCAGTGATATGAAAAGTAAACACGTCGAAAAAAACTAAGTTTGGAAGGGATCTTTGGTGCATAGATTTTCTCTAGTGAGCACCTTCTCAAAACAAGGCAAATTTCAATGGGAGATGAGGTTGCTCAGGGCCCTGTCCAGCTAAATCTTGGATGGGCCACACCAGGCTGTGTCATCTTGTCCCAGACAGGACAGGAATCTCCCAAGGACGAGAAAAGGAAGTTATTCAGTATGAAATGAAACAAAACAGAACAATGAAGTTCCCTTCTTATTCTGAGCATGACTCAGCTGAAGGGATTTGGATTCTTTTTTGAGAGGCAGCGTACATCAGTGAATATTCTGGGATGGCATGTAAGCAAGCATGTCCCATTGAGGATGCTTCTGAGCACTGGGGTATCTTGGGCTTGATAACACTGCTTGCAAAGCTCTAAGAGGAACTCCTGTAGCTGTTCTGTGGAACAGCTTTTGTTAACAGTATTGTAACTCATGAAAAGTGCATCAAATACTTTGAATTTATTAGTAATTCTGTGTCTCCACAGTTGCAGACATTTGCACAAARTGGGTCACAGCTGTAGCTGTTAATTGGACACTGAGATACCTTTCWGGCTAATTTAATTGTATCTGTGAGAGAGTTTTTGTATAACCAGTATTTAGAAAGTCTGTGTTTAGTGGTTATATTTTWTTTCATTTATTTATACAAGACTTATTATAATGCCAGGTATACAGATGGACAAGCTCTTATTCTTTCCTCATTTGCTAATTAATTGTCCTTTTTGRCTTTACTTTGTACTTTATATCAATCCCCTAGCCTCACACTCATAGTAAGAAGAATAACTAAMAAATATTGAATGAGGAACAAGAATATACAAAGCCTCAATGGCTAAAAATCCATCATTACAATGAGATATTCACATAGCACCTAAGCTTATGGGCAGTTATGAGAAAAAGGTGAAATCCCAAAATCCCTTAAAAATGATTGGTGGAGATAGATGTTGTGGAAGGTGAGTCAGAGCTTGTAAGTGAGGTTTTAGCAGTTATTCTTTACTCAGTGRTAGAAAGTCTTCAAAAGTGGATCATGGGGACATTTTTCCTGAAATGAATGATACTTTATCAGTTTATCCATTGATATACACTGTCACTTCCTTTGTTAGAATTAATTTATTCCTACACTACTATCTGTACTGATATTTACTCAGGTCTTTTATCTTCACTGGATGCTCTGCTCTGTATCATCACCAGTGATACCAGGGTAGCTCAAAGAGTAAATGTACTTCTGACTTCAAATGTTATTCATTATTTTTGCATGTGATTTTCTTTGCTTTTTATTTAATGGCAGTCTGRATCCTATGTTTATCCCCCTTCTGATTAGTACAGAATAAATGGCAAAGATAAGTGACAGCACTTGACTTTGCCTGTTGAAACAGTGACACAGGGTAGGAGACAGGAATGGATGAACAGCTGTTTGAAATTAGACATCCTGTGGAAATGGAGATGTGTCAGCCGGGGAGCAGAGCATGGTCAGGTCTCAGACCTCTGCTACCTTTAATGGGACCGACTTGCTTGTGGGAAGAAACTTGAGGAATATTAAGTGGCTCATAGAACAAATAAAAGCTTTTGGAGGACTGCTTTGAAAAAGGAGTGTTTTCTGGCAAATGAAAGTATACCTCAGTTGCACAATACCGCTATGTCCAGCAGGCTCAAAGCAACACAATAAGGGYAGCAGTGCTATTGTATAAGGGACAGAAGATAAATGAAGTATTGATTTCAGAACTAGCAGAATGCCACAAAAGAGACATGCAATATTTCTATGGGGCCAGATCCTCACCTGCTGTAATTTGGTATTGTGCCATTGAAGTCAAGCTGATTTATGTCAGCTGTGGTTCTGGGCAGGTGTATTTATAACAGGGAGGCATGAATAAAAGTCATACTCAGAGTGCTTGGTAGGAGTTGATTTCCCAAAACTGAATGATGAATACACAAGCTTTACAGTTTATCTGCTCTTTCAACTTACTGCAGTACTCGCCTTCAGATAATTTCTGATCTGTCTTTAGCCTTTCTCAATAGCTCTTTCCCTTGCTTCCTGGAGTCCTGTTTCATGCTGATGTTCTCCAGCTTAAGAAATTACTTTCCTGYAGAGGTTTAAAGGCAATTGCTAACCTGTCCTCTGCAAGATCTCCTGGTTCACACCATTCTTTCCTTTAGCCCCAAAAGTTCATCGCTTTGAGGTCCTAATTTTGGGGTTCCTTCCTACCCAGTGGTAGGTGCCACCAAAAAGTGAGTGAACAGTGTTGAAACAGCCTAGGTCAATGTCTGCTAGCATTGTAGGATATATCAGTCTTGTCTGCATGCTAAGAGAGAAGTGGATCTTGGAAATAAATAACTTCCTTCTGCTGCTCTTAAGAAGGGTAGCACTGTGTGAATGCCAGCAGTGTGCTAACAGAACACCCCACAATACATAGCTGCCCCATTGTGACAGAGTACTGTGGGATGCTCATCAGAAAGCCATATATTTGTAACTTAAAAAAAATAATTAAAAAACCTATACATGGTCTGGTTTGTGTGCAGTATTTCATGTTTGCATGACTTAGCTGAGACAACCYAGACTGCCTGAGAGTCTGCTTTTGTCTGAGTGACCTAAACAAGAACAGAGACAACACTCTCATTTTTATCCAAATGAGATAGGTTTAGAGGGGATGGTGAAAATTCAAAGGAATGCATCTCTTTGAAATATTTCTATTAAAGTTTCACTGAGAGAATTTTGGAAAATCACTCTGAGGATTCTTCTTCTAGCAGTCATGGAAATGACAAAAAATGAACCGTTTACTTGCAATTTTGTTTTGACTACACTTAATACTTGATTTTGTATTGATTTAGTAATTGTGAGATGAAAATTACACAGCAGGTTATTAAGTATTGAAGTGCATTCATGTTACTGTACAAAATATTTAGGCCTGCTGTATAGAATTCTCCAGGCCATATGTGTGTAATAATCTTAGGTTATTGACAAAAGAAATTTAAAAAACTTTCCCAGTAGATGGAGTTGCTTTGAAATTAATTACWGAAATTCTATGATTTTTTTATGTTATAACAATTTGTGTTTAGCTACATACTAACTTGAATAACACATGCTTCTTGCATAATGTTAACTTGTTTTACTCGATCTCTTGATTGAAGGCTATTTGCACGAGTCTTGAAATCAGAGAAGATGAAAGAAAACAAAATCATGAGCCTTTTTATCTATGTATTTTTTTWAAAATCTATTCTCTTGGTCTACTTTAATGTACAATATGGGGAACTAACAGAGGAAACTACCTAACCCAAACATAAAGATTACTGTGTAAAGCAGACTCATAAATTGGAAAGCCTATATTGATTAGTTAGCAAATATTTTCCCATAAAAACTRCAAGTCTTTTCAGTTGTTTACAATCCATGTTGGTATAATTTAGCTATAGGGTCCACTAGGACACATTGAGMAAAGAAAAGAGAGAAAAAAAGCTCACTCTATTATTTTAGGCTAAAGGAGTCTCTCAACTCTGTAGCTGAATTCAGAACAATATTTTATGATGAACAAGTGGTTGCTTGGAATGGGAAACAAACTCTTGGACCAAACATTTTTTTTTCTTTTCCTCCCTATTTTGCATATCAAATGGAAATTTGGCCAGATAGATTTCCTGTTTTTTTTCTGCTTGACTAGATAATTGTTGTGGAGGGCTTCCTTTGTTGGTGTTTTCTTTTTTTTTAAGGGCTAACAACTTACATCCTCAGAGATCATTTTCATTTTGCTTAAAGTAAATCCTTAAAAAAGTGTGTGATGCAAGAAGATTGAACATGTGAACAACAGTACTTCCCAGTGTTTCTCTAACTCCTTGAACTATGGAAAAAGGATCTATACTCATTTGGGCATGATGAATGCTTCCTGGGGAAAGTGGAAATATATACATGGCGAGGGGCAGACTGTGAGCATGCAAATGAAACCTCMCCTTTAAGGAGAGGGCGGAAAAGTAACCTTGAAGTAGCCATTTACTCCAAATAATACCTGTTAATTTACTGAAGAAGGAGAAATCTTTCTTCCAGGATGAACTGGTTTAACAGTAGAAATTGGGAATTTCCACAGTACAGAGCTGATCATGAGCAAGGAATAAATTGGCTCAGCTGCTTCCTGACAGAGTCTATATCTGTCTCTTGGCCATTGCTAGCACTGACCAAACAAAATCCATTAAAATGAATCCTAAAGTTTGTTGAAAAGCTAATGGCAGGAGATATTCCTTAAACCATGGAAATAGTAAAAACAAGCTTAAGAGTCCACTCTTTCAATGAAGAATGGTTACTTTTCCAATTAGTTATTTAAAGAAATGCATACGTATGTGGAATAAAGAAAAGAATTTGGGAGTGTTTCGGTTCTTAAACATTTTTTTCTATTAGAAAAATATGTCAATTTTTAGGAAGCACATCTCAGTACCTTGAAAACCAGAAAATTTCAGTTTACTGCTTTTAATCATGTTGGTAACTTTCTCAACTGAAAATTATTTTATCACTTACAGTGATAAAAAGTTAAACAGCTTTCTATTTTATAAGCATTTATAACTTATATTGAAGGTGTCCATAAAGTTTTACAAACGTGTGGAAGGATCTATAGGTGCTAACAAATTAATTTAAATAGATACAGCACTGCAAGTGAACAACTATGCAGGCAGAGCTGAGAGAGAAGATGCTTTAATACCCATTGATGCATGTGACATGAGTCCTCAAAAAGCTTTCATGGCCTATCCACAGGTACAAATTATCATCTCCTGGGCAGCATTGGGAGGTCAGCACCTACCTTTCCCTGACCTAGGATACCAGCTATGTCATTGACTGGTTATGATTTCAGATAAGCCTTTTTCAGTTCTCTCATATTTCACTTGTCTTTTGAAAGAATTCCTTATAAATCTAGGTAAGGGAGTTCTCTTTTAAATGTCTCTTTAAATGTTTGCTGGAAGACATGTCCTGGAAAACATTGTAAAAAAAGTGTGTCTCCTTCTGTGTTGGGACTGTTGCTCACAGTGTTGACATCAAATGTCTTGCCTTTTTTGGTGTCTCTTGGTTTTTTTCTTTAAAACTTGTAAAACTTGCAGAAGATAGGCTTTTGTTGTGTGTTTACCCAGTGCTGTTTTGTTCCCTGTCTGGTACTTGTTGAAAAGAAAAATAAAAAAATACACCCCACCCCCACATACCAATGGGTTTTAAGGATGGAGTAGAAGAAGAAAAAAGAGGGAGAAAGAAAAAAGACAGAAGGGCGCAACAGAGATAAATTTGTGGGCTACCCAGAGTCAAGTTATTCAGAAGAAGAGACAGAGGATGTAGAGGTAAGAAAGCAAGGTAATCATTGTAAGAGCAAAAGGGAYGACAATGTTGCAAATCAAAGGACTCTGGGTTTAACTCAGTTAAATTGCACAGTACTGAATTAATCCCGGGGCCTTTGTATTACATATGCCCCTTTAAAATACCACATCTAAGAAGCAATCCACAGACAATCCTAGTGTGTGGCTTTCCTTAAAAAGTGGCTCAGAATATGCAAATTYCTCTGCTTGTGTTCCTGGGCCCTTGTCAGTGATGGATGGAGATCACGGGATGATGAGAGCAGGCAGTGATGGAGCTCAAATAATGAGGTATTCAGCAAATGAAAAATTTGAAGCAAACTTCTACTTGTATGTATATGCATAATGCTGAATAATAAATTGCTTTCTTTGGTTCTAAAGGAAAATCTATGAATATACTTAGGAAAACTACTTTCTGTTTTGTTAGTAAGAGTCTGACTAACTATTATGTCATTGTAAAATGGCTTCAGAAGTTGAGAAATACATYAGTGAGTCACCAGAACAGAAACTGTGGCTGCAGGAAAAGGACTGAAAGAAGAGAAGAATGGAAGAATGTCAATTCTTGAATGTGGTCCTGCCTGCAGCTTGCATCTGACATGCCTAAGGCAGTGCTCCCTGAGAGCAGCTACAGAACTGGCTGTGATGCTTCTGGTTCTGTCAGAAATTTGCTTTCCTTAGTGACAATTACATGAAAAGCTCATCTATTCTGCTCTCTGATCTTGCTGTGCTGCTGTAGCCTTTGGGAAAGGCTACAGCATGAATCCTGGCCAATACTTAGTGTATAGGTTGGGCTAGAACCCTTTCACTTGTGTCGCTAGTCTGCCGCTGGCTGTCAAAGAGTCCAGAAGCATGAGAAAGAAACTGCTTCAATGTTTTCCGATTTACTATAGGAAAACTCATCTTTTCATGTGCCTATTTAAAATTCAGAAAGCATATTTATTTCTCTCTATAAGCACAGCTTGGAGTAATATTAATTTTTTTTTCATTTAACTAGCATATTTCTCTCTAATTATTTCTTGATACTCTGGGGGTTCTCTTACTCTGGAGTCTACAGCCTTCTGTCATCCTATATACACACAACTTCAATGCCTCATAAAAAAGCTTCTCATTGAGATGAGAGCCTTGCAATCATTTACCTAGATCTTTGCAGCTTTACTCTCCACTGCTCACTCTTTGTTTGTCATATTGATTTTGTATTTTCAGTCACTGTTGGCCTTGAGGAGGATGAATGATTGCGTATTGTTTACATTGCAGCAATGCCTCATGGCAATGGCAACTCAGTCAGAGAGCTGGACCTTGTACAAATGTCCAGCTGGATGGATAAACCTTGGAAAAACAGTCTGCCAGAAAAACAGCAGTCAAAACAGGTAAGTAGGATGAACTGTCCCACACAAAAAAATTGCAGGATAAAGTCACATTGGTTTTATTATAATAAAGAATAAATCAGTGCTGATATAGTGAAGTAGTGAGAGGTTCAGAAAATAAGTATTTTAATGAATTTTAGGAGAGGAAATAAGCTAGATTTTAAYTTTACCTCATTAAAGGAACACAGAAATACAAGTGATTGGCTTTGTCACAGTGTCTTGCCCTTGTCAAAGTCTTCCTGCTGCCCCCTCAAGCCAACCTCAGCATTTTAACCCCTTTGATTATGTGAGGTACCTCTCTTTTAGCAAGTAAACATGAAGTCACTGGAGAGGACTAATTTCTTTTTCTCTTCAGGAATGAAAATATCTCAATTGAAATTCTGCATGTGTACTTTGGTGCCTTCCAAGTTGCATCATTGCTGTGTTCCATGACTTTGAAGATGACTCCAAAATCAAATGTGCACCTCACAGCTGCCTCTGACAGCTGGGATTTAGGGCACAAGAAACATATTATATCAGCTGCTTTGTGGCTTCTCTGCTTTCCTTTTCACTTTAAGTTTGTCAGAAAGGAGGAGAKGTCTTCCTGGTTTAGATCTTAGTTRTGTGAGAAGACACCTTTTCTCCCCTATGCAATCTGCGGCCATTGAGGTAGCCTGCCAAGGAAAGCAACTCTGGCTTGAACTGTCTTGAAACCATCTGATCATGCACCTGATCTTCACCTCTGCAAGTGGCTTCTGATGATTGGGTGTATTCCACATCACATCAGAGTGCCTGAGAGCTAAGGGCTGTGCTCAGATTCTGATGGCACCAGTGGTGCTGCTGTGTGGATATGATTGTGCACGTGCTCCTCAACAGAGAAATGGGAGCGGATGTGGATTATACTGCCTCGCCTTGGGGCACAGCCAAAGGATGCAGCCTCAGCTGAGCAGAAGGATGAACAAAGGGTTGAGCTGGTTCATGACAATTTTTGTTGTTGCTCTTTGCAGCTCCCAGTGAACATGAAGAGCAGCTAATGCAGGGAATCAGGCTACATAGGTAATTGAATCATAGAATCATTTAGGCTGGAAAAGACCTCTGAGATCATTGAGTCCAACTGTTACCCCAGCACTGTCAAGACCAACATTAAACCATGTCCCTAATTGTCGTATCTGCACATCTTTTAAATACCTTCAGGGATATTTACTCAACCAGTTCCCTGGGCAGCTTATTCCAATTCTTTGCTCTTACAGCAAAATTCTTTTCCTAATATTCAATCTAAACCTCCCCTGTCAAGACTAGAGGTTATTTGCTCTTGATTATGACTTGCTATTTCCAAAAAGAAACTGACACCCACTTTTKAACACCCCTATCAGRCAGTTGTAGAGAGCAATAAGGTCTCTTCTGAGCCTCCTTTTCTCCAGGCTAAACAACTCCAGCTCCCTCAGCCACTCCTCATAAAACTTTCATTCCAGACCCTTCCCCAGCTYCATTRCCCTTCTTTGGACTCACTCCAGCACCTCAACATCCTTCTTGCAGTGAGGGGCCTAAGACTGAACACAGGATTTGAGCTGTGCCCTCACCAGTGCCTCAATCACTGGTCCTGCCCAGTGCACGCTCAGAGCAGACAGCCAAAAGAAGCTGCGTCCTGCAGAAACTGGCCTGGCTTGTGCAAGAGTCTTTGTCCTCGGCAGTTAGTGGCAGCCTGCATTTGGATGGTTTTTGAGGATCCTTTCCCAAAGACTAGAACYGCAGTTTAAGAAATTTCCTCACAGTGGATCAGCCACCTTTTCAGGCCACTTTGCGGATGGAAAGCATGACCCTAAAATCTGCMCTGGAACAGCACTGAGAAAGGGAAACCTGGGAAACCTGCAGTGCTTAACTTTAGAAGTGTTTTTTTTTTTTTTTTCCCTTCAAGTATTGCTGCAGTGTGTTGCAATTTCCTGTCTCAGACTTCCCTGTCCCCCCAGGTGTKCTCCCCTCCCTCTGTCTCCTGCTGAGAGCTGTCCACTCCAGCAGGGGCATCCTGTGCTTGGCAGAAGTTCAAAGATGCCCCTCAGCTCTGGGGTCATTGGCCCGTCCAGGTGTCATTGTCCCCTGAGCCTTCCCCCCTCCCACCTGGTTGGTGGCTCACCCGTCCCTCCCCTCCCCCGCCCGGAGCTTAAAAAGACAATCAGACCRYGCGGYCGGGATTCTAATGGAGCAGTTACCAAGATTCAGATGTCTATGAACTTGGAATAAACTCTGGATTTAACCCTCTGTTGGAATCCACTCCTATTTCTCTTCACCTAGCCTAAGGACTTCCTCAGAGGTAAAGCCTGTGTTCCTACAAGCCTGSACTTGGTTCCCAGTGCCCAGCTGCCRTATCCAGCCAGCCAGCGGTATCACTGTGGAGAAACACCGCAACAGCTATCCCCAGCCAAGTGGCAAGGGCCAGACGAGCCCGGGCACGTTCCACCTGGCAATATTGGGATTTTATTCCTATAAAGTATCACTAATCTTTATGAAGCTGCTCTCCTGCTTCAGGTGGATCATCTGAGGTATAGTTATGAGGTAGAGCCCTCTCTGAATTTTATGTTGCATTTTTCCATCAGTTTTGATTGATTCCAAAGTTAAAGACTGCCAGCTGGGGAATCTCAATTTGCCATTTACTTCCAATGTGTCTTTCGTATTTTAGCTGATAAAGCACCCAAGCTTGCCCTGGAGAACACACCYAACAGGAAGAAACATCCTAGAGTCTGCTGCTGATAGCAAATTCACTGCTTCCTGAATGTTCAGCTGCTAGTAACTTAATATTGATACTGTCTACAATTTGGGAGGATGTGAGTCAGTAAGGGAACTTCTGACTCTATAAACACAACTACATACATAATCAAGACTATTAGTTTCTAGTCTGGTTGGAAAATCTTGTCATAAATTGCCACATTTTCATTACACCAGAGTGATATTTTTTCAGTGTGAGGATTTCTGCACCTCGCTTTCAGAAATTTACCTGACACCACATCTTAGTGGAAGGTTAGCCATCATTTWCAGATCACTTTTCTACAGCTGTCATTCCAAAGACATGTTAATTCCCCTAGCTAGCTAAAGTTAAAATATTAATCTAGTTATTGAAAAATAATGGATGTAGAAAACCATGTACATGGTTTCTGTATGTTCTGAAATCTAAAATGCCTAGAGCTGCCCTGATTTCAAGCTCATCTAAACTCAAGCTGTAGAAATTCCAGGGGCCTGTTGTTAAATAATTCACAAGTGATGTAATTTTACTGTGTATCTCATTAACAAAACACTGCAGGAAAGAATTAGGGAAAAGAACCTAAAGCAATCCTAGTCCTATTTCTTTTTTCTTCTAGAACTGTCATATCTAAAGAATTAATTCATAAGTGATAGGATAACAAGTTTGTACTAAATTTTGGCATGAAAATCCCTGTCAAGTAATGAGAAAAATTAGGAGAATCCTTTCTGCTTCAAGTCYTGTACCCCAATATGTCCTGCACAGTCCTCTTTTGCAGATTGTAGGCATGTATGAATGTGTATAGCCACTTAATTCAAAATCATATTTGTATGGGAAGGCTGGGAGAGATCTCTTTTACAAGAAAATATATCCTGTGCCTTCCACAAAAAAAAAAAAAAAATATATATATATATATAAACAAAAAAAATTACCACTTGGTCTCAAAGTTATTAAAGCCTTTTTATTATCTCTAGCACTGTGTAATAGTCAAGTAAGCAATCAGGTTATGCAAACCATAATCTTCTTTTATCTAGAGGTATGCATCTGTAATTAAAAATGTCAGTCACCTTATCTTGTAAACAGTCTGTTCTCAGTACACTAATATGGGATCTGGTGCAGAATGTCTGTGTATGCCAGAGCACCAATATATCATTTTTGCTGCATCTAAAGCCTGCAATTTCATGCTTAGCACTTGGCATTGTAACCATGGTTATCTCCAGTTAGATGCAGAATACAGAGGCTTCAGCAGATGGGTTTTTTACTTGGACCCCTGGCAATCAAAAACCAGAAAATCTCCAGAATATACAAACATAGCATWTGGTAGATATATTAGTACTATTTTCTACCTGATACATGAGATTTAGACTTTGTTKGATTTAGAATTTTCCCTCAAATTCTTTACAAGCCAAGACAACTGTTAAGTCATTTTTAAGAGAAATGGACTTCTTCTTCTGTGAGAGCTTTTCCTATGCAAGAAGTGGAAGCTAAAAGGCTCACACTAATTTCTCTAAGTGTGAGGTTAAAAAGGGACATGTTATCGGTAAGTGTGTATATTTTCAAAGGCTTGGTTACCTTTTTTAAAATTTTACTTTCAGAGGAACTAGCATGTTGTTTCAAAATTTTTGGAAAATAYTGGAAGTTCACAGCATTGATATTAGCCTAGAATTTTCTACATTTCTATGGGTCTCCATATGGCAGTGTTGAGCAGAAAGAATTTACAGCWGAATAAATGTAGCAGATGACCAGTGCATCTTTACAGGTTGAAATGAATTACTCCAGTTCTGAGGAATGTGTGTGATTATGTTTTTTCTTTCTGAAGACTGAGTGCTTATATGCATTGTCTTACTGTTTTAACTTCCTAAATGCAAAGAATTTTCTGTAAACCTAATGTGTTCTATGAAAAAGTGTAATAGTACCAATCCTTATCCTCAAAGAATTTTGTTTCTAATTTMCAGAAAATTTGTACAGGCTTGAGTGGGCTAGAGATTTTTATTAGGAGTCACCAGGTACCGTGCTGTAGACATTATATGTTTTCCATACAGCAGCTTAAGAACATTTCTTGTCAGGAACAGAAAGGAGAAATAGCATCCTTCCAAAGTAAAATTGGATTATGGTCTTAAATGACAATATCTACTGTAAAGAAAAAAGCTGGGGTGAGCTTTAGCTCAACCTTTCAAACAAARCCATTTACTCCATATCTGTTATTTTCATTCATTTGCTGTAGCCCTGACCTGGTAAATGGAGGTTACTCTGAAAACTGTACTTAATAACTGCTACTGTTATTCACCATAGTCTATACTGAACAAGTGAGACACGTTGGAAACGTCACCAGAGTCAAGAGTCAATTCCAGAAGTACTTGAGGCCCTTGGCCTGAGTCTGCCACTGAATTTTGTGGAGAAGAGTGGTGAGCATGTGATGTGTACTTGTCAGCATTCAAAGCAGCTGGCAATACAGCCTGCATTGAATCTCTGCAGCTCTGAGGAGGCAGCATGCAGCATGGGAAGAGCCAAGCAGGAGCTGCAGAGCTGGAACAGRTGTGGAAAGGCTTTGGAGCTGGAGCTGACCCACTTGCAGTCATGCATGGAAAAATCCACAAGCACTTTGCACGAGGCCACAGACAAAGAGTGTTTGTGGTGTCTGGAAGGGAAATGTGGCACTAAGTTAAAAAAGCTCAGATTAAAGAAATCATGGGGAATAATTTTACTGCTTCAGGGTTTTTCTTGGGGCTGAATAGTGAGCTCCTTAGTGCTTCATTACACTCAGAGCTTGAATGTAATGAAGYCCCAGGAGYTGTTGTCATCTTATTGTGAAAGTCCCACACCTTCTTGGTAATTTCTCATGGGCTCCTCCTTGCAGCACYAACTCCTTCTTCTCAGTACCGACAAAAAACTTGAGCCCACTTCACAACCCAACCAACAAACCCCAGCTCTCTCCTCACCCAGCTAAGCCACTCTTTTGTAGCRCTCGTCTCCTTATTGGACACAGCTGTGGCCTGTTAAGGGCAGGCCTGTTCCTAMTCTTTGGTGATTAGCACAGCTGCAGCTCCTCAGCTGTGAGACTACCTTCTGCACTATTTTCTTACATTCTATCCCTCCACAAGAAACAACAGCTGGAAATGCCAGCTACAGAAGACAGAGAGACAGGCTTTCCTACACCTTAGTCAAGTGCAAAACCCCACAGGGAAATGCAGGATTCTTTTCAGGTTTGAATACATTCCTTTAAAATGTGGCRTATCCAGCAGATCCAGTTCCACCATGTATTTGTATTATTTGTGTTATGGTACCAAAGCTAAAGGCTATTTTCACATCAATTCCTTTATGCTGAACAGATAAACTATTAAAAGCTGCTACCTTCTTCAAGAGCTTACAGACATGAGGTATAAYAATAGATCTCAAAAAATAAGGAGAAAACAACAAGAGGAAAGGGAAGGTTTTCGAATAGATCACAATGGAAATCTTCAGGGTCCCACCAGGATGATATTTTCATCATTCATGGAGTAATGGCTGTAAAATGAAAGAGGAGAGACATAGGTTAGGTACTAGGAAGGAATTTGTTRTTGTCATGGTGGGGAGGMACTGGAACAAGTTGCCTAAAAAAATTGTGGATGTACCATCCCAGGAAATGTTCAAGAACAGGTTGTGGTTCAAGACTCAGTGTGCTGTTTAGTATCTGCTTATCTTTCAAATATGCAAACCTTGCTCTGTTTCACTTCATTTGAAAATTTAAAAGTTGTAGAATCATCATCACAAAATTCAGAAGGCTTTGAAGCAAGCAAAAAATATTACACATTGTGATTAGAGTCCAACGGTCAATATATCCTGGAGCTCAAAATTTGGTTTAGATTAAGGTAACACTTTGTGAAATTTTATAGTGACCCAGCTCTGGACTATGTTCTTCTGTTGGAATACTGAAATTGGTTACACCTACCTCTTTTATACAGACTGTCTGCAATGGTAAAGAGGCTGTTGACACTTTGAGATTAATTTTGCTTTGAATTTTTGAATTTGTCTGAACTTGAATTTCAAAGCAAAACTCAGAGTGTGTGAGATCAAATAAATGAAAAACCAAAAGTCTGCATGAATCCCTGTAACATGAAATAAGTGAGTCCTTGCCAGATTTGCTTACTATCTAAAAATAGTTCAATCTCATCTATTCAGAATCTCCTGTGATAGCAGAAGGAGTGATATAAAGACCAAGAGACATGTGAGAAGCTAAGTCAGAGGCTTGAAGGGAAGGCAAGGAAAAAGAGACACTGTAACTGCGATGTGAACTTTATCTATGGCATTTAAGTGCTGTGACTGTGGTACTTTCTGTAAATGGATTATCACGCACCCTCCTAAAGCTGTGTGTCCCCTCTCTGAGTGATTGAGGTGAATCTGAGGGAGCTACCATCAAATTTATATTCTTTTTCTGCTGGGTAATCCTTCAGCTGTTATTATTTACATGGCAGCCGAAATTACATTTCCTGCCTTGCAAGGGAGAAGACCTGCTGCAGACTGAATCCAGGATGCACCAGGAAAGAAAGTAAGGGAACAGTGCAGAAAAAAAGGAGAGGCTTTTTGATAGTTAAATCCTCATGCATGAAATACTTCCCTTTTTTAAAGCTGATTTATTTCATCCCTTTTATTAATTATTTGCATAAATTTTAGTTGCAGTCCCTCATTAATTTTTTGCCATTTTGGTCCAGATTTGGCCAATACTTAGGCACTTACTGACTTATCAGCCAGCTGATTGTTGTCATGGTTGAACCTGGGCTGTGTGCAACTATTTTCAGGGTCAGGACCTTTTTTCAGATATTCATCTTTTTCATTCTTCTATTACAGACGGTTGAACTGGTTTCTCAATATTTTTTTTAAACAAGTATCCAATATTTTCTGCCTAGCTCTATTGAATAATTCCCATTTTTTTTTTGACTGGTCACATTAGTTTACAAAGAACAACCTCTTCATTTATTATAATTTTGCTATGAGTGTATCCTACTGATTTAAAATGTTCCTAACAATTATTAAGCTTGCTCTTCTGGACAGACTTTCCRGTGTTTTGTTTGTTTGTTTGTTTGCTTTTAAATTACAAATAAAATTTCAGAAATCATACTCTAAATGAGATAGAAGCCAGATTTTTTTTTTTTACTTTATTATTCTGTCTGTTCTGTTTTTAATTTCTCTTACTTCTGTAACTCAGGGAATTTTAAGTGTTCTGCTAGTATTGCAAATCATCAATGGCTTTACTAACTAGCCAGCAATGACAGCAGAGTCTCTGCCAGACAACAAGAGAATATATTTTTAGTTCTTGCACACAAAATTCTGTACAGAAAAACYGGACTGTTTGTATATAACTGCTGGTAACCGTAGGATGAGAAATTCCACATTCATTATCAGTTTGTACAGTCAGATGTGAAATATCTCAGGACTTAGGTGTTCATTTGCAGTGCAACTAATAAAACACCTGATTTTTTTGAGGATTTCAAATAACCATTAAAATGTAGGGAATATTTATTGAAGACTATATGCAACTGTATAATTCCTTGAAAAATATGCCAAACAGATTTCCATCCTTAGCTACAGAGTAATCTCAGATTCATATACAAAGTGAGACTGTTTAATGTTTGCCTTATGTTATAAGCCATGAGAAGCTGGAGTCACTAATGTGATGGGAAAAATCCTCAAACAATTTTTTGTTTTACTCTCTATATTGAAAATATATAAACCAAAGACATTTTCTGTGGTGAAGCAGCAATCATAACTTTGGATTTATGATATTATGACCAGCTGGAAAATTTAGTTAATGTAGCCAGACTTCTAATTGCTGTCTTAGACTTTGATCCTTATCATTATGGTAATCCTTTCACTACAAAAATYAATCAATTAATATTTTTTGCCCACACAATTATTTTTCTATTAGATTAATATGTGTTTTAAAGGTACTGTTCTGAGAACTGATTTTAATATATATGTAAGGAATTCCTGGCTTCCCTTAAGTACAAAAAGTAGCATCAAAGAAACATAAAGGTACATAATAAAATACTGTTCATCGTTACAGGATAGGGAAGGGTTCATAACCCAGAGAGCTTCAGCTCCTGTGAGGGGCAGATCTATCTTGGGTCAGGCAGCTTGCGGGTCTATGCCACAGGGCTGGTGGCTGCAGATTTTAGGATGATGTGGGGGGCAGCACTCCTGCACTACTCTGGGTTTCAGGAAGTTTTCCAGAAAGGTTTTTTTTTGTTTGTTTTTTTTTTGGTTTTTTTTTTTTTGGTAAAGGAAAGCCTGCAGAATTTATAGGGGTTGATTTCTTTTGTGTGTGTATTCTATGAAGCTAAAGTTGTCTGGAAAATGAAAGTTGATTGAAAAAAATAGAAATTTCTTTTCCCACCATTCTGCTGTAAATAGTTCAGATTCTACCAAAATGTCACTTGTTCTCAGTTGTTTTCTTAAATCTAAGCATTTGAGGGAACTGGGCTGCTATATGGTTATTGTTGCGTTACTTTCTTGGGAAAACCTCACATGTCAAAGTCTGTACTGTAAACTTAAGCAGATTGAGAACAAGTGAGTGGCCAATCCTGCACAACCAGATGAAAGAGTAAAAGTAGTTATAGTACTTATTTCTGTAAGAAAACAGCCAAGTCCTGACTTAACCAGTCAGCAATGGGTGGGGTCAGGCTTAACCATTCACCAGTCAGCAGTGAGTGTAGTTGGCTGGAGGATGGAAGCTGGAGTCAGAGCTGAGGAGAATCACCTTGTTTCCCTAATTTAAAATCATTCAAACATTTTACTTTTGATTTTTTGCTTAATTTCTGGAAACAGCAAAAAGATAAATGGATTCTGGAAGAGAGGAGCTCTGTTGTATTTGTACAGAGAATCCAAAGCTTGAAATCCCTTCACAGGTGGGCATTGTGCATTTTACCAAATATATTAACTCACACAACCATTTAATGATTACTTTACCCAGAAAACAATGTGAAAATAAAAAGCAATGTGATATATGGATAAAGCTTTCAGATACTTTTAACAACCATTATCTTAGATTGACTCTCATATCAGTACATCAACCTCTGAACCTCTAAGCAGGGCCTAATGAAGGCAAGCATGTGTTAGGAGAAAAAAGTATTTTTGCCTTGTAGGAGAGGGATTAAAACAATAGAAAATGACCATCACATCCTCCAGACAGAATAGGTAATAGCTGTTTCAGGGTTTGAGGATTGAGTTCCGTCCTGGGACCAGCCTCAGCTCTGATTAATCCCTGCGTCAAGGGATTTGGCAYGATGATCCTTGTTGGTCTCTTCCAGCTCAAGTTATTTTAAATCTATGAGTGTGGTAGATGACTGAACCATGTAAGTAATGGGGAAATAGTACTAAGGTTCACCACTAACCCACAAAACTGATGTTTTCTGAAGGTCATGTAAAACAAATGAAGCAAACTTGAAAACAGATCTCCAATGTCTCGAACCTCAGTGTGGCCTGACAAGATCATTTTATCTTTTCTCAATCTTTACTTATGAATTAAAAATTTCATAGCTACTTGTTCTTCTTTTTCCTTCCATGTCTTTACCAAATTGCACTGCTAATTATTAGTTAAGGGCATCTGCACTTGATATGGATACTCTTTACAAAATAAGTGCAGGTRTTAAAATGAGGTGTGGGGCAGCAGTGCCAGTGCATCATGAACAAAATAATGGTGCAAGCTRAGATGCTGAGCAATATATTTGGCTATTGCTGACAGCAGCAAGGGAAAACATTTATATACATGTTAGTATATAAACAGATCAAAGATTAATATGTACTTTTGTTTTTCTATGTTGGACATTGAAAGTGAATGTTATATGCAAATCCTATTTATTTAGCTCCTCAGAGCTCTTTCTAAATGATATAATCAGTGCCACTAGGTAACAYATTCTCACTAGTTCTGATACTAAGCTCTTATACATCAGAGTGACATACTATTGGATCATTTTCTAGCTGAATATATTTGTGTCTATGAGCATGTTTTGGATAATAGCAACACTTTTTCCAGTTCTACAGTAGTTAATRAGTTCACATATTGATGTACATTCATTGCAAAAAGATTGCATTGCTTAATTACATTCTTGTGAGGATGTAGATACAAAAGGATAAAGGTCTTATCTTAGTGTATCTATTTYCCCACAGGGAAAGAAACTGTGCTGTTCTCCAGTACATGCACATTCACAGATATATTAGAGTTGTGCTCACACTGAGAAAGGCAGTAGCATAAATATTTCAGTAGAAAAATACATTTCTAACAGAAATAATGCTGGTACAACCTCTGTATGCGTGCCAGACTCCACTAACAACAGCTTTTTCCTGATTCCCATGATAACAACATCAATAATGGTGAAATCCTTTGGAATTAATGTGGCGTATGAGTGTAATTTGAAGGACAATCACTTCACTGGCTGAGGATAATCTGCAACAAGGTGATTGGGGCATCTGGCTGCATTAACAGCAATGCAAGTAGATGCTGTGGATAGAAATGAATGTATCATCCCTGGTCCTGATTATTATGTCACTCAGACATGTACTAACCTTCAGTATCGCTGGGCTATTTTAAAGGTTATCAAAACTTCATCATGAATGTTTTCTGCTGAATCCATAATCTCTTCTAGAAGGCATGATTGTGAAGACTTCCAAGCTTTTAGTCGTGCTCTATTTCTTGTTCTGAAACTCCAGAAAAATGGTTTAGATAATATTTACTCTATTTTAGTGATGGGGAAAAGAATTAGAAARAGAGATATCTTGCAGCATGTTTTTTTCTATTTTAGATATTTTTATTCATTGCTTCTTTTACTTTCAGAGAAAAAGAAGTCCCAGTCTTTTCAATCCTTCTTCAAAGAAGTTGTTTGCATGTTTTTGTGCTAATTACTATCATTCCTCTCTAAGTCCAGTCTTATTTCACATTCTTACATCTATTTGGACAGTATAAGAGCAAAGTATTTCAGATACTGCAACTCTGAAACACCTACTGGTACTGTGACTTTGCCTGCAATGTTTTTTGTTCTACTCCATTTGCCCAAGAACTAATCTTTTTGAAATGTGATTTTGTATTAAATGGAAATTTCTAGTGGGCTAGAAACTGAGTCCATCATTTCCTAAACTGCTATTGTTAATATAAAACAGTAAGTGCAAAAGTAATTCATGTTTCCTTTCCAATTGTTGAGAGTGTCTATATCTCTGGAAATCACTATTCTGAGAAGACTCCTTGAACTTGAAAGGGTAGCAGATAGGCTGGTTATGACAATTGCATATCATCTTCTAAGGTACATTAGCCATAGACTTAGACTTAACAACAATTTCAGYTAATTGCATTTGCTGTAGGCAAAGTATTCCACTGTGGTCAAAGACCCTGCTGACACGCACGCATCTCCTGGTGAAGGTGTCTGGGATTGACTTGAGACTGAATGAATGTAACTTCTGCCTCTTCTCAGGGATCCTTTGAATTTATGCTGAGAGATAGCAAATGCCTTACATATTCTATTTCTTGACTCTTCTCTATGTTGTTCCATTAATTACTTCCTCAGAGAGTAAGTACAAGCAGAAATCTGACTCCAATTTTCCATTATTATTTGAATGATGGTTATTGGGTCATACTGTTTAGAAATGCCATGGGAAATTTCTAATGGTTCAATACAAGGCTCTGAAGTTTGCCCACGAGTCTCCTTTTTGGTATGTTTGGCTAAAAAGTGGGACATAGGTGGACACAATGCTACAACCTTGACTAGTTCAAAATTTAGCAAAATGAATTGTCATCCCTGATTTAAGGGAGAGAGATAGAAAACTAGAAATATGGGACTAAACCTRAGTTTGGTAGCAATATTAGTGAAAAGCTGTCTATATATGGGAGATACTTGGGTTGCTGCAGAATAAGCCTAAGCAATGATTACAAGTGTCTTGCCTAAGGCAGACACTCTCAACAGGAACGGAAATATATGAAAGAAAATCTAACAGTTTCTAGGTATTTCACTGGAATTGAGATCACACCTTGGAAGGAAGACATATTCAACAAGAAAAGGAATGGATGAGAGTTCGCTAATTTTTCATTTGAAATTCCCGAAGTCAGGGAGTTGTTCTCCAGATGAGATACAATTAAAACATGGAAATTCCTTAAAAAATCGAGTCTGTTTCATAGTTGCTTATGTCAGAGCTGGAACTGAGAGTTGACTGAAACTGCAAACATGTTGATATATATCAGGAAATGCAGAAATTCATCTTTACTTAGTGCATGTAGGACACATCCTAAAGAACTTCTACCCATTCCAGTGTCACTACCCACCTGCRCGGTGTCCTTGCTAAGCACTGCCAGTTTGTCAAGTGTCAGAGAGTAAAGGTGGGTGACATCAAACCATTGGAGTTTTGCCCAGCTGCAGCTCTGGCAGAGCAGCACACAGATTGCAGCTGATGAGGTGCACAGACTCTTACCTGGCCTCACCTGAAGCAGAGATGACTTCACTTAGGTTTTATTTTGCATTTTACATATCATATTGGAAAGCAGAGTGGCATGGTTCATAAAGAAATAAATAAAGAAGAACTAAATTGAAAAGATGAGGTGCTTGGAGTTTGGATATAAATTTCAGTGGAGTTAGAAAAGATTGAAGACTTGGGGATGTGGGCATTAACGATGGTGGGAAGACAGCATTCCTTTTCCAATGCCAGCTGTTTCATAGAACTGCTCTTTCCATGCAGGTGTCATTTCTGGGAGCAGGAAGAGAAAGGGAGCTCCTGAAGAGGTTGGTAATGAGATTGGGAAGCTTAAATCTATTGCTGTGAGGCAACAACTAGACATCCTTAGGTTCTACAGGTGGTGSGAAAATGACATTGCAGCAAAACCATGGCAAGAGGGCAGAAGATTAGGAACAGCCCTTAAAGGGGAAGCAATTAAGGAAGGATTAATGAGAAGGTTTTTTCAAATAATTTATGATCTGAGTGTCACAGGCTACCGAAATCTGATTAAACTGCAAATCTCTCGCTGGTATATCTCCCCATGTAGCCTGGACMWTTTTTATGTTTTCCCTTGCTGTCAMTTCTGAGTTTATCACTGCAGACACATTTAAGGAAAATTGGAAAATATTAATTCTTTTATATGTTTAGATCTGTAAAAACCTTTTTTTACAACCTTTAGCTTTTCAGCTTGTCTCTTCTTGTATACTTTTTCCTTCCTCCCTGTATTATAATTTCCTCCAGAAGCATTGCCCAATCTTTACTGCTTTGCTATGACCTCATAAATCTGATTTTTCTTTAGTTTCTATGTTTCTGCTCTGGCAATAACATATTTTTTCCTGATGTGAGGTGAGCATCAATGTTTCTTTTCTTTTTTTTTTTTTTTTGATTTTACTCCTTCTTTGGTAAATGGGTTGTGAAAAAGCCTATAATTTTCATTTCGGATGCCAGGAGTGAGTCATCAAAGAAGACTTCCTGCATACCCTACTGCTCTGCCTAGAAGCTAAAGAAAAAATAATCCTTTTGTATGCCACATGAAGCAGGTGAAAATCTTTTGCAATGAGAAGGATGCGAAAACTTTGTGAAAACGATGCTGTTTAATACTTTCCCATGGCATAGGTTAGCTCCTAAACATGTGTGCTGGTTGAATTATACATTTTCCATTAAAGCAATATGCTTCAGAATGATTTTGTAGCTGATGATACTGTAGGAAATTTACAGTTTGTCGCTGAATTTATTAGCAATGCATGCCACAGTCCTTGGTTGGGTGCTGCATATCACAAAATACAGAGAGGCAGGTCATAGTCTGTTCAGAGGCTGCTTATTTCTAAGATGCAGGCATTTAAAGGAGCAGTAAAGGGCTTATTATTATGCAGACTTTCAGACATACTGAGTCTGTTTGGAGAAATATGATACAGATATACTGCTACCAATCCACAGAAGCTATAGGCAAGCCATGGGCTAGACAATGTGGATTTTACAATATGGGAACAAAAATTGATTCTGTGAATGCTTAGAAGTAATATGTGGAGTCTAGCTAAGCTGAATTGAAAAAAAAAAATATTGCACCCAGTCTGGACTTTGGGAAGCAAAGTCATTACAACTCCTTCCAGATATCTGTCTAATCAGAAAATAGAATTTCTCATTTAGTTTGGGAAGCATTACATATGTTTAGTTCCTGACAAATGGGAACAGATGGGGACCTTGTTCTTATTAATTCTTGCTAATTTTTGTCAGCATCAGAAAATATATTTTCAAAAATGAATGGTATATACCTATGAAAGGTATTTAATTTCCCTCACAATACTGCTGACTTCATGTGTGTTCTTTATCAATCAGAAGAGAAATCTAAATTCTTTATGAAACAGAAGAAARCTCAGCTTTTGGGTTTTTAAATATTAAAATTATGTTGGTTAGTTGGTTTTGTTTTGTTTTTGTTTTTTTTTAAATGGTTTTCATTGTGAGGCCCTCATTCCCTGAGGGAATGGCCTGAAGTTGTATCAGGAGAGGTCTAGCTTGGATAGTGGAAAAACCTTCTTCCCCCAGAGGGTGTTTGGGCACTGGAACAGGCTCCCCAGGGTCACAGCACTGAGGCTGACAAAATTCAWGAAGTGTTTGGACAGTGCTTTCAGGCACGTRGTGTGACTCTTGAGGTGTCCTGTGCAGGACTACTATTTGGACTTTGGTGATCTTAATGGGTCCCTTCCAACTCAGARTGTTTTCTTATTTTGTGGTATTCAAAATTACAGACATGGGTAAATTAATTAAATAAATTCTCAGTAATTCTAACTTTAAAAGTATTATCAGTAAAAATATTGAGTTGTTTCCCATTAAAAAAAAAAAGTTTATATACTGATTAGATACTTTCTTACTGACTTGGCCAACTTTTCTGAACTAAACCCCAGAATGGCAGGGTAGTCCCTACCACAAAGAAAATTTATATGTAAGGTGAATGAASATGAGGAGTGCTCTTAAATCACAAAAACAAACAAACAAAGAAGTGAGACTGAGAGCTGGGCAAAAACCAAATGAGCTAGGAAATTAAAAGACAACATAGTTTCATAAGGGCTTTTTGGATTTCACTGTGACTCAGAAGCTGAATGCCTCACAACTGATAAGCAGAGGAACAGGAGAGTGAGAAAAATCCCTTCCCTCCTTCATTCCACGACATAAACTACTTGGATCACATAAAAAGACTTYGTCTGTTTATTACATAAGAAAAAGGCTTAACCCCACTACGTAAACAAAAACCAATTGAACAAAAAAATCTACAAAAAACCAAAACTACCTGCTTTCAACAAATGGAAGAAAAGCAAAAGAGCAAAAGAAATCTTGAACTGAGCATGAGAGTCACTCTCTCAGACCTGCTTCCTGGGATGGGATTTGGATTGTGCCTGTTTCCTGGAACAGAACCTGTAGTGGACTTGACTTAAAAGTGTCAGCCCAGCTCTGGAATGGTTTCTGATACTGTGAAATAGATATCAGAACATATCATTAGCAAGGATTTTTTGCTGTCAGAACCACACTGGAAAAATAAGTGGTTTATAGATTCKGCTGCTTCGTAAAAAGAAGCATCTGAGTGGGGATGTAATTAAATATTTGACATCTCAAACATTATGCACAAATTTAACCTGAACAGGTAAATCAGCTCAGCATCAATGACAGTGTAGAGGGTATGCAGTACAAGAATTTACASAAAAAATTATGAAAACAAGAAAGCACATCCTTTTGCAAGCCCTGAATAATAACCAAGAAAATGGACTCTACAAGGACAGGTTACTGACTCAAAACTAAAGCAACTGTAAAACATACACATCCCAGAAAACCAACAGAATGCAGATTAGAGGTATATTTTCTGCTTTTTGGTTACCAAAATTCCTAGGAATTAATGCTTCATAAAACAGTTCCTCAACTCTTTCCACATGATTAAATTTTGGTTATCTCACTGCAGCAGGATAAGTGTATGCAGATCTGCAAGAATTTAACACTGTTATCTCCTTTTAAATCTTTAATACACTTAATTTGTTTTCCTCTAAAAAAAACAAATAAAAAAAMCCCTAAAAAATGTGTATGTGGATCTTCATATTTGAAATGTGTTATTGCTTACTTTGGCAACAGAAATGAAAAATTTTGCTGGAAGGCTTGACAGATTACCAAAATGAACCCCCCAATGGGTTTTAAAATCTTTTGGAGAGCTACAAAATGCAATTAACATTTTGTGATACCATTTGTTTATAAAGTTTATACGACAGTATCAAAACCTTGGATCGGGTCTTCCTAGCATAAGCTTTAAGCTTACAGAAATGCTTATTGAATATATTTTCTTCATAAATCTGTCTGATCTGTTGACTCTGTTTGTGCATCACCCAAAGGAGGAGCAGGAAGTCAGGACATGAACTCCACATTTCAAGGTATCAGCCCAGGGACTATAATTGCTTTTGTGTAGTTCCAATGAAACTAAAGTTGAGCTTCAGGCATTCCCGTCATATATACCCAGATATCCATTTCTTTTCACAGAGATATCCAGATATCCTCCCTCTTTCCACTACATTAAAAAGGAAGGGTAACAAAGAACATTTCATGATATGCAACATCCTGTAAGATGGGATGCCACATCTCATTCACTTCTTCCAGTTAAGAAGACATGGATGAGACACCAATTCCTTTGGCATCATGCGTTTAAGAGCCTTATTGAAGTAACAGAAAGGTAGATCCCTCATTCACTCAGATGAGACCACACAACTATTTGTGATTCTGTGTGCAGGGAAGTAGAATTTTGCACAGTAGCAATGCACAAGACATGACAAGAAGAGAAATGCAGCTGGAAAGAAAGTACAGTTTTCCTACTAAATTGTTATTAAAAATATAGAATGTGGAGCCCGTTTTTCCTAACATGGTGGATGATGATACACAGTAAAAAAAATATTTTGGCAGAGTTAATTGATTTGACTTCAAATATTCTATGATCTAAACCATTACCTTGTCTGAGTTTTTCTGGAGCAGTTCTACATAGCTGGAATCTCCTTTATATATGATAAAAAGACATTGTATAAAAAGGTATCAGCTGCTCATGGTTAACACTAGAAGCACTCGGGGGCTTTCTTTTATTATGATGCATTTTCTCATTATAGTTAAAGTCCAGATTAAGGGCAAGAATATGAACTGACAGAATAAGAATCAGCTTGGATGCTATATGAAGGTAATCTTTTGGTCTGTGCTCAGGTGCTCTCCCAAGTGAAGGCAGCTCCATCATGAAAGGCATGGTTCAAACACCTTCCGTGTTTGAACTTCCATACAAGATTTTGCCTCAAAGCTGAAAATACTGCAGGTCTCAGATGGTGTAAAGGCCACTAACTAAAAGTATGAGATGAATGATGCTTACAGGTGTAGACGGAGAAGGAACAATTTTTGGAATATACCTACTGCTTTTCAGATAGGTTTCAGTTAGTTAGAATAGCAGAATATATCAGCAATTATCTCTCCTCTGTGATCATATTCAAATTAAATGGCTTATGATCTGTGCATAATCTAGCAAGGAACTAATCTTCACATTCTTGAAGGCAATGCACATTTTGCAGTATGACATTCTTGGACTGCACGATAACCAGAGGGAGATATTTTTCCTTCCTAGTACTAGAAATGAGGAAAGGAGGGCACTAAAGTAAATGGTTTTCTGGCTGGTTTCACTCAAAATCTT
This sequence comes from Cardinalis cardinalis, assembly GCA_014549065.1. Taxonomy (NCBI): domain Eukaryota; kingdom Metazoa; phylum Chordata; class Aves; order Passeriformes; family Cardinalidae; genus Cardinalis; species Cardinalis cardinalis. Next base: position 18,398,135 of record JACDOX010000001.1, read on the forward strand.
CCATGGAATCTGCTGATGGCTTGAAAAGAATTTAATAAAAAAGTTGAAAAAGGAGAGATTGAATAGGATAAGTGATAAGAACCAAGATGATGAGAAACTCTGAAAGATCAATCTAGTGAAGTACACTGAGGTTCAACAGAAGCTTTTGAATTAGACTATTTTCAAACCACTTCAGCTGAATGTGGACCCTGGAGTGCAATTTGCAGTGGTACCAAATTGATAGAAATTGTTTTTCGATAAAGCACCTTGGTGTGTTAGCTTTGATTAATCAGAGGCAATTATCACAGCTAATGGAGCATAGCTACAAACCCAGAGAACACAGTCACAGCAAAGTTCACCGGCCTCTTGCACCTAAAGTTCCACGGGAATGTGCTCCATAGGCAGGCCAATTTGTGCATGCTGCTTTAAGTATCTTTTCTAAGCACCACAGTTATCATATGTTTGCTTCAATACCAGATGAGCTCGGTCACAAACACCTCTGCACTTTGGAATTCTGAAATAACTTGAATATCAAGCATTGGAACAGGCTGCCCAGGGAAGTGGTTGAGTCACCATCCCTAGAGGCATTTTAAATGTATGTAAATTTGATGCTTAGTGGCATAGTTTAGTTGTGAACTTGGCAGTGTCAGGTTAACAGTTGGATTTGATGATCTTAGGGGTCTTTTCCAACCTAAGCAGTTCTGTGATTCTGTAATTGTGTAATTAGCTTTCTGTAAACATTCAAGCAACAAAATCTACAGGTCTCATAGCGCACTTGGACCATTGCTATGGTCCTAATCTAGCTCTCAGTTTTGGGGTAAATCAGTGCCAAATTGATTTAAATATGTAATCTTTCAGATGGAACAATTGCTGGTATTCCAGGGGCCAGACTTCAGTGAAATATTTTATCCTTTTGGACATGCTGCTTTAAAATATTTCAGGCTAAATACTGCCTGGTATGAAGAAGTAGGTTGGATTCATAGTCCCTACTTAGTTTACTTGCAATGGAATTTAGTTTTCCTGTCCCCATCCTGGGGTGAAGTAATCTCTTCAACCTCTTCAGCTAACTCCACATTGGAGCTGTGGTCTGTGGAATCAAGGTCCTTCCCTCCCTGTGCTAGTCTTAGAGATGCTTGCAATTATACTGAACTCATTGATGGTCTGTAGAAATACAGCAAGTTATGGATGTGGCAAGTCATTCAGTCATATTCAGCCAGCTCTGCAATGGGAGCTGTGATATCTGACAAAAGAATCAGTGGTCAAATGGAGGCAGCAAATTCTTATAGCTCCTTGGTTGGTACGACTGTGAGTCAGACTCTACATTAACTGCTTCAAGGCCAAAAGGGCGACCTAAATTCTTWTTGCCTGTGTTAAAGAGAGCCATTACATCACTTAAAATGCAGACTGGCAAAGGTCCCCTGAGCCATGCTTGCAACCACTCTCTGCATGTTCAAAATCAGCCACTGAAATGCAGGACATAATGTTTTTTGGAAGTATTATTTTCCATTTTTCATATTTTCCCAGGTCACATCATAAACATTTTATTTAATGGGCAGTAGCAGCGAAATTTTCTTATAGAATTTTACCATACAGCTAGACCTCCCAAAAATAAATTGTTTCTTATAAATGTTATTACAGCAGCTTACCTAGAAGACCCATTTCTTTCTTTTCCTAAGTGCTGTGCTGTTGGAAATAATCCAAATATACTGGAAATTATGCCTTCAGTTTTGCAGTGAGGAAATGGGGACATGTAATAGAGCTCAGAAGATACTTTCAGAGCTGCAGAACTGCTCCATGGTTTACACGGCTGTTATGCTACAATCCAGAATCCTCAGAGAGGAGCCTRTGTACCCTGTGCTCATCATGGGGTGGCACAATTACAGCAATTACTTACAGGAAGTACTTCTCCTGGGAGATGAACCTCAAACTCTGAGCATCAAGGCAGGTTGCTGCCAAGGACAGGGAGGAAGACCTGCTCAATGCTGAGCACCCAGTGTCACATGGTGGTGCCACTCTTTGACTTTTGCATAGTTGGAATAGGGAAAGGGGAGGGGAAGATTGTGGTAATGTTCAGGAGGGGTTTCCAGGATGAGAGAGAGATGAGAGCCTTGACTCTATCAGAAGGCTTGATTTATTATCTTATTATATATATATATAGTACATTATATTAAAAAGAAAAGGAAAATGAGAAGGTTTCTCCAAGAGGCTGCTAAGCTAAGAATAGAATCAAGAAGAAGTCAAAACAAGGGAGCTCTCTCTGACTCTGTCCTCGAGAGCTCAGTCCTTGATTAGCCATTAATTATAAACATACAAGATGGGCCAATCACAAATGCACCTGTTGCATTCCACAGCAGCAGATAACCATTGTTTACATTTGTCGCTGAAGCTGCAGCTCTCAGAAATCCTAAGAAAGGATTTCTCATGAAAGATGTCTGCGACAGAAGATATAACTTCACTCCCTCTCAATCCCTCCCAGTGCTTCGTCTCTAAAATTAGGAGCTGGACTTAAATTAGGGARTGCAACATCCTTGCTTATGGTGGTGTCCTTCCATCTGTCCAGCAGCAGGCCCTAAAACAATCTGCCCTGTCTTCTACAGAGAAAGTTTAATGAGAAAAGGAAAGTCTCATGCATTCCAGCTCTGCTGGGGCAGACAATGAGACAGGAATTTTAATGGAAAATGAGTAGAAAATTTTTGGTTTGCTTTGTTTTCCATGTGATGATATTGCTCTAAGGCTAATCTTGGTAGTATTATGAATTGTACATACTTGTRACAGTGATGCCACAGTGGCTGTCACAGTAAACTGTGCAAAATGAAGTATTATGAAGCAACTGCTGAGCAGAAAGATGTAGAGGTTTCATTGCTTATTAAAGGTATTGCCATCTCTGTAGAAAATTGATTCCTTCAACACCCAAATCTACAAAATTGCCTTAGGAATACAGAAAAAAATATCCCYCTTTAAAAGCAAAAGCAGAAGAATGTCGTTATTTTGTCAGGTTTGCAAGTTTCATTTTTCTTTTAAAAAGCAGTTGCAAATGAGTATATTTTTAAAATTGTAGAGACAGCAAAAATGGGAAAAGTTTGGCATCCAAAAAAACCCTGGGGTCTAGCTCAGCCTGCCACATTAGCTATGGCTTAGCAATGTGCATTATGCAAATRCAGCAAAGAGCCTTTTAAAACCTGATTAAAGACCTGACCTATAGATTGAGTAGGGCCATCTTAATATTGTGCATGAAAAGAATGTCTTGTGTTGGGGACTTAGATAGTGAGGAATAGAAGAAAATACTCTGGGTTTAATTTTCTAATGCTAATTCCAAAAATAAATAGATTTTTGGGGAAAAAAAAAAAAAAAGAAAAATGGAATTCAAAACTGATGACCTGTACTATCTTTGCTTTAAGGACAATTGTCCCTTATCTGCAGTGTTCTAAGTAGCAGATAAAGATAATATACACAATCTCAATGATGCATGACAAATTTTTTTTTTTTTTGATCTACCTTCTTCAACCAAAATTTTATCTGTAAGGAAAGTTTAACATTTCTTTCTAGATAGGGAGACAAATAATTTTCTATTTTTCTAAATGTTACCTTTCATTTCATGTATCTTCTGCAAGAGAAAGAGGGAAGTAAATTTATATATGATAAGAAAATGCAGACAATRTGAAAATATAAGTGCTCAATATTAATAGAATATTTTTACAGGTAGCTTTTTCTACTTTAGAGATCCTGTTGTATTGCTCCATTTGTGATGTAGAATGAGAATTTGTTGGGATGGAATTCTGCTTGCAGCTCAGGCTGGTTAGATAGATGCCCTCATTTGATTTGATTGTATAAGCTTTCAGATCTGAAACTCGTCTGCTGACGTAAACAGTTGACGTAAACAGTTATTGCCTTCTTGGACAATAAGGATTCATTTAAGGATTTAAAAAAAACCAACATCCTTGTGCTAAAAGAAAAAGACAAACACAGGAAAAAAAAGAGAGGAAAGATAGAAAGGTGAAGGCACTCTCTCTTGTAATTTTCTTATAAAAATGTTGTCAGCTAATAGAAGAATTAAGACAGTTGAACYAGCTCTTTAAAAATCCATGGGACACTGGTTACAGAGTGAGAGTGGATAAGCAATTTACACAGTGTAATTTACTCTTTGAACATAAGTTTTACATCGAGGTGATATCCATGATCAGACTACAAATACTTTGGTTGGAATTACTGCATTTGAAGATAGGTCTTTTATAAGCTGACCACAAATAATCCTGATGCAGGTATATGTGTCTCCTAGCTTTGAAACAGGATCTTTAACATTTGTTTCACATCACAGCTATAGAATATCTTGACAAAGTTTAACTCAAAAAGAAAAAAAGGCTGCAAGCCACAAGGATATAAATTCTCTGGGTTAAATCTGTTTAGGAATGGTTCTGCACACAAAGGATTAAAGATTTCTGCTAAGTCTATATCCCTTTTCCTGTTCTGATCCCCCTTAACTTTGTCCTCTGTGATACCATTAGCAAAACTGCAACCCAAAAAGATTTCAGTTTGAKTTACTTCCAGAGTTTTAAGTATCTCTAACAGTTTTTATACTCCAAGCGCATGCAATCCACACGGTTCAAATTCGAGCATACCGCCTTATTCTGAATTTGTTGTAGGAAATTCTGAGAAAATGAATCCAAGAAAAATCTTACAATTCTGCACRTTTCTCTGCTATGTTTTAAAGGCTTGCAAGGTTAAGAAAAATTTACAGAATGAGATTCCAAYGACAAGACATTGGAAACTGACTAAGGCAATTTTGAGTATTGATAACAAAGTAACTCACTGAATGTCTCTTGTCAGGCACTGACAGCTGATGCATGTTCAGTACATGGTGAGTGCTCCCAGTTCCATCAGACTGTCTCCATAATGTCATTGCTCATAATACTGTATGCTGTCATTTTGGTCTGAARCACAAACAGTGGCTTTGTTCTGTGAAAAACAGATATGCCCTCTGCTTTATGTCTTCAGAACAACAGCAGACACAGGTCAAAATAAGGATGGTCTAAGTGAAAGCAGAAATAAATTGTCTAGCATTTAATTTTTCTAAGCCAGAATATAAATAATGATTAGGCAATCCATGTATGGTCACCCTCTTGTTCCTGCTGCTGATAATAATACTTATGGCACTAAACAATTTATATAACCAGTAATATATCAGCCCTGCAAACAAATATGAATCAGTGAACCAGCTAAAAATTCTGTCTGAAACTCCCTTCCTCCTGAAACCCAGCAGAGCATAACACATCAAAATAAAAGGTCAGAGCAACCCCAATTTGAACATTGCTAGTCATCTTTGATTGGGTTTGACTCTGAGTCTCATTTATCAGTGTAAGCCACTGAAATGATATCTGTATTTCCAAATTCTTTCTAATTTGTTTCACTGCAGTCCTTAGAAAGGAAGACAATAATTTCTGCTTTGTTCACAATTTTTGTTTCCTCCAAATAGTCTCCAAATTTGCTTTTCAGCTTTCCAGAAGCAGAGAGAAGTTCATTAGCATTACTACTGCTACTACTATGACTAATTGTTGTTATTATTATTACCACTTTTTCTGAATTTTTTAGTTACTCTTAGATAAACCACAACAGAGGTGAAAAACAACAGGGAATCTGCAAGGCCACTGCTCCCAAATATTAGTTTTTTCTTAACTAAAACCATTAGAAAATGCTAAAATTGGGAGGTTTATAAAGCATTTTTCCATTTTTSTGGCAGACAACTTAGAAAAATGGGACTGAACATCTGCAGTATATGCTTTTAGCTTAAGGGCCAGCTGAACTGATGAAAAGGTAAAGCAGGAAATAAGAGAAAGAAAAAGACAATAAAGATCAATAAAGATAAATAGATTTAACTAGCCTCCTTTTGCTAGTTCACAGAAAATGAAAAGCTAAAGATCTTTCTTGAGTGGATCACAGGGCACATAGGCGTTCACTGTGGTCCAATTTGTTAGATTAGATATTCATAAATAGCTAAGGGCGAGGTTTTCCTCTGGTTTAATCAATAGGAACATTGCCATTGTCTCCAACAGGAGTTTCTATGGCATGGTTTGCTAAATGAATGCAGTGCATATTCCTCTATGCAGCAGGAATATTCTTATGTTTCTAGCCCATTTGCAGCTCTGTTTTCTATCCATCTGCTGATTCAATTGCCTCCACATTGTTATCCAGTGACATTTAAAGTTCTTTATGGTATCTGAGGCAACCAAACAAAGCTGGTTCATATGTCACAGGACTTAATTGGAGCAGTGCCTCCTGAATTGGCAACAGCTGGCCAGGTTGTTTGCCCTAGGGCAGCTCAAATGACACTGGATAACTAAATTAAGGCAAATATTTCACCTCAGATTTTCTGGCTTCCAGTTTTCCCCTGATAAGTTTGCTCRCTCTTTAAGTCACAAAAATCAGTGAGGAGTTAATTTTGTTCACAAGGAAATGTRCAAGGCAGAGCAAGGCTCTAAGCACTTGGTGGTGATGGATCCAYCTCCTTTTATCACCATTATTAGGTCTTCCAAAGTGAAAAGATTCTAAGGTCGCTGAATCTGTCTCTACCAGGGTTAAATTACAATGCATTTGAACTAMCTTATGGTGCAAAACCAGAAGGGAGATGGAGACACTTGCTCTCTTGACATTCATTCTCTAACCCAAATTACCTTTCCTTTCTCTTGCAGGGCCCACATACTGGTCATTCACTTATGAAAGCATTTTGGCAATAGTGAGGGCTCGTTGATGTCTGTCAGCAGCAATAAGGACACATCCTTTGCTGGTGTGACTTGACATATGCCCAATGAAATCACCTACTGCATTAGCTCATCACTTTTACCCTTGAACTGAAAGAAACAGAAAAAGAAAGAATCTTTGCTTTTASTGGGTAGCTGAAGCAGATCATACCCTTGGAAAGAAAATATAAACCTCAGGTTTTGTGCTTCCWGGAATTCTGTGTCTTCCTTAGCAGCTCAGCTTAAAGGAAAGAGCAGATTGTTAAGCATCGCTTGCATAGTTTGGTGAACAGCAATTAAAACATGAAATCATTGATTACCACAGAGTTACTGAGGGTCTCTCTTCCCACCTGAATTATAATGTGGTCTGACAGTTAAAGACAAACTTGGTGTAAAGTCTGAAATTCATGGCTGAATAAAGATTTTACATAAATCTGGAACATGCTTTCAACCGTTTATAAAAGCAAACCTCTGAGTCCCTGCTCTGTGCTCTCAGATTCCTAATAAAGGTGAGGAGCTGGAAAGAATATAGAGGGTAGAGTGATTGACTTATAWGGATTTATTCAAGGAGCTGAATGCTGATATCTTGGCCTGACAACTTAGCAGGATAAGGTAACAGTTTTCAAGCTCTTGAACAGTATAACCATGAAAATATGCTRGGAATTATTAAGGCTGACAAAAAATATATCAAAATCACCAGACAGTAAGCAATACGACTACCTTCAGAGCATTTTGTACACAAATACCTTTATAGAGCTTAAATAGTTATTACAGATTATTTCAGGGTTTTTTTTTCATTATTTTTAAAAATTATTATTTTTTTTTAGAATCAGGCCTGAAGCAATGGAAAGAAAGTAGTCAAAAGAATTCCGGGAAATAATATTTTGTAAATATAAGATTTATTTGGCTGAGCAATATCTTTACAGGGAAAGAATATGAATCCCAGAATAAGGGTMTATTAAAAGCAATCTTATGCTGACATTGGTATTGACTGCATGATTTAATGTAGGGCGAATTTTCCCCTCCCCCATCYCAAATATCTATTATTTTAAATTCAACAAGAACTACCTCACAGGATTTATGAAACTTACCTTGTAAAAAGAAAAACTTTGAGTGAGAATATAAACATACCTCAGTTTTTACATCAAGCTGTCTTGATTTAYCACATTGTCTCTGCAAACCCATGAAGTAGTACTTGTAATTCAAGGCTGCTCATTGTAATACATAATATTTTACTTTTCTGTCTTCAGTGTGTGTGAAATGGCTACTCAATATGAACTCAAAATGAATCCTGAAATTTTTGTATATATAGAGTTACTTTTGTTAAGCTTGGCTTAAGACCTGTAGGATCCAGCCTCAGGGTTACTTYAAGAATTTTCCTAAGGGCTGGTTTGTCTGCAAGAGTACTGAAGTTTAATGYTCTTTTCCAGTTTAAATGTAACTGCCTGGACTAGTCAGATAATCTGATAATTGTTAAGTAACAAACAATTTATAGTTTCCTTTGCTAAYGGACCTGTGACAGTTGTATTGCAATCTGGATAATTTACTGCAATRTGAACACATGCTTCAGACTGTAACATTTGGCCATAGATTATTTCCTTATTGATATGAAAAYATAACCAATTTGTAGAGAGTGTCATTGATCAAAATCTTAGTTATTTTACTCTATTAGGGCATTTGAAAATTTGGATTTGAAAATCTTAGCTAATGCTGCTCTCCAATACAACGCTGATGATCTCAGTGTGGTGATCTCAGCAGGGATTTGATTTATATAATTCCATAATTCTCATCTGATTTACATTTGAAAAAATGCACTTACCACGGGGGGGGTTGTGTTGGAATAACTGAAGAAAAAAGGTCTGACTAGTATTTCTCACAAAATTGAATRAATAGCCAAAGGCTCATTAAAGTGTTAAGTAGACACTTGAATATTCTCTGCTGTATTGTTGTATGAAGACAGTGGAAGACATTCTGACCCTAACAGAAAGAAGGAATTTAAAGACTGGGCATTTTCTGGACAAGCAGACACCTAAGGTCTAATTCTGCTTTCCTCTGTGATCTTGGTATGTTGAATCAGTCATGAATCAGTTTCTAAAAGGACTATGAGAAAACATACTGGAATTCCAGGCTGCTTCTCAAGCACAAAAATCTGGATGATAATCAAATATCAGAACTATGGAGTCAAGATAAGTTCCAGCAGTCAAAGTACTGATCAAGCCAAGATCAAGTTCCAGCACCAAATTCTCTGAAAATTGTTATTGATATTGTGATAGCCTGCAGAATTTAATCTATCTTTTTTCTACTTTTTAGAGTTTTTTAGTATTTTTAGARAGCAAGGAGTTTTAGCTATGTCTCAAGAGACTACTCATAGCAAGASAGAACCACACTCAATAATCACAAAAAAATACTGTCTTTTTCTCTAGCACGCCTTGCAATTATAAATGTTTTTTCTCTTTCTTATGAAGTACAAAGTTCTGCAAGCTTAAAGCATGCAACACAMAGAGTCAAGGGACCTACAAGGTACTATTAATTGAGGTGTATAACCTCACTCTTCCTTTGTCCATTTATTTCCTTAAATAACAGGCTTGCCTTACAAGGAATTGAAAAAAGATGCTACAGCTAACCCCAACAAAACATCTTGTTCTGTAGCTAAATTACTTAACATCAATCATTTAAGATCCTACTGTGGAATTCAGTCTAGGTATAATTGTGGTTTTTCACTTGCTTTCAGTAAAACAGAATTCCATTGTTTGCTTAATACACTTGAGAAAAACATTGTGACCACTCTAAATAAAAAAGACCCCAAACAACCCTCCTTCATTGAAATCTGTTATGAAGCAACATAGTCTCTGGACATAAAATAAATAACCACAATGATTTACCCTTGAAGATATATTTCTCAGGACAYGGAGTAATGCTTTTAAAATGTGGTTTACCTAGGAATTGTACAGAAGTATTTAATTTCAAGTGATTCCTTGTTCTTGCTTGCCCCAGAGAATCGACTGCTGTTAGTTTCAGATATGCTTTTTCCTCATGAAAAACATTTAATCCATTATATAATTCATTAGCAATTTCAAATATGTTCTTTTTATTTCAGTTTAATTAGAATGCTGGTATCTAGTTTGCAGTTTTAGGAAATGAAAATATTCTCTTTGTTGTAATCAAAGGTAAGCTCCAGTCAAACTTTCTCTATAATTTTTTCAGAAGTAGACTTCAGAAGATACATCATTAAAAGAGAAGAAAAAGAGAAAGGGAAAAGAAAGAAAAGAAAGGAAAAAAAAAAGCAGAGGGAAAAAAGAGAAAAATATTTCTTTGTAGTTTACAGCTTTCAGTACTATGTTTAGAATGCTGGTGAGAAGGACAGTGTTATAATCTCTGGATATATTTGCACATTTGGGCATTAAAGATGAAACTGAGGTAACCAGGTCAATTATGGGATTCTAGATAGCGTATCATGAGATGTACTATTTGAATGAGTAAATCAGTTGAGAAATCACTTTGCGGAGTCCTCCATTATATAAATTCTGAATTGTAAAGTCTCTGTCCCACCCAAAATGACTAATATGTATGATGAATGTTAGTTGCAACAGGATTGTTGAAGTGCCACATTGAGAAGACACCATTTCTCCCCAAAGTGACCACCAGCTGTAGTTAGCTTTTATCACAATCAGGAGAGGTTTTACCTGTTTCGTGTATAAGCATAGCAGCTAGCTGTAGTGATGGGGCAATGACCCTCTCTCCTGCCTGCCTACCTCATTGTATTGGACACACTTTTCTGGAAATTAAACTATTTTAGAATTAGATCTAAGCTGAGAGGGTAGGTTTTGATTAGATGGGAGGGAGAGATTATTTACTGTGAGAGTGGTGAGGCTCTGGGAGAGGGTGCCAGAGCAGCTGTAGATGTACCATCCCTGGAATTGTTCAAAGCCAATTTAGATGGTGCAGTGGAAGGTGCCTGTGGCCACGGCTGTGGGTTTGGAATTAGGTGATCTTTAAGGCCCCTTCCAATCCAAGCCATTCTATGATTCTATGATAATACAAGTTCAACTAGAACCAGATACCCAAAGAATTTTCTAATCTTTTAAATGGGTGTTGCTGTTCTGGAAGGCAWCTTTAGGTACTGTTTGTGGAGAGTCATTTATGTCTTTCTGTGTTATAGAGGAGGGAATGGAGGAGGTCAGGAATAGGTAAATCTATAATCCTGTAGTTTAGTAGCAGCTCACATTAATTACAAGGCTGCTTTTATAAGCCCATTCTACTGAGACATTTTATCACTTTGAAGCCAAATGAAACATTCCACACATTTTTTTGAGCCAGCTAAGATAAAAGAAATATCTAAGGCTATCACTATCCAGCTCGGGACATTTCCATCTCAGCTAAACTCTGAATGTTATCACTGAAAAGCTTATTCTTCCTCGGGTTACATTTTTCTAATTGATTTTACTGTATTTCACATCTATGTATTTTTCAGTTCTTTTAAAGCTTYCTCATTTTCTTTTCCTATTATGCCTTCATTCATCAGGTCTCTTTGTATTTCCACATATAGTTCAGAGTTGTAAAGGCACTTTTCTCCAGATCTTTGCACTTCCATTAGCGTATAGTCCAATGGTACTGAGAGATCTTTTTATTACTATTTCATACTGTTCCTTGCCATGAGACTAATTTTTTCTCTCATGGAACTTCAAGCAGCCCATCCACAATCCCGTCTCTTTATGTTTAGATCAAATGTTGAGGATTTGTTATAAACAAGAATTAAAATCTCAAAGCGTTCATTATAAAAATCATTTTATGAAAGTTGTACTCAGACTTTAAGATAGTATGTAACCTCAAATGACACAAAAGGCCACATTTAAAACTGATTTTATTTTGGGTACAATTCTGCTGAGCTAAATTGAGCTGAACTTGTTTATTCAGAGACTCAATCTCATCTGGAGTTGAAATGTGAACATGAAAATGCATTAGATAAAGCACTGCTGTCCTGTTAACGAAGTTTGATGGCAACACTTCATTTAATGTTCTAGATACACACCATAGACATCGCCAAAGGCAAATCTAATTAGCTGTGTGAAGAATTCCTATAGATCTGTTCTCACTTACAGAAATGTAATAAATGAGAGTAGATCTATGTCAATTTGCTATATTAACTTTTAAGCTGGCTTCAGAATGATGTGTTCAGAAGTAAAAAAACCCAACAGCTGTGGTTGTCTGTAGAATAATAAATGCCTCCTTTTCAGCACCAGGTCATTACTGAGATCTTTAATAACTATACTGCATATTTGAATTATCTTCTGTGCATTTTATGCATATTTAAGTCTGAAAAATACAGAAAAGATACTATATATAAACTTTGTAGACACCACGCAGTCATTTTGCCATATCTGATTACCCTATGCAATTAATTAAAAATAAATACTAGCTCATATTCATCACTTATCAGAACTTTATTTGAATAAAAAAGGGGATAAAATGCAAAACTGCATCATGAAACAGAATGGACATTCAGTCTGGCAAATACAAGTATTCATTAGGGCCGTATTAGGTCATGGCTGCTTGGAGGTTATTTAAAATGAATAAGAGTTTGAAAGAATAGTGAAGTATTTTTGGAAGCTGATGTTACAAATTAAGACAACTGCTCTAGATAAAAAAACCCCACAACTTCCACCGGCCTTAGTGTAAAACTCAAGATGCAGCCAATTTGAATTCTTTTCTGGAGATAACATTTTGTAAAAAATGAATAAACATTTTCCAAATAGTTATTAAGAAGCATGCACGCAACAGTGGCAGATCCCCATTAAATATGCGTGTGTGTGTGTGTGTTGATTTAAAAAATGAATGGGCTCACAACACTGCTTGAAGCATATCTTGGGCAGATTCAGGTCTGGAGRAGGTCAAAACATGAAGTCTTCTGGCCCAAAGTATCAATCTGTACTGTAAAAATGACTAAAATGGCTAGTGATTAGGTGTATACTGCACAGATGTTTACAAAAAGAGAAAAATAAAACATGTCTTTAAGGGATTTGAATGTAATTTTATATTCTGCCTGCCTGAAAAAAAATGACACCTTACTGGTTGTAAATGTTGGGAATTCTGTGGAAACAGAGAAATTACCACTGCACTCTTTGAGATTCATGAATGCTCCCCTAAAGAAATACAATTTTTTTTTTTTTATTTCATACAATCATAGAATGGCTTKRGTTGGAAGGGACCTTTAAGATCACCTGGTTCCAATTCCCCTGCCATGGGTGGGGAGGCCATGATCAGGTTGTTCAGGGCCCCATCCAATCTGACCTTGAACACTTCCAGGGATGGGGCGTCYACTGCTTCTTGGAACAATTGGTTCCATTCCCTCCCCTTCCTCTCAGTAAAGAATGTCTCCTCCTCCCCCATAGTTTATATAATCTAATCAAAATCCCAGAATATGCTGACCATTGCTCCTTGTCCTGTCACTATCTGACCATATAAAAAGTCCCTCTTCCTCCTTTTCATAAGCCCCCTTCGGCTACTAAAAGGCCTAAATGAGGCCTCCCTGACAGATACAAAGAGTAGTGGTACAAATATATTGTTAAAACCAGGTAATTTTGGTGTCTCTCTGTCTATAAATTTGGATGCATGCACACATCTGTCTGTCTGTCTGTATCTATCATATATCTCTCTATCTCTCGTTTCATTACAGGTACTTCAGGAAGAGTTATGCCTAGTTATTTCCTTGTCCAAAACAAAGCAGAAGATTGGCTTTTTATCTTCCCTTGCKTAGTTTTCAGTACCAGGAAAAGATTTGTTTCTGCAAACTCTGTCCACAGTAGTCCAAGGTTAAAGTTACCTCTTTATATTTGGCTGGTATAACTCTTCAGCTAAAATAGAATCTTTTCTCCTCTAAAATGGTCTGAGCGGACTCCTCCACTCTGTCTGCTAGACAGAGTATTCTTTCCTCCACCTCAGCTGGAATCACTAAACTTCTTTTGAACTTATTTTGTGTACAGAGATACTTGTTCACAGGTTCCATTSTTCAGGTTCCATTACCCTGCAAAACTGTAGGTGTGTAGGTATTCTTAAATCAAATTACTAGTTTTACTTMAATATTTCTTCTTCCTTGAACTGTCTTGCATTCCAGGTGTACTGCTTCCCCAGTTCTTTTTTTTTAATCTCATAGAATGTGTCATATCCCTGAAATGAGTGCTTGTGTACGTGAATTTTCTCAGCATTTCTAATTTTCTGAAAAGCAAAGTTATTTTGAAGYGTACGCATTTAAAAACAGGGTTTTATAATCATCTTATTATACACAGGCATTCAWCCCTTTTTGTATGCTTAAACAACACAACAGTGAAATTGTGAAAGGAGGTATTTGTAACAACTCTGCCTTCTGTTAGAGATAAAAAGCAGTTTTCATACGAGACATAGTACACTATTGCAATTATTTGATTTATTAGCTGCTTTGTCTTAAACCTTTCTTCCATGATAACAAAAGTAAATGAGTTTATTTGGATATATTTATCTGCTTTAATTACTTGAAATAAAGTGCTAGTGATTTGCACAAAATAATACTGCAGGCACTTGTTACCAATTTATTTTTGTTTAAGAAATTAATTTTGTGTATAAACTGTGGGAGAAATTAATTTGAGAATTTAGTTTTTCAATCCACTCATTTCATGATCCCCTTAGACATCAATAAATTTAAATTAAATGTTTTCCTTATTGATGTCCTGCTGACTTCTAGTTCCTGTTAATACCAAGTGAAAKGCCAAAATGTAGCTAAATCTCTGTAGTTCTATCTAATGCTAAATAATAAAAGATTCTATTGTAAAAATGTGGTTTTGTTTAAATCCTAATACTCAAAGACATTTCACAAAGTACTGAAAAGGCCTTCACATGCTGCCACAGATGATATGATTATCTAGGGTTTTTGTATATAATGTCAGTAGACGTCCATTTTTTGGGATTTAGAAAGAATCTTATTTGTAAATTAAAATAATGTAATTCATCTGGAATGATGTATCTAATATTTTTTTCCTTGGAGTTATAAATCACATATTATGAAGAATTGACTGAAATGGTATATCAGAGAATAGTAATTTTATAGATGAAATTAAGAGCATACATTATTATTTTGGGCAGTTGCATTATTTTCCCCATACATTTCACCCTTGTTAAATGCTAAAAAAATCTTACTTATGAGCAAATTACAATCAAAGCACCAAATAAACCTAGTGGAGTTTTTCTAGTCTGTGATGAATGAAAAGGATTGGAAGAGATAAGCTCATCAGATACATTTTATGGTTCTAGAAAAATTCCAAGTGAAGTGTTTTTTTAAATAATAACAGGCAAGAAGTGCTGGGAAATAAGCTGTACATAATTTTAAGTACTTGAAAAAGCTAAGGAAGAAGGTCTGTCTTTGATATGCATAATTTAATATCAAAGTGTGGGATAGCAAATCTCCCCTTGATTTTTGAGAGGACACCCTTTGCATGGGAGATTCTCAGGGTAACTCAGGGACCAGACTTTCACCAGGCTGCTCAGGTTTCTCCACTCTTCCTGCCTTGAGGAAAATGTCTACACTTTTGCTGTTGGGAAATCCTTTCCATATAGGGATATAAAAGGAGTAGAAAGCCCTGGAATCTCTTGCCAGTGATTTCTGAATCTCCCATGGAGTGACTGGAGCAGTTGCAGAAACGTCCATGAATTCCAGATTTTCACTGTTGAGAATGAGGAATAAAGTCCTACTGCACAGAGAGAACCTGAATGAATGGCAGAGCTAACCTGATGCACATAGGATATGCATATAGGATATATAGGATATGCCAAACTTTGGAGAAGGAGGACMTTGAGGGTATTGGTCAAAGGCTTCCACAGTGCCTTGGTCTTTATTCCTCAAAAAGGGTGTTTCCTTTCTCAGTACTTTTGTGAATATTATTTTCTTCAACACCTTGAAATTTTATACATAAGAAACTTCTTTTGTGATAGTTGCTATTTTTTTCCCACTTAGAATGAGGAATGAAAAAAAATAATTGCATGGAACAAAACAGAAGCAATTGGAAATATCCTGTAAAGTACTCCTCCTACCCACTATGATTTTGAGTGTTAGAAAACAATCTCAATCCAAAATTTTTATGTCCTTTCTAAAACTTTTGACCGTTAATTTTAATATAAAAGTTATTCTAATAAGGATTATTTAAAAATATTTTTCCACATAATTTTTACCATACAAACCAAGTTTGCACTAAAACTCCATGTATAATAATGTTTAAATAATGACCCAAAAGCACTTACATTTGATGAACCCACCTTTTGCAGCTCTGAGRTATCACAGAATCACTAGATAGGCATGGCTTAGCCACTCCAATTTTGCCTTTTTCCCAACCTGGAAATGAAACTCAAGATAATTTTAGTAAGGAGGTAATATAAAAGGAGATCTCTATTTGAGGGCCTTCAGGAGCAGTTATGGAAAGATGTCCACAAAAGCCCACCCTGCCACAGGGGTGAGTACATAYTTATAGGTTTTAGGAAATTAGCATAATTAATTAAAAGCACCAATTAGGAGGACAAGTGGTGATGCATTTCTTCCCCCAGGTCAAGCCCTTTCTCTGAAGTCTCCCCCTCAGCACTGGCTGTACTTTGCCCRTGTAAATGTATCTCAAAGAGTTGTTCTCATCCCTGGTTCCCWGGAAGAACCAAGAGAGCATGGGGCCTTGTACCCCCCAGGGTCTGGAGCTCTGGAATTTGTTTTGGCTTTCTGCCTAGGGAAAGACCATAGAAAAGTAGTGGGAAAATGAGTCACTAATACAAGGGGTGACAGAGATACAAATATATGTGTGRAGAATATAGAAACCATATAAAAGAAAAAAAGGCAAAACCCAAAGTGGCATCACCAGTCTAGAAAAGTATGGCATCAAGTAGTTGAGTAAAATGACAATGACTAGCTACAGATCTGCCATAACATTGGGAATGAAGGACAAAGCTATAGCTATGCTGGCAAACAAGGTCAGATATGAATCTGAGTACCAGACATACTTTTTCTTGTCCCAACATTAGTGGCACTCTTGCTTAAATTTTTGGWGCCCTTGGTAGGGAAATAATTCATGACAACATTATTTTTAGTTGTTTTTTTAAAATATTTTTTTACCTAGTTTTTGCCTTTAGGAAAATCATAGTGACTGAGTCTAATGATTTTTTAAAGCCTCTACCTGCAGCAAATTAAGCCATAAATAGATTTATATGCATTTGAAGTCTGGATGAAATCTCTAAGATGCAACATTCTCCCATCCTTCACAGAAAGTAGATGTGAAGTTTAAGGAATTAAAAGTTCAAGAAATTGTGTTCAGAAGGCCAAGATTAGAAAGATTCTGCATATTTATCATGGTTGGTGAATTGTTCTCCTGAGATCTGATGTGCTATTTCAAGTGCTGAATTAATTAAAATATGTGATTATATATCACACTTTTATTTTAGTGATTGTGCTGAGAAGTAGTGAGGCTAGTTAAAATTCTACTACACCTCACAGAGAAGAAATAGCTTTGAGTATCCTCAAAAGTACTCCCACCTCCTGCAATAAATGGATTAAAAGCTTTGAGAAGCTGTAAATTAGTCACACTGTCACTTGTTATTGCTAAAGTACATTATTAATATCAGAAAACACARTTTTCAAAATGAAACACTGCAATCTCTTGTTTATCCCGATTTTGTATTAATAAAAAAAGGAAGCTAGTAGGTAATTTAGTAATATCCACTGCCCAAATTAGAAAGAAGTTTCAACTCTCCTGTGAAAGAGCTATCCTTGTGCAGATAAGTTAAAATGGAGAGTAATATATTTTGAACACTTTCTTTACTAAGATTTGATATTCTTTTCAGTAACAAACCAGATTTTACGTGTCTGAAAGCATTATTACTGTGCAATAATTTGCAGTAATCTGCTCTGCCCACTTTGAAGCTCKCCTCTTGCACCATTCTGACAAACCTTCAAGTTGGCAGTCTTGCCAGTTTGGACTTAGCACGGTAGAGAAAYAACTTTTTGCGATCATTATGTTCTGAAATATCAGAACTACATCCTTACAACTGGTAATAGAGTCAGCCTCTTTGATTTTCTTCTCAGTTCATGATTTTTGGTCGGTTTTTGAACWCTGGATAATATAGAATTACTAGTCCTGTTCAGGCTGCTCTATAGCCTTGGGGTTCTTTGTCTTATTTATAGGACATTTAACAAAATCAATTGTGCAGAAGATGGATTATAGTAATGTTTGATTTTGAAATGAAAATATCAGTGCCATCTTTTTGTGCTATAAAGGAGCCTACAGCATGCTGAGAGCACAATCAACAGATAGCACTTGGCCTTTGAGCATGGTTGAGCCTTCTCTCCTTTCTGCATATGAAATGCTACAGTTTTTATTTAGGGATTATTTATAAACCACTCAATGAATATCACTACTCTTTCAGATCTACTGAGATTTGGAGCCTCTACTATCCAGTAGAAGAAGTCAGGGAAGAAAGGCAGTGGGTGACTGAGTAGCAGAAGGGCAACCATCTTGCCCTAAGTGACATTTCCAATATTGTGAAGAATGTGTGGTAAGGAAAAGCTTGGCACAACTCCGCAATTTCCTTCTCCTCAGACCAGGTCCTTTCTTTATATTTCCAAGGTTAATGCAGCAGTAACTACATAAGGGATGATTGCATTGATGCAAATATCTTTAAGGCTCTTTCCCCCTCTGTTCTTCATATCAGTCCAAAAGACTGAGAATGACAGAACCAATTCAACTCAACTRTGGTGGCATGGAAAGACAAATGCTTGCTGACTTCTGGATGCATGCTGTTAGCAAGAGCTCTGTTCTCTAATATCTCMGTATCAAACATATATGGCTTCAGCAAGAAGCCATACACTTGATCTTGGTAGTGAACAAGCCCTAAATTCCCTCTTTCCAGCACTTTCATTTCTTTTGTTCTTACTCATGCTTCTCTTCTCCCCTCCCTGGTGTATATGTGCACATTCCTAACAACATCCCAGTGTTTTAACTGATGCAGTTTAAAATTTATCTGGACCTGACAGCAATTTCAAATAAGAGAAATGGAGAGGAAAGCATGCATCAAGAAACACACTCCTGATCACATAAGGTTTTCAACAGATGGGAAAATGGACCGAAAAATGTAGCATGAAATTTGATGTTATTGAGTGGAAGGAAATATTTTGGTTTTATTGTCAGTTCCTCATGCTACTTAGCAAAAGAGAAAGGGGTCTAAAAATAAACCTATGTATTAGAGCTATAGAAAATGTGCAAGAAAGAATGACTTGCATCAAGCTTGTTGTAGAAAAATAAATAAATAAGGCCATTAAAGGAGATGGGTGCAGTCATCAGAAAACCTCTGACATTAACTTTTATGAAGCAGTTAAGATTCTCACTGCAGCTCCTGATTTGCATGTGAACTATGACCAATCATTCAGTCTGAAAACAATATGAGATAAATTTACAATTTAGCTTGTGTTCTGTATGGCTCAACACAAATGAATCAAACAATATGCAATAAATTTCATGGACTGTTAAGTTTTAGCTCTGGTGATGTAAATCACAGGTGGGATTGTAGCACAGAGCACTGTTGAGTTGAGGAAGCAGTAAAGCAGAGAACTAGACCTTGTTTTGACTAGACAGGATCAGTATAGTGAAAAACACAATAGAGATATAAAGAATTGGGGAAAAAAGAAAAGCCTATTACCTTAAAGAAACTTGCATAAATAACAGCCATGAAATCACCTGTTTAACCTAACTGGAGAGACACTGCAGAGTTTCCTCAGTGAGCTCCATTTAAAGACCAAAATTGGTTAGAGGAAATTTCTACAGTAACAGTCCACAAATACAGCTATTATGATTTTTTTCAAGCTCAACTAGTTCTGTCAGCTGAAAACAAAAGTATTTTATTCTCTTGTTTTAAAACAGTAATGGATTTTGATTTCATAGCAGGATTTGTTCTGCATTTTACTCATGATCAGAAGATCAGAGTTATTATGAAGCAAAATAGTCTTAGATTTCCACTTTATGAAACTAAACTCTTATGATGAGTCTCCTGTTTGCTTATCTTGACACAGGATTCTGAATGCACATTCCACAGTAAATTTGGTGTTTCCCATCAGCTATTGAGTCTGTGGGTATCATTTGTGTGAATTCCATTACGACTTTTCTTCTTAACATAATCTTTTCTACATCCATCTTAAAATCTTGGTTTGGGTTTATTTAGTTTTCTTTCCACTTTAGATTTGTCTTCTAGAAAGTATGTGGTTTTCGAAGAGTCTACCCTTAACACATATATCTTTTTAGATGATGAAAATAAAGTAAATRTCACTATCACAAACACCAAATAAAGAGCCTTTGCAAATAGCACCTTCTAAATATCCACTTCAGAAAAAGATTGTAAGGGATTTGATAATTTTTTTTGGGGGGGTGAGGTTGTGGTTATGGTAGTTTCAGTTTATTTTCTGTTTTAAGGTCACCAGACCTTTATAATTCACAATTGAGGTAGAAAAATAAAGAAAACCTTCCCTTGGGAGTTTTTTTTCAGTAAGTTTTAATAGTGAAAATGTAAGCTTCAGTATTTCTGGTTCCAGGTTGGCATAACCTAGTACAGACTAGTAAAATTTTACACTTTACATGAGTAATTTTGACTTGTCATGAAGAATATTTCTGTTCCAAAATCTTGGTGTGGGGATGTGTAGTTTTTTAGTCTGCTTAGGCTGCACTGTAAGATTGGTTGTACAGAACTGAAAGACCTCTGCTTTGTATGATTAAGTTTTGATCGGGAGAGGACCAATGATTCATTTACATCCAATTAGTGACACAAGACTTGTGGAGACCAGTCATGAAAGACTGGTGGTAGGCTTCAAACTTCAAAAGCAAGAAGCTCACTCACCCACCCGCCCTTGAAAAGAAATGGTGACTCTTAGAAGATTAAGGCACTTGTGAAATACCTTGACCCAGACGTAAAATTTTGGTCTTTTCCTGCTTATCTCTGAGGAAAGTAACTTCCCTTCATCTGGAGGACTAATGACCCCATAAGCACATTAAAAAGAAAGCACAACAATGGAAAGAAGTGACTCAAAATGATAACTACGTTTCAGAAGAATATCAATCTCRCTTCTGATTACACAGGACTAGTAGTTGCTAGGAAAAAAGTTCAAACATGTCATAAAGAATGAATAAAATTAATTTTAGGCAACCAAACCTAGAAAAATCATAAGAACAATGAAAGGAAAGAGGAGGGGGAATAGCAAAAAAAGAAGTAAAAGGAGATAAAGAATGTATTTTAATATTTATACCCAAAGTCCTACAAAATCTCTCTTTTGTCACCCAGCAATAAATTCACTGACCACTATCTTTGTACAAAAACAAACCAGCAGCTGTGCCTCTCTGCCTRTCATTAGAGACCTCTCTCTGATGTTCTCAGAAGCAACTCATTTAGCCTGCCTTGAGCAAATGTCTTATTAATAATCTTCTTTGTTTTTGTGGGTCGGTTCATTAAGTTCATGCATGCATAAAGTTGCTGTTGCTGCAGATAATGTGCAAAACATTTATAAATTTAGGCTTTTCAGACTCTTAAAACATTTATTAATTCAGGAAAATGTTACTTGTTTCTAAAATCTTACTTCAACCAAGGCACTTAATTAGTCTTTTGTTTTTTTTCTCTTTCACAACATGAGTGTAGACTTTCCAAATTTTCTGTGTGAATTCAACTCTCTGCTGGGCAGACATTTTATCTAGTAAGAGTGTCTCTCTGCCCTTTCCCCACTTATTTTTATTTGAGCTACAATTCCTTGTGGATGGGGGCTAGGATGCCAGGGTGCTAGGCATGGCTGTGCACATCCCTTCTTCCTTGGTCTAAACTGCATGCAGAAAATAGCTGTAAGTATATATCCAAAAATTTAAAATGCATTTTTATATTTTGCACTGCAAAATGGAATCAAATTTTTTTCTGAAATGTTTCAGCTGACACAACATAAAATACCAGTTTTCTAAGCCATGGGGGCATCCTAGGAAAGTGCTTTCAGTCCCTCCTACAGAGTCTGTCACACTTCAAATAAATTGAKAGATATTTGCTAGTGCATTAGCTGGAATTCATCAACAAGGCAAATGGTCTAACTGCCAGGCTGGAATAATTTTTGCAGTCTGGGATAATGACTATTTAAGTATTTTTATACAAAGAGGAAACATACAAGCAAAGACTGTGAAAGATCTGCATCAGAATATCTAAATAGCTAGAGATCAAGACATTCATGCAAGAAGTAAAGGGTATAAGTTCAAATTTTGGTCCTATATCAAATGGAGGCTTYGAACTTTTTTTCCACGGGAATTTCTGTTCAACAAACTATACCATTTCTAGAACTGGGATACTTACTATTTATTCCATTGGCACCCTTCCAGTTTCTAGAAAGTTGAAAGCACATATATATATACTCACAGTGAGGCTGGAATTTTGTACAAGTCCAAGTAAACAGCCCATTGCTAAAACATTGAATACAAGCAGTTGCCACCACTTTGTTTCTTCTTTAAATGTAGGTTTCAAAATTTTTCCCTTGATAAAATTATTTATTGTACAAATTACACCTGAACTGAAAAAAATAGTTTACTGGTACAGAAAAGTAATTTTAGGCCAGTCTTAGTGTTCAGAAACAAACAAAAGTGAAATCTCRGATGTAGTGGGAAGAGGTATTCAGAAAAAGATAATAGATATGTTGTTATGAAGCAAGACAAAAAATATATGAGGTAAAGAGGACACGAGGGAGACCAAATTTAGAAAAACCTTTCATATTTCACCTATCACTATATTATATGGCACTTAATGAATTTTGGCCTGATTGTGTATACATTTGAACAGAAAACAATTATTATCGACTCACTCTCTTAGATATGCTCTGTCAATKTTAGCTAAGCAAGAGATGGTTAATTTATTTCTGCCAGAAGAAATTTTTACTGCATTGTGTTCCTGGAAGATTATGTCTGAATTCTTCCTTAGCAACATTTGAGAGACACAGTAGCAACAATTTATCTCTCTCACACTGCCCACAGAAAGAGCATCATAGCCCATTTTATTCACTATTTTGCTTATTAAACTATTAGAATATTATTTTATTAATAATATAATCTTCTAATATTCAATTTTTATAATATTCAAACTTCCACTCAATTTGTAAAGTAAGTCAAAACAGACAGGACAACATAGAAATCCCTATATTGGACTGGAAATAATGAGATACAGTATTTGAAATATATGTAAATATAGATAGCAGAGATTATCTTCAAACTTCACATTACTTTTATGTCTTAGCAATTCATCCTCTTGTCCTATTCCAAATGGGAATTTTACATAGAGTTTTGAAATTAAATCTTTGACTCTCTGAGTCAGGCAAAGATTTAAGTTGCAGTGCTACTGATTTTAAATGCTATTTCAACTCCTAACTTGTGATTTTGATAAAAAAGCTACCATTTTACTCCATGTATTTGTGAGTTATATTTTACTACAAAAGGAAACAGAAAATTAATGAGGCTTATAGTTTAAAATAAAAAAATAAAGTCCTTCAACACCTGAGAATTTGTATGACAGCACTGGATCTCATTATTTCAGCCATTCTTGCTATTTTTGCTTTTCAATCCTTATGTTCATTGAATGCAGTAAGAGTATGAGAAAAAAAAAGAGTTGTGTTCTGATTTTCTAATTTACCAGTTCACCAGTGCAGACTTCATAGACTCRCTGCCTTCAAAGTTGCAGGGTGGAATTCAATATATATTGTATCTTTTAAAAGRAATATAAATAGCATGAAAACCGTATTTTGCTGGTTTCTGATGCTTGAATTTCAAAATCCTGCACACTAGGATAGATGGCATCAGTCCATAMAAGTAATGCAGTTCCTTATGTACTGTTTCAGAAGAAATATAAAGTGTGGGAAGACTCCCTCTRCATTTAAAACTAGGCAAAGTGGTTTTTACAGAGAGTATGAAGGAATATTGATAGGCAGAGGCTATTGATAAGCAACTACAGAGAAGCACCTTGCAACAGTCCTTGGGGCTTTGCATGACCGYGTGGCCAGCTCAGCTGAGCTGGCTGTGTCTTTATGCAGGTTTGTATTTTTGGGTTTTTTTGGCCAGACTCAGTGATTTTAAAGGCCTTTTCCAACCTAAATGATTTTCATGATAGCAGTGATAGCAGAGGTATGTGTCATCTCCATTCTGTCAGGGGAGAAAGGAGTCAGGCTTGGTTGACCTCTGTCTTGCACCATTTTTTTTGGTTCTGTGTTTCTGGAAACCAGATGTGCTGAGATAAGGTTGCACTTCTGAGAAATCTRAAGGAGTTTCTATGGAAATCTAAAGAAATCTATAGAAGTTTCTATAGAATGCCTTCTGTCTTTCCCAGACAGGTTCATTACTTCCTAGGGTTCTAATACTGGGAAGTTATTTTCCCTAATGCACCTTTAGTTCACAGAAAAAAATGGAAAATGATGTTCTGTTTTCAAGGTGGAATGAAGGACGTTTACCAGATTGAAACTTTTACTTTGAAGGAAAAGCAATCAAAATAAAAGCATTACATGATAAATTTTCCCATTGTCTTCCAGAAATTTGGATGGGAGTTCTGGATCTCATTATTTCAGCCATTTGGACCTTTGATATCCAAGTCACAAAATGATAATGGRTGTCAGTAGTGGTGATCCTTTTCAAGTCACTGCTGTCTTCTGGAAAAGTTCTGGACTTTCTTAAGTAGTAAGGTGTGGATACTWATTTAAGCTTGTGATCAGAATACCCCAAAGGAACATACATCCAAGCACTGTGCTATGAAACTCTTCAAGAAGAAAATTGTTAAATGCACATCTAATGTTCTTAATCATCTGCAGTTACCTTGGCAACAATCATAATTAATTGTGAAGTTTTACTTCAGTTTTACTTTAATGAAAAGATAGGTGCAAGAACAAGACTGATATAATTAGAATAAATATTTTCAGTGTGCTGTGACAACAGAGTGCTAATAAGTGTATTTCCAAAAAGAGGAATACTATATGAAACAAATGGATACTCATCATTACTAATGGAGAGGAGTGAGGTCTAATACATTGTGACATGTTTTGCSTAATGGAATCTCCATTGGTTCAGTGGTCTCAAATCAGATTTACCAGAAGAAGCAATGTTATASTATAACAAAATGCTAGCAAATTCCAGTTAATATTACAAAGATTTTTGTATCTCCACTGCCTTTTCTAATGAGTAAAGAAAGAAACAATATCATTATTTCCAAAATACCATTTAAAAATGGGGAAAGTGCGCATTCTCTTTTTTGTACCCCAGAAAAACTTAAGTAAGCAGTGTTAATTTTATTTGCTTAGAAACTTGCTCTGACCAGGAAATGATTCCATTCATTTTAGTACCTACTGATTGCAGTAGCAGTGCTTTGTTTCAAAGGATCAGGATGATTTAGTACTGCTTATTGAAATCTTCCCTAAGACTTCAATGCCCAGTCTCTTCWGCCTCAAAAATATTTGTTTTAAAACTCTTCAGGCAGAGCTTCTTGTATGCTCAATAGCATCAGTTTCCGTGATGTTTGCTATAGCAGCGAGTTAATAATAATATTGTGTTACTCTTCAGTTCACTTCTTTGGCCTTCCTTCCACTAGTTTATCTACCCTAAGACCAAATTATTACCCTGTAATAAAATGAAAAGCCACTATTATTGCCTTATGTAAGTACACTTAAAATTATTATTAGTAGTGTACTTGGTAAGGTTAAATCATGAGGTCTTTGATGCTAACTTCAAAGATTACATCTCTGATTTAACTAGAATAAATGAGATGGTTGCTTCTCTCTAATTAAAGGCAAAAGTGTATCTATGGTACTCTGCAATTATCTGTCACTTAACACTGTATTATAGCAACATTCATTGCATTCATTTTATTATAATTACAATTACCTTACATTTACTGAGGGCCCAATCTTCAGAACACCAAGCAGCCTGAGGAAATGAATTATGTTTTTTTGAAACCTAGGAGAGCCTGGGTACCAAACCGAAGGTGAAGTTCAGTTTGCAAAGAATTAGGATGATACTGCCAGCAGCTAGAACCATCCTCCAGGGCCCTGTTTGCAGGGACAGATTTACAGGTGCTTTCCAAAAAGTGACGTGAACATTCTCTTTGGTTGATTCCTGAATTTTGGGCCGTTATTGTAGTGAAAAGACCACATTTCCACTTCTCMTCTCTTTTTCAGGCCATGGCAAACAGTAACTGATGACTGGTGAAGAGAAAGGGAACTCCAGCTGGTTTTACTCTTGCCAGGAGTGAAAGCAGCACAGCAAGAACAGAGCACCAGTTGAGCTGAAAGTTTAAGAGAAAGGAAAAGGGGTACCCCTGGAGTGAACAATGAGTGCTATTCTGACTAAACAGAACAATTTCTAAAATGATCACCTTTTAAAAAATTTTTGTGAGGCAAGTGATGTTTCTTCTTCCTTCCTCTTCCCTGACTTTTCTGTATTCATATTCTTTCTATTTTGTCTTTAACCATTAGCACAATCATGTTTTGCTTTCCTGAATACTCCCTGGAAAAGAGATCAAAACTTAAAAGCCTGTATAATTATTATAAGAATTTTAATTTTTTTTAAACGGGGTATTTGATTGCACAGTGTAGAGCTCATGCTGTGTGAGTTTCTTTAATCAGTGGAGAGAAAAAATTTAATGCAGTCTAAMTATGACTGTGCAAATTGTGAATATTCACAATCTACAAACCAAGAGCTTTAGTTTTTTAGTTCTTCAAAACAGCTGTGAAAATTTCCTTATTCCCCAAGATATTCAGAATAAAAGACAATTAGTATTAATTATTATGTTCTTTTTTGCAGTGGGAAGGCAATGTTTATCAAAGGTGAAATGACTGCTTCTGTTCATAGATTGAMCACAGACAAGCAGTGAATGCAAACTACTGAATGAGTGATCAATGTATTTAGAGCTAATCAAAAAGCATTTTTCTACTGTTCAAACAAAACAGTGGGTCAATTTGGCTGTGTAAGGTCATTATATTTTGTGAGCAGAATACCTTCAAAACATTCAGAATACAGCACAGTAGACATTTGTAGTCTCACAAACATGTCCCTACTTGTTATTGTTGTAATTTACTTGGCAGATCCTGCYGTTTCACTAAGATCTCTGCCTATGCCATTGAAAGCAAAGGAAACTTTGATTTTTTTGGGCACAGGATCAAGGTTTGGCCACTCAACATGTCCTTGAGCCAAAACAAAACTTAGAAGGAGGTTAATGTTGAGAGCGTTGTTTTGATTGCATAATGTTGCCAGCCGGCAAGGCAGGAAGAGTCTTTGGGCTGCACTGAAACGGAAAGTGTACTTGTCTATTTTAAACTGCTAATACCTCATCTCACCTACTGTGCTGAACAGTCACAAAATGAACCTATGCAGTGACTGAATTGCTGTCCATAAAGCAAAAGCAAGCAATAGACTGTTCTTCCATTTCTATAATATAGTCATTTCTATAATGTAGTTATTTCTATAATATAGTTATTTCTATGTTATTGCACTAGTAATGAAAACCAGTTTCTTAACACTGAGATGCTGCATTTTGGGAATCATTTACAGTTATATTGTTCTAAACCAGCATTTTCTGTGAAACAGGGAAATGCAGTCTTTACAAAATGAGATTATTCAGCAAGGTGATCAGAAATTTACTCCCTGAGTATATTGGTCCACCAGTACAGTAGAAAATATAAAATAAAGCCACTGTCTTCCAAAAGATTAAAGTAGTAGGAGTTAATCTTTAAATTAAAACCCTGGGGAAGCATATTTACTGCATCCTCAGTACTTGTCTGAGATGTCTTAGCTTCTTTTAGGATCTCTTTTTAACATGTGAATTTTCTTGGGGCAGTGCAACCCTAGTAGAAAATCTACAGAGCCATATATCCACAAATCCAGGAAAAATATTATGATAATTTTTTTTAAAAAATTGAGGATCTCCTAAACAATTTGAAGGCATTCACAAAATACATTTTCTTTTTAAACTGTGTTTTCTTAATTTTATTATTGAGAAAACATGATTCTCATTTTTAAACATTTYCAACAGAATATGCTAATTTTAATACTGACCTTGGAATATGATGCTTTTTTCTTCTTCCTACCTCATGCAGTAACTGAGGATGTGGAGAGACTATCCTCACAGAATGGTGAATATGATTTTCTTCACTGACGCATTGCAAGGAATTCAAGAAAAAAACTTGAATCTAGCTTTGATTTCAGGACAGAAGTGTTAAATTCATTTTTTTTAATACTGTGAAAAGACCACTTCATTATGGTGAGTCAATCTATATTTACTGGTCAGTTGGAAATTATACTAAATGTCTTTATATGCACAGCTGCAAGGGTATGCACCCCACAGTTTTCACTTGTAAAATTTGTTTTCATATGCTATATGGCAACCTCTCTGAATTATTTTGTGATATTCTGTTAACTATTATAATTTATATATTTTAATTTTATTCTACAGCTTCAAAGTTGCTTCCATAGTCTTGCTGAAATACTTCATCCATTAATAGGAAATTTTTCTTATTGGGAAAGATAATAAGAATAGAKAGGAAGATATAAAATTTTAATAGTCTTTTCAAGACTTAATGATGCAAATCAGCCAGTTCATCTGTGCATATTAATTCCAAGGAATCCTACAGTTATGAAAACAAAAACCTGTTTTTCCTAAACAATGGAAAATGCAATTAACTGAACATTTTTTCACTCTTATTTTATTAAACATTTCATAACAATAGTAAGGTATTCAGTGGTGTAAACATCTGGTGTTTATTCTTCTTCTGTGGTACCACAGGTGACTAATTATTTTCCAGGCGTCATGGAGAAAAAAATTGGTTAATCACCCAGTCAATTTAGCTTAATTTTCTGCAATTGAGAGCTGCTGCTTCAAGTTTTGTGTGTGTGTAGGCATATGCACACGTGTGTGATTCTGCACATATGCAGGTAACCACATTCTGGACCTTATTCCACTTTTTAAAAGATGGAGAGGCTTTCGCAATGAAGTTGCACTGATAGAAATCCAGATCAAAGACTTTGTGGCACAGAGAAGAACTTAAAATCACAGAAACACTTAGGTTAGAAAAAACTTATAAGCATTAATCTGGTAATGCCAAGTCCACTACTAAATCATTTCCCTAAGCATCACATCTATATGTTTTCTAAATTCCTCCATGGCTTGTGACTCAGYCACTTCCCTGGTCAGCCTGTTGCAATTCTTGATAACCCCTTTAGTGAAGAATTTTTTCCTCACAACCAGTCTAAACCTCCCCTCACCCAGCTTGGGRCCATTTTCTCCTATCCTAACTTGAGGATATAAGGGATGAAGGAGGAGATTAAAGAAAACTTAAGTTCTCTACCGACACAGATCAGAGAGATAAAAGAAGATTGAAATGTGTTGAATCTCTTCTGTAATTCATAATTGCCTAAAATATGCTGAAATGAAGACTTAGGATAAGAATAAGGTTTTGATGAACTGAATGATCTGGCCTAACAATGTTTATCTCAACTAAGACCATTGCTGCAACTTTCCTTTATAATTAATGTGTCATYGCTGCTTTATGTAGGGAGGGCAGTTGTATATCAAAAGCCATAATTAAMAATTTTTCTCAATATTTGATTTTCTGTATGGTTCAGTTACTCATTTGGACCTCCAAAGATACCTACCATTCTGCTGTTTAACAGAGCAGRTAGATTCATGGGGGGCTTAGAAAACTGAATTTTCTCAGGCTGATCTCTAAAGGAGAGTTATTCTTCTAGAGTGAAATCGTCTTTTCTCATCTGATGTTATGACCCAGAATTCATCCCTCTGCCTATCAGTAACACGGATAAATTTACACAGATAACACATGCTTATTTTGAGAAGAATTTTTGAATTTTTTTCTGACACTCMCAGCCCCCCATAAAACCTCCAACTACAGCATAACATTTAAAAACCTGTATAGACAAAAAAAATTCTAGTGTTCCAGGTTAATGAGAGATGTGAAAAAGAATTCTTAAAAAGGAATTGGAAAAAATGTTCGTAAGCCAGAGAACAGAAGAGAGTGAAGCAGGGTCATATGGAGTTCAAAGATAGCTCTATTGTGTAGAGTGGCTTGACACTGATCTTCATCCCCAAGAACTGAAAATTGCCCATCCTTCCTCCTCAGCTGCTCCCTATTCTTTCTGTCCCCTCATTTTTGCAACCCCACACCTGAGCCTCTCTTATGCAGATGATGTGCACCCACACTGTGTTCATTTAATGGCTCTTCTCTAACTTCAGCACAGGTCTACAATGTAATCATGTGTGTTAACACAGCCTGGACACAAACTGGGTGAGATTTTTCTATGAAGGATGAAAAGTGCTGAATTTCTCCTCTTCAATCCTTTTATAACTGCAATCTGCAGCTTCTTTTTTTGTTTTCATACTAAAATAGGAAAACTTTCAGTACTGAAGTTCAGTGTGACAAGTTCAGTGATTTAGCTGCCCACCAATCTTTCCTTTCCCTTCCCTTTTCCCTTCACTGTGCAGGGGCCTGGGCACTGGAACAGGTTGCCCAGAGAGCTTGTGGAGTCKCCCTCACTGGGGATATTCAAGAATTGTCTGGATGCAATCTTGTGCCATGTGCTCTGGGATGACCCTGCTTGAGCAGGGAGCTTGGGCCAGATGACTCACTGTGGTCCCTTCCAAYCTTATCATACTGTGATCCTCTGATCTTCAGGTCCAAGGAAATTATCAGGATCWGAGTGGCTGAATCATAATCCAATTTTATGAACTTAGGGAAGTTACTGTGCTTGCTCAACTTGACATATAGACAGAACTCAGTAGAAAACTCTGTAATAGAGTATATTTCCATACAGYCCCTGGGAGAAGCAGAACTGCCATGTTAATCCTAGGCCTGAACCTGTAGTCATGGCCAGGCTCTTCCCACAGGCATTATTAATGCTCTGAAGAGCAGACAGATGGATGAGACAGATGCAGGAGTTGCTGTGCTGATTAAACAAGGTGCCAGTGGCAGCCAGTCTCAGTGTAAGCCTTAGCAGATGTTGGGTTTTAGTGCTATCCTGCTCTCACCACTGCACTACATGGACAACATCTGCCCTGTTGTCTGTAAGGTCAAGCCAGAGGGAAGAGTCAGCTTGACTCTAACTCATCTTGTATTGTCCAATGCAGAGAYCAGTCACCAGGCTGTTTCCAAAACAGTGACACAGGAAGGTTGGACCACTCTGGAAAGCAGATGATCTGTACACCTGATTTTGGTCTTGGGACAGCACTATGAGACTATATAGGGTGTTCAGGCATCCAGCTATTCATGACCAGCAGCCTACAATGTAAGGAAGGCAGATCTTGGGGTGTCCTGGACAGTCAGAGGCAAGTAATCACTGTCCTTAAAACTACTAAGTCCTCTAGAGATAAGCATTTAATTTAGACATCATTGCAACATCCCTTCAGTAATAAAATGAACATATGACATCTGTCTGCCCAAGGTAGTCAAAATTCTGAGTGCAGACCATTGTTTAAACAGGACAAACCCAAAATCAAGTCTGTGATACCTTTAAATGAAAATATTCTTGAAAAACCTGGATCTAGCAATTATTTTTCATTGTCTAACATTGTCTTAGCATGCTGAAATTCAAGATATATTATGATATTACCCTTTTCCTTTTTGCTCCCTCAAAAGTGCTTTAATGGCCTTTAAAACCAGCATAATCAAGCCATGATTCTATTGTCAACATTCTAGAATAAAACTTGCTCTTTGGAATTTAGCTATTAGGTAACATAGTCACGTTTCTTTCAACTGTGCTGTGAACACAGAATAAATGGGTTGTGATGTTTAGCACTCCTGGTTAAAATCCCATTTTTATGGTTCAAGAAAAGTGCTATGACCCATGCACTGCAACTACTGATTTATCTGCACGGCAGCTTGGCTACCCAACCAGTTTTAAAATACTTCTGAAAACATCAAATGTGTTATGACTTAAACAACAAACAACAACAACAACATAACATTGTTTAGTTTCTGTCAGGGGTAGAAATTCAGAGAATTTCTTAGAAAAAATGAATGCAAACAAAACAATGCATGTAGCCTTAAAGGCACCTCGCTTGAGAGAGATTTTGTCACTAACAGGAAAGAATTATCATACCTTAATGTAAGAGGCCAAGTTTAGGCACCCAGRTATGTAAAAATGTCAAAGACAATTAAATATTTAAATTATTTTTTCCCCTAAAACATCCTGAAAAATCTTCCCTAGCGAGTTCACACAATGGAAAAAGCTAGGAACATATTTACACTCTTGGCTGTCTCACTACAACCAATCCAAACAACATCAGTCTGACTGGAAATGCTGGCATGCTGTCATACAACATGGACTGGTTCCCAGTTCCAGCCTGGTTATGGATGCCTGTGCAACTCTTGTTTTGAAATTTGCTCAACATTACAGAGTATACAAAGCTGAGCTGTCACACCTGGAAGAGCTGCTGCTCTGAAAATTTATTGTGTGTGCCTCAACAGAATGCTACTTCTCATCCTGGACTTCTAAAATTTTCTGCTGTATAAACTTTATTCAGGTAAGTTTGAACATATTTCCAGGAATAAATAAAAAATTAAGGCAGATGTGAACTCTCTGCCRCCRGTCCCAGCACAGAACTATACTCTTCTGTGGTAAAATTAATGGACTTTTCTTTGCTCCATCACACTCTGTGTCTTTTTTATGCAGCAGGAAAGACATTGYTAAAAAAATATAAATTTTTATTGAAATATAATTTGGGAGGGGAAAACTACCTACTGTTAGATTTGTGAAAAAATTAATTTACAGCTGTCTTGGTTATCTTTAACAGGAGAGAATTTTACAATAACTGCAGCAAATTTACCTAAATTATATTACCCATATTTCTATGGGTTATATAATTTAGGTAATTATATAAATCCAAGTGTATGATTTAGAAGAATTTTTTTTAAAGCTGTGCTTTTARACAGAGACTAAACAACAATTTCTTAATGCTAGGGTAATTCCTTTCTCTTTTCCATATCTGCCTTGATGAGCCAGAGGATTAACCTTCCYTAACAGCAATTCACTCTTCAAAAAGGATGGTGTGGTCAGCTGTGCTTAAACCTGTGGCAAGTCCCTGGCTACACTATGAGAGTACAGAGGAGCTGCTCTGTCTCTGCTCCTGCACCCAGGAGGCTTCAAAGCAGACAGTGCTTTGACCTTGCCCATATGCTGGCCAGCAGACCTGGCTGGTTGAGCTGGCATTCCTCCAGGAACAGAGACAGTCTGCACTGCCCAGGTTCAAGGTCATGTCTTGGAACCTAAAGCAACCCTCCAGTGTTACAGACATATGACAAAAACTCATTCCCAGTGAATATTGCAAAATTGTCCTTTAAAAAAAAACACAGAGTTGATGACTCAAAAGTATCTATCCTACTGTGTTGTTTTGAGGAGGAATTTTGGTATCCAAAATACTGATAAAACAAGGTGAGAAACCTGAATGATAATATTAGAAGGCCTTATTTTTCAGGAAGATGYTGCTTGTTTAACCACCAGCTTTGTTAAAGTATTAACAATAGTCTATTGCAAGATTTTCTACAGTGTACTCCATATTATCCTAGGACAGTTGAATCAAGTATTTTGGAAGGGAMTTCCAGAGGTCATCTGCTTGAACCTCCCAATCAGAAAAATTCTAGGTAGGGCAAGTTGCTCTGGGCCCTGCACAGTGAAATATTTTGTGTCTTCAAGCATGGATATTCCACAGCTTTCTGAACTAGTCCAGTGTCATATGCTCACAGTGAGTGCTTTGTTTCCTTATCAAGTTGGTTTCCCATACTCCAAGCTGTGCCCATTGTCTCATACTTCTACAGTACATTTCTGACCCCTGTTTTTTTGTTTCAGACCTATGTCTTCCATCATTYAAAAGCATTAATATATTCCCTGATTCTCTTGTTTTTAAGACTGAACTGAGCAGACCTTGCTGTCTTTTAGTTCTATGCCACAAGTTCCAGGCCTCTAACCATCTTAATGCCCCACTTCTAGACTTTGTCCAATCTATCCATGCTCCCTTGTGCTGCAGAGCCAAAGAACAGACACAGTGCTTGATGAGGTTTCATGAGAGTTAAATAGAGAGGAAAAGACAATTTCCTTGGTCTGATCTTTACAGTCTTCCCCAACCACAGTTGAAGTTCTTTGCTGCAGGAACACATTGCTGACTTATGTTGAAAATATCAATTGAACCTATGCTTCCAAATTGAGCTCTCTCAATAATTCCAGGCGTTTAAAATATCTCTACTGAATTTTCAGTTAAGTTTTTATTTCTGCTTCAGAAAGAAAGAAAAACAAATTTTTTTGAAACTGCTTGGAATGAAAATTGGATTTCCCATAAAATGTATTAAATCCACTTTTCAAAGTTTTCAGTCTGTGAAAATACTGTAAATAGGAAAATAGGGCAGATGGGTATAACTGCAGAGACATGTTTAAATTTTCCTGTCCCCATATGTATGTTTCTTATTCACTAAAGTTTTTAAGGAGATACAATTTTTTCTAAACAAAATTAAATCTTTTCAGAGTTTCTACTTGTAGAGTAATGTAAAGACAAGTAGATAAGTAAAAGGATTTTTATACAACAGAAATATATGTATTGTGCTGGTGCCATCTTATTGCAAAGCTCCCATACCCCTTCAGCAGTTTCTCATGGGCAGCTCCTCACAGCACTAACTCCTTCCTCTTCAAAGCACAGCCAACAAACTCCAGCATCCTTCTTGCTCAGCTAACCCACTCTTTTGTAGCACTCATCCTCATTAGACACAGCTGTGGCCTGTTAAGGGCAGGCCTGTTCCTAATCTTAGGTGATTAGSACAGCTGCAACTCCTCAGGGGYGAGATTACCTTCTGCACTATCTTTATTTTCTTACATTCTATCCCCCCACATTGTGCCATGACATATTAATGGAAATATTTTTTTGATGCTATACTTTTGCATTTTTGTTCGTTCAATCAACCCTTCTAATTATTCAGAATGATGTGAAGCATATTTCATTAAATCAGCTACTGGGGCTGCACTGTACAGGAAACAGGAGTGTATAAACACAACATGCAGCAGACAAATAGTTTTAACAAGTATACAACTACACATAAAAGCCACAACACCAGATAATACATAGATACTGAGCCAAAAACTCATAGAAGGAAAAGGCACAGATATTTCCTTCTCTTTTATATGTAAAAGGTATTGTCAAAGCACTGTGTACTACCCACGACTCTAAATAAGCAGTTCTGGGGGATTACACAAAATTGTCCTATTCTTCTGTACATGTGTTGCCACCTGAAGTATGGAACTGAAAGAAAGCTTTGTCCATCACATGCAGTGGCTGATGTTTATTTGTTTGCTTTGCATTAATATTGTCACCACAGTTTGAAAATAAAGGAATATATTTCTGAGTCTCAGTTTCATAGGAATATAAAATAATTATGCAATTAGTCGATGCATTGATTATGCATTTAGATTATGCACTTTTATTGATATTGCAGCTCTTAATGAAACCGACATTTGGTAGACAATTCTGTAGTGTTTACTGTCCCCATTCATTGTTTTTCATGACAGAGTCTGTCCATAAGGGTTAATATTAATGGCATAGGACTGCTTGTAAATCTTAGAAAAGTATTTTTCAGTGTATGCCACTGTGGGAGTTGTGTCCACAGAGAAAAACTAGTAGCTAACAAAGTAGGCATCTGGTGAAAAAAATATTGATTTGTCTACAGAACAGTAATATGAAAAGATTTTTTTAATAACCAGCTATTGTTATATATAGGTAAAGCCTTACAAAAGAAAGGCCTTRTAAAATCATAGTTCAGGCCCTGTTACTTCAGGAAAGTTCCCATGAGAAAGGAATGGTAACAGTGAGAATCAGCTTGCATATCAATCTATTCTTGGTGGAAAACAATTTGCACCTGTGAGGAGAAAAGATTCTGCCTGTGAGAAACATCTTCTTCCCAGGGGACAAAAATGTAAACATCTGTAAAGAGGAAAGCCCTTGGCACATATGCACACAAATAGCTACTAACTAATGAACTGAGTGGAGAAAGGCTACTGACCAATTGGAATTAAGCTCAGTGCCTTCTGATAACCATATAAATATGGGCTATGAACATTAAAATGTGGCCTTTGCTGCTTGAACTTTGAAGAGTTGTGTCTGTCTGTGCTCACAGTGCCAACTATGACTTTTTGCTGGTCAGCAATCCTGGTGAGGCAGGATCCTGGCTTACAGAACCTACGATCTGAAATGAATCAGATCTAAAGGAACAAAGACATATACATCTAATCCCCTTCAGTATCTTTCTTATTCTTCAAAGAACCTGGCAAACCATTCCCTAGTTCTTTATCACTGACAAGATTGCACATCCAAGGGGAGGATGAATTCATCACCAGGTGATTTTTGGGTCCTTTAGCATGACTTCTGAGCAGTCTCTTTGACGAAGAGTTGGAATGGGACTTATGAGGTGGTGAACTTGTGACTGAGATTTCCATCCTGATGAGGAGTTTTGATGAACCTTCTCTCTCTTTCAGAAGCCCAGTAATTCTTAAAGTACTAAAGAACACTTCTCCTAGGCATAGCAGASTCTTACCTTGAGTCAGCGCCGGCCTTCTTCAGCTCATTCGTTTTCTGTTCCTTCCCTAATTACTTCATCTACACTTGGCCTATTTGGCAGGTATCTCAGGAGGAAATCCACATGGATCAGACCACCAGCCTCTTTTCAACTCTGGCCTGAGGTAGGGGTGAGACACCTCTTTGTACTAGTCATACTTATTTCCTTTCAGAATGTTGAAAGGTCACCTGCACTTTAGGTTCTCAATGAAATCAGGTAGGAAAAATCCCCAGATCACATACCTTGTGTTTCTTTCCCAGTATTGATGATAAGGAAAAAAAAKGAGTCTTACATTTTCATTGGATTTGTTTAGCTCATGGATCTAAAACAATTTTTTTGAAAAGAACTGATGGAGTAATTGCAAATAAGTCTATAAAGGTAGATTTTTCTCCACTGAGGTTTGAAAAAATTAATCTCATATTTTCCTTTACTATCACAAATCATTGAAAAGAAGATCATTTTATAAATAGAAAATTTTAGAGCYTCTCAGATCACCTCAGATGTCATGACAGTCTGTCTTAATTTGAATTTGKCAGACCAGTTACCTTGATAGCTGCATATGCTGCCTGTACAGCACCCACACTGTGACTTGACAGAAGGATGTTTGACAAAAGGACCCCAATGATACTCACAGGATTTTAAGATATCTACTTTGGAGAAAAACAAAAATCTTGACATGTAGGTTATTTTTTTTTTGGCCTGAACTTCACAAATATCAAGCAACAAACCCTAGGAGAAAATGCTATTGGAAACTTTATTTATCCAGGTGCCTCTTTAGCCAGGTAATTAACACTTACTGTGGATGTTGAATGTCATCATGTATATAATCCTTTGTCAATCTTGTTTGTCCTCTCGTCAGATTGTCCTCTTGTCCCAGGTCTTGACTTCTGGTGAAAGTTTTCAAACTATCAAGGCAGTATTTCTCTAGTTTTAACAGGAATTAAACTTCCTTTATCTCCACTGATTTGAATCTCAGTCWTCCATCTGTTAAGTGTTGTGAAGACATTGCTTTCTCACACACAGGAGTTGATAAAGTCAGTGACACTGTAATTTTAGGATGTTTTCAGATTCTTATGGTAATGGGAGCTATATATGTAAATAAAATAATGAATTTTCTATACTGA
Source organism: Cardinalis cardinalis (assembly GCA_014549065.1). NCBI lineage: Eukaryota > Metazoa > Chordata > Aves > Passeriformes > Cardinalidae > Cardinalis > Cardinalis cardinalis. The sequence continues at coordinate 18,435,601 of JACDOX010000001.1, forward strand.
AAAAAACCCAACATCTCCTAMCAGGAAGACCACAATAGAGCTTTAAAAATCAATAAAATGCTTATTTTGGAGCTTGCATGCATTATAGCATACACTTCAAATTGACATAGTCTTCTCTTACACTATGRAAAAGTAGATGTATCATGTTATAGAAAATCAAGTGTACATTGACAATGTCATTTGGAAGTCTTACTGAATCATATATGTGACACTGTGCCTTTAGGGCACCACAGAAGTAAAATGCATCTTCAGTTTCCAAGAACACACCTACTTATCTCTAGTTTCACTAAATAACAGTAAGATTTATAGATATATGAGCCCATCTAATTAATTACATAAAAAAGAACTATAATTGAGAGATTAGTAAAGGGAATTTGGGCTTAACTTTTGCCTCTTCCTCTCTTGTCCAAATTGTGAGAACTGTCTTTTCTTCCATGTCTGACAATAACCCAGACTAACTAATATAAGTTGCTAGGAACATTTTTACTTGGTGTTTTCCTTTTCTTGATTTTTTTTCATCCTAGCCCAAAAACCAGTGACTTCCTTGTCCCTACCCCCAACACTTTTCAGTACTGTTTTTGCTTTTTTCCTACTTCAGGTCTTTTGGATATCACCCAAGTTRGATATAAAAGGTCACTAGGCCAGTAAGGTACAGTCCAGATGAGTCTCTAAATTAAGTGCTGCTTACAAGTTGCTTCAAGGATATTTCTTCTAATGCCTCTAATGGAATATGATGGCTAAACATCTCTCTTAGGTCCTTCTGATAATGAAAGCTAGGCAAGAAACAAATTTGACCTGGTTCTATCAGTTTGAAAGGGGCCTGGTGTAGCATACCACTGGTTTTGCCTCTAGTTTTGGAAGTAAATTTCTTTAGGCCTTATCTTGTCCCAGATCAGATCACTTTAATGTWATGGTTTACACAATCTTCTCCAGAAAGAGACCAGAAATGCAAGATGGTGTCTGAACAGTGACCACACGGCTACAATTACCCTGTCTAAAATCAATTTCATTCMGAAATATTTTGGAATAATTTATCTCAGAAGAGTTTCTTTCAAATCATTAATGTAGAGGCAGTCAAATAGAGTCCAATCCATCTGAGTTTATCAGAAACCACAGGRTATCCATTAGTTTTGATACCCAAAGAATTGACAGGTCTTTGTTATTTTGCTGTCTGCTCTGCAGGGGTACTTACCATGAGGTGAAACAGGCATTTATCTTCAAGGAAGGTAGAATTTTGTTACATATCTTTTCCTGCAGCCTAACTTCAAAACAGCTCTCAAGTCTTTCTGTACCCAGCCAGTGCTATAGTATAGTGTAGGCATTTGTTTTACAAGTTATGTTTTATGACTGAACTCACGCAGATAATAGAACTCCAAATACTGAATCTGTGACAATTGCTTTCAAAAATTCACAGGGCAAAACGGTCTTAAGGCAAAGCAGACATTATTCTAGAGCAGGGACATTTATGCTTAGACACAGCTTGTGACTGAGTCTCAGAAAACAAAAACTATTGTGTTATATTGTAAATGGGGTATGGGAGAAAACAGCCTAAGAGCAATGTGGTGTTTACAGTCTTCTTATATTTTATATTAGGAATTTGTTTTTTCTTTTTCTTTTCMTTTAAACTTCTACATTAACTTTGATTTTCTTGAAAGAGTGAGTAAACTCTTTGGCAGAAGTTTGCACTAGCTTTTCTGCACAGAACAGACAGAGCAATATTTCAGTCTGATCACTGATTTACRCTTCATTGTATTAATCATCATGTGAACTGCTGATCCATGTGGCTAATTATAGCAGCAAATATTATTGACTTTTGCTCAGGAAAGTTGTTAATAAAAAACCCACTTTCTTGTCAGAAAGGTAGTATGAAAAAGGTCTTGTGGGTTTTTTGTTCACTTTGTATTAATTTCCTTTCTCTTTCCAAAGCAAGAATGAAATTAGCATTGGTTCTTTAAATGAGAATTGACCTTTGTTGTGTTTTTCGTTCTTGTTGCTTAGCAGCAGCAATGCTGGCACATGGGTGGGTCTGCTTCCAGAGCACTTCTACTGGGATTTGAGCTCTCCGGGGCATTTTCGACATTAATGAGATAATGTTGAATCAGATGTTCTTTTAAAAAAACCCAAAAAAACAAACCAAGATCCTGAACTTAAGTTCTCCTAGACGTCTTTGAGGTGATGTCTGGCATGCAAGACAAATTCATATATCAGGGTGTCAATACACTTTTTAATTCAGTAGTTGCATATAATTTTCTTTTGCGCCTTGTTTTATGCAAACAAGACAAATTCTATAAACTAAATAATTGGAGATTTTGACAAGATTAGGAATTAAAGATGTAAATTAAAGATGTAAATTTTTTAGGAGTATCTATCATTAAGTGGTTGAAGCTGTAAGTGATTAACACKTCTATTTGCTATGAAAGTCTAAACCCCTGAAAGAAAGGGGAATTCAGACCTTCTATCTCATCTTTCCCTGTCTGTATGCCAACTAAGATAGCATGAAATCAATATCCTTTCTCTATGATTTCTGGACTTTGAGGTATATTTATATGCAGCATCTGGCTGCTGGAGGTCACAGAAGATTTATTTACATCTCTTTTGCTACAGCTCAGTTGCTTTAGAGGATTTAGTAGAGGAAGCAACTTCAGATTCTCTATATATCTGCATTACATATACAAATACGTGTTCATTGAAAAAGAGGAATATGCAGGAAAAGATACTTAGGTAACTAACCAGCTGAGTTTGTTGCGGTGGGAATGATTGTATGCAGACCCATGACCGGCAGCATATTAATGTTGGATATAATGTAAAACTATTTTGGCCCCTATAGGGACATAAATATTTAAACTCTTTTAATGGGCCATTAAGTTAAGTAGGCCATTTCTGTCCATTTAAAAACTAATTTAAAATATTATAAATTTTTTACATTTTTCCAAACTTTTAAAAAACCCACTTATTTTAAAAATTTTACAAAAAGTTGTTGAGATGCTTTTCCAATCATATCAATTGTGATCATTCAGGAGAATGTGTTGGCTAGATTTAGAAGATAGAAAGCAGATACAGAATGGGTTACTCAGTTCTGCAATTTGTAACAAGTTTGTCTTTCTCAGACATTCCAAACCATTTCTGTTTTGCCCAATATTAAAGCATGAGTTTAAATTGCATTGACTGAACTAGTTTGAAGATTTTTATGGACAAAAAAATCCCTTATTGCCACCTCTGTGCATCCAAAATTATGTGTTACTAAGCATCTGTCAAAATGAACAAGTTTTTTTGTCTAAATATTTAAATCACTAGGGAAAATATTTCAGACTTGTAAATGAAAAAAGGTAGCGCACTGGAGAGTGATATTATGTTGTGGTTATTACTTTGTCTGCAAAAAAATCGATGCAAATGGCATGAACCTGTAGCAAGTCGAATAAGAAATACATTTAAGGTTGGATGATGTTTATTTACCTGTCAGTCCTGTATATTCATATGGATTATTTGGTATGCTAAGGATTTTATGGAGTAGTTCACTCAAGTCCACACTAATGGATGGTCTGCGGCAGGGGGAGCAAGCAAATGTACTTTATTTACCATTAGTACCATCATAAATATTTTAGACAGTTGAATACTTGTTTCCAATAAATTTCCTAACTTTAGTTTAAGCCTTATTTTAATGCCTGCAAAACTACTTCCTTACCTAACTCTGGTAAACCTGTATTATTTCTGTGAGCAAAACATTTGTTATTTGGAACTTTTCTACATAAAAGTCAAACTTGTTATGTTTACAAACATGACTTTTGTAAAGATGCTCTGTAAGTGAAAGTCAATTACATCCTAAGACAAAAAGCAGTGACCTATGTCAAATTTTTCTTCCCATTAATTACTTTTTTCTTGATTGTTAGATCAATACATTATGTATTGTTTCAGTGTTTCTGTTTCTAAGACAAATTAGAACCACACTTGCTATTAGCTGTTTTCCAAAATTTTAAACTTTCCCAACTGGTAACTTTCTTAGCTGAGCTTGCTTGGAATAATGTAAAAGTATTCAATTCTACTTGACCTTCTGCACAAAGATACCATTCCTTTCCCTATCAAAAGATGGCATGCTGATCACCACAGTATTTGGTTAGATCGAAGGAAAGGCCTTTTTTAGCCATTTATAATTAGAACGTGTAATRAAGTCTTCCTTCAGCTTCAGTTCAGATACAAACTGAATGCTTCCCCGGGTCAAGGCTCCTGCATCGTAAAAGTCAGTCCTGGATCTGAGCTGAGGAATGTGAAAAATTCACAAGTCTAGCCAATTAGTCTGGCAAGAGTAATCACTGACTCATCATCAATCATACAAAGTCTCTGCTTTCATGACTCATTCTTTTAACCTCCAATCTATCAGGTGCCATGCTGAGTCCTGCAATCACATCATTATTTTGTTTGCAAAGAGGAAATCAGGAAACAAAATGCAGTAACGAGTTTGTTTCAGAAAAAACCCAACTATTTTGAGCTAAAATTAAATGCACTATTCCTAGCTGACTTTCCTATTAAACATTAATTGACTAAAAATTACTTGTAAATAAATCATTGTTCTGGGTTCTCAAAGGCATATTTTATAAGGTCAATCTCTTTGTTAGATGGCCATATGAAGACTGCAGAATGGGTAATAAGTAAAGCTCTATATTATTGAGTCTCAATCTCTGCCATAAACATCTTGTTTCTCACCAGTCTCTTGGGGAGACCCACCTTGAAAGAAACACCCTCTCCATACATGCCCATCAAAATAAGATCCATGTGCAGAATTCACATATGGTTTTTTCACTTTCCCACAAATGTGACTGTTTTCTAGAAATTTGAATTTGTTTTATTTATTCTTCCCTAATTCACGGCATGCAAGATTATTCACAGCCATATTCAAAACATATTCTTTTCAAGGGAATGTTTTAAAGAAGCAAGAGAATTATTATTCACTTTTAATCAAATGTATAAAGATATTTTCTGGGATGTCTTGAGGTATGGAATGTATCCTGAAGCATGGAAATGTATGGTTTCTATGAGAAGCTTATTTATTTGGGGCTTTTTCAAGATGCTATAGCAGAACATTCATGTTGGCCAGAGTAATGCTAATGCCAGTGTAATACAGAAAAAGTGAGTAATAGCAACTAATTTTTATTTGGTGACCACACATGAAATCTCTTGGGCTTCAACATTGACAGTTAGTGATCTTGAAAACTGCTGTCTTAAAGACAGACCCAAGGAGAGTATTTTTTTAACAGAAAAACTTAATACTGTCCTACTGTGGGGAAATTACAACAATGATTTCAATTTCAGGGCCCTTTGTCTGTTTCATTTTTTCAAATRTTATGTCTCTACAGATTTTATAAAATATGTTATGGCCTGTAAAAAGATTTTATGGTCAAAGATTGCTGAATAATTCAATACTTTCAGTTATACAGTCTCTACTTATCTCCTTTGACAACTCTTCATTGTGATAAAATATATGGGAATAAACTTATACAGTGAATGCCTATCCTAATTTGTCAGCTTTAAACGAACCCTGCTCACTAGCAGTATTTGTAATTAAAGTGAGCACATTGTTATTAGAAGTAATGGCATAGTTGGTAATTTTTATTGATTAACAACATACACTAGAAAGAGATAAATGACCAATCTAATTGTTTGTGGATTATTGTTTCCTGCGCAGTCATTACACTGGGTCACACACTGAAATAAGGGATACATTTTTCAAAGAGAGCAAATATTGCTTTTTATTAGCTGAGCCAAATGTTTGTGAATGCTGGTAGAAAAACATAGATGCAGGTCTTCCTGGGTGCACAAATACAGACTCAAGGGCCGGAGCTGAGTTTTAGACCCAAGAATACTGAGACATAGCAGGAGGACACATTCCCCAGTCAAAGGATAAGTGGCAGAACCAAAGAATCATTTGGTTGAAAGGGACTCCTTATATCAGCTGGTCCCACCCTTGGCTCAAAGCAGGGGAACTGCAGTGTTTGTCAGGTTGCTCAGGTTGCTGCCTCTACAACATCTCCATCAACTAAGGTTCTGACATCTCTTTGGGCAACATGCCATAGTATATGGCTGCCCTCATGGTGGCTTTTACTTCTCAATATTTAGTAGGAATTTATTTTATGATACTTCTCCAAATGGAGTTGAGTTGTTCTCCATAAGTATCCAATATGTAGTTGAAGACATCAGCAAAATTTTTGACCTTTTCTTACAACTAAACAAACCCAGCTACCTTAGTGTCTTCTCTGACACGCTGTGCTTCAGCACACTGGCCAACCTGGTGGCACTCCATAGGGCAGTCTATGGGGTTTGTCTGCTTTGTGTTGCAATGGCTCCAAACTGGACAGAGTGTTCCAAATGCAGATTGATAAATGCAGACAGAAGGGAATAATAATTTTATTTTATTTCTGTTTGTATTGTTATTAATCCTTTTTCTCTTTTTCACTTTACATGTACTWTTGCACATAACGGCATTATTATTTTGCTTCTTTTCAACAATGATAATGGTGAACCCAGGCCCTCCATATGTSCTTGTTTTGGCTGAGATAGAGTTAATTTTCTTCACAATAGCTTTTATGGGGCTTTTGCATGTGTGCTGGAGACTGTTGATAACACTGAGATGTTTTAGTTACTGCTGAGCAGCACTTACAGAAAGTTAGAGCCCTTTTTGCTCCTCACACCACCCCACCAGAGTGAGGATACTCCTTTGGAAATTTGGGTTCAGATGTCCCAGCCAAGTCTCCTCCCAACTCCTTGYGCATACCCAGCCATCTTCAGTGAGGCTGAGACAGCTGACCCCAACTTTCAAAGGGATATCTCACATTTTGTGGTGTCATGTTTGGCACATAAAGCTGGTGGAAGAAGAAAGGGGAGATGTTTCAAATGGCGGAATGTGTCTTCCCTAGTCACAGTGATGTGTGATGGAGCCCTGCTTTCCTASGGATGGATGAACGCCTGCTTGCCCATGGGAGGCGGTGAACAAATTCCTTGCTTTGCTGGACTTGCATGYACAGCCTATACTTTACTTRTTAAATTGTCCCTACCTCAACCCATGAGTTCTCTCACTTTTTCTCTTCGCTCCCCCATTCCACTGTGAGGGGAGTGAGTGAGAGGCTGGTGGTGCTTAGTTGCCAAGTGGGATGAAATTATGACACTATCCAAAGTAATTCAGCTTCTAACTTTATTTCCAAACTAAAATTTGTCCTGGTGAGAGTGTTGTCTAATTMTTTTATTGTAAGCACATCTGTACACCTCTAGATACCAACAGTATACTACAGAATGGGTCACTTAGTTACTGCAATGGAATTCATTTTACAAAGTTTAGAAGTAGTTCTCAAAACTCTCTATTTTCTTTGCTTCTGTGAAAGGATTATATTTAGATTCCAGGTGTTCTGTGAGACATGATGAGAACTTTAGGATTCTGGAATCAAAATTCAAAATTTTTGGATCAGATTCCCTGTGAGCAGGACCAGCAGTGGTCACTATCCTTTTGAAGAAACTTCATTTCAGGTACTGTCTAATAGGATCTTTAGGACACACAGTTCATGTGAAAGTAGATATTTGCAAGCTTGAAGTAACTGAATTATGCACAATTGTTATTCACATGCTAGAAACGATGAACTGTCAATCTACCAATGATCAGCTGAAGAGGAAAAGGAAGTAATGCCAACAATGAAGAAATCAGATATAATTCCTCATCTCCCTGCTAACTTCAGAGAAACACACAACTTCTGAAAATTTATTGAAAAGAGGGAATGAGAATGCCGCTAGATAAAATTAAAAAAGAAGTAGAAAAAATAGGGGATGAAGTACTCTGTGATACAGATAAGAGAAGGTTAAGTAAGAAAAGGTAAAGGTCTGTCTTTGCTTGCTTGAGAAAAGGGGTCACAAGGTATTAGTCAGTAGATTTGGCATGCACTGGTTTCTCTTTGTCTAATGTGGCACCTACCTAAATTTTGCAYAAATAATTAAAAATTCATTTTCGTCAGAGGAGAGACAGAAGCACCCTGGCCTCATAGTGTACTGGCTGGGATAGTTAAGAGATGCAGTATAAGGTCAAAGGTTCAGTTTGAAGTCTCAGCCTTTGGACTATGCTAGGATGACTCTTCATTTTTTTCTTTGAAATGTTCTACTGCAAACTGGAGAGATATTATTGTTCATAAAAAATCCTTCTAACTACTTTGTTTTTGCCAACAATTTTAATTCTGACAAGTCACTGTTTTCCAACTGAAAAATAGTTTTAGAAAAACCACCCTTCTCCATTTTAACTACAAAATTTATTTCTGAAATGATCCTAACTTTGATACCTGTTTTGCAGTCATTTCAGGGGAGKAAAATTACTCATACCATGGAATTTCATCAGCACAGATGAAAAATCTGAGTGAGAGGCATAATGAATAGGTACAGCAGTATTTTATAGCTCAGACAAGCTATATGCCAGAGGAGTGGAGATATTCATAATCCTGAACTCTGCAATTGAATAGAGCCGGAGTTATGGATTGTGGCAATGGCRACACACTTTAGCATTGTTTTTTTCTGAGGGCTTCTGGGTTCAAGAATATAAATTTCTGAGTGAACCAATCATGCTGGAGATTTTGCTGTATCAGAAGTATCAGACATTTTTTATTCTTTTATATGACCACAGCTGAAGCAAGAGAACACTCTCTTCTACTTTTAGGCTTGTACTCTCTAGCATTTGAACTACAGGATGATAATGATAATGATTGATAATGATAATGATAATATTAATAATTTTATTTGAATGTATACACTAACATATTTGATATTAATTGAGAATATGCATAGTATTTTCTTTGGGTTAAATGTCATAAAATGGACATCAATTTTAAGTTTTGATAGATGTGTTAAATAGAAGTAATTTGAAATATTGGCATATATCAATGTGATCTGCAAAATTACCTGCAAATTCTCTTTATTTTTTTGTCTGTTAAAAAAATTAATTTTTTTAGGTTTTCTTGTGTCCAAGAAGTATTAATCTATTTAATCTCTTACTCTTTGGGTTTCTTTAAAAAAATTTCTACATATTTTTTAATTGAAATTGATACAGAAGAATTTGTGTTACCTGTATGATCATTAAAGCCAGGATTTTTTAATGATAATAACAAAGTTTGGTTGATTCAGTCCATTTTATTATAACACAGCTAAGAAACATCTTGCAGTATATCTAAACACTTTTGGTCTGGCTTTTTTTTATTAGTTTACTTATGCTTAGTAATGATTCTGTTTTCTACTGGAGAACTAAAGTTAAAAGAAAAAGCAAATAAAAATTCTGGCATTCTGAATACACAGCTACTTCTTTTTTTACCTAGTTTACTACATTAGGTGTGTGAAATATGTTACATTACAAATAGAATCCACTTCTATCTTCTCTGTTSAGTTGCTCAGCCAAGAAAAATCAAGGAGAACAAAATGGTATATTCTGAATCAGTATTTTACAGAGTCATCAAATAATGAGTTGGAAGGGACTTATGTGGGTCACTTACTTATTCCAGCCTCCTATTTTAACCTGGACTCTTACACATTTTAGAACAGTTTAGCAGTGGTTTTGTCTAGCCAAACCTCAAACTCCAAACAGGTTCATCAGTGTCTGTACAAAAGCTCTCAAGCTGGATTTTGTGACTGCTACTGTAATTAGACCTCATGACATTCMAGGTTCAGCCTCACCAATGCTAAACAGAGTAGACTTAAAATTCTTTTCAGACTTCCGTCTAAAGTTCGGTCAAACCCAATATCTGACRCTTATCTTGCAATAGGTGAGAACTGCTAATTCAAACTCATCTTGGCTCTGTCACCTGGAGTGAAAACCACTCCTTAAAATCTGGTATCAAATTTTCTGAGGGTGCRCTCTATCTCATTTCTAGATCATCAGTGAAAGTATAGAAAACACACATATAGCATGTAAGTAACATTGTTTGTGATCTCTTTCAGCTGTAATAGTTACCATTTTCACTTCCAGTCCAGCAGCAACAAGTTATCTCCAGAGTAGTTACCACGCTGGTTTCTGTTTCCCAAAATACCTTTTTGTCATGTGTTTTGCAGCTTACTGTGTCTGATGYCTAGAGCAAGGTATTTTCACATTGAATGGATAATTAAGAGGTTTCCTGAGCTGAAAAGCAGTGTGAAAAGCAGAGAGATTTCCCAGACCAAAGCCACTGCTGTCACTCTTCGAACATTCATAAAATGGTTTGGGTTAGAAGGGACCTTTCAAAATCRCTTAGTCCAACACTCTGGCAATGAGCAGGAACATCTTCAACTAGATTAGGTTGCCCAAAACCCCAGGCAACCTGACCTTGAATGCTTTCAGGGATAAGGAATCTACCACCTCTCCAGTCAAYCTGTGGCAGTATTTCAGCACTCTCATTGTAAAAAATGTGTTCTTTATATTTAGTTTAAATCTACCCTCTTCTACTTTAAAAACATTACCTYTAGTCCTGTTGCTACAGACCCTACTAAATAAATCATTCCCGTAAAGCCCCCTTTAGGTATTGAAATGCTGCTATGTCTCCACAGAGCCTTCTCCTCCAGGCTCAGCAAACCCAGCTGTCTCAGCCTTATAYGACAGGTGCTTTATGCCTCTGATCTTTTTTGTGGATCTCCTTTAGATCTGCCTCAACATGTCCATGTCTTTTCATGGATCACTGAAGACTCCAAAGCTGGATGCATTACTCTAAGTGGAGTCTCATGCAGCAGAGGCAGAAAATGCAKGTCCCTTGACCTGCTGGACACCTTTCCTTTGCTGCATCCCAGGATGCAGCTGGCTTTTTGGGCTATGAGACCAGAAAACAGGCCATTGCTGCAGGCTCSTGCTGTTGATTTACAAAATTAGGAAGACACTCTAGATGGAGACCAGACCTTTTGTTGTATTAGCTTAATGCATTATCAAAGAGAAGAAATATCTGTAAAAGAAGTAAATCTATGCCTTGAATGTAGGATAGGTGTAAGTGCAGCAAGTAAAGTAAAATGAAGAATTTATGGCAGCAATACTTTAATGGATCCAATTTCTAGAAAAGTGCTACTGTAATCAGTAGAAGCTTTTATCTAGAAATCCTTACATGCTACCCCAAACATGCTACTCTTTTAACCTTTAGTATTTTTATAAAATCTATATTTATCATGTAAAATCATATCTGTTCCTTATTTGATCATGTTTCCCCAGGCATGTGGTAAGAAACCAGTTCTTCTGGTGTTGTCTCTAAGGCCAGATTGTTCTCTTTAAAACAAGGTAGGAGAGATTGCCAGCTATGCACTTTAGTACAACAGCATATGCTGATCAGTGGAGCTCAGGATGTAAATACATATGTTGTTTTATCCTATATTATGTCCTTCTATTTTCTTACATTTTGTATTTCAGTTGAAACTCAAAATCTAACATGTAGATCAATTACTGGTATTCCCTGTTGATGTTCTATTCCTAGGATCYCAAATCAGCTCTGTTACCTAATTAGTATATTTCTCTGCATTAGCCTTAAATGATTGCAGTCAAATACTCTTTTTATTAAGAAGTATTTCCTGCAGTCTTTCTTCTTTTTTCTTAGCCCTATAGCCTAATTCAAAACGTGAAAAAAATTGCAGCAAATTCAATCTAAGATGAAGGGTAATAAACTATTCAGGAATCCCCTGATTCATAAACTAGTTAGTTATGTGCTCAATTAGCTAAAGCATGTCTGGTCTAGGAATGAAAATCAGTAGTATCTGTAGTTCTCAGCGCAGGGTGTAAATGTTTGACACACTGTGGAGTCACTGACTGACCGAGGTGGAATGGCACCTCTGGGGATTTTCTTGTCCAACCTCTGTTCAGAGCARGGTCAGCTAGAGCAGGTTGGCCAGGTAGGGTTTTTCCAAGGATGGGGTATTTCCAAGGATGGATAGTCTACTATTGAACTGAGAARCTTCTTGCAGTGTTTGACCACCATCACAGTGAAACCCCCTCTTGTTTTAAAGTAGAATTTCCTATAATTCTATTTATGTCTGTTACCACTTGCCCTGTTACTAGGTACTGCTGAGAAGAAGCTCTCTCTGCCCTCTTGAATCCTCGGCATCCAGGATTTTTTTTATAGATATCAATGATATCTCCCCTGTGTCTTCTATATTTTTGCATACTGTGAAAATTGAGGGGGTRTGTTTTCAGACAGACAGAGGCACAAAAGAAATAGTGTTCCATACTGCAAATACGATATTTAATTTACAAGTATCTTGCATACAATGCACATTCACTTACACAAAAAACACCTTGCAAGTTCTGATAGCCAAAGTAGAGGATATGTGTACCTTGTGGCTCTGCCTCTTCCACAATGTCCTTCCTCATTTACCATCTACCTCTATCACTGACTTCACTATCATGGGCACTCATGCCTTTCCTGTACCTACACAGGCATGTGGCTTCGCTTGTTTCAGAAAATGGCACAAGACCTGGAGTGACCGTGTCTCTCTTCTGTTCAGTGTCTTAGTACCACACCACTAAGGATTGCTCTCATCTTTCTTCACCCTATATTTGTTTAATGAATGTCAACCCTGAAGACCYGGAACAGCAGCTGAGCAGTCCCTGTGTGTTTTAGTCAATACCATCCCATAAAAGACACTTTAGCTTGTGTTTGTGRTGCTATTATAATGATAATAATGACATGGTTTGGGAGTTTCAGTCTGAAAAGATAAGGCTGTGTCAGTGAAAGTTGCTCCCAACCCAATTGCCTCTTCTTTTCAGTAGTAGTTAATTGGCTTTGACAGGGCACTGTGTTTAGGAGACTCCAATAATTCTAGTTCTGGAGCCAGCTGAGGAATCTGTGAATGGTATAGACATACTCTGTATACRTGTATTCTCTACATAACTTTCCAGCATTCCCTTAAAAAACCCCAACTTTCACTTGCAGAATAGACTTAGGTGCTGTGCCTGGTGTGAAAGAATGCTGGAATTGGTCCAGAGGTGAGRAAGTTGACAAGTGGATATTCTGTACGTGTTGTTTTGGGTCACTAGACAGCTTCTGCTGTTACGTGCTCTGTAACATCTCTAGGATGTCTTTGCTTTCCTTCCTCTGGGCCTGTTCTTACAACCAGTGATGCCTGTCTGCTGGTGTCACACACAAGTCCTATATCACACATAAGATATTAAGAGGATGCTCGTACATATTAYTGTGAACAATTCTCAGAGATGGTTTCTGTACATACAGAAACATCTCTTGCCCATTTACTCGAGACAAATGGAAGAAATACCATCAAATTCAGGGACTCTTTTTTTCTAGAAACATTTTAAGCCTCAGAAACATGTTGAAGACTTTTTTTTTTAATTACAGTGTGATTGAAAACAAAACAACAAAAGAAACATGGGGCATCAATGCAGTAGGCATTGCTCAAATTTATTGGGAAATGAGAGTCCTTGTCCTGCAGGATTATTCTCTCYGATGCTGATCTGGCAGAAAGAGCCATCTCTCTCAGCCCTGAATGGGAAATGTTGATACTTCAGCTTTCTGTCACATTCAATTCAAGTGGAGCCCAATACAGATACACAYATCTGTGTAAACTGTTCTTTGTTTTCCTTCCTAGGATAATTAAGTAAAAGCCTACTAGATGAGCACAATTACTCAAAATTAATCACTTTCAAGCGAGTTAAATCATGACAGATTAATTACTTGTATCTATTCCTACATTTGGATTTGTTTTATCAGCAGAAATACTCAAGTAGCTCTCCTGTTCTGGTTAATCATTGCTCTTTTTAMGAGAAAATTGTAAATATTTGTTGATTATAATCAATTATTCTTTAAATTAAATTTTAAAAATAAGGGTGGCTTTTATTACATTTTGAATGGATGATACTTGGCTACACTTATCCCAAGCAAATTTTTAAATTTTGTAAGTGTTCAAGACCAGGCTGGATGGRTATTTGAGAACCCTGGTCTAGTGAGAGATRTCCCCGCCCAGGATCTCTAAGGTCCCTTCCAACCCAAAACACTCTGTAATTCTGTAATTATTCTGATGCCACTTAGCTTCTTTCTAAGAATTTGGGGTATGTAATCACACTCTGGGAAAGACAGTCTGACATTCATATTGTATRTGTTTTATGAAAGAGAATAGGTCTCAATTTGTAGAGGCAGTTCAGGAATTTAAATACATAATGATGTTCTATGATATAAGGAAGAATTTTTTTACATTGAAGGTGATGAAAAACTGCAACATCTTTCCTAGAGAAATGGTGGATACCCCAGCCCTGGAAACACTTGAAGTCTGGTTGGGAATCTAATTTAGTTTAAAATGCTTCTGCTCATTGCAGGGGAGCTTGAACTAAATTACCTTTATAGGTCGCCTCCCACACAAGCATGTTTATGTTTATGATTCTGTGGTTCTGTTTCAAACAAGTTTGGTATTTTATGATTTTATGATTTTATGGRTGATGAGATTTCACATTAATTATTTGGACATTCAAGAAAGTAGCTTCTGTGTATTACTAACATGTGAGAGATCTGTTATTTATTTGCTTTACGCCATGCAAAATTTTTATCTGTGAAGAGCACTTACAGTTGGTCAAGGTTTGAAGTCACCTTAAATTTAGCCATCCAAATGTTAAGCTTGTTAATTATTCTGATTATCTCATTCTGTAACCACTGGAAAGGAAATGAGAGAGGCATTGTCAAAGGATGATTGATTCCACCTAGAAAACCATACTGTGATCACATTAATTAATTTTTCTTGATGGTTAAAGTTATGTGAGATGAATACAAGCACTTGTTGCTAGTACCAAAGACTGCAAAACAGAAAGACTACTGTCTCTTTTCAACTTTGTAAGGTAAGCTCTGTCCTCTGTAGGCACATCTCTYTCTACTGACTCTAAACAGCCCAAGCACCTCTTAGTTTTCATATCTTGCTTTAAAATATCTTACGTTAAATGAATGCCATTGACAAGGTCTAGAAWGTCAGATGGTTATTTAGATATTATTGTGGTTTTGGGTTCAGAGCAATTACTTACTGCTAGAAAACATTTAAAAGCTAGAATAAATGTCTGAACCTGTCATTTTTCAAAACATGACTTTAAAGTTTATGATTTCAACTAATGATTTTACAGATTTTATTGTTAAAAATCCTCTCAGCTCTCTAGTACATAGAATGATAATAAATATTAGAAAAGCTAATTCCAATGGATGCCAAACCCTCTGCATTTTACTGTTATTGTTTCAAGAATGTAGTACTGCATGGTTAAAAAAAGATTTGAATGGAACCAAAACCTTGACAATCTTGAATTATATTTTTGGGTTCAAATAGAAGTCACTAGGAAAAAAAGCTTAGCTCTTGTGCCAGGGAACAAGTGGGAAAAGTATAATACTAAAGAATAAGAAAAGGATACCTTAAATATATATATTAAAAATTCTCAGTAGAAATTAACAGGGTGCTGACCTAGAACAGATTGAGATTAATGACAAGTGGTTCTGCTATTGTATTGATCAGTGCCTGTGGCTATTTAGTAGATGATAAAACATAGAATATTGATTAGGGCTATTGGCAAAATGTTTGATATGTCAAAGCTTCACCGCTTTTCYTAAAGCTCAAAATAAAGCTTAAATTAAATTTAAAGCTTTAAAAATAAATTACTTGTATATGATGGAATATATGCATAAACACATGAAAATAAATAAATAGTTATGTCTATATAATAAAATGTTTAAAAACTACTGGCAAAGGCATTTGTTTAGTAGTACAAAGCCATTTAAGTTTAATACATATCCTCTACCACTATATTATCAAGCTGTCATCTAACTAGTTGATCTTGCAGTGAGTGAAATTAGCAAACTATTATATACATGGAAAACCAAACATTTTAGCTCTTATTGTATAGAGACTCATCAAAAAAAAAGGGTATTGAAATGTCTCTTACCTGAAAAATCTGTTTCACACTTAGAATCTTCCTGTGGGGAAATATATTGATCTGAACTCATTAGTGACACAGTAGAAATTGCTGAAACATTGAAAAGATTTAAGAGAAAATGAATGAAATAGGAAGAAGACATAAAAAATAAACATTTTTATCATGTAAAGAACTAATTATAGTAGCATTGGTTACTTTGGCAAATTGTCATTGGGATTCTAAGACATAATTGAACTTCCAGAAAGTACAGCAATTATCTAAGAAATGAATGTCAACTTTGAAGAATCTACCAGGAAGAAAAAATAGTGCTGGCACAAGGATAGAAACGTGTTGTGAATTTCCTAGGATTTGTTTTTCTCTGGTTTCTGGAGTTGCAAAATTTTCTGTTCTATTTCTTCATGGAGCAAACAGACTCAGTGTGGTCTTGGTCAGAGCAATAGCTGCCATGCAYTGAGGTCATTCACAGACTGCATCAAAACATGCAAGAATGTGAAAACCTCGGTGGGAGGGGTATATTTCAYATGCAGAAGCTGTTCCCCAGTGTAAAATGAAGAACTGCAACCTCCTTAATTGGGTCACTTATGTTCAGGCATCTTTTGCAATTCAGAGATCCTGCAAGTAGGATATACAGCTCAAATGTTCAAAACAATTATTTATTGCCTCATATACACAGCTGATAGAAATTAATGCTACTACTCTTAACATTAATTTGCTCACTGGCCCTGAGGAGAYACCAGATGACTCTTTGCTGGCCAGGCAATCATTAGTCAGCTGTAAAAGTGCTGCCTCCACTCCTTGCAGAGAGATTTTCAATCCTGCTAAATGCCCATCTTCTGATCCTTTGTGTTTTTTTTCTTTGGACTCTATTGCTTAAGAAAACTTGTCAGTAGTATTTCTGGTTTGGTGGGGATTTTTTTGGTTGATTTTGTTTTTTTCTTCCTTCAATTTTGAATTGGTAACTATTATTATCTCAACAGTTTTACTTCTGTGTATGTTTCTGTTTTTCTTATCTTGCTTGTCTTTAATCTGTGTATTTTGTCACACATCAGCAGCAATTTTCTCTGACAGAAAGCCACCCAGCTGTGCTATACAAAATTGGGGGTTTGATCACAGAGAGATAAACTCTTTGGCCATGGGTTACAGGGTCTTAAATATTTGTGCTTCCCTATCTGGTATCTTGATCAAGGTCACGTGCAAAGCTCCAGCCATCTGGGTTGAGGATACATATAAATTCCTGAAATTATCTCAGTGCTTTTCAGCTTTCTGATCCCTAACCCCTTTGTCTTACAGTCAGCCTGGCAAAATTCCAGAAAACATCTACAGCACTATTTTGTAAAAAGTGTAATCTAAATCATAGATGGATGAATACAAGTTTGACAAAAGATGTTCTGTTTCTTTGTGTGATTCTTTTTATTCATGCAGGGCATAGAAATGATAGATATCAAAATGAAAATGTCAGCATCTACTCTTCTTATACTATTTTACTTCTGTGTTTACCCATTGAATGAATCTTTCTTCAAAAGCATTACAAAATTTTTAGCTTAATCAGTTCTGTCCACTGGAGTCAATAGAAATCAAGGTATTCTTTTTTATTCTGTAGAATGGTCATGGGGTGGTTTGACCAATTCCCATTTTATGAATGCCAAGAGGAGGAAGGGAATAAAGAAAAAAAATACTATTTGATTATAGAAGATAGTAGTGAAGATCAGGGAAAATAAAGAACAGGTAACCTAGGTATTTATGTTATAATATTTATATCTGAACTATTGCCCCATAGTCCYTATATATTCTGTGTGAGAAATTGTTTCATATAGGAGAGTATATTTCTGTCCTGCAGCACTCATCTCATGATCTAATAGTCAGATGGATTATTTAGGCGAAGTCCCCARTGACTGGAAGAATAGAAACATCACACCCATTTAAAAAAGAGTGAAAATGAGGGCCCTGAAAACTACCAAACAATCAATCTCACTTCTGTGCTTGGTATGATCATGGACCCATTACTCCTGGAAGCTCTTTCAAGATACATGGAAGATGGAGGTGATGAGACAGTGATCATGTCTTCATCAAGGACAAGTCATGCCTGACTAATCTAGCAATGGAGCCACTGTGTTGGTGGATAAGGGCAGGGGAAATGATGTTATCTACTTTGACTTCTCTAAGGCCTTTGATGTGGTCCCACACAGCATTATTACTTGTAAGTTGGAGTTGTTGGATATGGGGTTAGTGGATAGACAGGTTGATGGAGAAGAAATTGACTGGATGACCACRTCCAAGGAGTTATGGTCAATTGTTGCAGTTTAGCCATTTGTCCGGCAGGGAAAACTCTGCACTCAATGTGAGTGTTCAGAAAGCTTTGTTTATTTAGTTCGAGCACCAGACTTTATACACAACAGTAATAAGCTCATGCATATTCTAAAGCTAAGCAGTCTATTGGTTATACTAAGATATTAGCCTCTTCATTCCAAGGCAGTTACATCTGCTTTTTCTCATGTCTCTAGTCTCTCAGCTACAGCACCTTGTTGTGGTAACACAGCTATGCTCAAGGACACGATGTTTTGCAGGTGCAGGTGCAGAGACTCAGAATAGCTGGGTTTGGTACTTTTCCAGCKCTTGCTCAGCTAAGAAGCAAATGTCTATATTACCCCTGTCACGTAACCATTCTCAACAGTCAATAACTCAATGTCCAAGTGTCAACCAGCAGTAAGGGCTATCCCTCACAGGTTCATACTGCAAGTAATGCTGTTCAAGATCTTTGTTGATGGCACTGATGGTGGGATTGAGTCCATCCACAGCAAGTTTGTGGGTGACATCAARCTGTGTGGTGCAGTTGATGAACTTGAGAGAAGAGATGCCAGCCAGAGGGCCTGCACAATGGAATAACTTTTTGAAGTTCAACAAGGCAAGTCCTGCACTTGAACCTAGACAATCTCTGATATCAGTATAGATAGCAGGATAAATGGATAGAGACTAGTCTTGAAGATAAGGGCTTGGGGATATAGGCGAGTGAAAGGCTGGACTTGAGCCAGCAATGTGCACTTGCAGCCCAGAAAGACAACGACACCCTAGGTTTCATGCAAAGCAGMATGGCCAGTTTGTTAAAGGAGGTGATTCTTCTTTTCCCCTGCACTCCTGTGAGACTCCATCTGGAGATCTGCATTCAGCCCTTGGGCTGGTAGTACAAGAAGTGCATGAAACCATCAGAGTGAGTCCATGGGAGGGCCATGAAAATGGTCAGAGATCTGGAACACCACTTCTGTGTGGAAAGGCAGAGAGAGTTGTTCACCCTTGAGAAGAGAAGGCTCCAGGAAGACCTTATTGTGGCCTTTTAGTACTTTAAGTGGGCTTGTAAGAAGGAAGAAGAGAGCCTTTTTGCCAGGACCTGTAGTAACAGGACAAGGAACAATGATTTTAAAGTAAAAGAGGGTAGGTTTAGATTGAGTATATGGAAACAATATTTTAATGGTGAGGGGGGTGAGATAATGGGACAGGTTGCCCAGAGAGGTTGGGCAACTTCCCCATCTTTTGAAGTGTTCAAGGCCATTTGGATGGGAATTTGAGCAATCTCATCTAAATCTAATGGGAGATGTTTCTGTGCATTACAATGAGGGCTGAACTACGTTGACGCSGGCAATTTATTTACAGACACGAACAGGACAGGGCTGCTATGTAGATTGTCTTGAGCTATTTCTYTTTCAGCATCAGTCTCATTACATGATTATGATAATRGAAAGATGCTAACAGCTCACAAATCCAGGATGCAGGCCAGAAAACTTAATGTTACAGCATACTTTATAACCTTCTAAGCCAATCACATGAAGCAAAAGCATATTGACAGTAGTTCTATCCAATCACCATAAGCTTTGGTTAAAACAATGCTTGCTTATTTCGAATATAATACCCATTTGTGAGGCACAACATACAGAGCCCTATTCATAAGCTTAACCTTCCTAAGATCTTGCTAGATAAACTTTCTGCAACTTAGCCATTCAGATAAGCGCTAATACATAGCTCTATTGTTCTATTCCCATGTCTTCTCTATAGCTTAAATAATTTTTCTGCTGCTTTAGCACTGTTCACAATTCTGCTGTATCTGAGGCCTGTCTTCTGCAGTTTTCCTAAAACCCTCTGATTWTATGGATTCCCACAYTACATGACATTTAAAGATAGYTTCCGGTCCAAACAATTCTATGATTTTAAATATGCTGCCTTCTATTTGCTTAATGTAATTGAAATAAGTACTTCACTTGGTGCCCTTCAATACAGATGTCTAAAGTCAGGTAAATTGAGTCCTATCCATGGTGTTTTTAATAACTAAATGAATACATTTGATGTTGAAAAAAGAGATTAAAAAACGGAATAGAAGAAAGCATCATCTATGGAATTCCTTTCAATACTTGGAAGTGTTGTTCAGGGAAGCAGAGACTTGGCATTTGTAATTGTTTTCTTATTTCAATTTTGTTTCAAGRGAAATTTGGGGAAAAGTATTCTTCTTAAATGTAAAAATGTTACTGAAGCAATATGGYGAGACCATAATGATTTCATTGTAAAAAATGGAAATATGGGAGACCAAGTAGCACTTTGTTAGCGTTTAAAAATATTACAATAAATATTAAACAGACTTTTAGTTTTTTTGTTTCCCCTGCATGGTAAAATACTACATAATACTATAAAATAGAAAAGCATAAATAGCACTTTCTTCTACTTGAAGAGGATGTAGAATGTGTTTTCACAAAATGAAGAAACTTTCACGACAAAAAAATTAGTAACACCAAACTGGTTGGAGACTCCAGAAATTGTAATATTTGAATATTTGAAGCCTGAAGTTGTAGGAATATATATGAAGAAGGCATTTTTGAGAGACTATATGACATGCGTATGAGATTAGAAGGTATTGCCAAATCTTATTTTTGAAAATCTGAGACTCATCTTTGACTAAAAATGTTTTTTTTTCAAGATAGTGACAATAAAAGAATACAGGAAAATGTACCCTTCAATGATTTATTTTAAATTATTAAACTTCTAACAATCAAAAGTGAAATCAATAAATAATGATCCTTATTTATGTCAGGATGTGTTTTAAGCACTTTGCTAAAAATAAGTAACATTGAAATAGTAATATCCTYTAAGGCAATTCACAGGATTTCCTAGATTTACTAAAATACAATTAACTTTTTCACCTGTCTTGTCACATGTCATACATTCTGTGCATACATCTAAATAAAAAGTCTCAATTTTTAACTTTATTAGAAAGAACTGTGGGTAATATGAGACCCATTTGTCAGAACCTAGAGTTCAGGATTTTAAACTATTTGAAGATCTCAGTTTTTTGAATGGGTTCTTCTGCATTTCAGTGTGTCACTTGGGAGACCTTTCAGGCTTTATCCAATCGAGGTAGCCAGGCGTTACTGATGCTGCTGCTGATGAACAGTTTCCATAAAAATCTGACTTTGGTATTGATSTCATTTATTTTCAAAATGTTACGCTGAGTCTGTCAAGCAGCTCTATAGTTTCCTCCAGTAAAGGTATGTCTTATCTGTGCCACATCACAGAATCATAGAATGGTTTGGGTTGGACAGGATCTTAAAGATCATCTAGTTCCAACCCCCCTGCCATGCACATGGACACCGTCCAGGAGACCAGGTTGTGTAAAGTCCCATCCACTCTGGTGTTGAACTTCCAGGTGTGGGACATCCACAACTTCTCTAGGTAGCCTRTTCCAGTGCCTCACCATGCTCACAGTAAAGAATTTCTTCCTAATAACTAATATAAACCTACTCCCTTTCAACTTACAGCCATTAACCTTTGTGCTGTTACACCATGCCTGTATGTGTGTGGCTAGGGCATAAAGTCAAATGCAGGGTCTACGCTTCTCTGGGAATTATTAGCAACAATTAGGGAATTCTGAAGCCAGGAGTCAGTTTAGAGCTGCCACACTCTCCATACCAGGGTAACCATGTGATGAAGTTTAGAGCTGCCACACTCTCCATACCAGGGTAACCATGTGATGAAGTTCATGTTTTTCCTCTTCTGTAGGTCAGTCTCTTCATCACCTCCCCAGGTGAGAAACAGTGAGTAAAATGCCGATTTCAGCCTTAAACTCATAATATTTACCCATTAAGCAAAATTAAAAAACCAAAAAAGATAGCTTCCTTGGAATTTCAATATTTTCCAAGTTCATTAACAGTGGTTGGAAAAGTGTATGTGGTATCATATATCATACCAAGTAGACCCATAATTTGGTTCAGTTATCTTGATGGATACAGAAGGTACTGATATTCTTCTATTTCACCAGTACTTTATTGTTTAACTAAAATTTGCAAGAAAATCCTAAGGAAAAAAAAAATGGTTTTTTATTATTTTTTTCCTTTGAAGTGTTATTCTATACACTCTTGAAGTTTGTCACGTACATAATGAGAATTTCCATATCTTGAACAARYAATGTAGGTACTGCTCTCCTGTGTTCAGTTTGTATTTCAATAGAATTGTTCTAAACATAGCTCCAGACAGTGAGTTTTTCTTAATATTTTTTCAATGAGATTTTGTTTAGAGAAAACAACAACAAAAAAAAAGCAGATAAAAACTATTGCCATATGAAGCAAAAAAAAGATAACATTTAACATGCATGTTGCTAGGAACTTGGATTGCTGAGCTAGAACTGAGAAATAAGGCTGTTACAAATATGACATCAAAAAATATTGTTAACCAGTGAATAAGCAAACAGTATTCCTAAGCACATGAGAACCATTCAGTTAYAGTAAGGAAAAATTCTCAGACATTTTGGAAGCTTACTGTAGTTTTAGTTGTATATTTTTCAAAGCATTCTATATTGTTTAAGATAGCATACAAGATTTTGTGCACATAAACATCAAGTTGATGAAAATGTATTATTCCTGGTTTTGTCTAACTTTACATTTCCTGGAATGAGAAGTGAAGCAKAAAAATCAGATACCATAAAACTCATCCCTGACAAAATGCTTTCTTGTGTTTGTCTGGTGTGGTCCTTAGTGCATCTGGAAATGTAGCAACTGTCCCATTCTCTCTGGACTTGAGTCCTCAGGGGGTGAGTGAAATTATCCTCTCTTCTGCTCATATTAGCATGCMTTATCTTTATTTTCTCTCTTGATTAGTTTAATGTGCCGAGACATGGGTATTATCTGTGCTATCAAGTCATCTTGAAGCTCAGACTCATCATTTAAGCTCAAACTTCCTGACTTTCCATTTTGCCTATTTTGTAGTTCAACCTGTCTCTGGCATGGGGTTATCTGGAGTTCATTGACCTGGGTCAATGTCTGAGACTTCATAGTAGGCAGCAAGAGCRTGGACATGGGCAGCAGGAGCTATGGGGTCTCCCTGGAACAGGCAGAGCAGCAAAACAAGGTGAAACTAGGCATGACGCTGGGGCTGGGCTGAGAGTCGGGATTGCACACAAAAATGGCAAGAAGTGCTCCTTTTCCATAGCTGTAGAAGAGCAARGGATTCAGTACCTCCCAAAGAGAAAGATTTTGAAAGCAAGCGGTTTTTACTAATTAGACACAATAGCTTTATTCAGAATTTGTATTCTTTGTCTCCTCATACAGCTCTCTAGTTAGATCCAGTACAATAATTTGACATCAGACTTAGAGTTTACCTTTTGAACAGATACWCTAAAGAGGAAGATTCAGATGAGAGATATTTTAGTTGTCTGCCAGAGAAAAGTTCCTGAATATGGAAACCACACTATGGGTAACCACTTTGCTGAACCATCCATAGTTTATTTAAAAAAAYGTTATGATTTCCTCTACTTTTATGATTTGAAGTGAGTACTTTTYCCCCCTATATTTCCCTTTTTAATTCTCATAGCACACCTATGTCAATGGCAGTCTATTAACCTAATATAATATTCAAAGGGCTATAAAGTAGAAAAATGAAAGAGTCAAATTTTCAGGTTTTGAACAGCTCTAAATATCGTTTCTAATAAGTTTTTGTATTTTTACATAGATTTGATGTAATAATCCAGTTATCTGTGAACAGTCGTTGTTAAACAGTGGGGTGCTTACATATATATTTGCTTTGAAGACTCATAAGAGAAAACTTACGTAAGAAAAAACACTGGGGCTGCTAGTGTATGGACATATGATCATGCAAAAATCCTCACAGCTGTGACAGTTTTTCTCAAGAACTTTTTTTATCATAGAAATACAGAAGCATTTAGGTTGGAAAAGACATTTAAGATCATTGAATATAAGTGTTAAACCAACACTGCCAAGCACACCTCTAAACTGTCTGTAAGTGACACATCTACATATCTTTTAAATAGTTCCAGGCATGGTGACTCAGATATTTTAAAAATATCCTGACTGGTTGACGTCATGTTGAAGCAGCATCCTGACATGTTTCTTCATTGCTTTATTAACCTCCAGGCGACAACATAAGTTACAAATATATTTCAGGACTCAGTTGCAATGTGGCCATAGGAATGAGAATACTGGAAACCAGATTTACGATGAAATGTTGTATTTAAAGGGGAAGACAATATAAGCTGGTACAACAATTTTGTATGTTCAAATCACTGTTGGCTGTTCCATTTATTGTTTATGTTCTTACACCTTACTTATATTCTTAAATCCTTGTTTGCTCACCTTGAGCGTCCTTTCTTTCCTGCATGGGAGAAGTGTACTAAAATTAAACAAATATATGGCCCAAGAATGATTATGTATAAGCATTTTTTCTTCATTTCAGTACTGGTTGGTTATGAAATATGCATGAGGCACAAAATTTGCATCTGCAGATGCACACACATTGCAGATCCTGCATCTGTTGGTTAAAATCAAAACAGAACAACAGTAACAAGAATTATCAAAAACAGCAAATGGAAAACTTCCCCTTCAGAATCTCTTCAGTTAAATCTTGGGGGAATATTCAAAGCAATGCAGTCTTTGTATTGTAGTTGTTTTTTTTTTTTTTCCTTTTCCTGGTCTTTCAGAACTAGCCACTGAAAATAAAGCTTTTGTAGCAACCTGTGACAAACAGTTGTGTTCATTGTGTGTTGAAACATTTCCCACTTGTTTCATCACCATGACTTTAACTTCTTCAGAGGCTTTGAGACTTTGGTGGCTTTGGTTCCTGACACAAGCAGAGTTGTTCCATCTGTGATATAAGTTATGATGCTTTGCTTTGTTATTTGATGAAGTTTGTAAAAAAAAAAAAGAAACCCCAAGGATATTTATAATCAAAGCATGCAGATGCATCCCTTCAGGCTTGCCACAATCTGTGGCCTTCTTTTTTCGGTGCCATAATTCCATGATTATGTAGTACTGAATGCAAAGTTACACAAGAAAGGCACTTCTCACTGCAATATCTGGGTTRCTCTGCATTAGGAGGCTGACAAGTAAGAAGAAACAAAGAATCTGATGCTCTGTGAATATCTAGGACAAGCWGCATTGTAAAATTTTATTGATAATTAAAGTAGGGATGGAGCTTAATGAGAATATAAAAATCGTATGGTTATATTTCAGAGTTTAGTTTTTAAACCTATTTTAGCAATCTGAGGTTGAAAATGTATTTTGTACATTTAATTACATAATTTGTTTTAGTAGGTTTCAGGGTGCCTAGAGGTTTTCATAAGGGTATTTCCCACTTCTTCACAAATTCAATTTCCTTTCTGTTATTAAAGAAATTCTAATAAGATTAAGATTAGGTTAAGCAGAACCTGAAGATTTCAGATGTTATTTCTCTGACAAGATGAAAGAGGGAGAGTTCTTTTTACAAAAGAAGTCAGAGGGAACTGAAGGCAGCAGCTTTTTTCAACTTTTGCTGTATCCCACAACTTTTTTTTTACTCCTTTTGTCCACTGAAGTATGTTTTTCACTCAAAGGGTCTCATTCTGAACACATTCAAAATAAATGCCACTAGAGCCACAGACCACAATGATTGTGGCTTTGTGTGATGAATTTTAAGAGGATTTTAATGTTTYTAAAATAACTAGAAGCAAATTGTTTCTGTATTTAATATAGAATGTCAGTAACTGTCAGTAATTGTGCCTTGGTCCTTTTTCACTTGATAAATTTTGGGTAATGTAAGTTAACTATGGAGAGATCTTGGAGGATGCAGACAGTCCTGTATATTGGTAAAGTCTGTGAAATGATTTAAAGTGTCTAATGCTACTGTGGAAATCTAAGAGTAATATAGCCAGATTTTTTTGTACTATGATCAAAAATCTGGACAAAATTTTATGGCTAGGTGTATCTAATTTTATATGTGAAAGAACATGAGAAKTCAGACAATCCAGTTGTAACAGGTGTTTTTTTCTGTTCCTAAAACTCAGGGTCACATGGGTTAAGAGTCGTAGTAGCCTGAACTTTCAAAAAAAAAATCCTGTTGGAAAGTTATGCCCACTACCCACTGAAGCACAAGATGACTTAGCAGCAGTTAAAGCCCCTGTGGAGGACTGGGAAGCAAAATAAAAAGCCAAAAGCATTTTATTTCTCTTTTGCKATAACTCTCTCAATGTAAGAATGTTTCACATTAGAATCAAGAGGCCAAAAAGCTTCTACCTTTATTTAGTTTTAAAATAATAAAAGCAAGTCAACAAGGTGTAGGAGGTCTACTAATAAGTTGAATAAAGCTATGATGGAACTTGGTTCCATCCTCTTGTCCTTACATCCTTAATAAACAAAATCATAAATCTTGATGGAGTTACAGTTGTATCAGATAGTCTTTACAATTTGTCAAGTATTTTCTGTCTTTAATRTGCTGAAATAGTTTCACATGAGTAGAAGGGACTATTTAAACAAGTAACTGTTGTGGAAGTCCAGCAGATGARGGGCTAACATGTACATGTCACGCAGCAACAATAACTGGGTAGCTGTGGAACCAGCCCAGGACTGTTGGTAAGAACATGCTGTGCAAACAGGCCAGAAAGAACAGGATGTAACTGGAGATGGCGGCTATATGGAGATAGGGCAGCCCTTTCCCGGACAAAAAATTCTGTCTCTTGGAGATAAGAACTACACAGTGCAGTGCAATTGCTGGAATGARGTCAAGAAGCTGACATGGACTGGTGGCCAAGGGTCACTCCAGTAGGGAGTGACCATGACCACCAAAAATCTCCAAAGCCCTTCAGCCCACTTCCAGAATGGTCTCAAAGAGTGAACTGCACATGGAAACTAATTAGCATAGAAAGTGAAAAACATAGCCCCAGGGTGGGGAAAACTTAGCTATAAAAAGTACTCTCACAGAGCCCAGGTGGTGCACCCCCAGGACCTTGGGCACCACATCAGCTGGGTCAGGGCTAGAGCCAAGACTGATGGTCATTCTTTTTTCCTTCATTGCTGTTCTGTTCAAGTTTGAAAAATAACCCCTACATTTTAGTGCTAACTTTTGCTGAAARCTTGTCCTTTTCTCTGATCATCTCTCTTCTGCAGGTTAGGGTCCCAGCTGCCTGGACTCACCAGTTTCCACTCCTTTGGCTAGATGTCAACCATTTCGGATCCTTCACTTCTGAAAAATTTATCTCAGGTATGTTAATATTTATCAGGAATATGTTGATGAACTTAATTTGTAGGTTTTCTGTTACATCTTCCTTTTTACCTGCAGCTAAAAGTAATTATTGAATCAATTAATTTTCTGGCCAAATCCTTGTTTTAAATTATTTCCTCAAAAACATAAGTGTGCTCTAGAAAGAACAAGGTACACTTTTAGGGCTGTTAATATGTTGGAGTTTTTGAATGTTACTGAAAATGGGCTTTGATATTTGTTGGCTTAACTTAAAATCCTCTTAAAAACCCTTATCAGTTTCAAAAATGAAGACATGCTATACTGAAGGAATGGCACGCAGTATTTAAAGACATTCAAAAGTTTAAATTTTTCCATTTTTTTGTGGTATATCCTATTTCTACTCATTTTTTTTCAGAATTAATACATATGAAATGTACATCCTATCATATTAAATTCTGTCACAATCATACATTGTATCATCATACTGAAGTACCAGAATTTCTTCCACCAGAACTGAAAGGATTCCTTGGACAATCAATAGAAATGCCTTATTTGCACTACAAGGCTCCATTTATAAATACATCAAGCACATCTTTCCAGAACAAATCATACACTGCTCCCTTTGCAATGACACGGTTGGAAGACTGGTTTCTTGAACATGAGAATGAGGATTAATTTAAAGAACTGTTGTTTTCATAATTCTAATTTTAGTATAGATTTCTTTTACTAAAATATAATAATCTATTGCCTCTGCCATATATTTTTCCTCATGACTCGATTTTGTAAGTAATAAAAGACCTAAAGTAGAAATTTCTTTGCAAGATATTCTGGAGAAAGACGTAGCAAAAATATCAAAGATCTGAAAGAGATTAAAAGCATGCAATATTTATTGTTTGGSTCAGGAACAATGAAGTTAAGGAAAAAAATTGTCATACTTTGCTGTCCTTGCGCATGATCTTTGACAGTATATATTTGGCAACAATGCCTAAACAACCAGAAGACAAAATCAGAACAAGGCCTTGAGGAGAGTAACTGAAAGGCCTCCTTAATGTCTCACATTACCTCTCTGAAACTAATCCATCGATTTAGGAAAGATGCAATCTCTASTGTCTTCCTAAATTTGCAAAAATTTGCAAAAACTATTGCAGTTCTTAGAAGATTAGCATATAGGTCAGACATATCGATTCTTCCTGTGATGTATT
Organism: Cardinalis cardinalis; assembly: GCA_014549065.1. Lineage (NCBI taxonomy): Eukaryota > Metazoa > Chordata > Aves > Passeriformes > Cardinalidae > Cardinalis > Cardinalis cardinalis. The sequence continues at coordinate 18,464,149 of JACDOX010000001.1, forward strand.
AGTTAACCTCTTATGGCATGCTGTTTCTTATCTTTCTCATGTGTGATTTTGAAAAGGAGACTAGATAAATTAGTATTTTCAGGAAATGCTTAATTTCAAAGTTATCATTTGTTACTGTGGATAACATCTTCCTAATTTTATTTAACAGCATGGACCTAATCGTCACAAGGATATGCTATAGACAACAAACACCAAGAAACAAAGTCCTTTAGTGTTGAATGACAAGTAGAAAACAGGATTTAGTCAAGATTCTGTAAAAAAATTTATCCTCCCTAATGGGAAGTCAATCTCCTTACAAGCAAACATCAAAATATTTGTACAGCCATGGAAAGCAGGACTGACAGGACACTTCAGTGCTGGTTTTATGACAGTTTAAAACATTTCAAAGGATTTTCTGCATGCAGCAAAATACCCAGTCCAACCCTACATTAATGCAATGGCAAGGCTGCAGAGAACAAAGGGACAAAAGGTGAGGAAATGTGAAAGTAGAGCTTGCAGCACAGCATTGCTGAGCATTCTGTGAATGATACAGAAGGCTTGCACGTATGGGTATTTGTCATATGTTAAATAATGTCACTAGAATGGCAGGGAGACATTTTTAGGTCTCTGAGAATTTTTTAACCCTCTTCTTTCCCTCAGGCATCTTCTAACTCTTGTTAATGCCTCCTACTTGCCAGATGTGTGCAACTGTTCTATCTGGACTGCAAGAATAGCTATCAACTTGGATCAGGCATAACTGCTTTAAATTGGTGTCACTTTCTAACCCTGCCTTTGCTACAGGTCACAGAAGATAAGGACTCACAACTGAACTCAACCTCTCCTCTTGCCCTAAGCCAGTGCAATCCCCCAGACATTATATTTCTTGAATTTGATGTAAGACACTATTGTAGTATCCATTGATGTTTGCATAATTCTGCAGTTCAAGAGTCYGAGCATCTACAGCACTTATTAATTAGCATGAGCTAAAGTTTCAGAGGGAAACCACATTTACACYCCAGAGAATAAAGACACTATCCATGGAATTAATTGGGCAAGTTTTATGGGGGAATGTAGCACRTTTCACTTTATTTTAATAAAGGCTATTCTTTCTCCTTGCATATTTTGCCCTGTTTTTACCACCAGACCAAGTAGAATTCAGGGTCTATTTTTCAAGTCAGATARAAATCACAAGCTTGAGTCAGGTCCTTGGCCTCCATTTAGGAAATTAGTGTTTTTATAACAGGGAATAAATTCTTTTCATTTCTTGGTGTCACATGAATGTTTCTGAAATGAGGAAGAGTGTTATTAGAATTTGTCCTGTCTTGGTTCAGCCTACAGCCCATTCTTCATGCCTTCGTCATTTGATTATCTTGATCAAGGGGATTAAGTGTTTTATATTTTGCCTCTCCAATTTTCTGTCCTTGTGAATGCTGACATGGAGGAATTAAGAACAGAGAACTTCAAAGCAATTCCCACAACCCAAATTCAAACTGCTACCTACACCAGAGTCAGAAAAAGAGTGTCAGTGAGACTGAGAATTTCTGAATCTTTTTAGGCTTTCTTTCACTGCTTCTCAGAAATGTGGATATTTTCAGACTACAGGTGGAGGAAGTTAGATTGCTCTGGCTTTGCTCATTTAATATCCACTACTTTATGATGAAAGAGATTATTAAAGAAAGCTGTGATGTGTCAGTGCACAGCAAAATTGCATTGAACTCAAGGATAAATGTGCACAAACCATGCATCTCCTTTTTCCATTCTAGCATTTATATATTATTTATGTCTGCAGTGAGAAAATGAGTACGATATTAATAAAGTCTTTTTTAATGTCACTTAGCAGTATTTCAGCATCTACTTTCCTGCTACAGGCCACTAAGAGCAGGTTTTTTATATATTCTCATTCAGAAGAGAACAATAACTTGATGACCTTTTGATCATATCATAAGATGTTATTTTTATGCTGTGTTGTGATCAAATATAAAGATAAAAAATTACATGTAAAGTAGCCTTGAACTTTCCTAGGGAGAAATAACAACAGAAGMCATACTTATGCGTCTATCCTCAGATTTTTTGTATTCTGGGCAGAGTGAGAACCTGAGAAAGAAAACAAGTCTCCTTTTTAATTTATTTCTCTACAAAAATCACTTTCCATTTTGTTGAATGCTGACTATGCAGTCCTCTATAAGCAAGTTCTAACTATTTTGCCTAGGAAATAGTAGTGCATCAAGCTAAATATGATGCTGTGCTGAAACATTTCCCTCTTTTTCCAGATATGATTCTGATCAACCCACCAGGCTGTCTAAGCCTGCTATGCAATGCCAAACAACATGAATGRTTATGAATTTAAGCTCTGAACAAAGCATGAAGTGTGGAAAACATAAATGTAAACATTGCAATTGGAAAATGGCACCTAAGGAGTTYCTAGCTCCTTCAACAGCACCTGTTACCTCTGTTAGGACAGTGGCAGTAATTTTACAATGCAATTGCTATTGATGCAAATCCTGCATCAATTAGTGGACATTAAAGAATTAAAGGTACATTACTTCTACATGTTCTTAAGAGTTAAAAAGACCTAGATCGCTATTTACTTGTTCCTGGCCAAATAAAGTAGCTAGGTAACTTGAATAAGAATTTCTTATTACAGCAGAATTAATAATTTATTGTTTGATTTCTTATTAAACAAGAAAAGAAGGAAAAAAAAAGGCACTGTTGAAGTATCATGCCAAAAATTTTTCTCTGCTTGGAAAAAAAATAAAATATATCCAGGGGCTTGATCTAGATAGTTTCTTCCACTGAGATAGTTTATTCCACTGAAACCAGATTTTTTTTTCTTTTTAAAAGTTTCTGGGAGACTTCTTCAGTAATATGAAACACAGAAATAAACTTTAAWTTAATGTTGTGGTTTAACCCCAGCTTAAATATTACACAGCTGCTCACTGGCTACTGCCATTCTTCCCTGGTGGTGTGAGGAAGAGAACTGGAATTTACTAGTTTGGATTAGCTATTCTGGCTGTAYTCCCTTCCAGCTTTCTCTGGAGCTYGTCACTGGCAGACCAGGAGACACTGGAAAGTCCTTGACTTGCAGTGAGCACTGCTTAGCAAAAAACAGAACATCAGTGAACATCAACATTATTCTCGTACTAAATCCAAAACCCAGCACTGTACCAGCAAGTAAGAAGAAAATGAACTCTGTCCCATGTGAAAYCAGGACAATCAGATATTTTAGACTAAAAAAATGAAATATCTTCACTTTCAAAGCAGCTTCCTTAAACTGTTTAACCTGTCTTTAGTTTCAGCATGTCTCTGGACATRCATTCAAATCAGCTTTAAAGGAAGGTTTTGAAATCCTCAGTTTAGTTTTTACTAACCATTGCTCACAACCWTTACACAACACCCTGGGGTATGTAAAGCTTTCAATAAATAAGTTTAGGTGGAATGACATAAACTTATTTATTGGTATAATGACCTAACCTGGTGGTATTAGCTGTCCAGACCAGAGGAGAGTGCATGAGAATCTGAAGTGAGAACCTTACACTGAGAAAAAGGCAGTATTKTTCCTCATTAAGCAACATTTTCTTCAGATGAAGAGAGCAAGTTGAAGTCTATTAAGGCATTTTAGCAGCTAATTAGAGTTAAAGATTAAACTTCCTTAGAAATATGATTTCATTTCAATTTTGGTTTCCTCTTTGAAGGCCTTCTGTACAAATGTCTGGTAATYATACCAGTGTCTCTCCTGGAAACCTTTCAGAAGACCTTCCATTTTTCCCTTGGCCAATCATTTGTTTACCATCCTCTCTGGACCTGTTTTTCAGCAAAACAGCTAACAAGTAAATTTCACCAGAATTTTCTTTGTCTCTCCTACTATTTTGTTAGGCAACTTTCTCACAGCTCCAGTTTTTTCTAGCCTTCTAACTTTGCTGTCCTAATATTCACCCAACTTTCTAACGCATTTTTCAACTGGTCTGCTGTCCTTAGAAAGATCCTGCAGACATTGAAATTGTGCATCTGATGCCACTGCGCATTTTTCAGACAAATACATAGACAATTTGGACTTGTCTTATCAGAGATTAGCCATCTTATTTTGATTAAAAGGGCCAGAAACAGGAAAGCATATAATGTCACAGAAATGCTTTAAAGAGTTGGAAAAATGGATTTAAGCATAAAGAGGCCTGGATTAAAGAAAAGATGGAAGTGTTAAAGATAATGATGTGTTAAGTAAGGAATACTTAGATTTTATTAAGTGGGACTGCATTTAGCAGTCTAAAAGGAGCATATAGAATTATTGAATGATTTGGKTTGTAAAGGACCTTCAAAATCATCTAGTTCTAACTCTATACAGCAACTACATTTATTTTGGATATTTTAACTGTAAAGTTTTCTGAATATATCAGGAAACATAACAGTGCAGGTCAGCTGTCTGCAGCCAGATTTCTTTCTTTTCTCTTTCCATTTGAATAGTTAGATCATTTCTTTCATGCTGTTTTAACTCCTTTGTAGTATTTTTCTTTTTATTGACAATATGAGTGGAGTGCATTCACCACTGCTGAAAGTCTCCTCCTGGTATGCATTGTCACATATAACATAGTCCGTTATACTCCATAAAGCTGACACAAATCTCCCCAGTGTCTGTTTAGATAATGTAATTGAATTAATCACTTATAGCAAGCTGCTCATGAGAGGGATATAAAGTAGCAAATGTCAAACCTTTGCCAGAGCTGAATAAGACATTATTGGTAAAGAGAGTTTGCATTATACCCAGCGGCAAATTTTGGAGTAGTCTTCATGTTTGTATGAAGATATGTTGTGGTTGCTGAACTGAGAAAAAAAATTTGAAGTTTAGTTAATGATAAGATCAACTGTAAAGATATGTGAGTGGCTAGGTAATTTTCAAAGATTCATATGTGCTTTTTGGTTTTTTATTATTCTCTTTTCCCCCTTCRTACTTGTTATCCTCAGGATGGATAGCAATTGAAAGTCCACCAGGATAATTCCATCAAATTTCTTAAAYGGCATTGCATATGCAGAGCTATTCTGATAGCACAAAAATATTAGGAAAATCTCTCTCAAAATGGCCAAGTATCTCAGCTGARTCCTTATTGCACAAATGTACAAAGTGAAGCCTCCAAAATAAGTAGAAGGAGAACAGCTTATTTCAGTTTCCTTTTCAATACTGTCTTATGTAAATTGTCAGAGAACTGTGCATTCAAATAATTGAAATGTGTGGCTAGCTGCTTTCAGAGACATTTTAATTATTTTACAAAGAAAACTTCATAGTCCTTGGTACATGACCGCAGAACAAAGAATTGGTTAAATCATTTTTCTGGATGATTTGCATTAGGTCTCCGGATTTTAGACTTTTTATTAATGTAGCCAATTTTATGGAAGAATCCCCCTAGGAAGCCCCTGATGGCCCTTGATTTTTCCTTCTTCAATGCCAAATATTCTATGAACAAGCTTCTTCATAGTGGAAGAGGAGAAATACTTAATATGCTGTAAAACATTTGATATGTGCACAAGACCATGAATTTTGTTATCTCTAAGAGGTAAATTCTAYTCTCCGTGCTCTTTCTTAATTTTTAATTCCTCTGTAATTGTAGAGAGCATTTCTGAGCAACGACATTAGTTTTAACTTACTACTCAGTGCTTGCTATRTAAGCACAGCACATAAAGCTAACAGATTGCATCCAATATAAGTTTTAAAGTTTTTTCTTAGAAGTTGCACAGTCTGGCCTTTATTTCTTGTCATAAATTATTCYAWACAAAGGAAACTGTGTGTGCAATAATGTTAATCCCCTCCCAAAAATRCTATTAAAGATACATCAAGGTTTTGAAGTTTCCTGCATACTACTAAAATACTGAAATTTAAATCCACAGGAATTCCTTCTTATCAGWCCCCATCCTTCCTAAATCTGTCACCATYRTAATATGTATGCTGCCTTCTTTCTCCCTGATCTGTGTATCTGTCTCATTTTTTCCCTCAATAAAATAAGTTCAAAGAGAGATTTCCCCCCTATCCTTATTTTGTCTATTATTCTATGGATTCTGTTCTGGTATCTTTAAAGTCCATTTATCCTAAAGGAACCTGTTTGTTTTGAGTAACTGAGCTATTAAGACCTTTCTTACTGGTTCTGCTGATATAATATCTTTCACCTAATTCTAAGTGGATTTGTGGTTGGTCATGATGCCATGGTGTAAATTTGATTTTTCACAGCATAACTTGGGCCTATGCAAGGCACATACTAGGATATATGACTAAAAGTCACAGGAACTGACTGCAGAGGACAAAGAGGCAAATAAAACATCTTCCATGCATCTCTATTTCGCCTCTTTGGAAGTTTGATTCTTAAACATGACTATTTTTCTCAGCTTCAACTTTCTCAGGAAGGATGCATGACACTCCTGCCCAAATATCATGTAAATAGTTTTTTGTTCTTATGAAACTCTCTGTGACAGCAGGATGCTCTTTTTAGAGCAGAATGATGGATTCTCTTCTTCTCAAGTAACATGACCAATCTTATGGTAGTCCAACACTTTGACAACTTCTATCAAGTCATTTGTTCCTCTCATGAGAGTAAAATATCTTCTCTAATATCAGGAATTCATGTTGCTTCTTTTTCACAGCCTTGGAGTAATGTGTTCCTCCATTTTTCAAATGCAGGAGCRTGAGGAAGCTCTAAATGTCTGGTTTTCAGAGAGCAGATACTCCGTGTTTCACTCTAAACTGTTTCACTTCGAGTCCCTCAAACCACCAGTCACTTTTGAAAATGTAAATGGAAGTCTCTAGAAAATCACCTCAGGAAGTGCAAAGATACCTAATTATTACCTACCTGGAAAGAGTCTACTGCAATAAAAATGTTCTCTACTGCTCTGTGATAATGAGCACACAAAGTTGGAATTGCTGCTGTGACAGCCACACACTGCTAGGGATTCTCTATCAAGATTTTATACTAGTTTAATTCCTGTGTTTTTCCTGACACTTTGAGGAGTTCTATTTCTCTCGCAGTTGCTGAACAGCCATAGCCAAATCSCCAAAAGATTTTAAGAATCCTGCAAGTGTTTTTTTGCTGAGTTTAACTGCACTAATTATGACCATTTTCAGGTACCAGTACTTACATAGTGGAGAACAATGAACATATAAAACAGCAGGGAAACTCAAAAAATAAMGTTGTTGCTGACTTTGATAAGCCTCGTTGTCTCTACTGTCCTGATTCAGTCATTAAAAGAACAAATTCCTGCAGTGGTGCAACTGTTCTTATGAGAAAGAGCTGTACTATTTGAAGTTCAAAGAGATGACAGATAGATAGATAGATAGATAGATAGATAGATAGATAGATAGATAGATAGATAGATAGATAGATAGAAAGAAAAATAAATAAATAAAAGAACAGGAAGTTAAAAAATATTCCAATTCTGGTACTTGGAATTCCCTCTCCTCTTCAAATATATGTTCATTAATATTTTGAAATATGAGAGATAATTGCTAAATGGGCAAAGRTGCGTATAAATATATACATATGTRTATATATAGGCCTATAGCTGTATTAACAGCCAAGGACTTCAGCAATAAATGATTCCACAAAGCATCAGGAACTTTAAAGTTTAAACCATAAAGAAACATTTTCCCATCAGTCTTCTGGTGAAGTGGAGAAGGAATACATACTYATCAATGCTGCCAGTAATCATCTAGAGAAAGAAAGTGATAACCTTTATTATGTCAGGCTGCTTAACTTAAAATATACAGTTTCTGAGGTGCTGTCAAGCACAGTTAGCTAATAAGGGCTCTGCTGGAATGCAGTGACAGTGTGCTGACAATCTCCAAGACTGTGCAAGATCAAGGCGACTTACAACACTGTACCAATTATCTGTTGGATATATAACAGTCCCCTACAACTGTCATGTTTGCAGAAAGAGAAGTGAGAATGAGGAGAGACAGATGGTATCATGGTCTTTGGTGCTCTGAACTAGGAACKTATCACAGGAAATGCTGAGGATGCAGAATCATTGCTACCTCCATCCTTCATGAGGTGCTGTGTATTTGACTGGCTGAATAGTTTGTCTCCAGGTGTGCTGGCTCAGACCAGTTAGAGAGCTGACAGGAAACAGAGTGATGCTGCTTGGTACAGAAGAACCCATCACCAAGGGGAATATGAATGCAGAATGGCATGACATGAATCATTCTTTACACAGCAAATAAATAGCAAGAGCAAAAAATGAACCCAGCATGTTTCCTAGCAGTCATCTGGCAGCATGAGAGGAAACTGTTGTAAATATTTACAGTTATAGTCCTTGGCAGAGAAATCATAGTAGGTATTGCTAGCAATGCTCAGTTTAACAGGTCAGCCAGTTGCAGTTACTAATCTGGAAATACTGAAAAAAATGATAAAAGAAAAAAAAARTTGTCTTGGGGAAAAATTGAAAGTTAAGTATTATCTAATGCTCTAAAAATTTCAGTCTTGGTTTGAATTTATTAATAATTTCAATTTTCACAGAAAAAAATATTATATTTTGGAGGTTTTCTATTGATTGAAATAAAAAATAGACATTAGAAACACTGGGGGAAAATACATTTTCTCTTTTGCAGCCCACCAAAAGAAATTGTGCYGTAATTTCGTCATAGCTGTATAAGCATGAATTTAATATTCCATTTCCTTGAACAATCTGAACTATAAATTGCCCAGGCACAAATAATTTTTCATTGTTCTATTCCTAGAATTATCTCAAATTATCCTAAGTTTTTTTGCAAAATGCTGCAAATACTGTAAGAAATTCTCTTTTACTGGCCAGATATACTAACTTGGGAAGATTAAGTGTTGTGAATGTGTTTATGCCATAGGTTGCCTTTATTAATGAAGTGAGAGACATGAGATTTGGATATGACTCCTCTCAGATATAAAACACTCTGGGCATCCTAATTTTAGATTAATAAATTTAAAAAGATTATTGCAAATGACTGCATGTCAATTCTTCCTTGATACTCTTCTGTGATAYGCAGGTGTTGCTTCCCTCAAGCCCCATTTTTGCATTTTTTCCACTTTATGTGGTAAAACTGGAATGAGGCCCAAGAAAAGTAATAAAATCACTCAGGAGTGAAAATCAATGTGAATTTTGTGACATGGGTTGTAATTTTTAACAGGGAATAAAGTTCATTATCTTGACATGACTGAAAATAGTATCTGACAGTAAGGAGTGGATTTCCTAAGAGGATGTTTAACTTCACCTAACTTAGGGATTCTGCTTCAGAAGGTGGAATATAAACTCCAATCCTTGAGTAGAGACTAGTTWAAGAACAGAATTAAGGTAAGTGCTGACCTAATTCATGTCAATGGCTGATAACCGCCGGGAAATGCTGAAGTGAGGAGACATACACACAAATCTTGGCTTAAGGGATGTTTGGTGTGCCTAACCTTGTCACAGAAGACTGAAGGAAGAAGTTGTAGTGATCTTACATTTTTGTGTGATACTGACACTTATCTCTTCACCTTGTGTAAGAGGATGGAGACCCAGTCTGGAGATCTCTACTCTGAGTAGTCCATTTGAAAACAGAAATCTAAACTGAAGTCTTCTATATCCCAAGCTGTAGTAGGATACAAAAAGCAGCCACTCTCACAAACTTTTCTTCTTGTCTATGTCTGTGTGGAAACAGGTATGCTCAGTGTACTTGTTAGTTTASACATTAAAAGTGAGTTTTACAGGCAGGATTGATGTACATGTGTTGGGTGCTGAGTTTGTCAGACTTTCCAAGAGCCATCACATAATTGAGCAGAGAGATCCGGATTGGTTAGGAAGGGATCACCAAAAGTCATCTAGTYSAACCCCACTGCAAGGAGCAGGGACATTCTCAATTAGATCAGGTTGCCCAGAACTCCATCCAGCCCGACCTTSAGTGTGTTCAGGGATGGGCCATCCACTACCTCTCTGGTCAAAAAGCTGTTGTTTTATCACTCTTATTGTAAAAAAACTTCTTTCCTAAATCTAATCTGAAGTGATCCTCCTTCAGTTTAAAACCATTAACCTTTGTCTAATCTCAACACACCCTGTTAAAACGATTTTTCCTATCTTTCTTATGAGGCTCTTTAGGTACCTAAAGGGTACAGTAAGGTCTCCCCAGAGCCTTCTCTTTCCCAGGCTGAAAAATCCCWATTCTCCCTGCCTTTCCTCACAGGAGAGATGCTCTAGCCCTTTGATCATCTTCCTGACCCTCCTCTGGACCCACTCCAAGATGCTTTTCCTGTGCTGAGGGCTGGACACAACACCCAAGGTGGGGTCTCATGAGAGTGCAGTAGAGGGGAAAAATCACCTCTCTCAAATTACTTTGATGCAGCCCAGGAATTTCACTAGAATTTATATTAACTCTTAATCTAAAAAAAAAAAAAAGTCCTAGAAAAAATCCTGAGTCTTGTTAGTCATTTACAAGGAAGCAGACATTTCAGCCATAGAAACATTGCAAAGTCTCCAATAAAGCTTTAGTTCTGGTAACTTTGTTGTAGCTATTATTGTCACTTGTTAAATGTATTAATGTCTTTTGCATGGGCATGAACCTTCTGTGGAATGCAGTAACAAATGTCAATGTATTTTAAGGACATTCATGTATATATAGAAGTAAAAGTAGAACTCAAGTATATAGAAGTAAAACTAGAACTATCTGTGATRTTGTTAATACATAAAAACACCAAAATGGGCTCTTGTTCACGCTAAAACTTTATTTAGCTCAGTATCATGACTCTCTGACGATGGTCCACAGTGGAGGTCTAGGAAAAAATACAAGCACAAATAATAGCTCCCCAGACTGTCTGTCTCGTCTCAAAGAAATTGCAGCTCTGGGACTTTCTGACTCAATGGGGATCTTTTCATACTTAATAGCCTGCTACAGATCTTTTTCCATGATTTAAGCTGGGCACTACTTTTGTCTCTCTGGATTTTTTACATGCACTCTTGGGCAAGAAGCTCCGCAGATTAACTACATGAAAAACAGTTTTCTTCTCTTTCTTCTGAACCAGCATCTTAAGCAGTTTTTACCACACTTTAGTTATCGTATTTAATCAACTATTTGCCTTTTTCATATCACTTGGGATTTTATAGATAAAGTCCAACAAGTGCAAATATAATATTTACTTCACATGAATAGAACCATTTGGGTTCCAGCTTATAGATGAGTCTTGATGTCATACGCTTCATGATAATGTAGAAATGTAGAAACAAATTATATGCAACAGAAATAAATCCACCWGAAAAACTGGTTGTTCTATCTGGTTTAAATAAATTAGCAGTCCTAAATAATACTTTTATAAATAACTAGTTTTATGGTTTTTACCATGACACAGCAAAAGTCATTCATTGCTAAAAGCAAAGAATGTCTGATATTGCTTTCAGAGTATTTTTTTTATTGTGAATTTTCAAATTTATTTGTAGTGATAGAAACGTCCTACTGCTATGGTGACATGCCAAACTAGCACTGCAAGWACCTTTTCTAGCACATTATGCAGAAAAAACCCCATACCAATATTTTGATTTGTCTTTTTTAAATGGCCCTATGTGTTCATTGTGGCCACAGACTCTTAATTTGTGTTACTCTACTTTTCATTAACTTCTTTTGAAATTCATGATTAGAGTGATCATGAGAGATATTACAGTATCATGCTGGGTGTACCTCAAGGGATGTTTTGACAGGTTTAAAAATTATATTAAGCATTTTTATGTTGCTTCACTCCTCACAAACAGTAGGAGCTAAGGATTCTATTGAATCCTTGAAGAGTCTTGGAAAGAGATGTGGTCTTAAGACCTGACCCAATAATTTTACAAGGGGATGGAATGTATTAATGCTAACGTTACTCTGGTAAACATTTCTGACATTGACCACATTATGCCTWGCAGATCAATATTTTTCAGCCACTTAATTATCTGGGTGACTGCATTTCCCAATTTGAACATAAATAAAYGTCTTACCTGATCAAATACTTTACAGAGGTTTAGAGAATCGCTTCAGAAAATGAAGTGTTCTAGTCTTTAGAATTTGCTATGTTTCCTACAGAACAAATGACTCAAAATTTTTTATGTTAACTGATTTAGTTTTTAAAGAATTTCTATTTCAGAAGTGACATTAATGAGCAGTTAGCTGTACCATGAGAGAATCACTCAAAATGGTGCTAATTTTGGTCTAGGATTATTTATAAATTCTTCTGAATTGAAACACACAGGAAAAAAAAAAAAAAAGTTGGATCAATATAAAAGCAGAGCTGTCTCTATCATTCTAAAGAAAGTAGAATATGATAAATTAAAGCAATCAAATAGGCAAAAGTGAAAAAAATAAAAGAGCACCAGATCTAGTTTTTTCAGAAATGCAAAGAAATTTTAGCAAAACATTTGCAATTGTTTCCAGCTAGTTAAGGTAAATTACATACCTCCAGAAATAAAGGAAAATTTCTTTAGGGATATTTAAAATCTTATTCCAGGTCTAGATCTTTATTTTATAACTGACCCTATGAGAAAATAATCCCAGACTCAAGGGTTTCCTAAATTTTTGGTGCTTGAACAGAGAAGGAGACCACTGAGACTGCCTGTAACTACTGCCCCTGTAATGTTATAAAAAGCAAGACTCTCCTGGCTTTCAGAATTAACTGGTTGCCATCCTAGCCTATTTAGGTTTATTACAGGAATACATTTCACATTCAAATCTTACAGCAATGCCTACCCAAGCACTACATTGTTAACAGAAGTGCAGAATGTAATGGGGAAATTTACAAACTCCTTTCAGAGAATGAAAGCCAACAAAACCTCACCGGAAGATGATATCTTTATGGAAAATTTGAAATAGTKGAGAAATTCCCCTGATGCTGCCATATTTGCAAAATGGAATGATACTTTCTACTTCAAATATTCTTTTCTTCTAGTTGTGTGTTGAACTTGGYAAAAGTACCAGGCACAAGGTGGACCTAAGAAAGAATGACATTTCAAGACTTGTGAATCTCCACACTTGCAGAAGAAATTCCATACCACAGCACTACCACTGCTGATATATAACCATATTCCTGACATACAGGAATTTGGTTTTTTGTTTTGCTTGTTTTTTGTTTTTTTTTCTGTTTACTGTATTTGAAATTGCAGTCAGACTGCTTTGACAACTTTTGCAGTCTATTTTAAAAACGGTAAGACTGTTCAGAGAAGAGTTACTGGGATGGTCAGTATTCTGCTCTGGGAAAAATGTTAACAATTAAGAACAGTCAACTATTTGGTTTATCAAAAAATAGTTACATATTAAATTATAATAAGAACAAATACCTAAATGAACCACCGTACATTGAGGGCACAAAGCATTGAAAATTTGTCTAAAGGCACTCTCTCTTGTCTACAAAAAGACAAGATAAAATGCCTTTTGTATGATAATTAAAGCCAAGGTGAAAAACTGCAGCTTAAAATATTTCCTKAAATTACATCCTATAACATAGCAAACTTCAGGCTGGTATGAAGAAATATCATATTAATATGTACAGAAAGACTTTAGTAATCCTCTTTACATGAAGAAAAACTGGACCTGGGAAGAAACCAGAATAATTTAATAGATCCTTTCCCCTTTTAAAATCAGAAAGCCCTGAATTGTATCTAATGATGGAAGGGTTTCACTGGGGTGTTTTATACCAAACTGCACTTCTGAAATCTCCCATTCTCGCCTTCCCTCCTGTCCTCCCACCTTCAGAAAAGACTGATCAATGAGACATCAAAATTGCTTAGTTAGGCTGATTATAAAAGAGGTTTGGCTTTTTTATTTTTTTCCCTGCTGGGAATTTCCACTGAGAAAATTATTTTCCCATTCTGCAGTAAAATAAAACACAGAGAATTTTAAAATATCACATAAATTGAACACAAAACAGTGTTTATTTCACTCAACCAAGACAAAATTAGAACATCTCTTGCAATATTTATTTTTTAATATTAAAATATTAAATATTAAAATTCATTTCAGTTCAAAGAAAGTATTTATGAAAAGATAAAATGCAAACTACAGTTAAAAATGCCTCATCTAGATATTTCTCTGAAGGGAACTGACATATCAATTCAAGATTAAATATTTTTTTTAAGGATATGGAAAAACTTTTTCCAGAAATATCTATGTAGGATTCCTTTGACTGTCTTAACAACCTCTCACCCACTGAAGATTTATTGGCAGGGAAATATGACAGTTGAGAATCAGTGATTCTTTTCAAAACACATGTGGTTTWGGATTTGTTTTATAGAATCCCACTGGGCATTAGAATAATATAATTCCTGACATTTTTTGTTAGTCATTTCTCTGCCTGGCTAGGATAGCTTTGTGAATTGAATAAGAACAGGAAAAAAAATACTGTGTGAAGATCTAATTGTTGCAGCAGACCTTATATCCCACTTTTTTTTAAAGAATATGTACTTGTATTTTGGAATAACATACAGAGTTGAATGTTTTACCTTCCTTTGGTCTCTTCACTACAAATGGAATGTATATCTGTGAGTACTATTTACACTTAGAATTGCAAAAAGCTCTTTTTTTTTTTTTTGTGGTGTAGGGGTGGTATTCAAAAGGATCCTTAAATTGTAATAGCTACAGATATTTCACATTACTTTGCTTCATTTGAAGGGATGTAATTGGCCTCAATACCCATAGCACCACTAAGGACAAGGAAAACAGAATCAGCTTTAAGTTAAAAATATTCTTTTTTAAATGCAAGCTATTCAACTGATTTAAAATACAATTAATTCTACTGCTTCACTTTTTCACTATCAGCTGCCTCATTGATTTATGGTCTGTTTTACTGCAAACTGTGATTCTTAATACTTGCCTGAGGTGTTGATCTTTTGTTCAAGGGYGGGATATTGCTCATGATTATCAGTGTTCTATGAAGTTAACCTTCAAATGCAAATGGATTGTTTGCTAGGGTCGTCATTAGTATTTAAAGAGCTTGAAAATACTCTGCTTATTAAAATATAGCTGTAGCTACTGCTTCGGTTAAGCAAAGAGATTAATAAGTTTTGAACACTGTGAACTGAGAGAATATTGRAAGTTCAAACATGCTATTGGGGCAGTAATGCTGTCTATATTTTTTCATAGTAAGCCTTAGGCTTGCAGCACTGAAATAGAGTGCAGGTGAAAATATATTTATGATTGACATGGAAGATGTCAGTTTAGGTCATTGTGCCTCAGACAACTGAAAGGACAGTCATGTTCCTCATGCAGAACAATCCACCTTTTTATTGCAGGTGGGGAAAGAGATGTAACGAGCTGTCACATTCCTCAGTAAAAGTTACCCAGACACAACTGCTTTGTTCCTTTCTGAATGGAGTCATGGAGTCACTACATAATTTCGTGTTTGTTCCTACTTTGGGAGTGTTGAATATTGAATAGCTTCTCTGCTATAATTGGTTTGTGGATGAGTGCTAAAAAGCTTCACCTAAACTGTATTTATTGTAGGTGAAGTGAAAACAGGAGAGCAGGCACTTGGGCAGACTTTATTGTTAGGTTCAATACAGATTTATGGGTAAATAGACTGGAAGGAAACCCATTAAGGTGCTATGGCTCTTATGTCTTTCTCAAAAGGTATATTAGCTGTCTGAGTAAGCTCATATTCCCTCTGCAAAATAACATATCCACAATATGAGTGTTGTGCACCCAGATCAACCCATTTAATTTAAAATACTTTGTGAGTCAAGGTGGATGAAATTTATTAGAATGGGTTCTGAAAACTTTCTAATGCCTTATACAAAGTCTTTGAACATTCAAATGTTAGAAAAATTCATACGAAATTGCACCCAAATTCCATGTATGTTCATGTATAATACAGCAACTTGTTCTTGGGCAAACTGAGGGTAGTGTGTATATTTTGCAAGACTTAGTTCTGTGCTTTTTTTGCTTTTTTTTTGAACTTCAGCTTCCCAGAAGTGAGTGTATGTTTCTTGACAGAAAGTCRGCAAGCTGTCAGACAGAGTACACTTTATGAGAGCAATATGGTTTCATTTTGCAGAAACATTCCTGAGAATTTTAAGGAGTTGTCAAAATGAATTCACTTTATTACTGGTTAACATTAAAGTAAGAACTGAAGCCACCAAAAATAGGTCCAGGAAATAATTAAATAAACCAGCAGTACCCCTGTCGTTCATTTTGACACCATTGTGGGAACACACTATTGCTTCTGTTTTGCTGTTGGATTTTAGACTCTTATGGGASATTTTCAAATTTTTGGTCAGACTGGGTTTAGTTCTTGAAATTTAGCATATTCTAAAGGGAAACAAAGGTAACATCAGTTACTGATTCTAAGAAATGTAAGATCATATAAGGTAATGCTCTGTGATATTTTAAGCACATGGAGTAAGCCTATGTGAGTAATCTCCTACATTTATATATAATATTAATATATATATATGCGATTGAAATAAACAAATATTGAAATATCTATAGAAGCTTAGTCACAATAATTTATTTAATGACAGGTATAAAATAAACTAATAAATTAATAATTAATTACCTTTTCTTATGTGAGCATCTGATATTGTTAAAAAAGATCTATGGGGAATATAGACCAACTAATGGGATGAAGTGGAGCCCATTTAAATGCTATGGAGTCAGTATCAGAGCTATGGGAAGTTGATAGTACTTAATATATCTGTCCTAATATGCACAAGTCCTAGCACAATTTTTCACAAAGCAAGTGCATAGGGGGAAGATATCAGCAATTAATMTAAGGCTCAGTTTCAGGCTTCATGTTAATTTGTTTCTAATTTTCTATTTTCACAGGTAACATTCAACAAAGATATTTTGGTTTTGTTTTTATTAGTACTTCTKTGCATTTAGAGAAATTTAAGTTGAATAGTTTCTGTCATTTCTAATAATAAGCTTAAGAATAATCAATATTTATTTACAGAGATTTTTCTTAGAAATCTTTTTCTGATATATTTTTGGAGATAAGGAACAGCTTTTTGAATTAAACAGCAAATGCTAATGCAACTCTATTTTTTCAAAATTCACAGAGAACCTGGAGAGCATGAAGCAACAGAACAGAACTGTACAAAATAAAAATGGAACCATGTTAAAAATTTTTCTTGGTGTGATAGTAGCCTAGTTATGTGTTAATGTCTATAAAATTTGATACAAAATTGAAGCAGTAACTTCAGCATCTGTCCATTCAGATACCATTTGGATCTCATTATATATGAATCAAAGTGTTTACGTGTTTTCCAGACTGGAGGTTGGTGGCTTTTTTGTTGTTGTTTTTTGGTTTTTTTTTTTTTTTGGTGTATAGTTGGTATTAAAAGCCAAATGTTATGCTCTACTGTTTTAGCCTCAAAGAAAGTAGGAAGATTAATTGACTGCAGCATGTGATCCATTACTTCTTAGTAAAAYAGAGATTTCTATGAAAGCTGGAGCTCTGAAATATGTACAGAATTGAGTAATTTTATCTTCTATTTAATATATTTGCATGAGATAATAATAAAAATATGGAAATAATCCTATGCAGAATATGCTGAARCATTGTATCAATAAAGGCATTTTAATATATTAAAATCTAGTTATATATATATAAATGTGCGTGTCTATGTGTATATATGTATGTGTACATATATGTAGGTATTTATATATGTGTGTGTGTATGTATGCATGTATGTATGTATGCATGTATGTATGTATGTATATGTATTTATACAGATATATACATATATCTGTATGTATATATATATATTAAAATTTCATCTAAGTGTGAAAAGAAGCAAATGGCTGACAGCAAGTGTTTATTTCAGTCTTGGAAAAGACAACCATATCTTTAAAAACGCAGCAGCAGTTCCGTGTATTACTGATACCTGTCTTACAGAAGTCCCCATGGGCCTCACCCTCGGTGTTGGTTCAGACACGGGGGCAGGCTCCCAATCYCTGCCCTCAGTCCCAGCCAGGAGCGTCCCGGGCGGGTGTTCAGGACCACGGACAGCACCCATTCCTCCAGGGCAGCGGCCGTATCCCTTATCTGAGGAACCAGCMCCCCTGCGGTAGTCACCCATCAGAGCCTGTACAAATAGAGATATGTTTTCTTGTTGCTGGCATATCGAACTTTTTTTTTTATTTCTAGCAGGTGGAGAGGCTTCAAATGTCAAAGAACATCCCTGGCAATTTTCCCACACTTGCAAAGGAAATGCATTTTCTTTATCTCGAGGCAAAATGTAAAATCAACAAATAATTTTTCAGCAATTAATTTTKTTTGAGTAAATAAGGGTTTCTGCTTTGGCCAGTTTATGGTGTATAATGATCAGGTGGGTTAAGACCTTGAGGCATCTCCTGAGTCTTTGCATTCAGCCTTGACTGATTGYTAAAAAATGAAAAATGTGGCTATATTCAAACCTTCAAGCCAGTGGAACACTGTCCTCAGGCTGAAACCCAATGCAAAACTGGTAATTTATTTTAATCCACTCACATGCTAGTCTTATTAACAGGAAGACAGATTTTCTGCATTGTTTTGTTACTCAGGGAATTGATCACTGGTAGATGTTTTTCTAAACTGGTGCCTTATTAGATGACTTAAAGTGTACTAATTTTTCTAGAAATTTTACTAATGCTATTTAACATTATATTTCATTATTGTCATAGTTATCAAAATATATTATGCTAAAGAACAGTGATCTTGAAACGCACAATGGGAAAGTATTTCCATATATAATAGAAATATATCCTTGAATTTAAATAGGAATTATAAATACTTTCTATAATGACAAAAGCTTGGAAATGAACCAAAAAGTGTATGGGTGAAAAAATCATACTGCTTCAAATTTTATAGAGTAAAAGAATCCAATAAATTTCTACTTACTATGGTAAAATTCTAGACATCTTGCCCATATCCATATTCCAGAAGACTCTTTTCTAGTCTGAATATCATATTTATTGATCCACAGTAATTCCCACTGTTTTATATGAACAGTCACCCATCCTGGAGATAGGGGCAGAAAAGAGCTTTAGTGTCAAAGCCACCAAATGATAGCAGCATGTGCTCTAACACCAAAAGTTTTTCTGTCCCAGATGAAGGCTATCTTGCTGCTCTTGTTTAGATGCGTTTTCATGCCAAAATAAACATGTTAGCTCTGATTAAGCAGTAAAAAACACTGACAGTTCACTGGACAAGATTGTGTATATTTAAGCTTCGTTAATTATAAATGAAATTGAATAACCAAATGCAAAAAATCTCTTCTGATATGGTGTATGGAAAAAAAAAACCTGCAAGCATTTGGAAAAACAAATTAACATTAAWAATTAAACTGATTTAAATTCCATTTTGAAAAATGGTAAATTTTTAGTGTTAGGCCCTGTGCCTGAGCAAACTGTTCATCTAATGAGTAGAGTGATGGATCAGGTTTTGTCTAAAAGTTATATTACATAACAAGTGTTCTTGTCTGGAGTTACAAAGGCTTTGGACTTTGAGCTGTGTGACAGCTGTACTGGCAATGATGTTTTGTCACCAGTGTGAGGCTGCTATGGTGTCTCTGATGGTACCTCTGTCACAGTACTGGATATTGCCTTAAGTTATTGATGAATAATGGGGCATGCAAAGAGAAATAGTCAAAAGCTTAAYGGGAGTGTTTTTTTCCCATCACAATTTAGTGTTTTAAACTATTTTAAGGTATTATTTGAAAAAGATTGCTCAAAAATTTTGCTGTTGGAAATGCAATGATTTATTAAGTGTGTAAAAGATTTACGTTGATGGCTTTTTTATCCACTTCTAGATATATGACAATAACTAAATGATCCCAACCAGGAAAAACTCTCCATTATGGGCTGCAATACATGGTTTATTGGAAATGCTCAGACGCTTTCAACTGGCTTAAAGTCCACATCATCACAATTATATTCAAATAGCTTTGTACTTCTAGAAGAACAAGATTACAATTGTATCTAATTACTAACATGATGCATTAGAAAAAAACATGTCTACAAAACTCTTCTGAGATCACCTCATTTATAAAGCATTTTCAGACTTTGAAATATTTATTACTTGTGTCTGGATAAGAAGAGATGAACTTAATAGTATTTTGGGACTGTTTTTCAAAAAACTGCACTAATTACATGATAGTTTAATCAGTTATATATTAATACCAGAATATACTAYGCAGGAAAATATATGAACATCATCAAAAATTATAAAGACCCTTTTATTCACTAGTCTATCCATAAAGAAAAAGGCTGAATTACCTGTGTGGAGATATATATCCCTTGTACACATATGAAATTTAAAAGTTACTGACATGTTTTAAAATTCATTAAAAACTATTGAGGATATAATAAAGAGAAGCTATATAGAATATTCTATGTCTGCAAAACATCTACATAAATGCAGCAAAAGATGATTTCTTTTATGGCATAAAGACTGTTCATGCTATAGTTGTTGTCTTAATTTTTAAATGACATGAAATAAAAAAGAAAAAAAGCACTTTTTTACCTTCTACAAGTGACATTAGTTATTTAAACTTTGTAAAGTGATTTGGAATGTAACTAATTTGTAAATATCCTGGATAAACATTAAGTAGTGCTACTATAAATTTGCAATGAGATAAGAAATCTAATAATATTATTTTACTTATTTACTAAAATGACAGCAACAAACTGGGTTTATTCTAGTGTATAAATTCTTTAATGTTACATTGCTGCAAAACTTGTTTTTTTTTTTAATAATTGTGCACAGCCCAGGAAAAATTACTTCTGTGCAAATGTGGAGCTCTGTAAAAATCCACCAGAATTAGGGCCTTTTACAACATTTAAGTAAATAAAGATGTGGTTGAGAAATCCTCTGGAATATCAAATCCTCTYGTAGCAGCTGGAACTAAATTACTCTGGAAAAATCCCTTTGCAATTTTTTCATAGAAGGATCTTTAGATGAAGAAAAYTTTAAATTGAAACTTAATCTGGAGCTTCTTGTGAACACAAATGGATCAGAACAGGACAGCCWCTGCATCTGAAGGCCCGACCCTCAAATGGAGATAACCATAAGCAATTAATTAAACATTTAATTCAGATTTTAAATTTCCCAGTTGTTGTACCTTGGTTAATAAGCCCTGTTCTAAAGCATGAACTGAAATTTTATACTATTTAATATTCCACTTTTATAGTCTAAATATATGCCTGTAGTATTCTATTAGAATTAATTTTTTAAAGGTGAAACCAAAGGTGAAAAAGCATTTGAAAACTTCTGTTGTTTTCTTTGTGAAGCAGTCAATACTTGTCAGGATATCTCTGTACACCTAGGTTTAATAAGTCCCTCCTTGTTTTTACCAAACACTAAATCAATGGCTGTTTTGGCAAGCAGTAAAACCATATGAAYSAGAGGAAAAAGCTCTTACWAATCATCCTAAGAATAGTGCAATTTTCTTCAACTCAAATACGTATTCCTTAAGCCAATGTAAATAAAATTCCTAACAGCAGAAAGAGGTTTTTATAACATGCTCATTTCAGAATATACTTAGCTCTCTCTTTTCTTTATTTAAAAAATTGTTTGTTCAAAATAAAGTGAGTTATGACTTTTCAAAAGGAACACATYTTACTTTGCTTAAGATAGAAGCATAACTCAGAAATGCAATGAAATGCACTGTAAACACAATTTGTACACTTTCTAATGTATAAAAAATCCTGTTTATAAATGGACCAAGACATGTTCTTTAGCTTACAAATCTATGTGAATACTACTGTGCTCGAAGTATATATAATGGTAAATGGAGAAAGAATGGATTTTCATAAGAGTGGTGAAATTCACTCTGCTGACTTAGAAGAATAACACAAAAATRTACATGAAACAGGCTTTACTGCAAAAGAGAATCTTTTTCATTGGAAATTTTATTTCTYTAAGTCTCAGGTTTCATGTTAAAAGTTTGCTTTGCATCCTGTTCAGCAGAAACCAAGAGCTCTCAGCACTACTTCATAGCAGTCACAACTTCACCAGGGATCTCATCAATATTTCCTGCKATAATTTGCTGAAACGTGTTTGTCTGAAGGAACAAAAAAGAGAAGAATCAACGTATTTTATGAAAGTCACATATCTATGTCCCCTCCCCATTCTTTTTTAAAATATTTTAAGGAGAACAGAGGATGGTGTTTCGACTTCATTTGTTGTGTACATAGATTGTGAACACCCAAATAAAAGCACGAGAAACAGCATTATGTTTCAATTAGTTCTAGGAGAACAAACATGTTTTCTGAGACTTCTAGATTAATTAAATATTATGAAATCTAAAGGTTAATTTTTTTCCCTAAATCACKCACATAAGACTGATGTAAAAATATGGATCACTGAGTAGGTCACTGTGCAAACAGTGTACAATTAGTCTGTGGTGTTGCGAGGTCCCCAGGATGAGKTAAGAGATGAGAATTTGACTCCAAGTTTTCAGAAGGCTGATTTATTATTTTATGATATTATATTAAAAGAAAATGATATACTAAAACTATACTAAAAGAAAGAGAAAGGAGACATCAGAAGGCTCGACAAGAATGAATAAAAAAAACCTAGTCACTGACCAGTGTCCCACACAGCTGGACTAGGATTGGTCATTAATTAAAAACAATTCACATGGAACCAAAGATGCGCTTGTTGGTAAGCAACCTCCAGATCACATTCCAAGCAATCAGATAATTATTGTTTACATTTCTTTTCTGAGGCTTCTCAGCTTCTCAGGAGAAAAATCCCGGTGAAGGGATTTTTTGGAAAATACCATGGTRACATTAGTGTACATTGTGCAGTTTTTATATGAGTAGGACACTGCAGGAATTATCCTGATGTGAAGACACAGATGTCTTAGCCCTTTTGGAGGTGCCCTAAAGTTTCTATTGCTCCATAAAGCATATATCTTCTGAACCTCATCTGCCAGCCCCAGGTGAGTGATTGAACATCCCAGGGTACTTTTACAATTGCATGTTGTCTGCATGGACAGAAGAACTGCATCCTAAGATAACCAGAAATTTCCCATCTAATTTAATCAAGTTAGTTCCATTATAGTAGAAAAAAAAAAAAAAGGTCAAACAACCTTATAAAAGAAAGAGAGGTTCATCTATAAAAAATAAGTTCCAAAGTAGGAAGTATGAGTTGTCCTTTCAAAACTTCCTTTTTCACCAATAGCAAAAAGAGAGAAGATTACTTTGTTTTYTTCCCCTAGGTACCTAGGGAGGTGAAGTGTACTGCAAGAATTCATCTGAAATATTCTGTTATGAAGTAAATAATTTGAATTCAGTTCATAGCCACAAGAATAAACCTCATTGTTTCTTAAAAAAATCCACCAAATCAGTACTCCCTTTCTTTTCATCAGCAAGTATTAATGGAAAAGTGTGATTTGTATTCTGGGGGAAGTAATCAAATAAACAACTCCTTCACCTGAAGTCTCACTCCAAGATTTCTCTCCTGAAGCATTAGAGATTTTATTAATTCACAATTATATTTTTTCTATAGAGGAAAAAGTCATAAAAGTTACTTTGTTGCATTTACAAAACTTAGTCATGCTGCTTTTTAGAAATAAATATTCATTCTTCTGCATCTTTCTGTGTTTTCCAGGCTGACTTTAACACTTTCTCCTTTCATAATCAATGCTGGCAATAGGTTTAGTATTTGATTTCAAATTTTCTTAATATTTTTCTTCTTGTAGCAATTCTGGTTGATCCCAAAGTACCTTTAATTTAAGACAAAGTTTATTAACTAAAAAATACCCATGGGATGGAAGGAAAATTATCTAGAGTTTCAGTATTTGTTTGCAAATATTTAACTTTTATAGTGTGCACTCTTTGGAGTTAGTGTAGAAAATTACTTTCTGGTAAGAGAGCAATGGCTTTTTTYTGCTGATAAAATAATTTATTTTGACATACACTTGTGTTAAATATTAACTAAAAGGGCAATTAAATAAGTGAAATCAGTTGATATATCAAATKTTTATTCATGTCCTGAGCTGAAAAGTGATAAAACTATAGATTTATAACGCATAATTTTATCTGGGATTTAAAAATAGGCTAAGTCATAAGGATGCAGTCTCTTAGATGAATGCTGCATGCAATGAAGTGCACTGTGATATGATCTSGAATGAAACAACCTTCATTTTCCTGTCAGACATTTTGTGAATATTTTAGCAGTTTGGTCTCAGCTTTCCTTAGCTGTAACAACTTTGTGTAATAGTATTCTTCCCTTCTTCATCCTGTTAGAGCTGTCAGCAAAYATCCTGAGTATTTCTGCATATTTAGGGTCTGTCGGAGACAGAGTGAATTTCCCCCATAGCAGCTCTCAGAGTTCTGCACATTGGGAGCTGGAAAAGTGCTGCTGACACACCAGTGTTTTGGCAGCTGCTGAGCAGCTCTGCACAGCATCAGGGCTGTCTGCCCAACATTTTCCCCATCAGCAGTGGGCTGAGGGTGAACAAGATCTTGGGAGGGGTCATAACTTTTATTCCAAATGCATGACCCTTACCACTAGACATTGGATCCCATGGAAAAARTGTGATGATTAGGAGAAGGAAAAGGGTGGTTTGCTTCAGCTGATGGGAGAAGGGGGGTAGAAGAAAGGAAAGGGCAAAAAGGACACAAAATAAAGGTGCTGGAACAGACTGCTTGTTCATAAATATAGCTGCACGAATCATAATGAGCTCATGCAGGAGTGAGGATAGGGGATTAGATTCCAAAGGAGGGTGGATCTTAATATGCTAAAAAGCTGCAAGGGAGAAAATATAAATTTGACATGCAATTACATATCATGTCACAGACTGTGGTTCATTCAAGCAGTGTGAGAAATCACAAAATGACATCAAATCAAACTAAGGTCAGGAGAAAAATTACTTTGTTCAGTCTGGTATATAAACAAATACAAGTTTGTAAGACTATGTCAAAAAGAAGGAAATTACCCATTTGAGGCAAAATGCTTAACTACTCTGGGCATAATTTAMGATACTTCAAGGATGTCTTCACAGAATTTCATTAATTTTTACATGGCTCAAATCTATTATTCTCTTTGCATTAAGACTCCTGAAATTACTAGTGTCCAGGTGCACCTCTTATGTAGAAAAAAGTCTAATTGTTTTTAATCTGTTGAATGATAAACTGATTATGAAATTCCAAACAGGTGTCTTCAATAACTGTAGTTACAGAGATGCCTTGAGAAAACAAAATGCATTTTCAGTCAGTTAAACTCTGCTTCTATGTTAGTCGAAAAACATTCWGTATCTGTCCAAGTTTTCAGAAAATAACTGCAAAGCTAAGTGATGTCACCTAAGAAATATTCTGAAACATTCTTTGGCTGCACGTTTGAAGGGACAGAGGAAGGAATCTGTCTCTCTTGATAGAAACTGCTAGAGGAGGAATAGRATTAGGAGCGCATTACTAGTAGAGATAAAAAAAMCAAAAATTCCCCCCAAAAACCCCAAACCAAAACTGTGAAGAAAGTAACATCAAATCTCTTCACCATACTTACATCAAGAAGGAAAATAACCAAAGTCAAGGGGATTGGAAAGAAGAAAAGCTATAAAAGAATGACTTTGTTAAACATTGAGGAAACAAAYATGAGTATATTAATATTTCAGARTAGTACAGTCTGCTCTTTGAACTATAAGTGGAAATTAAACTTTATTCTGTTTTTTCTTTCTTAAGTTTTGTCAAGTCTATTGTTATTATTGCTGTTAGCAATAAATTAAAGTCACTGAGGAGGAGAAGAAGAAGAAGAAGAGATATTCCAGAACAATAGGTTTAATTGTGAAGTAGTCAGAGCACAGAATCACAGAATTTTTAGGGTTAGAAGGGACCTCTTGAGATCATTTAGTCTAATCCTCTGCCAAGCCAGGGTCACTGGGAGCAGGTGACACAGAAATGTATCCAGGTGGGTTTTGAATTCCTCTGGAGAGGGAGAATCCATGACCTCCCTGGGAAGCCTGTTCCAGTGCTCTGCCACCCGCAATGTAAAAAGTTCTTCCTCATGTTGAGATGAAACTTCTTTTGGTTCAGTTTCTGGCCACTGCTCTTCATTCTGTCGCTGGGCACCACTGAAAACACTCTGGCACCMTCCAGTTGTATTGATGAGATCCCCTCTCAATCTTGTCTTCTCCAGACTAAACAGGCCCAGCTCCTGTTGTCTCTCCTCATAAGAGAGATCCAGATCTCTGATCATTTTTTGTTCCTCCACTGGGTTTCCACTGGTCCTTCTCCTTGTCTTCCTTGCACCCAAGCACCCAGAATTGGACACTTTCAAAAGTGTTTCTAAATTAGTTTTGGTAATTGTTCAGTAATTGTTTCTAGATTTGATTCTTACAGAATCTTTTAAATTCCACTCCTTCTAACAAATGGAGAATGGAGGATATTTTCAAACAAAAGAATGAAGTATAATGTAGAGAAACACATTGTATTTTGTGCAAGAGCACAGAACAATCTATAGATAGAGTAGTGCAAAGCAAAAATTTGACAAAGCTTTTACAGCTAGGCTATCATGTGGGGGGTTCTGTCTTCTCAAAAAATATGGGAAATGGCATTTTAACTTATGCTTCTACAGGGCTGAAGAATAGAAGACATTTTTCTTGAAACTGCATTTTGTATGACACTGGGGATAATTAGATAATTAGATCTGTGTGCTAAGTGAAACAAACATGTGTCTAGACATGGGTTTGAAAGAGCTCCCCTCTCCTGCGACACAAAACATGGAATGTGCTGGGGAATGCTAAGGGTAGAAAGGAGAGAAGAGGCTGCAGTATTTGTCACCTTCCCATAGTCTTAACCATGAGCACACAACATACCAAATTTGCAAATCCCATTAAGCTGTAAATGGAATCTGAGCTTCCAACTTCTGGGTGGCTTGAAGYGGCAGTTTTAGGTTCTGCAGTGTGACAGTTGATGCTAAGTACAAAAAATTAGATGTAAACAAAATTCCCTAAAAAAAGGGAGTGGAAAGAGTAAATTAAACTAAAAAAACCTGCCCAGGATGCTTTGAAAATAAGAATAAATCAGTTTTAACTATTTTTAAACTTTAAAATAATGTAATGAGTCTATGAAAATCAGTGAAAGAGCTAAATGCAGCATTCTGTGKGTTATATAAATTTTAAATGTAAATCTATGGTTTGAAAGGAGAATTTTTTTGTTTCACTGTTGACCTCCTATTCTGGAAACACCCTCAAGCATGAGCAATTCCTAGACATATGATGATTTTGGCAGAATCAGCTGTACCTTCTTTAACTCTGCTCTGTCTCTTCTGAATAAGAAGAATACTCTTACTGTCCATATGCATAGAGTTTGCTTCTCGTTATGGCATGGAAGCTACACATGGAAGCTGTATTGGAAGCTATATTCTTACCTGATGTAAATTTTCTAAAGCTCGTGAAACTTTTGGATTTTGCTCCTAGAATCACATTGTGACAAAGAAAAATACTATTTGTCTTTGCAAAGTGCAAAGTGCTGAATGTTTCTCTGGAATATGGTTTGACTGTCTGATTTTGATGATGTGATTTTAGATGGACTAGTGCCAAACAGAAAACCAAGTCTGCTGCCGAATAGTRCAATCCTCTGAGCAGCATGTAGATAGTCTTCTGGAGTGTCCCCTGAAGGGCTACTCTTCCCTAATGCTGAAGGAGTTGCTACAGATCTCAACATGCAGGCACTGAAGCTCATAAATTATCTAKACTTAGGGCAAATCCAATTTCAAGTCCTGCCTCAAGACTGTACGCTACCAACCAGTCAGACTTCCAATTACAGCTTCAATTATATTCTGAATATCAGAAAAAAAAATTCATTTTCCCATTATAAGATCTTTATTGTAATACCAATGTTGAGGACAGCATATTTCAGTTGAGGGTAATAAAAATTGGACTGTATTTTGTGAAGTTCATATTTTATACAATGATGTTTRCAAGCTTTCATTTGAAAGCTAAAATTTATTTGACTGGATCAAAGCTAAAATTGATTTTACCTGATTCTGTATCTTTTACCTGATACCTTTACTATCACTTCTACTGAGGARTTTCAAGGCATAGACATCTATTAATCTTTTTGGTATTCTGGTTTATATTCTTACATCAATTACTGAATATTGTTCACAAATAGTAGAGGAAAAGCCACAATTCCTCAATTACCCCATTTATGAAATCAAGATAATGATTTTCTGATTGATAATGCAATGTCAGACTGGAATCTGACAAAATAAATCTTGATACAGCAGTTTACTCCAGATAAGAATCTGATCTTGACTATCTAAAATTACTCAAATTATAAATGGAAGGAATAAAAGTGAAGGTAATTATTAAATTAATTTTCACCCTTTCTCAGATAACTTTTTATAGAAAACAATAGGAAAAACTTACGGTTTGCCATCCCAGCTTGAATTAATATAATGATATTAATTTTCCTTTTTTTGTATAAATAGTTTGAAAAGGACTATCATTTTAAGTAATTTTCCAGTGTAAATGAAAGAAAAGGTCATGGTTCATAGATACATATTAATTTGGCTAACAGAAAGCAATTTACTTTTCCTTAATTAAACTCAACCACTGCAGCCTTTGTTTTAAATTGATAAAAGGATTACAAAATTATCTTTTCAGGTTTGTATAGCAGTTAACATTTGAATAAAAATGCATTTTGCCTGAACTCAAGTTCAATTAAGGAATTATGAAGAGAAATGCTCTTCAAAAAAATTAAAGTAATTTTTATGTTTCTTCATTAAATGGTAGCATTCCCTTTGAGTCCTAAATGYTAAGGTTTGTGTGATTACGGGAAAACTAAATTGAAATACACAGGTAGAGCCTGTCACTCAAGTTAAACAGGTCCATTAATTAAATATGTAGCTATTTTTTATTATTAAGTTTAAAAAAAATATTCTAAGAGCCAGACAGTCTGACTGAATGCTGAAGGTACATCTCACCAATTTCAGGGGAAAAATATTTATAAAAGCACAACTGTCCATATGAAGATCCCCCTCTCTATTCATTGACAACTGAATGAGGTGAGTAAGCTATAATGATATAAGTAAGCTACAATGAGCTGAAAACWTTTTCTGGCCTTGCATCTGGGATGTGTCCTTGAATACAGTGTTATGACACTCAGTGACAGAAAATAACCCCCTGTTATAAGATGTTGAACATATCACACTCAATACATAAGTTTGAGGCTGAACCAGCAAAAAGAATTCTTGGAAGGACCAGGTAATTCCTATCTTAGATCTTGGAAAGAAGTGGTCACAGAAATTGCATTTCCAGTAGCCAGACTTTCGAAAATGAAATTTAGGATAATACATGGTAAAAACAGCAAAAAAGAATTTTCAAACTTGGCAAAATAAGAGTGATAATTTTTCCTACTTACCTATTTGTCCTGTCTTAAGTGGAAGGAAAAGAAAGGATGAAGATATGTGAGCAAAAAGAAAATGAAATAAGAAAAGCATGATCTCCTTAATAAGATAACATTTTTTTTTGAAAAACAACCAGAGTAGCTTTAATTCCTCTCTTAAAAGATTCAATATGTTACCACTAGTGAAATTTTTACCTACATTGTCAAAGAAAGGAAGTCAGTAAAAGCTGTATAAAATGGTGTGGAAATGGAAAAAAAAGGAYAAATCTGGAATGAATGATGCTGCAATGGTGTCGAGGTGTTGTGGGCTGGAGGCTTCCTGGACTCAGGGGCCAGGAGCAGTAGGGCTCCTCCTGAGCAGCCTKAAATGGATTCCATGGCTGTGGGCAGCCTGGTGGAGCCCCAAAGAGGTCAGGCAGATGCAGTCAGATTTGTTAGGCTTTGATAAATTGAAAATCATTGTCTGGTGGTCATTATTAGAGTATTCTCAAAGCAGACCTTGAGTATGAATCTCAAGGAGCTTAATTTGCTTTGTCTTTCAAAAAGYTGACTACAATTGCAGTTTTAAACACATCATGGATATAAACAGAAAAGACATGTTACCTGGTTTTGGACATAGAGTTTAATATGAAGGAGTACATGTAGGTGGAAACCAAAAGAGTTTAAATTGGTGGAATCTGGAGTAGTCTCCAAATACCGCTCCAGTAGAAGCACCAAGACAAAAAATCCAGATGTCAGGATGCACTAACTGAATGTCTAAACTAACTCAGTGATAATGGAGGTGAGAAATCACAATTGCAACCTGGGAAGGSTGGAACAAATATTGAAGAATTCTGTTTGTGGTGTTCCAAATATATTAAAAACYTAAAGTTAGAAAATGTTAGTAAACAGAAGGACATTAAACAAAAGCTTTTAAATGACATATTTCTAGCACCTAACTCTGGGTTAGAAGTTAGAGAATGATTCATACGATTAGGAGATTGACCCATAAGCCTGACCTTAGATGTCCTGTTTCTTCTGAACTAAGTGAAAATAGAAGGTTTCTGAGGCTGGAGTGACAATATCAAGGTAAGGTTTGGAATATCTATGACAGACAGTTGGAAATAGCAGAGAGAAGGATATGTTTGAATGGTCCATGGAAATTCAGAGCTGCACTTGGGATATGTCTCTTTCTCATCAGCAGTGTGTCAGAAAACTTCTCTGGGAAGGAGAAAGATATCCTCTAAGCCCTTCTCAGCCTGAGAGTTTGAGTGGACAGCTTTTCAATTTCATCAGATATTTTGCCTCTTGTTCATAACTTCTGTGTTCTACAATTAAACTAATTTGATATGAGAGAGTTAATTTGCATGTTCTTAGAAAGTGAAGCTCTTTTGCTGACATTTCTTGTGTATTTTTTTTATCTCAAGGTCTATAGGTAAGATAAGACTTCTCAATAACTTGGATAATAGATATAACAGCAACACCATTGGTCATGCATAATGCATTGCTAAAATCATCCAAGAAAGTCTCTTTAGAAGTAGACTCCTGATTCCATCTCAGATAAGATGCMCTACCTGAACACTTTGCTGGCTGGCTGGCTGTTGGGACACTCAAGAGTTCACTGCAACTTTGCTGGTTTACCTAGAATCCATGCTCCATTCATTGATTTAATCTTTTTATTTAAAGACCCTAAAGGGAATGAGAAAAAGCAAATGTTTTTACAAAATGAAAACCCGTCTGTAAAAAACAAAGGCATGCTTGTACTGTTTCATGGTGGTGGTTTATTTTTTACAAACTGCCCATTTTACAAATGGGATTATCTAACCAACAGGGATAAGATTTGCAGATTTTAAGATTTCAGTTTTATGGATGGGGCAGTCACTGATTTCATAGTGGCATGTATAGACTGTCTTTCATATAATGATAAACAAAAAAAACCCAAAACAACCCAAACTTTGCTTTTGGTTACATGAAAGATATTTATTTTTCTCTTCKGCTTGAAAAAGTCTTTGAAGCCTTCTCTGAAAGTCATATACTTATTCACGTAAAGTCTGTTGCCATTCATTAGGGAAGAAAAACCCCACCAAAATCCCCAAAACTCACATTTTTTGTCCTGCTCTTCTGTATGTGCTATTCTTATTCCTCCATGTTGCAATGTTACTGGTGACTTTTACTGTCAGCTAGGAAAATAATTTGTATGCTAGTCACTTACTTTCCTTAGGAAATGTATGTATCTTATCTCTTTAAAGGCCAGAGCAACGTTCTGAAACAGCTGATAGTCTCATTACAGTAACCTACTCTTAAGAACTAGCTGTGATATGTAAGATTAGAAATATTACCATTATATCTTTAAAAAAGTTTTTCTATTTATATAGGTCAGCTTTATGTGCCATCCTTTTATACTTTCTATAGTAGTTGGGAAACCTTTTGCTATGTTCTACTATGGGTAAACTTAACTTACATGAGGAAGGTCTTTTCCTGTTACTGTAATAATTAAAAAAATGTTTTCTTTTTCTTTGGTGGGCTAAGAAGGCTAAGTGGGCTAAGTGACTTAGTAAGGACCCAGAAGAAAGAGGATCTTGGATAGAAAAAAAAAGTATATCAACACTATCCCAAGTTTTTATTTTTACAGCATGACTGACTCAGTCCGCAAAACTTTTCATGTTATTAAGAGAGGTACATAGAAAACTTTGGAGGTGAAAGCCCAAGGAAGTGAGGGGGGAAACCCTTGAATGATACCACATGTTAAACAGACTTCAAAAACAGGTGGGAAAGAAAAAATACCTGAAAAAAAGAGAGTATTTTTAAGTTTTCATTATTGAAAAAAAACCCTACAGTTTTAAGAGTACCTGCAGGCTTTTTGTATATCTTGTTGCCATAATTATGCCTTGAACTTCAGACAAGTACTTAAATACAGTCTCTCAAAAGTGATAATACATTTCACTGAGATTTTTTTTTYACTTTTCTCTGAGTTTTACCAGTGCAGAAAAATATCCTGAGGTCTGTGCAAGCCAATGAGATTAAAATTCCTAGCAAAGTTTGTAGAGTTGTATCAGCATTTATGAGTAGTCCTTGCATRAAAAATCTGCAAATCGTGAATGGATGGACATTACCATTAATAACCCAGAAGATGAAAGAGCAAGGTTTTTAAAAGCACTTACGGGAGATGGTGAAAAAAGAAAATAGTGAGTACCAATTACAACAGAGAGAAAGTTACAGTGAGTTCTGAAATTAGAAATATAGGGAGGGAATGATAAACATGGCTGGCTGAAGAGGGAGTTAACTGAAGAAAATTAAACATAAAATAGAAATATGTTTCAGACACAGTATAAAATTTTTAAATAGTCCAAATTGTCACAGGCTGATGTTGATTTACCATATTATCTTAACTCACGGTGCTTTAGTGCCTACTAAAGCATGTATTAACTGATGCAGYTTCTGCTATTGGCATTTGTTGACAATTATTATGATACACCATGCAGTCATATGCTGAAATTATAAAAGCAGAAAAAGTCATTAAATAAAAAGAAAATTTTCAGTAAGAGTTACCTTTGAGGTAATTAAAACAAGATTTCAAAATGTTACTGGAAAGAAAGYGAGGGTGAGCATCATAGTTTGTTCAGAAAAAATGAATTAGCCAAAGGGAGAGGTAGGCGTTTTTGACTTGACACATAAAAAAATTACTGTATCACATGCTTTCTGCACAGGTTGTTTTCTCTTATACTAAAAACTCTTAATATTTATCTACTACTCAAACTAGCATTAAGGATAGGAAAAATAAATTCTTGAGGTGATATAAARTATAGTATCTCTGTATTACATATTCTTGTTTCTTTAGAAAAAAAAAAAAACTCAAGTAGCCAGTTTGATGATGCTGTATTTCTTTTGAGCAGTACTGTTCTAATTCTAGTTCATTTTCATAAATAAATACTCCCACAAGAATTGCCAGAGGAAATTTTTCCCCACATTTGCTCCAAGAACAAAAGGCAATGCTTGTTTAGATACTTTCTTACTGTTCATTAGAACACAGAAATAAARAGACTAAGTCTGTTTAAGCCAAAATTCTGTCTCAGAGAGTATTTATAAGAGATATGATTTAGGGGAACACATGGGTAATCTGTCTCTTTGTGATTCCCTCTCTTTCATCTCTTCCAGCTTCCACAATTGGTATGTTATGGATAGAWGACTAGAATAAAGAATGGAGTAGTATTTCTATTTTCTTCTATTGTAAGCATATGATTCATTGGGCAGATTTTTGTAAGACTGAATACATAAAGAACATAAAGGCTGCTAGTAGAGCAAGCAGACCTTTAAGCTGAAATATGTCAGTTGTGCTTCTCTAAAAAACCAGACAAATGAAGTAAAATATGCCATGTCTCAGTTCACAAGAGAAGCTAAAACAAACAGGTTGTTTTCTCACTCCTGTAAACAAATCTGTTCAGTTAATAGTTGAATTTATGAAAATCTATATTCTATGAGTGCCTGGGATTTGGTCACAGAAGGTGGACAGGAAAATATAGCAGAGAAAAATAGCTACATTCTGCCTAAAAATAAGACAAAAACCTTAACAAATGTGAAAAAAACCCCACAAACTATGGAAAACTATAAAACTTGTCAGAGAAACAAGAACATCCTGCTTACAAAATTATCTTTGTAGAAGAGAAATACTCGTATTCATTTCTTCTAGAAATTCAACCAGTTCTGAAATTTTGATTGAAGCACATTGAAGAGAAAGACATGATTGCAGAACTGATTCATGTATACCAAGTTCCTTGCTGCTATGAATATTTTGGAAAAGAATTTAGAATGCATACTTCAAGATGTAAACATTTTCTGAAATAAAATATTTTTTATGGTTGTAAAACTAATAGTACTAGWAACCAAAGAGTGACTTAAGAGCAGTCTTTTTGGATATTGTGTTTCTATCAGACCTGTCTTTGAGAAGTTGTCTCCATGTCTCTCCATGTCAAAAAACGACGGAATTTGGCTAAGATATATACAATATGTCAACTTGAAAAACTCCTTTCCAAAGACCAGAAACATGGATCAGAATGTGTCTATGCAGGTTATATTGAATGTGACATTTTTCAAAACATGATCACAAGCTAGAAGATCAAATGGGAGACCCAAGAAAGATGGTTCATAAGGTTGTTATGGAGAAAGCAGGACTCAAATGGGTCGGCAGAAATAGAAAAGATAATTCTATTCTGCAAGAAGAAACAGATATCGTATATATCACTATGAACGTAAACCCAGCTCTTTAGTAAATATACYTCTGAACACCTTCAAGAAAAATCCATMAAAGTAGGATGGACTGTATCACTACATGAACCCCTTAATTTTGTACAACATTTTCTTCTTCATGCAGGTGGGGCTTTTTTAGCATTTTCAAAATACTTTGGCTACATTTCACAAAACCAATGAGTTATTGGTTTGAATGAGATTTTTTTTTGATCTGTTCAAGGTTAGAACCTGAATAGAACAGACAAGAGGCTGATCTTACAAGACAGTTTTACCTGCATAGTAATATTACGATTTTTAATATGCAGTTATTTTTAAAATAGTTAAGCAGCTTTGGCTTTTTTAGCTTCCAATTAAGTGAAAAAAGAATAATCTAAGGGCAGTGTAAAATTTTGAAACACTCTATTAATTTAAAAATTATTAATATCTATTTTGAAATATATAAATGCTCATAAAGTAAGCATTTGAGAATCATTCTGGAAGCAATAGAAATTTTTGTGTTGTTACCAGTTCTTCTATTAGGGATTACAAAGTAAAAGTTAACCGATTTTTTGTAACTTTGATATAAAGATTTCAACAGCTTGACAACACTACAAAGTGTGTAATATTTTTCTTCTGATTAAAAAACAATTGCTGTAAAATATGCTGCAYTCTTGTGAAATAAAATTTTTAAAAATGCTAGTGACTTTCAAGATGCTTTTAAAAAGTTCACAAAATAGAAGAAAACCACAAATGGACATACCAATTGATGGAGTTGGCAGCTGCTATGTGAACTGTATGCTTAATATGTTGCTAAAATTGCGACCCAAAACCTGTAAATTCTAATAAACCTGAACTTTTACAGAAAAAAGTCCTGAACCTTGCATGGTTTAGACAGTGTAATCAATGGAAAAATCATTGTGATTAAAACATGACAGTATGATYAATAAAGTGTGCACTTTATTAAGCAATTTATGATTTATTGTGAAGGTATCTTTTATGCAATATTTATATTATAATTAGGAGTTGAGATGAACATGGTAACCATATCTCACTATTAAAAATTTGAATAGAAGGTGTGTAACACAGAAATTTTAAAGGCCCATAACTTGGTCAGATTTGCTTGAGTTGATGAATACAGGAACAATTTAACACATGATTCAAAGTATGAAGGAGTTGTAGTTTCTTATAAGAAAAAAACTACTAAGCAAAAGTATTTTTAAAAATCCATCACCCCACACCCCTAGAATAAGAAGATTCCATCTACTGATCTGGAGAAAAGGGAATCTGTTTCTCGAGATGCATTCTTCTGAACATCTGACTAAGTCTACCGCTGACCAATAAGACTACCTTGGAACATAATTATGTTTTTAGGAAAAAAATTTTTTTATTGTCTAGTTAAGATGTCCTTGCATTGCACCTGAACTTTTAATTTAATTTTAAGATTGTGTGCTATCATCTGCATTGGAGATGATTTTTTAAAAAATGGTTTCTCTTTAATACACTTTTACACTGAAAACCAAAATTAATGAAAATAGAAATTCAAAAATCAACATGTAGCTAGTTTTGTTTGACTAAATTTGTGAGAGGCATATCAATAAATGATCAAGGGAGAAAAGGATGCAATAAGAAAATTTTCACAGCCTCTGAAATAGATCACTWTATCCATAATTTTGCAGTCACATAATTAGAAGAAGAGTAAATTCTTGCAATCAAGATGATGAATACTTTTTTCTGATCACTAATTATGTAGTTGAATAAGAGCAGGAATTGATGCAGTATATCTCATAGGAAATTGTGTCTGATTACGAGTTATTTATTTAGTTGCATATGTTTCAATGTAAAAATATTTTTTTTCTTGTGGAGGCTTTTAAATGATACTATAAACTCAGGAGGTGCACAGCCATAGTGTGAAAGGGATCAGACATAAATTAGTACACCAAGAATTCTGTTTAACTATATAAATATTGGATATTTATAAGGGCATGCACATTGGGTGTGGAGMTAAGGGCAGGACAAAGGGGATTGGTGTCCAGGGGAGATGGGGCCCCACCAGGGGTACCCAAACAGTGAGGAAACAGGGAAAGGAGAAACCAGGGGAAGTTGTGAAATATTGGGATCAGTGAGACCCCATTAGTGAGGGGTCCGTGGGGGAGTCTTGTCTTTTCCCACAGGAGGAATGAACTCTATGGTAAGTCTTTCCAAGACAATGCCCTTGGGAATAGGCTGAGGCAAGAGAGTTCATGGGGTGCTACACTAATATAAATAAGGCAAGCACATGAATCTCACAGGACCCTGGCCTACAAAATGGCAGAAAAATTTMTTTCCTAGAAGAATATTTGACTCACCTGCAAAAATACAAAAGTTAAAGATTTTCTGTGAGATATTGACATAAAGTCCAAAATTCTACAGCAATCTTGTCTTCCTACCTTTCCCCTTCTTAAGTATGTTCTGTTTGTACAGAAACTTTTTCTCTGGGAAGCATTTGCTGTTCCAATGATAAACTACAATTCTTGGAAATTTCTGGAATTTCTTTGAAAAATGTAGTGCATTGGTGTTCTATTTTGAAAAGTAACTTTCTGCTTTGGATCACAGTAAGCTGTTCTACAGATTGTGCTGCAGGCCAGCCAACTACTTATTTTTAAACGCTTTCTGCAAAGACACAAGGAATCAGAGAACATTCAAATTTAGAGGAATAGGGKTTTTTTTCCTTATTATTTTGGTCTGTTCATATTTTCAAGCAATACTTTCATCCTTCTGAAAGTTCATAGAAAATTTTTGTCCCCATACCTACAAATTTTCTCCAATGATTCTTATTCATATTCTATAAAATAATTTGAATATTTGCAGGAGGGCTGAATTTATGCTACATTAGTAGATTAAACAAGATCAAGTATTTTTTCCTGTCCTCACCTTTTTACTGTCTTTACATGCTTTGTCATAGTTTTATTTACTTTGAAAAAGCAACACTCAAAATTTTAAGAAAATCTTCTCATGTCCTACATTTAGAAACATGATTTACTGTATTTTCATACTACCAACAGAAGTATAAATCTAGATAAATGCCCTTGTTTAACAAAAACAGTCAGTGATTGTTTTCTTAGCATATTTTAAAWGCAATAAAAGATTTTTCCTTGCATTTTTTATTTTGTGTGGAATCATCGTGACATAAATATTCCACAAAGAAATTGCAGTGAAAATATTACTCTGTTTTCACTGATCCTAATACTGTGTAAAGTGCTTTTGATGCCTTGGTGCTTTGATTGGCATTGAGCAACATTATTTTATACTTTGTCTGTTATCTAAGTGTCTTGATCTTATATTCTCAATTAGATTTTTCTGGCTTTCAGTCTAAATAAGGTGATCAGAACTGTGTATGTTTATGTCTGCCTTCTAAACACTCATAAAATCCCATTGCATTAAAGTTTTGGACACTTGCTGAATTTTGATTATTTAGCAGTTTACCATATGTCAGTTGTCATATGTCAGGCTCATGACTTACCATAAATTTTCTTACTAGTCCTAAAGGTGGCAAAATATTTATCCGTCTTCCTAATGGGTGAGTTGGTGCTACCCAGATAACGGCTCTCTCCTTTATTTTGATTGCTTAGCAAAGTTTAGAGAGTGCAGTGCAAGCTATAAACACATTAAATTTTCCTGTCTTTTCAATAGCTTCAGCTTGTATCAGCAGACATTTTTATAACTGACATACTTCAATTCAAAAATGACTGTAGATGCATATCTGTGTTGGATTTCTTTTGTGACAAAATGAGTTCAGGAGACAAATGGTCTGAAAACAACGAGAATCATCTTAAACCTATGACTAAAATAAATTTGGGTTGTTTTCCTGAAACAATGGTAATTCCTCCATTTCAGAATGTTTAATGTTGCTGGAGAAGTTTTATTCCATCTATTCAGATGTTGCAGAATGATTTAATTTCTGAACTTCATAATAAAAGGAAAAGAGGACACAACAGCATGGAATGACATGGAATTCACATAATACTCTAAACCCACCATTTTTAAAAAATACAACCAAATTACTTATTAAAGTTAGAATTGAAGAATCATAGTCAAATGCTATGTTTGCATGGGGTCACAAAAACAATAAAATCAACAGTATTGCTTAGAACAAAAATTCTAGTGTACTATTCATTCTTATATGGCAGCTTCAAGTTTAAATAGTGCATCTTGGTTTCAGAAGTTTGGTCTGTGCGGTGATAGAAGAGAATTGTCAATTAATTTGCCTAAATAAAGGCACCTATTACTATTTGTTATGTTCCAGAGCATCATGCCTGGCCTCCAGTAGGCAAGGCTAAGTAGGCAAAGGTCACTTGTAGATTGTAGATCRTGTTTGCTGATCCTGTGCAGAGCCTCTGGTAGAACTTGTGTTTCAAATAGCACCAGGTGCTGATGCTTTGGCAGCTAAAGTAAGTCTGTATTATAGAAATCACACTGAGGATCACAGCTGATGTGAGAAGTTGTTAATTCTTGCATAAATTATATAGTGAAGATGTTATATTCTCTTGGTTTACATGAGTTTTACTTAAACTAATTTCATTCATGACTTCATGTGGGCAGAAGGGGACATGGTAAAGGCAGTCAGCAAAACAGTTCCGTTAAATCCACTTTGTAGGYATATTTGTTTAAAAAACCTTTCTGTTTTGTAGAAGAAACCAGTGTAAGGAATTCTTTACCAGAAACAGCATGGTGTAAAAGATGTTATGTATTTTGGAAAGCTATGTATTCGCAAGTTCATTATCTTATAGTATGTTACCCATTGCTATTACCAAGATCCTAATTTATAGGAGGCTGTCTTTATGTGTCTATGAAGAAAGTTCAATTAGCTCAATAAGAWAGAAAATGCCTAAGAAAAACTGTTGAAGAAGTGTGCTTCTAATTTCAACTACTAAATTCAGAAAAAATAATGGTAATGAGAATAACTGATGTAGACAGGATGTCTTTCTGGCCATTAGAGAAAGGGACACATAAGAGGATTTGATGTTTAAAAGGAATGAGAATTAGAGTATGTGACAGCTACTGGGCTTTGACAAGGGATTCTACACCCTTTAATCTGCAAATCAACATTTCACATTTAATTAATAGTTGAAAATGTGACCTTTATTAAATATATATCTCTTAATTATTAATTATTATATTAAATATATCTCTTAATTATTAATTATAGAATCCTAATGCCATTATAATACATGTATAATATTAGTGCATAATTATCCAGTTGCATAATAGAATTATAGCATGGATGTATGCTAAGAATGTAGTAAAGAATGAGTTTGGCCAGCTCTCTGACACTAGGCTTATTCCATTAATCTAGGGCAACTAAGGTCAACATCAGGTTTAAAAAGAGAATGCAGAGGAATCTAGTCTCTGGATAACTGGCTAGTCACCTTACTTTCTGTGGTGGTTATAGTACCTCATCTTCTACATGCTACATACACCTGCAACAAATGACACTTACTAACAGAATGGTGTGAGCTAGAGGTGGAACTTCGTGTGATTTCTGTCTCCCCATTGACTTCAGCAGTTTGTTGTTTCCCTTTTGCTCTGTCTCAATCCCTTAAACTCTGTGGTCACTAAAACATGAGCAGAAAAGAAATAAATTAAAATTTGGTAGATTTTTCTCCCCTTTCACTTCAAAATGTGTTATTGAGTAGTGTGTTGATAATACTGTTACAGTATGGGAAAAGCTAATAAATAAATCCTAATAAAAATTATAAAACCAAGATGTTTTATTTATACATAATCTGATTTTAATAGATGGTAAAGATTAGCGGTAAGATCATGTATGTGTCTGGTTATTTTTTTTTACTACTTTATTACTTGTGAGATCATCTGATCTTTGCTGYGTGAAAGATCAAAAGAAAAACACCATCTTGAACCACAAAGAAAATAATTTTKTTGTCAGTATGAAGACTAAATATGGGTAAAAAATTAAAATTTTGCTTAAGGCCATCCCATTTTTAAAAAGTYAGTATCAAGAGAACATCTTATAACAGGTTGGCTTTGATCTTTGTTTGTTTGTTTCTATCTCCTTTCCCACTTAAAACAACATACTAAACCCACTTCACTGTGAGCTAACCTGCTTGCTGTGGCACTTTTATCAATTAATGTCCTTAACCTTCCTGCTCACCTTCCTGTTGGTTAATTTGTAAGTATAAGTCAGGTCAAAAAGCACTGACCRCAAGCTCATTCAGTAATTCAATCTCCATTTTAGACAATTTGTAAAAAAATAAGCCCCCCTGTAAAATACCAGTCTCCATACATAATAGATTTATTAAGAGCAAATATTTGAATATGTAGATACACTGCTTCCACTAGCAGAAGACCGACAGATTGTTGAGGTATATGCAAACAGTGTGCCAGACAATAAATAGTTGCATAGCATTCCTTTTATAAATATTTGATCAGAAAAGTGGAACCAACATTTCTCACAGTTCTATACTGTGTATGTGTATAGATATGCACATAGAGCCACATTTAAAAGGTATTGGGTTTGTATACCCTCCCTGAACTCTAATGGTTTTACTTGAAGCTGCATTGACAACAAGCTGACACATTCTTACATTAAAATGATTCAGGGGGATCCAAACATCCCTGTATGCGTGATAGGACTTTATAAAATATGATTTCCTGTTTCAGACCTGCTCTTCATCTCTGCAAAATGATTTCAAAAGCATTCTTTACTAGAATTAGAGGAGAATCTAAAAGTATATGTACTTATACTGAAGTACCAAAAATACATTGCTTTGGGCTATGATGTCAAACTGATAAGTCTTTCCACCMTCCACCACAAAGAATTTCTTTGCAGTCAATCTGAAGTTGACCTATTCTACTCAGAGATGTAAAGGTCAAAGGTAGAATTTTGACCACCCATCTCCCCATTAGAAGAACAAAGCAGAAAGATWAATAAGAGCAAGAAGAGTGAGGTTTAATTTTGATGTGGATTTTTATTGAAAGTGAGTAACTGGAACACCAAGATGTAAAGGCTGACCAGAGCATGTAGTCAGGGGAGTCAAACTTGGTTTTTGCTGTTGGTTGTTCCGGAACTTTTGTGCTTTAATACTCWACCTAATAATTGGCAAAATTGCTGGAAATCTAGCCCTATGTCAAAGAAATTGAGACATATTTTGACAAAATTTTTTTTTACCTTGGTCTCGATATATTTTTTAGCATGGCATTAAGCATGTTCCTCCATTTCAATGGTTATTTTTCACAAAAAAGAAAATGTGCTTATTTCAAGACTGAAAATTTAATATATTTCTTTTCCTTTTTACAGTTTACTCCACATTCTTATAAGATTTTTTGCTGTTGTCAGACATTCCCTTTTCAAAAATACTCTGATCTCAAGGCTAGACAAAGTCAACAATTCTGAAAAGCCTTCCTGCTTGGAGATTCTATTATAATTTTGTTTAGGAAGCATAAATAAGGAAATCATAATTATATAGCTTATAATTAATTTAATTATATTGATTATACCCTTATAATAATGATKCCTTCATCTGTCAAAAATTTTCACAAATACATTGAACTTCTTAAGATACAAAATAATATCCAGAGCTAACCAGCATGACATTTTCATTCATTTCTATGCCCTCTGCAGAACCATCTAGTTTGTAATGACATGGTTGTTGGAATGATAAGTTGTTGGTACTGTAACTAAAACTTTGCAGAAGAGTTATTTTTATGCATGACAAAATTAGAGACACAACTTAGACTTATTTTTTGTAAAAACTACTTTCTGACAGCTTTCAGTCAGTTATATATAATATATTCTATCATCCTCTTATGTTCAATATTAGTTCACTTGTGCCAATAAGTGTTAAGTCAATGTTAACCTGAAGTGTCAGCTCACTTCATTCTAAAGTTCTGAGGCTACTTCCATCAGTTACAGCAGCATAGTTTAAGGAGACTTGGCTAACATTTTAAAGCTCTGAATTTTTCAGATTTGCATTTAAATAAACCCCTTTCCTCTGGCTTGGCGGCTTAAAATGGTCTTTGTAAGTTGTAGATGCCTTCCAATGTGTATATTACTTGTGAAAAAGACAAGTCTATATTTCATCAGCTAACCTTAACCTCACCTTAACCTGCCTATTTAAATTTAAATTTGTATAATTGAAAACGTGCTCCTGGACTACCTCTTAAAATACATCCTCACGTTCCTGATGAACAGAAGCAGACAGGCATAAAATGTGGGCCATGRCTCAGTCACCTGGTATTGTTGAGGCACTTCACATCAGTTTGCATTAAAGCACATATGTCAGCTGGTGTCAAAGGAAGATTCTTCTGAATTTTTTACTCATAAATGCATAAGCTACAGGAAATCACACAAACATTGACCTCAACCAAACAGGTAGTGCTCATAAACAAAGAGAACAACTGCTATTATCCATTATCAATTAAATACTCTTCACATTTTCAATTGCTTTTTCATAATTTTCCATTTTTATTCTCTTTTGATGGCACCTGACCAATACTAGAAAACAGAGTTTGGTTCTGGCTTATGTGACAGTCCA
Organism: Cardinalis cardinalis; assembly: GCA_014549065.1. Classification (NCBI taxonomy): domain Eukaryota; kingdom Metazoa; phylum Chordata; class Aves; order Passeriformes; family Cardinalidae; genus Cardinalis; species Cardinalis cardinalis. The sequence goes on from JACDOX010000001.1 coordinate 18,507,130, forward strand.
TGGGCACTCACAGTAAAACTGGTAAAGATTTGTGAAAAGCAGGWCCACATTAAGGACTAGGGAGAAGAAGTTCTTAGTACTGTTAAGAGACCTTTGCCCAGTCACCTGTGGTGAGCAGATCTCTGAGAGAAATCATATAATAATAATAACAATTTTTATCTCAAGGCTAATCCCAGCTGTGTTTCCTGGCCCTGCTCCTGTAGCAGTTATCATGAGTTACCTGAAGTTAGGATAGCTTTTGGCATGATCTGATGAACCTTGACTTTTTGCTGTAACAGAAGCAGATGAAATATGCTAGAACCTGTTGCAAAGAACAGAGTAGTTTTGGTGCACTTAAGGAAATACATAGACAAAGAATACACTCAGTCTGCTGGACATCAACATGTCCAGAAGTTACCTGAACAGGAATATTGGGAGCTCTGGCAACAGCTGCAACAAATCATAGTAAAACACTGCAATTTGGGAAGGCAAGAATCCATGACAAGATATTCTGTGATCAAATGTACAYCTGAAAGCACTTAAGAATAATGGAGGTAACCACAAAAAAGACATTGTTGAGGAACCCAGWGACTTTCCTCAGGATCCAGGATTGTGTCTCTAAACTCCAGGAAACACAGGTCCCCACGGCTCTGGATTATACACTGCAGCGCTGACACCACTGCCCTGACCCACATGACCTTCCTCCYGGCTGCACTGTCTCACAGGCTGCAWRAGTCACACAGTTAGCAAAACCACACATCTGCGATGTGTTTTGGTATATAAACCCATTTATCCACATTAYCATCTGGTCTTAAAACTTCTTCACAGAATGAAAGCTCTCTTTTTGTTTGCAAGAGCAGAAGTTTAGTTAGGTAGACAGTTTCTTGGAGCAGCCTAACCATGTTTATAACCAAATGCTTCTTTGTTCTTGTGTTAACTAACTGAAATGCTTCTTCTCCCTGAAGAGCGATAATTTCATTTTTTTTGAATCTTGATGAGAAAACCATATTCTCTGCTAGCACTTAGAAGGCCTCCATTGTTTTGCTCTTGTTGTAGACAGACACTTCATCTCCCTCCTGGAGATATTCCTGGTAGTGCTTTCCTAATGGTCTTCCACTTAGAATTAATCTCTGAATATTAGCAACAAAGATATAGTCCTGTATTCCTGTATCCTGTATGATGGTATTCATGTTTTTTGTATTTGAAATAGATGCCCTGATACTGCCCTGGGTTATTTTTTTTCGTGATCAAATCACATAGGCAGATTTGATGTTCAGTGATGAGCTTACGGTTTATAACACATCCTTGTTGACCTTTATAGAGACACAGTTTTTATTTTGCACTATTAAATGTCATTTTATTCCCATTTTTTAATGTCATCTAGTTCTTGCTGATAGTCTGAGCCTTATGTGTTTAGACAGTATTTTCAAACTCTGAGCCATTGACACATTTTGTTAGTTGCCAGTTTTTATCTCAGAGTTATTAATGAAAAGAATCTTAATGACAAATTCCAAGATATAAAAATAATCTTACTAATCCAATAATCTTATTACTCCAATTATCTTCCCTTTAGTCCATGTTTCATGATCTTGGTTTTAGCTTGGAATATGAAAATGACAGAAATGTGGTCATCGTGTTAAAACATGAAAATGGAACAGCTAAGTTTTGATATAGTTCTCCATATAGTCTTTTCTAGTAGTTTTATGTCTCAGTTGTAACTGATTGTGAATTTTTATGTATTTTTCTTTTATTTAAAAGAAAAATTTCAATATGTGAATCTTTTTCAGATAAGCAGAGATGAAATTCTGCTTTTGTTTTATAGCTTTTTATAGTAGCAAGGAAAAAAAAAGGGAAACAAGAAAAACATCTGAAATTGAAAACAATTATTAAAGTGGATSGTTGTATTGTGAAAACAAAATTGTTTTTTGAGTGCAGCAGTTTTTTTCTCTGCAAAATAGCAACAGTTTAGGTGTCAGTACAAGTCCAAGGAGACAATGTCATGTCAAACTAATGGAAAATTATTTCAATGCTACTATGCTATGMGATATTACTGTGTCCAGACAATGTTAAGAGGATGTCACTAAAAAACCCAACAATATGGAAATCCAATAATATGCCAATCTAAAGGTTTCTGAYGTAGGGATTTGGAGATTATGTTCCATTGACAAGATAATAGAATGSTATCAATGAAAATTACACTTTTATTTAAAAGCAGAAAACTAAACCAGCATCATTAAGAAACATGATGTAAAAGCAATAAAATTAAAGCTGTATTCATCCYTTAAACAATCTGCTGTCTATGTACTAAGTAGATAATTAAGAACCATTGTTTCATTGGGTGTATACTAAGCAAAGTATTTGGAACCTGCTGAGAGTTAAGCTAGCCAAACCCTGTTTCTGTTGTAATATCTCTCAGAAGCTGTCCTGACAAGATACTTGCATTTCCTAAATGGAACATGGAAGGAAGCCTGTGCTGTGAAATCCAACCCAGAAGGAAATTATTACGACATTATCAGAATTAGCCCCATATGATAATATGTCAGTCTGGGCTGCTTTTGGCCCATTTCCTCCTAATCACATCTAAAATTCTATGTCAGCTTCCTAGAAAAAGAGAAAGAAAGAAAGAATATAAAACTTTTGGTTTTTTTTATCTTTTGGGAAAGTCTGCTTTGTCTCCATGCTCAACAGGGAGGCTCCTGCACCACAAGCTCTCCTGAAGTCAGCGCCAAGTCTGTTTGCTTTTGCTGTCAAACAACACGTGCTATGATGTGGTTTCTGCAGCACTGCTCATAACAGTCCCTCTGACAGACCCTGCAAACTTGTTTGCTTGGACACAGGCAGACGGGAGAATTTATTTCTTCTTCATTGCTGATCATGTTTCTGCTTCCTCTTGCCCCTTTCTTTTTAATGCGTTTTTACAGGACCCTTTTCATCAGATTGTGTTGGAATATGCCCARCTTCCACTTTCTTCTTGCTCCTCTCAGTATCTGGATAAATATGCAATTAGGTCTCCATTTTCAAGCCAATTCAAGCCAAATATTATCTTCATTAACCTTTATAGGTATTAAAGAAATAGGAGAAAACTGCTACATGTAAAAAACTACAGCTAAAAAGAATTAAATCCACACTATTATTAAATATTTGTATTAGYAACTTCACAGTTTCATATCTTTGAACCCACCAAAGAACTGAATTTTGTGAGCTTTGTTTCAGGCTTTTTGTATTAGTTTTTGTGCATGAAGAAAGAGCATAGGCCAAAAAGTTTATGAGCATATAGAATTTCTTTGAAAATCAGTGTTTTACTAGTTAATTCCTTTGTAAGAGTGACTTGAAAACAAGAGCAAAATAAAGTATCTACATTGCAGTCRTTTGCTAAAAAAAAATACTGCTACAAAATTAATTATGCATCTTCCTTGAAAGTCATAGATTTCTTACAACATATTAAAAGCAAAAATAAAAACTTTTCTGACCCTTCTTGGAAATGAATCAACTATTTTAAAGAACAACATTCAATTGTTTGCATGACAACAAACTCCAAAATATTGGCGAATTTCAAAATCATTATGGGTATTGGAAAATTGCTGAAACAATTACAAGACAAAAAATTGAGGATATCACACAGAACAAATTACCCGTACATGGTTAAACCTTACAATATAAGGAAAATACAGTCATGTAGGTTAGAGGTTATTGTGAGAAATTTCTGCTTAATATTTTCCTCTCTAGTTTTGGAATTTTTTTTTGTTTGATAATTCAAAAAAAAAATCAAAGTAGAGAAAAGAAAGGTGGCATCATTGAAACGTAATAATTTTAATAGCAGCTGTTGAAAGGTTACCTATAACTTATTTATAATAAAATAGTTTAGTTCGGATCTTCTGTTATGAAGGAAAGAACCAAAAGTTTTCTCAGCAATATAGTGCTTCAAAAGAAGCAGCAGAAGTTACAGAAAAACAATTATTATGAATCACTTAATCTTCATTTTAAAGAACAGCTTATTCCTTGAAATCTCTTTCTTCTAACTTAATGTGAATACCAAGGAGGAATCTGTGAAAAGCTTTCTGATGTCTTTTGTGTCAGATATTAGTCTCAGGGGTCAGAGAAGAATGGGACATGCATAGCAAGTTAGGTATTTTCTCCACAGGCATATTATTCCAAATTAGTCTTGTGAGATGCTAGAGCTGGGCAAAAATATCTGAAATTGATGTTGCATTAGCACTTATTATAGAAATGGATCACAGTTCCTTCTAGTTGCTAGAATCATTCCCCTTAGATTTGAGTTGTCTTGTACTTATTACATCAGTGTATTGCTTTTGCATTCAATAATTAACTTTGCTGCTGAAAAGTTTTCAGCATATGTTTGAAGTAATTAATGTTAATTTCTGCATGAACTTTGAGTGATCCACCAGGAATGAGTTAGTTCCAAAAAGAACATTTTCCATCTGAGTACACAGTCATTAAAATACATTAATCTACTAATCCTTGTACCTGTGTGGTTTCCCTTTTCTTTTGCCAAGAAAACAACAACAACAACAACAACAACAAAGAATTGTATTAGAATACCTGTTGATCTTGATTTTATAGATAAGAATTCGGTAGAATGCATTTTAAAACTTGGGGTTAAAATTCCCCCAAGGTTAATGGTAAATAATGTCAATATTTGTAAAAACTAAGAAAAGCCAGTGCTTTTATATTTTTAAATATGGAATGTTTTGTTAATAATTAGCTGAAAAATATGATGGCTTACACTTAATTTGCCCCAGTGTGATACTGTGCATTTCAGTATATGTCCAAAACTTAACTTCCTAGTGCAAACAACAGGAAAGGACTGGGAAGGACTGCAATCATGAGTCAAGTGCCTTCAGGCCAAAACCAAACTTGAGTGTCTTAACAAGTAATATGTTGAAGGTTTAAATATACATAACTATAAAGCTCAAGGGGAAAAAAATTTGCCTGATAATTTTAAAGTTTTTGGATATTAGCAGATCCTTTCTGAAATTTTGTAATAAACTCAGCTGTTAAATGCCCAGTGCAGTCACAATGAAATCAGCCGGAGCAAATAACAGCAATGTTTACTCAGAGCTATTTTCAGACTTCAACTTTTCCTCAAATCATTAAAAGAAACAGTGTTTCTCCAAATCTGCAACTGGAAATTTGCAYTCCCCTTAGGTCATGTCCTGGTGTGAACTTTATAAGCCTAGGCATTTCAGGAAASTAGGAACATGTTTTAGTGGTAGATGTGACAGCAGTAGGTTAATGTTTGGTATCAGTAGTCTTAAAGGTCTTTTCCAATCCAAATAATTCTGCAATCCTATGATTCGATTCTCACAGATGATTACTGAGCAATTTCCAAATTTACCTACTGAATTTGGCCATAACAACTAATGGAAATGATTGGAATCACAGTCTGGAGGCTGCATGGATCATTAAGTCCAAGCAKTGCTACCAGATGCCTTTTTTTGATCACAATCTATGCAAAAACATTAATTTCTGAATGTACTTAATCTTAAAACTATATTAGATTTTTCATGAAATCATGAGGGCAGTGAATAAATATTTTGATAATCACAGAATAATTATAGCTAGATAATAAGGTCTATACACTAAGTCAGAAATTTAGAAGGACACAATGTTTATAAAATCTAAAATGTCTTAAAAATATACTTTAATTCATAAAGAGTTTTAAAGTTTTTTCTTCATCAATTTAAATCCTTAGGACATATTTTAACTAAAATATGACACTTCAGAGTGAAAGTTAGCTCAGACACAGGTAATTTGGGTATAATTTCATAAATCTGGCCTATGGCATATTTTGGGGAAAAACAAAAAAAAGTAAGTAAATTGCAATTACATAGCAAACAAACAAAAAAGTGCTTTAAGCTTAGTATGTAGTGAAACCAACAAATTTCATGTGCCCTGAAAGAAAATCTGGTCCATAAAACATAACATAAGAACAAGCCAAAAGAAAGGTGGGTTTTTTTTGATATTTTGGCATGTGAATGTCTGGTTTAAATTCACTAAGAATACCTAGGGAAAAAATCATCTGAAACCTGAGAACATGATACTTCAACCTCACAAGAAGAYTGTGTTTTCAGTAAGATCCAGGAAAAACACTGAGGGTTTTTWAATTTATTTTTCTCAACTAGAACATTATTTTAGCTTTGTAAGTCAATCTTAGAGGAAAAAAAATCAAGCACATAATGTAGGTTTTTTTTATTAACTGCAATTAACTTAAAGTTACTTGGTTGATTGCTTGCTATTCTCCCTGTTGTACCCACAGGAATGACTCACACAAAACTGATGCAAACAGTTGTGAAACAAAACAGATGCAAACAAAAAATTACTCGCTCAAGCAGTATGTTCTGATGGTTAAAACAAATAAAATAGGAGAGAATTTTACCCCCTACTCCAGTCACTATAGCTGAAGTGCAAACATAGGCTCACCTGCATCTGTGATTTGAGGGATGATGTAAAAACTGCATTGGTTAAGAATCAAATGAATGTTTTTCTCTGTGGTTATGTGGGATTGCTGCWGATTGCCTTGGCCTTTTGTGTCCCTATACAATCCCACACCCATTCTTTTTGATCAATTTTGTCCTTTTTGCCAACCTACCACATGCACATCTAATTAATTCCCAAGAAATCAAATATTTCAGGAGWTTAATAGTGTATCTTTCTACAGTTAATTAAAAAAAAGCCCTCAAACCAASAAAACACAACAACAAAAATTCAAACCAAACCAAAATAAAAAAATCCTCAAAAAACAAACCACAAAACCCCAGAAACAACCCCTTACCCCCCAACTAAAAACCTAGAGTTTGATAATGGTGTGTCTCTTTTCCCAATGAAATACCTACTACCAGTTCACTCTCAAAGACACTTTTGTCAAATTTTTTAAGTTTTTGACCTTCTTTAAGCTTTGGGCATTTCCATGATTTACTATTTTGCCTTCATATACCTCTGATACTGTTAAGTATTGGTTAAAGCTTTTTAGAACTTCTGTTCCAAATGTAATGAAAATCAAATTTGGAAGTTGACTAGATACCTCCAGAGGTCTATTCCAACTCCAGTCTTTCTGTGAAATTAWTTTCATCATGTAATCATTAACAAAAAATATAAAAGCATTTCTCTGCAGATTTAAAAAAAAAAATATATAAAGATTACATTTAATTGAAATAGAGTTTGAAACAATTTGATATGGGAAAAAATCTAAGAACATTAGGATAAATATACCCTGATATTTCAGTTGATTTTTTTTACCTGTTTAGTTTTATTGTCTGTATTTGTCTTGATAAATCAGGTTTTCACTAGTCAAAGAATGGACATTCCCATCCAAATATATACTCTTCCAAACAGAACTCCAAATGAAATATGATATAATTGATTCCACTTTTGTGTTCTAGGCTGKTTTTTTTTCTCCTTTTGAACTTCTCCTGTGCTATTAAACAGTCAAAAGAAAACTTAGGGGAATAATTTATTTTACTCTCAATAGTGCACATTGAACCTGRAGGCATTTAGGTGTCACATAAATTGTACACAGTACAGTAGAATGGCAGTAGGTCACTATCCTCTCTAAAGAAACTCTAAAGGAAACGAGGTGATTGTAACATCAAGTGGGCAATCAGTAAAACCTACAGTGTTGCCATCAATATTAAAGTTAAAATGTTACAGYGAGGTCTTGTCTGCCCTTGAGGTGACAAAGAGGTTGTAACCACTAGGTGAAGCACTTTGAAATCCTAGTAAATTACCTCATGATCACCTCCAAATGTGCTTGTTCTCTTTGGCTTGTTTTTCTACAACTTTATATTTTAGCACTCTCAGAAAACCAGTTGTTTATGGCTTAGTTTCTTCCTCAGAAAACAGACTGATAAAAGCATCTGAAACCGCTGGGTTTGACAACTTGCCCCCTAAAAARCCCCACTAAAAGAAGGATGACTTTTCAATAGTTTTTTTAAAGTGGCATATTTTACTTAATTATAATTTTAAAAAACTAGAGTCTCCTTAAATGCTTTAAAATTGTCAAAGATAAATTTTRATTAAAAATCAATAGTTTTATTTAAACCAAAAATATTTATTGGATTTTTAATGATGAGAAGAAACAGACTTGAGCTTTTTTAATTCTGAAGAAGTTCATAATGTTGCTATGGTGAGACTTTGGAATCAGCAAGGAGGATTATTTTCTGGAAGGTCTGAATAGGAAAACATACCAGGAAGAATCTGACATAAACTTTCAGAACATCTCATATAACCAAACAAGACCAATAAAGCCATGACTCATACATGCTGGGATATGATTTCTTAGAAAAGCAAAGGCCAAAAGCAGGTAGATGTTTTCATTGCTCTGACAACTACAGAGCAATTACATRAACAATCTCAATCAATGTTCTCCTTCATTGCTGTGGAATAAAAAAATCCAAACAATCAACTATTCATGAAGTACTGAGTGAATTATTRTGTGGGAATAACTAATACATACAAAGAGAAATGTTATCAGGGATATGGCTAATCATCTCAGTAATTTTCCTTTATCTTCATTCCATTTTGATAGGTTTCTGGCAGGGATTCTCAAGAAAACAGATCTTGTGACTTCTCTTACTCAGTTTTCTTTTTAGAATGAATTTTTCTGTAGATAGTTTTTGATATGAAAAAACCACCATTTTTGGTGGTTTGTGGCACAGTAAAACCAGTACAAATAGTGTTTAAGATTAAAACATAAGGAAAGGTAGTAAYGAGAAACTCAGAAGATCTTTAAAGTGAAAGTTATATCTGTGCAACTGTAATAGACTGGAAAGATTGTAGATATTTACGTCGATGACATAGCAATAGAAAAGGCTTAGCAAGATCAACATGCCAGAATTTTTACAACGATGCTCTGATGACCAACACACAACAGCCCTAAGTTAATCAGTCTTGGTGGGATTCACTTCTTGAATAATTAATKAACAAGTCAGTTTTTACTATGAAAGGCCTTTTCTTGCGGTTTCTTACAAAAGCATCTGGAAAATGCAGTGATACTTCATTGTCTTTCTTACCTATTCTCAGAACCCACCTATTAAAAGTCATATGGTTAAAAAACAGAGTAGGGAATACTGATATTAATATTGTGACTCAGAAATATTTCAGAAAGAAAAATATATTTTACATTAGAAACTATGAATTGTAAAAGCAAGAGTAGGCTATGCAAATATGTCATATTTTGTGCAACYATCATAATATTGTTAAACTTAATGGCAAGCACATCTAGCCAATAAGAGGATCAATTTTTATATTTTACACAATTTAATGTATGAGTGCTTTTATTACTGTTTTAATGATGACATGATTTAATATATCTGGGACCTTTTTTGGAATGTATTTGCTTATCTATTTCATTTTAATATAATTTGATCATATTATGTAAAAGATATTATAACCGTTATGCCAAAGCCTTAATGTCATGCATGGAATAATGCCAATTTTTATCAAAATATTATGAATGCACATTTATTTTAATTTATATTATTCTTTACAGCAAGATCTCTGGAATATTAATATCTCTACCTAATCTTTACATTACATCTGTGTATATTAGAGTGTTTCAGATGTGAATCAGAGAAGTCACTCAACTTGATTTAAAAAATATCTTCCAACTACAAAAACCCTCATTTAAACTTCCATATTTTTTCCATATTAAATGGTAGCAACAGTTCAGGGAAATGAAAATGAAGTTTCAAATTAGGTTGTTGAAAAAAGAGTTGAAAGAGTTGAATTGCCTATTCCTTTCATAGCAGACATCTAATTCTCTATACCAAAAGGCTGGTACCAGCAAYATTTATCATAGATAATATTGATAAATTTATCTCATAGATGGAAAGATTACACATAATTGACAAAATGGATAAGGGTTGCATGATAACTAGCAGTGAGAGAGTAACTATAAAGTAGTTAATAAAATCAAAATATTTCKGATCTCTTTTTTTTCCCTTTCCAACTATGGACAACGTCTCCAGTAAAATATATTTAGTATACTGATTATTTGGGCAGCGTAGACTCACAGATAAGCTGCATCCACTGCTAGTGGTTAGACCAAAGCATGTGGTGGCAGGATCTAAGCTTTGGTCCAGGAGTGAGGATTCCACCTCCCCCCTCCCCCAGGATGGGAAAATGAAGGAGTTCTGGTTGAGCCTGAACTGAAGGAGGAGGAGAAACAGCCAGATTTGGAGCTACCCTGTGGGGGTGTACCTCTAAGGAGAGATCTAGTAGTGGAAAACAATTGGTTTTGTAAGAGTAACAAAGTACTTGCTCTATCACACTGCCTGGTGTGTGCTTTACTTTAAGAATAATTTGTTTACAGTTATTAGACTTCTAACCACAGAAGTCTCTCAACTAGGAAGTTACATGATATTTTGCTTCTTTTTTGCAGAGGGACAACTCAACTGTTGAAAGGGTTTCCTATTTTAAAATTTTGTGTGAAATATCCCACTGATATTAATGTCAATGTAATAATAATATTTTATTTTTTATAAAATATATAATTATAATTAACAATGAATAGAAAAGAAATACAATAAACAACAATATGTAATTGTTCATTTAAAAAATATGTATCTAATTACAAACATGATAATTTAATAAGGAAATATTAATACATAATATATAATAATACTGCTTTTTGAAATTCGCTATGGAATATTCAGATTTCACAGTTGAAATGSACATTTTCCTAACATCTGAGTGTGCAATGAAAGAATAAAGGAAAGACAACTGAAGATATGTTTTAAAATTTATAGAAACATTCATGAAATGTGCCTTTTTGCCTCCTACTTAGCATTTAAAGCATACATTGAATCTTATTTGGATATTACCCATGTACATGTCCCCAAGACTGGTGTGTTTATTTATATTATTGACTATTAGAACTTACAAAATAAGGCCTCATAATACTGATATAGTCAGCCTATGTTGGAATTTTTAAACACTTTTAAAGAATTAAGTAGATGCAAATTTCTAACCAGAAGGAAATTATTTAAAACAACAAAAGCCCCAAACCTAGCAAAATCCAAACCAACAAATTTGTCATCTATGCCTTGAAATTTGAAGTTAAGGACCTTTGCTATGTTGCTGCAAATTTTCAGTGGAATCAGATATTGTCTTTAAACTATGCTATTTGAATAGAGTGTATTAATGTTTTCATTTGCATTAAAATTCTCAACATTTAACTTCATAACAATTCAGTTCAAGTAATTTCACCAAATATCTCTTAGTGCCTAATGAAGGACAGAAAGGTCCTTTTTTGCTGTGATAGAAAATGAAATATTTGAATATATGATAGAAATAAAATTACAGGAAATTAAAGTAATAAGCTTAAGAACAATTGGTCAATTTATCTTCTTTTTTCTTAAGCATCTCTGTAAATGCAGAAATCGCTGTAGTTTTCTTGTGACTCTGTGTACTTTTGACCAAGCCTGCATTTCAGATCTGATCTGTGGTTTGCCCAGTCTGTGCAGACAGAAAAACTGATCTATTCAGTTAGTTTGTTTTGAAGTACAGGGTATTTTGTACAATATTACGGTTTATATTTTCTCCTGAAAATTGCCCTGATTGTGAATGTTAAATGTTGCTTTTTCTGCAACATGTAGGAAGATTGATGACTTCCCCTTCCTTTTCTGCACCAAATGATATTAAATATATTTCAAACTGCTAAGTATTTTCCAGTTCCTTGCAATATTATTCCCAGACTGGCTGAGGTGTTATTTTTTCCTTTTGCATTTTCTTCAAATCACAAGCTGTGAGCTAGATTTCAGGAAGTTGCAGTCAGATACCATGAGCAGAGCCCATATTTTCTGGTTTTTTATTTCTTTGCGACTTTGTTCCTCCTCTTTCAGCTCTTACAGAAAGATGGCTTATGATTCTGTACAACACTGTCTAGGAGCCCCATTTAGCAACAAGGTAAGAGAAGTATACACATACACTGATACCAAATGAGTTTGCAGACCAGGTTAACTAACTCTTAATTAAAATTGTCATGCAAAAATAGGCCGGGCAATGGTTTTGTAGATTTTCTAGTTGTTGTTGTTCTTGTTGTTGTGTTTGGTTTTGATTTTGGTTTAGGTTTGTGTTTTTACTGCTACTTTGTAGCCCTAAACCTGAAGTTTGCTGAGTGAACCCTTATCAGAGAAGAACAGGTATAAACAAGTTCTCTACAGCATGAAATTTCTTTATTATTCTTTTTTCAGGTTGGCAAGAATAAAAGGATTAATTAACATAATGCTGTGGCAAGGGTAGATATATTTTCTGACATYATATAATAATCTGGTTTTGGAGAGACTTCTGAAGAAGTGTTCTCYCCACTGATTGTAGATTCAATTGTATCAATTGAATCATAGAATGCTTTAGGTTGKAAAAGACYTCTAAAATAATTGAATTCACCCATTACCTTAACACTAAAGTCCAGCACTAAACCACGTCCYCAGTTGCCACATCTACACAAATWACTCCAGGAATGGTAACTCAACCACTTCCCYGGGCAGTCTGTTCCACTGCCCAAAAATTTATTGGAGAAGAATTTTTTCCTAATATCYCTMAGATAGTCTACAGAATTAAGAACTCTCTTTTTCACTTAACTTCTAGTACAAATTAGCTTACTGGAGAGTATTTCCATTCCTRCACATCCATAGTTTATGCCTATGTCATTTTACAGAAAAATATTATGTCAATCTCCTTCCTGTAGCATAAACTTAATTTTCATACTAAAGACAACATCTAGTCTAGAATTCCCTGGATAAGTCTCTAACTGCAAAAATAGGTTAAGCTTTCTGCATATTTTTAAGGTATACAACAGATGATGTTCCCTGTGCCAGCTCAGTGGTTTTGTGCTAACCCTGTAAGACCATTCACTTTAGTATKGCTTTCTATTGAGTGAGATTCCTCTCCAAATGCTATGAAAACCCTGGGGGAGTTCAGATGTGAAGCGCTCCACAAGTTCTTAGCTTGATRTTTCTGTTCATGCCTTTTCAGAGCCCGGCTATCTCAACAAAGCATTACTTTACATTATATAAATTTGTACTAAACCTTCTCYGTTGAGATTGTTTGACTGTACCCATGCCTTCAAGTTATTTAAGTGAGATTTTAGCTGAACTACTGCTTTTCATCCTCTGCTCTAACCATTTTGACTTTTCCTTGAGTATCCCCTCTTACACTGGTTATTCCTGTCTAAATGAACTCTACCAGTCCCAAAACCACAACARAAGTGATTTGAAAACATGTTAAATKAATGCACTTAATTCTCCTGTTGTTTATGAGTATAATGGTTTTGTCTTTTATAATTTTCTCTGTGGTGGCTATACTGCCTGGTGATTGTGAGTCACACAATGAGTCTATTTGACTCTCGTCTCTCTTTCTGTTATCAGAAAATTAGTAAAWTTTTTTTTTAAAGTATGTATATTTCTATTACACTAAATTCTGATGCCTGCTTACACTTCTTGGTTTACATTTTTAGCCAATAGCTCACTCAAGTTCCCATTATAGGCYGTTCTGTCCATACTGACAACCTCTTAGGAGTAATGAAATGAGAAGCAGAGAAGCTCATTAAAAAAGATGAGGAGGATAGCCCAAGAGTCATAAATGAAATGAGAAAATCTGATTTATCTAGGTCTTTCAAAGTCACATAACTTTCAGCAACCCCAACAGCTGGATAAGAAGCAGTTACCAGCATTTAGGTCCTTTATGACTCTCCTAAATGGTTGTGGATAAAAATATTTATCTTTCACTAACTAACAGAGGAATTATAACAGGTCTGGCTTTCTAAAATATATTGGTTCTCTGGCAATATTTTTTTTCTGAAAGTTATGCTGTTTAGACCTTACTTCTCTCTATATTTTATCAAAGATTCCATGAGATTCAATGTCGGCATTTATTTCTGCTTGACAGGTTATGATGAAATCATTCCAATATATTATTTGTTTTCTCCTGAGTGAGCTCCAGTGAATGCTTGGCGCAAACAATGCAATGACAGTAAGGCCTCAGTTAATTCTCACTTTATGCCTTGTTGGCAGTCATCATAAGCTACTCTAAGTTCAATTTAATGAAAAATCATTGCTGCATCAAGTTCCATTCCTGTCCTAAAAGAACTGAAACCCCTTCAGTTCAATGTAACAGAATATGAAATGCTAATAATAAGAATATAATGTTATCTGGGGGGAGAAAGGATCCATACTTATTGTTCCTTTTTTTGCCCAGGGTGTCATAGTTATTCTTTATTCTTCCGGAATTACTTTCCTTTGGCATAACCTTTTACTCTCACTCTTGAAAATTCTAAATTTTTCATTTTCCTGAGCTGCAGAGAATGGTTCACTAGAGATTTAAGGATGATCAGACAAGCCCCTTGGAAATTTTCAGGATCACTATTGTTTGCCTTTAAGACTTACTATAAGGAAAAAGTCAYGTCTAAGACTGAAAAGCAGAAAGGAAGCCACAGTTCCACCAACATAAAGATCCACTATATGAAGTTTTCCTGACTTGCCAGAGTCCCACTTGGCCTGTGCGAGTCCTGGCTAGTGTGAGTGAACAAGCAGTAGCTCTTACCATCTTTCAGTGAAAATAGAAACCAAGCGCTTACTTTGAGTAGTCCGTGGCTTTTGCCATCTTTGTGGTCCAAAGAGTCAGTACTTACATAAGCAACACAAATAACAGTAGAGGATTAGTTAAAATGACATTTATTACACATCTGGAAGGAGGCTTCATTTCATCAAAGTGCTAGTGCTGCTAAAGGTTGTAACTCTTTGCTGATATGTTAACAACCTACTGTATACCTGCATAAAGAAATAAATAAGAATTATATATCATCTAGAATATGTGGAAACTAGTCTACATAAATCATGGTCCATACACCAGTTTTCTACAGTCCCTTATTTTGCATTGGTCTCCCTTTGTGCCAGTGGATTTTGATGCAGAAATTATTTGCCAGGATTAATCTATGTAAATAATTAAGGATGAAKGGAGAATGGCTGAGAGGAAGTATGATGAAGTTTCTTTGAATAATTTTTCCCTTTCTCATTTTGACAAGAAAAAGAATTGTAAAAAAAGAAGAAACTCATAGATTCATTTATGCTTTTCCAACTTTTCTCTAGGAATTTTCTTCACCTGACTCACCTTTAGGGACATGTATAAGGATTTTAATAGCAGTTCCTGATAGTGATTTCCTCTGCCAATCAGCAGTRCTTTTTCAACTGAAACTCTTATCATACCTTGGGAGAGTTCCACAATTTCCACACACTAATACAGCAATTSTAGGGTTATCCTAGATATTTCTTTGTCTTCAAAACGTGACCAAACAAATGTAATCTTGATTCCAAAGTTATGATTTTGGAATTAAATGAAAATGTTCTACGGAATATTTTTTTATAAAATTCAATGTGAAATTTCAAAGGAATAGAATTAGTATTCTTTGATGAAAAACAAAGGAAACAAAAAAAAATAAACAAGTTCCAAGATTTTGAAATACATTCACATCCTGGTTTTCAAGAAAACTTAGCTGAGCAAAGGCTGTGGATGTTAAAAATCCTGATTGCTGTCCTAACAAAAGACTCCAAATAGTCACCATCCRTTATGGAAACTCATATTTATGGACTTCTTTACTGCAGCTTGTGGATCTGGCATACCCTTTAATAAGCAGGTTTTAGATGAAATAGACAGTTACAGTATATTGTTAACTTTTGTATGTCACTGATCACTGATATGATACGCTGTTTTAGCTYGGATCTTTCTGGTTTTGTATCTCTTAAAAGATTATTTCAGTGTATGACATTCACAGGGAAATCACCCTCTGAGTAATCCTGTGAAAATACAACTGCAACTTACTCTGTAAGCCTGGTAATCTTTTCAAAGTTATCTGTTGGCATTTATATTCTTTAATCTATTCATTCAGGACTGAAGTACTCAAATTCTTAATAAAAAAATAAATCAARTAAACATTGAAACCTAGATCCACTAAAAAAAAAATGTGTTTGCAGTGTCCTTTTACCCTGCTAGAATTTCAAATGAGGAGGCAAAGGCAGGAAAACAGAAAAAATGCCAGTTGTGTGGAGACTGCATTTGCATTAGCAATTTAATTTGGGTCAGCCAAGAGTTTRGAAATGAAGCTCTCAATTCTTTCCACTTTGCCCATTTCAGTTCAATCATAGAATCCTCTTGAGGTAYGGATTCCTTTTGGATGAAACGTCACCAAAGGAGCTGCATCAAGGTGGAGTCTAGCTGTTGCTGGAAGTCTGTGAGAATGGTCCAGAGCTACTCCAGAATAACTGCTGTGCACAGAGGGTAATGAAATATGTGCAATGTGGATTTCAGGCCCTGAGAAATGAGTCTTCTGCTTTAGTGGCCTGTTTCTATCACACCACAGAACTTGCTAATACAGATGTATCTTCATATTTTCAATGCCAACTTTTATCTAAAAAATAAGTGCTTTATGTTATCAATATTTATCTTCATCTGTTGTATAAGGCTGGATCAGTCTGGAACCTGAGATATCAAAGTATTGATGTTTGAACTTCCAAGAGAGAAAAAYAAGATAAATTTAATCATGTGCTTAYATGAGGAAGTTGCTCAAAGTCATCTAATTCTCTTCGGTCAGAAATACCTTGAGGTCACAGATAACAGGAATATTGAAGTTTCTATTACTCCTGAATTCCAGCTGAAATAAGAAAACCCACAATTCAAATTTTTCCTGCACTACACTTGCACATATGCTTTCAGTAAGGATATTGCAGTCTGAAGATTGCCTTATCCAGCCTTGTAAGAAACAGCAATTTACATAGGTGTTTGATGTGCAGCACTCTTTGGGAAATAGGTTTCAGAAGGTTTGTGTGCAAGTCAGATGGATTTTCATTTTTATTTCATATTTGGAAAAAAATGTGAAGAAGGGAAGGGAAGAAACAAGAACATAAAGTAAATACAGATCATTATAGTTTGTTTTCAACAGTGTCTATAATAGCGTACAAGAAAGTAGTATGATAAGATTATTTTTGTTGGTTTTTTTCCTTAAAGCACGAAATGGGAAAAAAGGAAAAATATTTTATTTGTGGAATATATCTGATTGAAAATTACGTATGAGAAATTATTTCTTTTCTTGGTAACTATAAAATAAGTAATTACAAATGTGCTTTCTCTATTGAGTATCTCCTCAGTTTTTTCCTTTTTGGCCTTGAAGCATATTTTGTCAATAAAACTAATTTGTGTCTGAGAAAAATGAAACCTGTTCTTTTGCAATAATTCCTGTATAGAAAAAGAGAAATAGATGTTCAGCTAAATATGCCAGAAGACCTTAGTCTTGCAGAATGTTTCTTTTACTTCTTTGTCCATAAAGTTAGATCATGTAGTTACAATCCACAGTCATTTAACGTTATTGTATCAAGAAAGACCAAGTCAGCCAAAATTGCTGATGTCAGCAGCTGTTGTAACACTGAGTTATAGCAYCAWTAACCTGACAAGAGTTTGCTGATAGATTAGCATAATATAGGATCATACTAAACCAGTCACACATATTAATCAAAACAGATCACCTACTATGATAAAATTGTTCAAAAAGTCTAAGGAGATGAAATACATTTAAAATTCTATAAAAAAAAGAAGACGTATTAGGTAAACAGGTGTGTGTATGCATATGAGAGAGAAACATGGAGAACAAATATCTGGCTGCTTAGTGACTTGTTCCTTCATTTTCTGTGCAGAGACAGTTGCTGTTGTATGGCTATTTCAAAGAGTCGGGCAGCAGAATTCAACATAAAAGCCCTTGACAATACAAAATAGAGCAGGCAGATTGAAGTATTCGGTGTAAACTTTTAGCTGGCACAGAAATGACAAAGCTATCTCAGTCTCTCGGTTCTCCTGAAGATGAGATACTTTGCACTGCGAAAGCCAGAGATGAAGGATGAAGYCAAAATGTATTGTAACATTCCTGCTACTCTATTCAATGTCAGGAACAAAAGAATGCTTGCTCTTTGTCAGGTGCTTTTGATTGTCCCGAGTTCACTAATTTCTGTGTTAGCATCTTGAAAACACAGAAAGTGTACACCATTGCAAGACAATGTGTTTAGGTAACTTTGTTTTAAATTTACTGTGAAAGGTAATCTCTTTTATTGGAGAGAGTGAAATTTTTAGGAGCAAGGTGAATCAAGTGTTAAGATTTTTAATGGAGGACATATTAAACAGAGAATTTAGACTCAATATAAATAATTTCTTYTTGCTCTGCCACTCTTCAACTATACTTCTTTTTTGCATTCCTCAATTATTTTTTGTAAATTCCTACACTAAAAATATAAATTATGTTTAAAGATGCTTAGTCCTCCATATTACAGTCACAGAAATGCAGATATGAATACCCTGAAATGGGAATTGTGCAATTGGATAATTCATTAAGAAATATTTAATACATCACTCTGACTTCTAATGTCTGTCAGGAAAATCTGAAAAGTTCCTTTAGGCTGCAGAGCTGCTGCTCAAAACAGAGTAGACATTCAGGTTAATCTCTGAGGACTGTGACTGGGAGTTTTGAAATACAGAAATACCTCAAGGGTTGTCATGGGTTGACACTGGCACAATGCCAGTGCCCCCATGAAAATACCCTCTCCCTGATGTCTGCTGTGAGATGTGACCAGGAATAAGCAAAGCAGGCCTTCCCTTAGAAATAAAGAAGACTTTATTAGCTAAACTACAAAGGAAAAAATCTAAACTACAAGAGAAAAAAAAAACCACACAAAGAAAATGAAAACTGCACAGAAGCATTTTCTTCCTCCCACCCCCCCCACCAAATTTCCAATACATCTTCCAAATCACCAACTTTTGGTCCAGCACCACCCATCAGAATACCCAATCCTTAGTTCATCAAGAGGAGGAGAAGTCCTTCTTTGTGCCATGGTGATCTCTTCCTTCATGGCCAGTGCTGTCACCACCGAACACGGACCACGGCTACTTCCAGGGTTGTCTTTTAAGTATGCCTCATCCCACTCCAAAAAGGCACAGTCTCAACTTTGGGACACCTGTCCCCCCATATTTTTCCACCCCTGGGGCCGAGGGGCATCAAGTCTGAACCCTCCTGGCTCTGGGGCACTGCCCCCCCCTGGACGCAGTCTCTGTATCACGAGGAACATGGCTCTGTCCATGGCTACACAAAAGAGTCCAGCATAAAATGCCACTCCATCTTCTCCATTTCTCCAACATCTCTTTCTCTCTGGTACAGRCCTTGATCTCACTTACTCAGTTCCCTCTTCATCTTCTGCTCCATTRCAGGAAAGGTCAATGCTCTGCAAAATTTTCATTGCCCACAAAAGGGTTAAAACTCGGGCTCTGCCAGCCCGGAGAAACTCCCACAAGCGGCCGGACACCTTCTCGCTACAACCCACCCSCTTCTCCGCAGGCCAGGCTGTGCTGCCAGCACATAGCGAATTTCAAAGTAACAGTCCCAGGCACAGGCTCTCTCCCTCTRTCTCCCGGGGTTGGGGGCRATGCCGGTGCTTCTCCCGGTGCTTSTCTYTCTTCCACCCTTCCAAGGCCTACCTCTCCCGGCTGCTCGGCTTTCCCCTCRCCCCGCCCAGTCGGCAGCTGGGACAGAAGGAGAGATCCAAAASCTTTCCCACCAGAAATCCAAAAAGGGTCTCACAGGGCGAGAGCCCTGCTTTTAACCCTGTGTTCTCAGAGRTGGATCCAATGTCCCAATGGCTGAACCAGCTGCCAATATTAAAATCCTAGCACCCRTTGGCTTGACCATAGGATCCCAGAAATCCTCTTTCCTGTCAAACCACCRCAAGGGTCAAGTGCAAAAACTGAGGGGAAAAAAGTCAACATTTTTTCAAGGACTGAGGCAGAATATTCAACTCTTGTTCTTTGAGCAATTAAGATTTCTAAAAGATCCAGGAGAGGCAAAAAATCCAACAGCTAGATAACTGTTTTCCTTGCCTACTCTTTGAAAAGAATTACCAGTGTAAAGGCTGCACTAGAACTATATCTTTTGTTTTGTAAGGACAAACTCTGTAAATAAGTACCCTGAACAAAGAAAATATCTAGCTTATGGTTCTGCTTYAAATCACAAAATCTTCTAAGGTCACAAAAGTGTAGTATATCTTGAGAAGGGAATTTATCTATCCCAGATACTAGAATCTAACAGATACATAGATTATATGAGACTCTCTTTCAGAATTTATCACTATCTGATCAGTTTGGACTTTAAAAATATTAACAAACCATATTTAATGTGCAAAATAAAGAAAACTTGGCTACCGACACTACTAAGGTACACTAAAAGTCAGGGCCTTGTTGCAGAAGCAGTCTGATGTCAAATGGGAAAACATTAAAATTATATACTCAGTAAGCATCATCAGATGAAAAAAAAAAAGATTTGATCCAGTTTCCTCAGAAAATTCAGAATTCTATCATTGCCATTCAAAATCTAAACTGTTGTTACATATACTTACATGCACATAAAAAATGTGGTTTAGCAATGTATTCTTCCTGAAAAACAGTCTAAACAGAGAGTGACTAGGATAAAACAGGGTAGAGAATACAGTGAAGAAGTAAAATTCTGTGGGATTCTTATTGAATTCAGTTGTTCTTTTGTATGGGGATTTTTTTCAGTGTACTATATTAATTTATTATTTATCTTTACATACAATTACTTTCCCGTTTTAAAGATAAAATCTGGATCCCACTTTTAAAAGGTTTTCAGAATATTTTTTAATGTGTTTACTTAGCTCTCTTTTGTATGACAGATTAGAACTGCAATAATTTGAGCTTTTCAYGGTTCAAATACATCCTCTTATTAAACTCTTAAGAATTTTGAAACAAAAGGTGATAAAATGTAATCTCTAATTCTAAATCTCTTTTGGGGGGACAGAAATCTCTRGACAAGCATACAGCCATTGACTACTGACACTGGCACTGACATAATCACACTGAAATAATCCAGACATCCTGATATAGCTCTAAATTCACTCTCCAAACATTGCCTAGATCTCACAATGGATAGCACTAGGAGAATCACTAAGTACTTAGATTTCCTCAGATTAAGGTGGGAATATTTTGGGTCCCAGTGTAGTTCTTGTTGTTGGTCCAAACTGGAGTTTGTTGATAGATTAGCATAATATAGGATYGTTTTTTAAGGAAATTAYAAGTGAAAAATGCAGAAGTTTAAGGAATCTACAGACTTCTATGTAATGTATCTATCACAACATATAGCTTTAGATTTATAATTAATCTTGGCTAATAGAAAATAGGGCTGGAAGATGTTTCTAAAGACCACTTGCTCGCTCTCTGGCTCTAAAGATTGTCAGTCTTAGTTTATTGCTGTTCAACTGTCAAATCTAATCAAACATTTCCTGTTTTATGAAAGATCTGTACTTAAAAACATCCAATGATTAAAATTCAGCTGTTTTCTTATGTGATATATTTAGTATTTCAACATCATTAAACTGTTGTTTCCAGTATCAAAGCTAAATCTCCCCTGCTTCAATTTATCTAATTAGTCTTTGCACTATCCCAAAAAAACCACAGGGAAGCAGTTTACTACTTTCCTCTTTGAAGAAACTTTTTACATATTTGAAGGTTGTTAWTAAATGTCCTTTCAGGCTTCTCTGGAGTACAGGAACCCTACTGTTTCAGTATCTTTAATAGGTCATATTTTATAGACCCTCCAATGAGCCGCATTTTCTGAAATAATATCTGGAGGATATGGTAAGCCAATTTTTTTAATTGGAAACTCAGAAGACGGTGGGATTAGTTCAGTCATCCACTCAAAGGTAATTRCCTGATATTAGATGTACGTTTTCTACTGTTTTGCAGATATAAGCAGGAGTAATCCCCAACAGACTCCATGTAAGATATTTTCTCTTTTTCACATGAAGTAACTTGTTACACCACAATGATAATGATTCCATAACAGATTCTCATCTGGCACTTATTTTACTCTGTTCTTGTTGTAAGAATAGAAAATTGAGTGGAAGGTAACAGTTACCAAGAGAAGCTATACTATCAACACCAGAAGAAAAAGGGCTACACTTGATACAAGAAAGTTTATTTTTCCTCGTTAACATTTGACACATACATCTTAGTAATGGAAGCAATGACAAGTCAAAGATGTCACTTTTATATTTGCAATTTGTAAAACTAGAATTCTTTAAATAAATTATAATTTTCTACTAGGTTTTTTGTCTTGTTTTATTTTGATTTTTTTTAATGGAAAGAGGATTTGATAATGACTTCTTTTCAACACATACCTGCAAATATTACTGCTTTTACCCAGCTTGTGCACTGAACCATGCAACTTGGATTTTGCTSGCTGATTAAACCAATATTTATTCTGACATATGGCAGCCCTCCTCTAGCTGAAGGAAACCACTTGTGAACTTTGAATATTTTGAGGACCGGCAGAAGATGGAGCCTTGTAACWATTTCATACTCTTCCAGAAAGAAGGGCAGCAGCTGATGGAGCTTTCATTCTGCTTGGAAGTGCTCTCAGCCTTGCTCAGGAGTTGAACCCRTAACTACAAATTACCAAATTACTCCCTAATAGATGGCAACAGAAGCAAAGTCAGTGCTTTCTCCAGTTTTACATCTCTGCCAGCCAAAAGACAGTCAGTAGAAGGATCTGCATTGAGTGTCTTACTAGTTCCATTTCCCAAGGTCATGTATGAGCCTGGGATGTTTCCATTCTGGTGATTTTTTTTCTCTCCTTGATATCAGGGAGAAGAACATGTCTGAAGTGCTTCCTGAAAGTCTAGTTGAGACCATTTCACTCTTAGGATGGAAAGGCAGAAGAGTAGTAGCTAGAGGGGTACAGTCACTAGTTCCAACTCCTGTAAGGGTCAACAACTGGAGCTGTGCAGATCCGTGTGGCAGGAGTATAAAAAAATTTTCTTATAATCAAATTTTCTTATTTATTTTCTTTCCTTTCTTCCTCATGTGAAGGACAGGGAATAGCAAAGGCTCTCTCTTCCTTTTGTCTCCTTTTTCCTTGACTTCTCTCTCTTAGCACTCTCGAGAGTGTATATTTATGTTTGAGTGTCCAGGCTATAGAAGAAAAAAAGCAAAGCCCTTTCTAAAGAACACACTAAGAAAACCCAATAAAGAACAACAAAACTAAATCCTTTACAAATCTCATTATCAATTTCCCCCAAGCTTATTATTATAACTTCACCAGTCTGAAAAAGCAAAGGATAATTGTTTTGCTTGACTAAACTGTGATATTTCTACACTGACTGTCGTGATCTTGCTGCAGGCTGACAGGCAGCATAAAACAAAGGAAGGTTGTGTAGAAAATGAATCATCATTGAAATTGGTACTAGGCATATGAAGTATGTCTTATTTTCACACTTATTCCATTTCATGTCCTATGATTTAAAAAATGCTAGGTAATTTTCTAGCATTTGTTCAAATCTGGACAGAATATTTTACAAGTGTAATTGGGTGTCTGGAGCCAAGCCGAGGGGTCAAAGTTCAGAGGAAATAACTTAGAAAAGAATCTATATGTTCAGAAACTCAGAAGCTTTTTAGCAAACACCAGGTATCCTTGAGGAACTATATATATCAGGGTAGAGGTATAGTTGTACTGCATTATTTGGAAAGAGTTAGGATTTCTCTCAGACTGCTTGAGAATAAATTGGCTTTCATAATGCCATATTTCATATATAGCCTGTCTTTGGCCTTTGAGCATAAGATACGTTTCGTTTTGCTCTTACCAGACATTCCATCTTCCTTAATTTTAGTTTTGGTGTATTCTAACATCATAAACATATTATACGAAGAATATAAAAGAAACGTACCACAATAAATTCTGCATGATGGCCTTGCCATAAGAAAGTTTTATCCGGAAAGGTTATGTGCTTTTTAATATTTTCATTAAGAGCTAGATATTGCAACCTTTTTTGTAAATCTTCTAAAATCTTGATGGAAATTTTGACACGGCCTCCATTATCTTTTGAAGAACTTTAGCTGTGTTGTGAAAGAAAGTATGAATCACATTGTGTCTTCTAAGTTTTCCTTGATCCTTCTGTCGGTTAGAGAAATCTCATCACAAAAAGCTCATATTTTTTTAAAAAATACTTTGTTTCTAAGTTAAAAGGAAAAAAAATTGTGTTTTCATTCTGTTTGCAAAATAGTAGTGACTGAAAAACCTTGAAGGAGTTGACAGTATCTCAAAATTATATTTGGGTTGGGTAATATCAGATAATTGATACTTGGTTCTTGGTTTAGGCAGTGAAAGATTTGAGAAATATAAAAAATTAGTAAAGGTAAGAGTGAATTGGAACTTGTATTTTTTGTTTAATATAATCAGTKAATTCTCTATATCAGTGAGCATCAGTTCTCTCTCTAATCAGTGAGTATCACCAAGTATATGGCAGAATGAAGTAAAGGCCAAAAAGTAGGATGTTAATTTTGTAGGAAAACACTAACTTTCATGCTTCTCTTGCATCATCCTTTCATAAAATCGTTTACCCCTGCCTGATGACACTCAAGACAAATTGTAAAGAGTAACAGAGATTCCAGAGCTGTTGCYGGCATTTCCCTACTTGTGACTAATACAAAAGTAGTTTAGTGCAAAAAAAAAAAATATTTTAGTGCAAAAAAATAAAAACAATGCCTTATTTTTATTTATTATGCCTGTATATACTCCCAAGGATTTGCAAAGATTCTTTCAATGAAAAAATGTAGCAGAATATCACAGTGTCTCTACTTGTGCAAAAAGACAGAGGAAAGGGAAGGGCTCTCAAGAGAAAGCAGGAGAAGCATCCTGACAGAAGCAGTACTCAAGAGATGTCTCTACACCCTGAGCCACTCAGGCCATTGACTAACCTTTTACTCAGCCAAGATCACCAAATGATGAGTGATACACTGTCAAAAACAGAGAGATCCTTCAAGCAGATGTGGCCATACTTATTTTAAAATTACAATTTCTTAGCTAAAGACTGTAARTAGTCTGAATGAAAGACCTAGATTCAGAACCTCCTCTATTTCAACACATTTAGAGGTAAATTGCATTCTTTAACAATAGAACAAACACATGTATACTATGGTTCAAAAATAAGAAGCTTTTAAGACATCACTTTTCATGATAGATAAAGGATATTGAAAGGTCATAATGGGATTACATTATAATCCGCAGGTAAGAGCAGGATTCATGTCAAAGGATTTTAGCTATAGTTTTATTAAGCTTCCCTCTTTGAGAGATTAACTAGCAGGACAATATCTGACACCTGATATAGCAACAGAAAGGATTTCTGTGGTTTTCATTTTATGTATTTGACAGTAACATTAATGGAAGAGCTGAGAGTTTCAAAAGGTTTACTCTCTGCAGTTTGAGAGTTTGTTTAGAACATGCAGTAAAGTGCATAGTAAGAGATGTTTTAAAATTACTTGATTTAAGTATATTCAGTAATCGTAAGCAATTTAGAAAACTTAATGTCCTGAATGTAAAAAGTAACTGCTATAGCTGACATGAAAAGTAGCCTTGTAGATACACCTGAGATAAGGAACTTCTAACAAATGTGTCCTGAACATTTTTTTTTTGCAAGTTTGAAAGAATAAGGGAGATTTTAGCATTTTTTAGCTATTAAATAATATGCGTGAACTGACTGTACATATGAAAGTCGGATAACCAAAATAATTCTCAATAGGGTGGAATAAGCTTTGTGCAGGGCTAGAAGGTACATGGATTGTAAAAACCCCCTCGCATTTGAATTCATAATGAATCATGGTATGATCCATATCACACAATCATCATTTTACATAAATGGCATAAAAACAAAATAATGAACCTCTCAACCTGAGAAGCCCTGCTTTGCCTCATTTCTAATCTTCTCTTAAATTTTCAAAGTTGTGATTCTGCTGTTGATACAAATGACTGCTGTTGATAGAATTATTCTTTGTGTGGTGTGCATGTGTGTCACTTCCAAGCATCCTTGCTTTGTTAACTACTGTTAAGTACTGTTGTTACTTGGTTAACTACTTTTTAAACTACTGTTAATAGTTGYTGCTTCTTGTCTTGTATTTCTAGGCTAGATGATATAGAGAGGTAATTGTAATTCAAACTATATCTTCTGTTGTGTTTTATATTAAACTGAAAGGTGAGATAGGTATCCGTCTGAAATACCAACTGGGTTTCCGGGTGTATTTAGAGCAAGTCTATCCCAAAGGTCTATGCAGTCACGACAATTTTATTTTTTTAAATTTCCTTTTTTTAACTATATGCTGATAACATAGGAGTKAAACTACACAATTCTTTAGTCCCATGCTTCTGGATTCTCAATGAAAGTCCATGCAAGGCAATGTAATGTGACTTTCTTTTGTACTAATAGAAGTGAAAGAAAGTTGTAGTTTCAATGAGGTTGCACACAAGCAAAAAAAAGCTTTGTGCTTTAGCACAGACCTAATAAGGGATCATATGGCAACAATATTTGGGATCATTTGTTAGGTGCCTAAAATGAATGGACAGAAGAATAGATGAAGGGAGCAACTTTTTATTTCATTTGAATGATATTTTAAAGAAAACAAGAAGTGTATCAATGCTGTTGCAACAGCATTGCAATTAGATCAGCAGTTTTTATGGATAGCAGATAAGAAATTAGAATGGATAGCAATAAGAAAATTTGTATTTAGATATAAATGTAAWCCTTCGCTTTTACCTTTGCTTGTTGCAATAAATTATTATATTTTATATCTCCAAGATAGTCACTTTGTGCTTCATCGACTTAAAGCCTTTGGTACCTGTCAATGAAAGAGATAAAAAATTAAAAAGCCTCTGTATGTCAAAATTTTGAAAGAGGACTTTGTAGATTACTTACATCTTTAAGGCCAGTGCAAACCACCACAAACATTTCGACTGATCTGTCACAATGGAATTTCAAGCCAGTCAAAAGAGCAAAGATTTTTTTCTAAGCTACAGAACATATTTAAAGAGCTTCTGTAAATTTGATATCCAGACTCCAAGTGATATAAAATTAGCCTCACCACCATATAAATTATTTATTATAAATTACTGATAATATACATATGCCCTAAAGCTATTCTTATTTTCAATCATATTTTTCTAAGTTTTTCTCTGCTAAAATATTTGTTTCACAATAGATTCTCTTCTCTTATGAAAAATTAACCTTGGTTATTTTGGTTTCCCTTCCCCCGCCTCCAAACATGTAATCTTGGCATTGCAATTTTCCTACCTAGTACATAAATACTTCATAGCAGCTCATCACCCTTGATGTTTGAAAAAAACATTCTAAAAGATATGTTTCTAATGTAAATCAAGCAAGGATACAATGGTTAGTAGTGATGACACAAAAGGCAAGAAGCAACAAAATGAAAGAGTATCAATTAAATGKTTTTTTTCCTTTAGTGAGGAATAACTTTTAAATAAATGCTGGATCTAAAATGCTTCCTTTGACTGTAACAAGATCACCCATGCAACAAACCAAGAGCCATAAGTTTGATGTTGCAATTTAATTTGACACTACAGAACAAATTCCTTTATTTTCTTAGTTCTGGACAAWGTTTTTGGCATATTTGGAATTTAAAGTTGCCTAAGTGTTATGCAGGTATGATAAAGACAAAATTTACTAAAGAAGCTATGCAAACTCAATAGAAATAACTACATTTTCGTGATTTTCAAGAAACAGTCTGTRCCTCTCACTCCTAAATATGGAAAAAAGTACTTTTGTATAGGACATGTAAACTACAGTATTGGCAGTTTTAGACTAGCTGTCTATTTGGATGGATTTGGTGAAATACCTTGGGCTTTTGTATGTTAATATAAACAAATTGATTTATTGCCCTGTTCATGCTTCAYGTTAATCATTTGAATAGTCTCATTGACACCAGGGGGATTAAAGCTAAGCGAGTGCAACAGATCTACATGACTCATGCTTTTACTGTGAGATTACAATTCATAATTACTTTAAACAGTTTAACTCTCTTGGTTTCTATTTTCCATTAAKAAATTAGTATTCCAAAGGCTAGAGCTTGATTTATACTACCCAAAATCAGCACACAGATGTTTCAGTGTTTCACATAGCTCTTAATACCTGCTTCATGGCGTGCTTGACTTCTCAGTAATTCTGAAATTAAAATGCTTACACATACAAAATGCATAATTAACTTGAATAGAAAGAAAAGAAGTTACTATTTGAATGCTGAATTTTCCTTAGTAATCTTATGTCTATTTTTCTTCTATAGAAATATCTAATAATTAAAAAAAATTAATAATTAGYCTCAGAAATCTATTATCTGATTTTTTTTTTGACATACAAACATGCATCTACTTCAAAGGGAGGGAGCTATTTGACAGCCTTCCTGATTTTTGTGAAACATAAAGCAGGTGGTGTACAAGTTGTCATGCTTTGTTCTGTTCTCAAGGGATTGCCAAAAAGGGAAAGAAAATAATTTGCTTTCCACCTTCATCCAATTATTGCTAATGATACTGAGGCTGCATGAAATAGAGGGACTGTTGATATTTCTTTACTAAAAGTGAAGGGGGAGACAATAAATTCCACAAAATATGTAGTGCAGTGTTACACTAACATGTATCAGTGAATGGTTGCTGTGGAGGTGTAACATGGCATAAAATGTCATTGTTTGATGCTGCTTTGCCAAGTCACTCATCTATCCCCAGGAATCTGCCTTAAATGAAGAATGCTAGATGAAATGCCATTTACCTGGGACTCTACAGCTACTGTATACTTTCCTTGTTAGGGGAAATAAAATGTGGTGAGCCAATCACATGTCCATCTCATCCAGGTTCACCCAGTGATCTGTGAGGCATGCAATTCTGCCTGTCAGCTTTCCTTACACATCCAGGAAAAATAAGCCCAACAGGAACTGACTTCAAGCAATATTCACTTCTGATTTGTTACTTTTCATCCCAGATTTGAGCTATGCCCCATTGCTTCCTATACACTGTTTCAGTGCTCGAACCTGYCAAGAAAAAAGTAGTGAAAAGGAGAAGTTTTCTAGTATAGCACTGCAGACAGAGAATACAATAAATTTATTTTAATTCTTTACTCAAAGAACCACTAGTTTTCAAAATGTGTGAAAAAGATTATGAGTACCAATGTGAATGAAAAACATTTTCTTGTAAAGAAAAAAGAAAATTCTAAAATCAAACAGAACAAAAACACCCAACCAACCAAAAAAAAAATCTTGAAATTAACTGTGAAATTTGTGTATCTCTGAAGCTTGGAAACCTCAATAATTTAAAACAAGTTTTAACACCAGTATATTAAAAATTTTCAGACTAAAATATTGATCCAAACATCTGAGAAAATAATGGTGAATTAATGAGCTCATGCTCATGAGGCTGTAATAGGATTTACCATCCAGATTTGATATAAAATAAAGTCAATTTAGAAATGCAGTGTGTTACAGATATAGTTTAGCCTCCCTCAGTCTATTCCTACCTGGAGGAGTAATTTCTTTTAATGGGAAAAATAATTTTGTGAGCACCCCATCCAGGCTGGGTCCACGGTGGCAACATTAATCAAATTTCTTTAAAGGTTTCAGCTGTAATATTAAAATCTTAAGAATAAAATCTTAATACTTTAAGTACACAGCACTACCAGGAGACTTAATATGGTACATCTGAGACATTTCTGTATTAATTTACTAAACCTATTAAAGCCTTTATGTTTCATTACTTCATGCCTACAAGAAAGGAACTGAGCTTTTAGAATGGTGCTTTTTTTGCTGTCTGTGGCCCCTGTACTCTGTGTCCATGGAGCTAATGTGTTCATGGATCTAAAAGATCAATGYTTGGTAGGTAAGGAAATTAGAATCCTTGTAGCTCAGTATTTAGAGGGCCAGTTCTTTACCASTATAATATTTGAAAGCAGACAAACCATAAAAATCTTGAAGACTATTGCWTAAGAGTATTTGATAAACATCACAAACCAAGGAGGAGATAGAAGATAGGAACATTAAGACTGCTTCCCAACTATTAAATCATTAAGGCTAAAACAAATTAAACCCTACACAGCTGCTTATTATTTTCAATTTCCTCTTTTAAATTTGCAAGTTTGAGTTTACCAGATCTAAAGAGAAGATGCCAAGTCAAATCAGGGATTTAAGCTGTTTTCTTGTACAGTTAGCTGACATAGCCAGCCATGTACTATTTTAACATTTACATAAAGAATACAAAAATTTTGAGTGGAAAGTACCTATGGCAGGAAAGGGCTAAAGGACCAGAAAAACTACTCATGGCAGATGTTCAGAGTACTTCTCTGAARTTTTGGCATCTTACTCAAGGGTATATGTTAGATACTTTCATCCTCAGGACTCAGAAGTTGGAGTCCTGAAGAGAGACCTTAACAACAGAGCTTCTTATTTAAATCAGCCAGATGATATAGCCGTTTTTTTTTTTTCTTTGCAGATTAGCTTTGTTGATCATGTTCACAGTACAGGAGGAGATAATCTGGGTTCCAGACTGTTCCAGCCTGAGGGAAATTAAACCCAGATTTTWGTGTCCTACTGACACACCTCAGGGTTATCTTTCTGAAGTGCCTTGTATGGAGCAGATGATGCAATATTTATGGACCCAGAATGAAAAGGAATGGAAAACTGGCAAATTAGCAGGCTAGTAAAAAAAAAAAGTCCATCTGAGAGTGCACTGATCCACTTTGCACTCAGGTCTTCTTGGAATACAACTTTTAATTCAATAATTGAATAATGTACATAATAAGGATCAGTCTAAGTGCAGGGACTAATCCTTTCATTCAGGCACTGCCAACCTAAGAACAACCTGAAAAAGATTGTCCAGTGCCTCAGAGAGTTTGCTGTCATCACACAATATTTGTGGGCCAGGTATGGAACGGTTAAGCAGCTGCTTCTTAGCTGTAGTTGATTTTTACAGAAATACCATGTGTTTGTACAGAACCACTAGAAGTCTTGATGATTTTAACTGAATTATATGTTCTAGGGATCAGTACTATTTCTGAGGTTCTTCTTTACTCAACAAGCTTTCCCACATTCAGATCMATTTTTCTTCCTACTTAAAAGCAATTAATTTTCATAGAAAGCTWTCCTTATTTTAATAACTCTTCCAGAATTATGCGATTAAACAAGAAGAACTATGTGATTAAACAGATGTATAGATCTATCTGGAATCAGTCAACTAAGACTACTAAGTTTTATTATCCCCATACTTTACCTTAACATACCAAGAAACCATGAATCTCATTTGATTGGCTGAGACGAGAGAGGAAACTGAATGGGCAGAATCAGGAATATTCTTTTAATTCCTAGCTTGATGCTGTTTCCAAATATGAATAGTTTTGTGCCTTAAAATACAGTATCTGTTGGAAACACATCTAAAACTCAATGGCAGATCACAGCATTATGACTTTCTCAGAGAAAAGRAAACCCTGGTCTAATTGCAAAAGTTCATGTATATCTGAGCTGCAGAGTTAGGAGAGAAGTTAGATCACAGAAACTAAGATTTACTCTTTAAACAAGAYAAAATAGTTACCCTGTGTAGCTCCCCTTTATTTTTGTCTTCTAATGGTAAATTATTTCTTCCTTCAAGTACGCTGAATCTGGTTATTCAGTTTTCATAGAGTCCCTGCATAGGGAGACTATGTATGTTGTTTTCTAAGGTTTTATTCAAATGTTTCTCTATATATTTATAAAAAAGTAATTTGATCTTGAAAACTAGTGGCTCAGATTGTTTTCCTGACTTTACTATGTCTTGGCCAAATTCAGCAGTTGAAAATAAGGTCCAGAGATAAGWACAACTTCTAACATCAGCTCAGACTCTTCTTTATTCACAGAGAGTAGTTAGTGTTGATTGATATAAATAATCTTAACTGATTCAATTATGTGAGCAGGGAAATCTATATCCTATGCTTCCTTCCATTTTTACAGATGACATCAAGTAGCAGAAAAGCTTTCTAATGATCAATAAATCTCATTTAAACTTGCTGATTACATTTCTACATTTTCCCATCAAAGAGGTTTAAAATAAATATCTTAACTCAAGCTTCTAAATTCATTCAAAATAGTTCTGTCTTCTCAAGAAGGCATTAGTAGTCTTGTTATTGTAATGGTTGGATATATTAGTGAATTCATGGCCAGTGTAATAAATCATCAAAGAACTGAAGGAGATGTAGATCACAGTAGTGGACATGTCATTTAATATGAATTTTAAAAGGCTGTGCATGTGTTCATGCTTTTATCCGATGTAATTGTTGATGGGTAAACATAGATTTTACACTGAATATAGTGTAAAAAATCAGAATATCCACAGTTTTTGAATGCTTTTTATATATTTGAAACCTTAACCTTAATAAATTTTGCATATATCTGGACGTACTGATGATAATCAGTATGTCTTTCAGCTAATTGTGTTAAAATTTTCTAATGTTGACCAGTTTCTCAGCATCAAGTATATTTATGCATTTCAATCACATTTCATCAGATTTTTTCAGAAGTTACAATTGGAGCAGATGAGGCAGCAGATGACCAACAACTGTCAAAACTTACAGAGGTCTGGGAGTTACCACAAGTAACTCACAAGTTTTCTCAGCYTGTGCATGAGGTCCTGTG
The DNA here is from genome assembly GCA_014549065.1 of Cardinalis cardinalis. Taxonomy (NCBI): domain Eukaryota; kingdom Metazoa; phylum Chordata; class Aves; order Passeriformes; family Cardinalidae; genus Cardinalis; species Cardinalis cardinalis. The sequence goes on from JACDOX010000001.1 coordinate 18,539,650, forward strand.
TAATCCGCCATGACTGTAGTATCACTGAGGAAGATCCTGCTGTTTTGCCACACTCTTTCCTTCAACTCTGATATTTACACGGAAATAAAATGGGACTTGTAAAACATCCTCAGAAATAGCCTTTCATCTGTTTCTGCAACATCTGAGCTGGAGAAACCATTCTATTAGAGGAAACAAGGCTGTCAGAAGTTTTAGGACTGGGGATTCAGATATAACCACTTATGCATAAAGTCCTACTCTCAAGTTAAAGTATCTCTAAGTCCTTGTGTATTTTTAAATACTGCTCACAAGTGGAGTTTATTGTCTCAAGTGAGACAACATCTTCTGTCCTTTTTGAATWTAGAGTGGCAAAAAGAAATGGAATAGGGGTAGAGTACTTTTTCTCTCTGAAGGTGTGCAGCTGATGTAACTCTTCTGAGGTAGAAAAGCATTCTTTAACTGTCAAAAAAAGTCACAAAACAAAATTTTCGTTTCTACATTTTGTCCTAGAAGTAAAAGGAAATATATTGCTTTAATTGTGAATCTGTCAAGGGCAAATGCAAGATACTTTTCTTGTTGCTAAACTGATGCATATCATGACCAGTATTAGTCAGTTTTCCAATCAACGGTTTATTACAGGTGTCCATGTTTCAGCAGGCCCCCCACACAAAATATAACATCATGTAATTCATATAAAATAAAAGTAATTTTCTATTTTTATCATACTCGCATTTTCTTTTCTATTCCASTTCCCCATGAAAGGAAAGCGAGAATGAATTAATCCTGGCAGTACTTCATTTACTTATGCAGAGATCAATGCTACTCATTTTCCATTTCTTTAAAATAKGGAATACTACTCATTTTGCAAATACAAAGCCCTGAAAATCAAGTCTAAGTTGTTTGTATCACACTGCAGTCACAGCAGATTGCAASCCCACCATCCTAAATCACAGTAAACTCTTATTTTTAAAAGGCACATACTTTTCTGTAGCTGTATATTGTATGAGGAACTACTAAATGCACTGAAGTAACTAATCTCAAACAGATGTATTTATTTGCAGCGATTTATTTTTGTTGATTATTTTGGATAAGATTACATTAGCAGCTTTACAGGGAAATCATACTTTTTCTCAGAAACAATTTCAACTACATCCTTTTCATCTCTCAGAGCAGCCCTATGAGACAACCTACTCAGCAATGAGGTCAGGAACTGCAGTCCTCCCAACTTCTGTTCAGTTCTTTGGTTCTGTTCTCTTGCTCTCTTATGATTGAAAAGTCAGAGCCAAAAACAGTCAAAAGAGACTGAACAAACTTTGTAAACATGCACAGTGTCSTGGGGTGACTTCATGGTGCTTGCACCTCCAATTGTCTGTTCTGTTTATGCTGGATATTAAGTTCTGCACCTTTAGGACTGGTTCAGAGAGCAAAGTGGGGGAGAAGAAGCACCCAGGTTGTTTTTAGAAACTGCACTTGCACCCCGCAGTTCTCTCTCATGGACTGTGTKGCCTGCAGCACGGACAGCAGCAGAGAGCTCTCCTTTGCTTTTTAGTTAGCTTTCTGAGCTAGCTGAGGCAGAGAAKCTCCCCACACTGTGGCTTTTCTTTTTCTTGGAACTGTTTGGCCCAGCTTTGGACTGAAAACCCAGAAAACCCCGGTTGATCACGCCTGTGGCCCATCTGGACCAGGGACACATCAATTTCCAGCACAGAAGGGACTGATAAGAGACTGAGGGAGCTGAGCTACACCCCACGAAAAGGAATTTGSCATCTCTTCAGAACAATGACAGGTTCCATTATTTACTATTCATTTTTTTTTCATTTGTGAGTACTTTGCTTGCTAAATAAACAGGTTTTTTCCACTTTTCTCAAAGGAAGTTTTAATTCCTGAACTAGTTGAGGGAGGGACAGAATTTGAATTTGCTTTCTAGAAAAGACTACTTCAAAAGTTTCCTCCCAAAATTTTCTGTAAACCAGGACAAATAGCAAATGAATAATTTCTTAGTGGGAAAAAGAATAGAGGGTGCTCCCTTCATTTACTACATCAACTTTTAACAGAAATAAATCCCTCCTAACAGTAGGGAAGAAGTCAGGACCAAGCTGTAATCAGTTGSGATGGAGAAAAAGGCCAAGAGTTAAGAAAGGAACTATAAATCTTGGACACTGAAGTCCAAATTTCCTACTTGACCTTTCACAAACAAGTAATTTACCGTGGATGATGTAGCTTTTGGTTGATGTCAAAGACAAAAAAGCTGAACTTGGCTTCAGGTTTTCTATGCACTTATAGCAAAACAGCAAATGCTCATTAAAAAAATCCTGATTCTGCTTTCTCATCCTGTAGATTTTTCCACTGTAGATTCAAGGAGTATAATCACTAAAAGGCCCTGTAGGACCATTTGTTACTCTCAAGCAGTTACACCTTCCAAAAGAGAAGTGTCTGCATTTCATCAATAAGAAAACAGTTTTACAGTCTATATATGAGCATCCCAGGGAACATTTCAAGGTAGCACTGGAAATCAATTATACAAGAAGAATTGAGTTAATTCATGTTGCTTCAGGCCAAGCACAAATGAAGATAAGCTTYTGATTGCTCAAATGCTTTAGAATTCTCTTACCCATGACTTTTGAAACCWATCACAACTAAAGAAATATGCAAATCAAATACAATTTGGTGTGTAATTCAGGGGCACACAAGTAATTTCTGATAGTGATAGTATTAATTTGTGTCAGAAAATAGTCATTTTATCTTTTCATAACCTACTAAGTCACATAGGTCGCTTTAATAATATTCCACCTTTGTTGCGCTACCATCTATAGGTTTTGAAACTTTTTACGATACTGAATATACAGCACCATCAGATGCAGGAARGGGAAAGCATAAAAAAGTAATTGCCTGATCCAATGTCTGTCCAAGCCAGAGGTGGTTCCCTCCGGTGACTCATGTGGGCAGTGAATACAGAAAAAAGTATTTACTCTAAGTAATTTAACTATATTCAATGGCAGATGGAGTTACTAGYGTTTTGTAATTATAATTTTGTTCTGTCTGTGGGATAAAACTGTCTCTTGCCTACTGAAAAAAAAAAGCTAGAAAAAAAGATTAAATGCAAAAAGTACTCAAAAATTATAAAATCTATCTAMATTTATATGTGAATAATTCTTTTGGCATTGTATTGCATTCAGACAATAGTTTTACAACAACTGAAGCGTTAGAATCTGCTGCACATTCAAATCATCAGTAGGTAAGAGGGCAAAGAAATATTGCTTCTTCTTTACCACTATCCATTCAGAACTACATTTCTGCCACTGTTTCTTCCTGAAATTTTCATTCTGACATTGCTGAGTACATTTTTGTCAATTGTCAGAGGTGTCTATGGAGATTTTTAAAGTTGTTCTTATTCTTTGGAGATTCCTCCAAGCGAAGCAAGCAAAGGTTTCAGAGAAAAGGCTGACACTTTAGAACTTAAGAGAGATATAGAGTATAGAGTACCAAAATGTACAGCTTTATTTTGAGAACTTTAAATGGAGAAACCTATTTAATTTCTTTTTTCTTGTTTTCAACTTGAATATAAGCCTGAGAGATCATTTTCAGAAGCTCAAGATTTTGGAACTTCTTCCTAATGTTGAAGTATATCTGTCTCTTCTGGTCCTAAAAAAATTAAAAATTAAAAATAAATTAAAAATTAAAAATTAAAAATGAGATCTTACAGAATAGACTAACCTTTCAAGAACCTTTGGGGAAAAAACCAATTTATTTGAGTTACATTCTGAAAAAAAAAAGCCACTTTACCTATTTTTGTAGGGGATCTGTTATGTCCAATTTTCAGGTTCATTTGTCACAGCTCAGCAAAACRCCATAGAATTTGGATCCCTGATGTAGAGACTGCATAGTCTCCTAACCTGGACAATCAGTGTTTTGTTCTATGTTCCTGACAAGMAAAGCAGGTGCATAGAATTACTATGAAAATCAGATTCTGGACTTGAATGAATATCCTTAAATGGAACACCAATACCTATGGCAAAACCAACTCATTCATTCTCTCTTTTCAGTGTTTCAGAAACCCTTGCAGGGCAGTGTGTCCCATCAATGGCAAAGAGGTGCACAACACTAACGGCAATGTAATTGTGATTGAATAMTCAAAATATTTTTCTCTATGATTTTCCATTCTTATCGAACTATTTGTACTCAGATAAATATGTAGGTACTTGTGAAGGCCAACACTTTCAGCTTGGTAGCATGTCACTTTATGGGTATGCTGGGTAAACTGAATATGATGTGCCTCAGTTGGTCTGTGTGTCACAGGGCAGGATATACATAACATGGATATATGTATATATATATATATATATATATACAAACATGATGTTTGAGATTGCACTCTGCAGAGAGACATGGGAATGGAAGGAGAGGACATTAGAATGAAAGAAACGATGGAACAGAGTAGACAAGATAGCACTCTTGCTTACATTATGGGCCAGAAATCGTTCTAACCATAAATAAAAACAGGACAGTGTTGTCCCAAACACCGAGTCAAYATATTCCAGTGAGAAATAACTTGGGCGTGGTTGTCGAATCTCTAAGTCATGTAAATTGGAAGTCAACAGGCATCTGTAAGTGATGCAAAAGATCTTAGGAATGCATTTGTCATCTGCCCTAATCTACACTATCCAGCATTCAATATTACCTTAGTAACATTTCAGGATATCCATATTAAAAAAAAACATTGGAGAATGTGGAAATTTTCACATTATCAATTTCTATTTTTGTATATTTATTTTATCTTTTCTACAGTATTTTCAATTGGGAACCACCTGAAATACTCCAGTGAATATTCTGTCCTTGCTTTTGACATTGATTTAGATGCTGATGTACTACCTGCAATTATGGAGGAAATACAGTAGAGAAGTAATTCAGCTCTTGAGGTGGGACTGAGTTTTGTCCTCTCAAATGAATTTTAAATTAATCTCTTGTCACACACCAAGAAATAATTTCAAACAACAGGCCTTCCAGATATAGCTATTGAATTGCTGTCTAACCCTATTAAACCATCTACTCAAAGATCCCACTACAGATATTTTAGTGAATTTATTTCTTSGGCAAGAAAAGGAATTGAAAATTCCACTGAGGAAGTGTCCACTCTGATTATAGATTTTCTGTCAGGGCAAATAATTTCAATATGCAATTAAAATTCATGGTTAAAATGTAACATGTTTTACTCCTCTTCTTGGATTKAAAACCAGTATGTTATTGAAGTATGGGAAGCTAATGTAGTTATAYGTTTTTATTTTCTCTTTAATATTTGCATAAAAGAAAAAATAGTTTCTTTAAAATGTGCTAGTACTGTGTAGGTAGTTTTAGAGTTACAGAAGGAATAGATCCTAGCTTCAAAAMAATATTAATGCTAGTGAATTAAAATAATATGGACTACACTCATTGATAGAAATTATTTGTGGAAGTTTAGCACCTTGCCTGTCCCCAGATTTTTGCTGCTCTTAGTAATTCTCTAAACCACTGGGCTTTTTAATAAAAAAGTAAACATTAAAGCGTCAACATTTTCATWGACTGGCTTGGGTTAAATACAGCAAAAACTATTATAATTGCTTTATTTTAAGTACTTACAAATGCTCACTTAAGAATAATAATATATTCATAACAATGAACGGAATTATAAGGAAAAATTAAAATTAAACAGCTAATGAGTATCATATTTTTTTCAAGAACCTGAGATTCTTACAAAACACCAAGCGCATATGATGTAGAGATATGTAGTTGGAGCACATAGACAATTACAAAACATTTTACTAGAATAGGTGAAGGCATCTCAAGTCTGTATATCCTGATTTTGTTGAATCTTGCTTTGAAGATCTCGATAGGTACTCACACAAATATTGGGAGGTGTGTATACATACATATATGAAATAGAAAACTAAGACAGAATTAAATAGATTACTAAAATAACAATGATTTTTTTCTAACAGGCTGTCTAACTGGGAAAAGTTTGCTTATTATAGAGTTATCCCCTGTATGAATTCTCTGGAAGTATTTATAACCAGTATTGCTCTAAAAATAGTGTGGCATCAGAGAGGTGATWTTTATCCTTTCTGGCTGCCAGCTGGTTATCTGGTTTTCCATCCCTAATACAGGTTGCAGTCAATCTTTTCTTTYGTCTTCAGATGGACTCAAAGTTTTCTAATTTTGTGAAAATAGCCTTGACTGTAATTATTTCCCCATTATTCCATGTAAGATTTTTTTAATGGTGAATGTGTTGCACTTTTTTTTCCCCAAGAGGTAGAGGCCAGAAGTATCTGATAGCTTTGCTTAGTAGCACAGGTTGATCTGGAATATAAGGCATTTGTTTAAAAAAAGGAAATTTTCATCTATTCTGAACTCTTTCGCCATATTTCGATACTCCATGTAGTTTGTCTCTTGTGAAACAGATTCTATACTTTTAATACATGAAGTTTTTTTCCTTATTTCCCCACTGGTTTTCAAAGTTTTGTTCTTAAAAAAAAAAGTTTTCTTATAGAAGTGCCTAGCTCAGGTCAGCAAAACCTAATGAACTCAGGAGAATACATTGCACTGAAAGTCAATGGGATTTAGACTGCATCTATATTTCAGACTGCAAGGACAGGGAGAAGAAAAGCTACTATAATGTATATTTGTGATTTTACTGTAAAGTATTAGTCAAGGTTAATAGGTAACAATTAAGCTTAACTCCATCTTTCTCCCCTGTGGGACTTCTAGACTTGGAAATTAACTGAGTCAGCCTCATTTCATTCAGCTGCTGAAGTCCAGATTTGATTTGTGTGGCTAAAACAATAAGTCCCTGTAGACASACACTGAAATCAACAAATGCAGGGAGATCTATACTTAAAATGGTTGCTRGATTTTGAATATCAGACAATAGATCTTTTACTAATAAAAGTGCTTTTTTGATCCATCTTTCCCTGCGTGGAGCAGAGATTTATCTGGTTTTGCTTATCCATAATTTTCTGTGTCTGATTCTAGAGAGGTAAAGTAGAATTTTAAAAAGTGTGACAGATGCATTGTGGACTGAACTTAATCAGAAAAGAAAATATGCCATTAGCCAGTATTAGTGCATTCCCCTTATTTTTCTACCATAATCATACTTTCAAACTGATGAGAGGGAAACTGAAGATRACATATTTTCTCCCTTTGGAGCATTTTTTTTCAATGATCAAACCAAACTGGCACTGGAAGAGTTGATGGCTTTGTTTAAATAATGATCTCAGAAAGAAGATACTTGACACCCTCTCCTAACCAGTTACTTTTAGATATGAAATAATGCTGAGAAGGAAAAAAAAAAAAAAAAAAAAAAAAAAAAAAAAAAAAAAAAAAAAAAAAAAAAAAAAAAAAAAAAAAAAAAAAAAAAAAAAAAAAAAACCAAAGCAAAAAATGGTTCAGTAAGAAGAAGTAAAGAATTTATATTAAAGTAAGAAAACAGAAGCATTTATCAACCCAGGAAATATTAGTGGTAGCAGACCTTCTATGTCTCAACAAATTTAGGATAGGTACCAACTTGTCAGCTATGGAGTCAGTATAAAACATAAGGCAGTGTATCTTTTTCCTTTGCATAAGTCTCTCACAGGTGTCTATATCACATTATTTTCCCATAAAGAATTAATTACTTCATCTCAGAGGTAATATTACTGTGGGAAAGTTACAAAGTATAAAAATTTTAAGACGGGATCTGTACTGGATCTCATCTGCAACCTGACTTTATTTAAAGCGACAGCTAATGAAATCATGGCAGACTTCAGATAGATTTCTGTACTTCACCCTTCTGCAACTGCAGAAAATATCTGAACTGCATAAATGCACATCTAAACATGGATAAGGGAATACATACTTACTAGTTTATAAAAATTTACAAGTTCTGCTTCTCAAGCTTTAAGATTGAAGAGCCTGTAAATTCCATAAATAGCATAAGGAATTTACATATCAGGAGATTCACCACTTAAGAAGCTGTAAGTTTTAAACTCCATCAACTAAAGGAACATAATGGGAGAGAGGAAAAGAGTGTGAGAAAGAAGGAAGGAGGAGGGGAAGGAGGAAAGCATGGCTGAGGAGACAGAGGAARGGCAGCAAGGGAGGAAGGAAGGAGAGAAATAACACAGCTTTTGTTTTGCAGAGCTGAAATTACATATATTTCAAGAGACTATATCTGTACCACTTTTTCCTCTTTGATTTTCTTGCTTTTATTGGTAGTGCTGAAGGAAGATGAAGATTGACTCCCACAGCTTCCTCCCTGCCACTAATAAAATATTTTCTCTGAACATGAACAGTGTCTTGACCTTTTAAATAATCTTCTTGTCATGTAATCCATTTACTACTCTTCCTGAAAAGCAGTCTGGACTAGAATACACAGCAACATTATTGGAGTTGAAAGAATGAAAAGAAGATGTTTTATTAATTATTATTAAAAAAGTAGTCTTCTGGAAAGTTTAAATGCCTTTGAAGAGAATAGAGATATGWTCAACATGTATAGGATTGTGAAGGTTTCAAAGAGAGAACCTAAAATATGTTGAATTTATTTCACTAAAATATTAATRGAATTTAAAACAACTGTGGGATTGCCCTAGTGCTAGCTTTCCTTCCTCCAGAAGAAAAGATCCCCAATATCAGATAAGAAATATTGAAAGATGGTGTCCAGAGTAGGACTTGGATGGGACTGACACAGTGGTTACTGGTAGTGCCTGAACACCATTTGAAGCTTCATTTAAATTTGAAACTTCCAGTCTGTTTTGTGAGTTCTGATTCTTCAACATTTTCAGTTAGCCACCACTGAGCAATTTATTATCATACTCCTCTGTGCTGTGATAACGAAGTTAGGTTTTTCTCATTTCTTCTGGATTTGTTAGCCTGGTCATCAAAAACACAGGGATATAAACTTCAGTGCATAAGTGGAGCACTATGTACCCTAATGCCATCAGGGTASCAGGGGCTAGAACCTCTCTGGATTTCTGAAATGACAGAAGGATGCCAACAGTTTGCTGTGTTGGAKGCTGAGGTGAGCTTAACAAGGAAAATGTGGCAGAAGCATCCTGTTGTGGCTGGCCTGAGGGCTGCTGTATCCTTTGCAATGACTAGCTCAGAATAGGGTACCACAAGGATCCAAAAGGGTATGRGTGTCGTGCCTGTTGAGGAACAGCAGATCCCAGTTCCTGTGACAGAGTCCTAGTGGCAATATTGCCCCAGCAAGGTGGCCTGGTTCCCATGACCTGATTTATCAGTTGGGGAGACAAGAAGTGAACMTGTAGACTCGATCACTCTATGGTAGCCCCATCTGATGAGTGCAAAATCTGGTGAAAGTGGACTCTCATGGTGTGAATTAAACCATGTGGCAATTGAGTACTGTCATATTAAACATGCTGGCACTCCAGTGTCAAACTGAGTCTGAGACAGTTAAGTGTTACGCCCCAGCTGATACTCTTTGTGCATTTTCCAGTTTTTTTCAATTCAGTTTGCCATCACATGCACAGATGTTCAATACACCTGGAACTAGCTGCCCAATTTCTAGAGCAGCTATATCATTTGTCATGGGCTGATCTTGACTGCACTGGAACAACATATAGGCCCTGATCATTGATGTCATGCTGTGGGCAAAGCATTAAGGAAAATGTCAGAGAAAAGCCAAACAGCAACCCAAATTCTTTTTAAAGCTGATTTAGCCATTAAAAACACCATACAGAGTGAAAGGACCTGCACAGAAGATCCAGATTTTGGGTATGAAATGACAGTAGAGGTGTAATTACATGCCACTGAATGGTATCAATAAGAGAACCACTGTATTCCAATCCAATTGGTATCCTAAGCTTTGTGGGTTTCTGGAGAACTCATATTCCACTCTAAGTCAGCTTGTGAGACCTCTCTGCCTAGTGACTCAAAATAAGAGCTATTTAAGTGAGATCCTAAGCAGAAACAAGACTTTAAATGGGTTGAATAGTAGAGATTGTGCAGTAGCCCTGTGACAAGTCCATGTAGCATCAGCCATGAGGAACCTTCTCTATATCACAGCTGGGGAGCATGGCCTCATCCAGAGCTTGTAGCAGGAAACACCCAGAGACTCAAGGTCGACCTCTAGGAGTTTGGAGCTAGAAATATTAAGTATCCAAGGCCATCTTCTTCCTGAATGCAGAGGAGATACCTGCACCATGTAGGAGAGTTGAATTTCCTTCAGGAGCAGTTGCTGTGGAGGCATAGATCTTCTGGGAATTTCGATTGCCTTTGTTGTGCTGGAGGTTCAAAGGAAGGGTCCCTTCTACATATGTATCCAAAATTACTGACTGAGCAGGTAGCACTGATCACACTGCAGGCTGAAATGGAGAACTACAACTGTCCAGGAATTGTGGAAGAGATCATGGACAGGCCAGAAGACAGTGGTTTTTGAGCATCACCTGAGGAGGTGAATTATGCCCTAGGGGCCCTGCCATTTCATTAATTACCAGAAAATTAAAAGCAGAAGGTTTGCTTACTGATGCATCCAGTTGTTTTTTGCAAACCTATAAGAAGTGTAAAGCTGCTATGTGGAGTCAAACATAAGTAGTCACAGTTTCTCCAGAAGGAAAATACAAATTCAGTCAGTCTGCAGAAGAAGAATGAGGAGATGGATTTTTCTGGCTTCAAAGGGGATCATTGCCTRCAGACTGAAGGGGTATTGGCCTGTTTGTGTGATTGCTTTTCCATCACTTGGGGTTTTTTTTTTCCTTTTTTTCTTCACCTTTTTAACTGTCCTTGTCAACTATTAAAGTGCTTTTAGAGAAGTTTTCTCACTTTTACTTCTTCATATTCTCTCTGATAGTTCAGGTGAGGACTGGAGGGAGGGAGCAGCTATGTGGGTGATGTTCAGGGTCAACCCATATCCCAAAGCACATAGGTCCTTGTAAAGGACAATCTCATGTTTGGATGCCAAAGATGGAGCTATACTTTGTGTGTTTAGAGGTGTGGATGGACTCAGAGCTACAGATCTTAGTGGTACCATTTCTAGCGTTTTGTTTTGTTCCCCAGTTTTTGAGAAAGATTACAGCATACCTTGGTGTTTGGAGCTTGTGACTTAGAATAAAATTTCTTTAGATGGATGCCTCACTACCTGTCATTCTGGAAGAAGGAGTGCAAATGCTTCACACAAGTTTAGGTTGCTTGATACAAGTTGTTGTAGCCTTGCAGCCTCTTCTGACATAGGCCCAGCAGCTTCTGTTTAAATTCATATGCAGACTTCACAGACAGTCAGGCAACTCTAAAAAAGAGAAACAAATTTTGCAATCTTATGAGTAATTCTAAATCAGGATCAGAGTATTAAAGAAGAAACAAAATTAACAAAATGTAATTGAGCTACATAATTTGTTACAAGGACATGAATTAAAGATTCATTTTAAGACATGGAAATACTTGGTTCAGGACTAACCTCTACCATTGAGCTGCAATTTTTTTAAGCAAAACATTTTTTTCTGTGATGGAAACTTGTTGAAAACAGTCTCAGCATTACCAGAGCCTGCAATGCATAATTTTACCAATGTATTTGCAAGGTGTTAATCTTCAGAAGCCTAAAAGAAGAGGGGAAAAACAATGATCTATTTTTACAGATGGCAGTCAAATATTTGACTTTTTTTTCCTTAGTATCTATTTTCCTCTTACTTCTACATTTTTAATTGTCAAAGACCAGATGGAAAAAATATCTGCAAAATTACTTCCCTTGGAAGGGGGAATTAAAGGATAATATAGAAAAGTACTGATAGCAGGCATTATAATGTTCAAGATTGGTGTGACAAAACTTACTAAGGAAAACAGCAATGCACATACATTGATATTTCTTTTAGATACAGTCTGTAAATACTTTTTCAGAATATGTGTTTAACYTTCCTTTGAGAAATACTGCAGGTTTCAGATCTGTAATAGATTTTCAGATTTACTAGTTGAGATTTGTCCATTGTTGGGTTTGAATTTGAAGTGACTTGATTATTCAGAATAGAGTATATTTCACAATGTTCTTTGGACAAATTCAACCCTATCTCTTTTATTGAAAGTTAACTGTGAAGTCTTCTCAGCTACAATTACTTGAGTCCCATCTCTTCCAGCAGAATCTTTTCCCTGAATTAGTAAAAGCTCAACAACAAAAATAATTTTTTTAAAACTATCTGTTGACAAGTAGGGTCAACAACATTCTTCCCATCACCATCTCTAAGAGAATTGTTTTTGCAGCTTCTAACTATATATATCAATTTGTGAGCATGTCACTGCACCTTTAAGGTAGACTGCCTGCTTTGAGGGGTTAACATATAGCCCTGGGTAATTCCAAGCTGCAGCTGCCTGAAACTGGCCTGAGTTTCAATGCATGCTATGATAAAAACAAATGAACTTAAAACAAATGAATTTAAAAATTATTTTTAAAAGACACTGCCAAAATCAGAAGCAATTAAGGAAAGAAAAATTACTTGGAATAGTAGAAACAGAAAAGAACTGCACTGTAAACAACAAAAAAACATTTAGAAGAGAGTTCTTTTGGTACCTGACATGTGCTGTTGCAGCCACCAGCAGCTGAACTCTTCATGTCCTGAAGGCAAAGTTCTGGGCCTGTGACCAGCACATTTTTGCCATAGGAAGACAAAAAGGGGGAGGAATAGGAAATGAAGCTCTGGGATGAAGTGAAGTCTGCCCATAGCTGACAGAAGAGTCAGCTGCCTCTCCCAGGCTCTGGCATAGATGAGGCAAGTGGGAAAAGCTGTTGCCCTTTTGGCACCTGCCCTTGGCAAGCTGCTGTGCTGAGGAACAGATGACTGCCTGAAGCTGGCCCTGCTGTTTGGCTGTTTGCACCCTTTGTGTGTACTCTGCTGCAGAAAGTTCAAGGCAACAGAATCAGACCAATTTAAAGTGACACATTGATAGAATTTGCAAACAGCTCTTTAGCAGTGACTGAACTCCCATTTTGTTTATATCAGTGTTTTACACRTAATTTCAGTGGAAGAGCCAAGCCATCACTGAGCACTTTTGAGAACCCAACTTTAATACATGGGTCTTAATTAATAAGGTAAAGACAATTCCTACAGTCTGAGGATTTTGGCCAAACAGTGAACTGACTTTCATGGGGAACTTCTGGGGAAGATTTGATTGAATGAGGTTATGAATTAAGTGATGTTCATTCAATCTGTTACTGTAGTGATGATTCATATGCAGATTATTGTGTGTGGTGTTTTTAAGTGAAATACAAACTGAGTTAGTTAGTGAAAGCTGATTTTTACTGTATTTAGTTTATTTTTTTTTAAGATATAGCAAAATAACCAGGAGTATACTCACATGAAGAAAAACTGGGAAGGCTTTTTGCAGGTGCCCTCGTAAATTAATTTTTTGCCATTATTAATATTAAGTAATTATTAAAAACCAAAAAGCAAATAAAAAGTATACTTAACCAGAAGCAGAATTTTCACTTCATAAAGTAAGGAGAACCTGGGAGCAACAGGCAGAAAAGAAAATTCTCTGTTGCACTCTCTTTTTATTTTACTTAGATGGTCTCAATTTTACCTTCAGAAATATGAGCAATAAAATATGATATGTCAAGACTTAGACATTCCATATACACTCAAGATGTACAGCCAATCCGTGAAATCATAATTTCCACTGCAGTTATAAAACCAAGAGCACCTGAAACTGGGAGAAACCATTACAGTACAAATCTAGGCAGACRGGAGTGACATCGCCTAGGAAGAATAGCCCAACCCTGGCTAATTACAACTGAGCATCTCCAGTATTGCCTGAAGCAGCCAGGGTAAGCTGTGCTATTTTTCTAGTTCAAAAGTGCAACCTGACACTTGACACATGTTACATGGACTAGCTTCAAGTTTTAGTAGGCCCTATGCTTATTTTTCAGCTATGTTTCAGAGATTCCTTTATGCCTGTCCTGGGTTCCTCTGACACCTATATTTCTTATTTTCTTTAARCAGAAGTAGCACTTCAGGTAAAAGCCTGAAGGATATTCCTTTTTCCACTGTTTCTGAATTCTGTAGTTCATCACAGTCATCATACAATCTCTTTGGTGAAGATTTTCCAGTTTAAATGGTTCTGCAGCAAATTCCTGATTCTTCTCCCAGGATCAAAGAATTTCTGRAAGTTTCCTCCTTAGAGTTAATTTTCACTCCCTTGGATCTTTTTACTTTTCATTATTCTTCCAATTTTTTGGTAAAAATTTCACATATTGCCTTGGTGTCTATCTATTAAGTCAAAACTTGTACTTTTCTCAAGGGAAAAAGCAAAAATTAGAAAAATTAAAACTTAAAGCTGTCCTTGGTTTGAATGCTGAGGTCAGTCCTCAATTCACAGAGGCCACTGTAAAGACTTTTATATCCCAGGCGACTGATCTGTGCACTGATATCTATTTCTACTGCAATTCTAGTTTTTAATTTCAAAACTAATAGGAATTTTCTACAGACTTTTTCTCTCCACCCTGTACTACTTGATTTGCCTACAATAATAATTTCATTCTTTTCCAGTAAATACTTTCAGAATCAGGGCCCTCCTCTGAAGTGCAAAGCTAGATGTAACTGCTACAAGCTATACCCCCTTGTAAATTATTCTTCCTTCACTACCAAGACCCCCAAACTCTATTCACTCTATAGAATATAACCAGTGGCTGAAACAACACTTCAAATGAACATTAAGCATGAATGTGTTAATCACATGAAATAATGCATTTCTGTATCATGTTTAGTTATTTCTTAAATTATAGGGGGAAAAAAAGTTTACTGATGTGCCGTAAGTGCAGCCCTGTTCAGGGATTCCATAAAGAATGGGCTCATGTTCCATTTAATTGTCCTCAGCAGTATTCTTTCATTCTTTATCATGTAGCAACAAACTAGAGTTTATTGAAAATAGATAATGTCAGCCAGGGTGGATCTGCAGAGCTGTAGTAGTAGTAGTCAAGAGTGCAGTAGTCAAGAGTGCAGTAGTCAAGAGTGCAGTAGTTAAGAGTGTGTCTGCATTAGTTTTGTTCTCCACATGCAGCGCCAGTAATGCACTGGGGATTAGGAATGAACGGGAGGTGCTCTTCCTGCTCCCAGTCCTCTTCACACCTGTTACCTGTACTGTAAATACAGTACATCATCACTTCAGTAATCACTGTGCAATACAGTGCCTCACCACCTACCTCAAATTGTTTTATTTCTTCAGTGTTCTCAGGCACCTGGACCTTAAACAAGGACAACTACATAATAAGCCTATAATACATAATTGTGCCACTCCTGCCTGCACCCACAGATGCCTTCTGTCCCTTGTAATTTTCTCAGGGTATTTCTGCCCCATCCATTACTGTATTTTGCATATGATATACAGCCCTCCCTTGCCCACTCTCTTCCCCAAGCTGTTCTCCTTCCCTGTTTGTGGGTGAAATAGGATTCATTGTTGCTGTTGCTTCATGGACTACTTTGGAGATCTAGATCTCGTTCATGGATATAGGCCACCTAAAAAATCCCATCTCTACAACTGAATGAGAAAAGGCCACTAACAAGAGATRTTTAAGTGTTTACAGATGGCTGTAAATTTCCAGGGCATAGAGGAATATTTACTATTGTTGTGAGAATATTTGTTCACATAAATACTCATATTGTTGTGAGAATATTTACTAGTGTGTAGTGAGATATTAAAAAAAAACTTAGTGTTTACCTTCATCCTTAGGTGCTCACACCTCTAAATGTCCTTTGCTATGTAATAGAAAAAACTGTGCCATCCAGGTTCCAGTTCCACATGAATCTCCATAGTACAGAAAGCAAGCAATCAGATTTGATTTAGGAGAGAGGAAGAAGTTATGATATTTTAGAATTGCWACACAGAGAGTGTAACAAGTGAGCCCTCATTTTCTATATGTCATGAAACACATTTCTGTAATGCAACAGAAGAAAAGTAGTTCTCACAAACAGTTATTTTTACACTTTTCRCAAACTAGAAGCAGTTTTATATTTTGATGCTTACAGATCCATCATTAGTTTCATAATCTATTAGTCAATGGAAATAATCACATAGTTTTTTTCATCTCCAGTGTTCAATTTTATTAGTGAGTACTTTTGTAATAAAAATAAAGTAATATGTTAATTGCTAATAAATCTCAGGTGTTTGCACCATGCCACGCCATGCAACTCCATTAAGCTGATTCTGACAGAATACAGTCTTTAAAGCATAAGGTGTGCCATAAATCACCTGTAATTTATAATATAATCCTATAGTAGTTATTAGAAGTTGACCATGCAAGGTAAAGAGGCCCCAGTTTTATCTGAAGTCTTTGCTCATGTAAAAGTTTGAGACGTGCCCTCCTATGGTTGGGAATATTTCATACTTGATTTCTGTTGAAGATCTGGAAGTGATAAAGCAGGCAGTGCAGGTACTTATCAAAGGAAGCTTTGCATTCTATAACATTTAGTAAGAGAACAGCATGAACCCTGATTGGTTCTAACCTCTGAAATTAGCAAGGATTACTATATTAGGCAACACTAAAATTAGTATTTAGCAGTTATGGTAATGCTTCAAATTTAGTGAGAAGTTTCAATATTTAAAGGGAGCCAAGTCTATCTGCCTGACATACCTGTATAGTGGGGTAATCCTACTGTTTGGCCCAGGAGTGGCTGCAGTYAGGAGGAATGATGGGCTCACCTCACCATTCATGTGTTGACTACGTCTGAAGACAAGCCCTGGATCACCCATCCTCCAGAGATAAACTTTTGCAAGCCTTCCTGGAAGGGGATGTCTCAGAATAAGAGAGAAGGGACAGAGGACAACATTTACACTAATGATATTCAGGCTGCCGTATCAGGAAGATCTGGAAAAGAGTTGAGTATATGGAATCTCCAGTATAGCCCCAGCATGATTTCTTCTGTAGGGAGCCTTAGTGACAGTCTCTGACAACTGCATCTGAAGTAAAATTTATAAGAATTGTTCAGTAGGTAGCTATTGGAAGAAAAAACCCCRAACAAACACTGACAGACTCTTGGGGATACAAGAGATATATTGGAATAAGAGAACACAAAAGGCACACTGTTGGAAAAGATTATACTGCTAGAACCGAAGATAATAGTGGTGCCCTATGAGCACAAAGACATGGTAGTTCTTCTTGTCAGCTGAAGAGATTTGATAAAACCCTGGAACTGATGTCATACTGTCATCCTATTGATTACAGAGAAACTCATGCTGGTTCATCTTCTCAAGGCACATTGACTTGAGCACAACATTRTCCTAATTTGGCTGCTGGTTTGCTGACGAGACCTCAAGGAAGGYCTTACTGGAAAACAGGCAGAACATGAGTATGTCTGCAGGTGCTTCAACACATAAAGCAAGCCCTKCTATTCCCTTGGTAGAAATCATCCCTCCGTGAGAATCACTTTACTCGTTTTTGTAATTTAAGACCATCTAATTGTAATTAAAAAGTCCGAATTAATGAGTAGTAACCAACAATGAGAAATTTTTCTTTTACTGTGTATACTTAACAGAAGGGGCAGGCAGAGAAATATGATGCTTGGCTAAAAGGAAATCAGAGAGTTCACTGCAGTAATATGTCACTGGTAGTAATTGTGCCATACAATGAAAGTGTTTATTTTTAGTTCGATTTTTTTCTTAAAATAAATCCTGTTGGGGGAATTTACCTACAAAAGTTATTATTATATGTGTGCAGCAAATTTCTCTAATTATACAGCTACTTGTGGGAAAACTAGCTACTACTGAAATGTAATATGTTTGTAAAAACAAGATTTATGTTATTTTCCTAAAATATATGTCATTGCTGACAATTTAATTCTGTAATTCCTTCTTAGACTTCTAATTTCAATACTGTTTCTATATTTCAAAATAAAATTGCTATGATATTTCTGAAAACAACAATAATAAATATATTTGATGATCACACAAAACAGGTCCACATATTCTGAGCAGAGTGGTAATACATGAACCGCTGCTTAGAATAGATATGGAAATAATATGAAAATTGCCTGTCTGGATAATACTGACAAAATACAGATTTTGACTRTGGAGAAATTGTTCCCCACAGGGGAGATGAGGAATAGCTTTTTAGTTTAGAAACTGAGTGAAGGTATCAGGTACTGTGCAGATGGTTTTGCTAAACCCTTAAAATACACAATGAGGTCTTCAGGCTCTGGGTGCMAGATTTTTTTTCCGTGTAAAGGGCAAACTATCTTTCTAAGCTGGAAAACATAAAAGGAAGCTCTTTGAGAGCAAAATTCTCCATGGGCAATAACAGAGAACTTCTGAGCCTAGGCAGTAATTAACAAGCCCCACTGCCTGCTTCTGCAATAGGAGGTTTCATTGCCTGCACATCACTGAACTGTCTGGATCTGCGAATTACGCTCAACCTGGGACCTCCAAAATAACTTTAATGTGATCTTGCAAAACACTGAAGTGATTAAATTCTATTTCCATTAAATAATGACAAGTATAAACCAATGTTCTTTTTTTAAAGAAAAAAGGAAAATTTCTGAGCTTTTGAAATCTACATGAAGTGCAAAAAAAAACAAACCCAAAACCAATCCACCAGAAAATAGAAGCTGGAAAAGAGAATCATCATTTTCCCTAACTCATGTACTCATAAAACCCAAAATGTTATTCTGAAGCATTAAATCACTGCTTTCAGAATGTTTTTTATCATCTTTTGTTTCCTGCATAGATGCATTCCTTCATTCTATTTAGTAAACAACTTGAGTTTTATTCAAGAAAGCAGGATATTACCACCTTCTTTACATTCTGTGGGAGTCCTTTCCTGTTGCCTTGGACTTATTTACTTACTGGAGAATAGCCTATGCATGTTTTTAGAAACATATATAAACCTTAAAAATTTAAGATATATACATATATATATATATATTTAAATTTTTTTGAYTTATTAGATTGCTCAGTACAAGTAGGCAGCTGTTCAAGCTTCCCAAGGTACACTCTTTCCTTCTAAACTTGACACCCTTTTCCAGCATCTTCTGAACAAATACAGCTTAAGGGGAAAGCAGTCAGGGCAATGAGAAACCAGAAGAWGATGCAGGCCAAGGCAGATAACAATGCAAGTCATACAGGATGTGGGGTGATGAGCGAAAACTTCTCCTGCAGGTCCTGGCAAAGTTCCCATGAATCTAAAACTCTATCCAAATATTCATTACCTATATTAAGCAATGTCCAGGCCAGAGTTTTGTATAACACTTTTTGCAGCTTTCCCWGTTCTGTCATGAATAAATACATCCTCATCTTTTACTGAACTACTTGTGTATACTTGTCTGGAGTTAAATTTATGTTACTGCGTAAATCACTACAAAGAAGCAGAAATTATATATCAAAATTTGTGATCTTCTCTTTATAAATAACAGATTTGATCTTAGAGAACATGCAGTAAGCCATTATCTCCCCTTCTGCTTGCAAACATGGATAGAGTAGAATTTTGATTTTGTGGAGCTAACACATCCTTGCAGATGTTGCAAGTTAGCAAGTGGTAGCAGACTTGTAAATGGCTAAGAGAGGCCTCAAAGTTTTTGTCAGCTCAAATTACATCT
Source organism: Cardinalis cardinalis (assembly GCA_014549065.1). Classification (NCBI taxonomy): domain Eukaryota; kingdom Metazoa; phylum Chordata; class Aves; order Passeriformes; family Cardinalidae; genus Cardinalis; species Cardinalis cardinalis. The sequence continues at coordinate 18,559,161 of JACDOX010000001.1, forward strand.
GTACTTCTGTGGTCTGAGTGATAAAGCTGCATTATTTCTAAATTTGAGGATAATAAATTGATTTGATTGTCCTGTACTTCCTAGTGCTTGCACATCTATCAAATGAAAAAATACAGTAATTAATATTCCCTGCCTGTGAAACAGCTRTTTGGCTGTGAGAGGGTTATGGAAAGGAGAAGGCAGGTGAATCACAGCACATGGAGCTGATGTTGGAGGATTTGAAAGTCTCTCTGAAACCATATGATAGCAGGGAAGTGGCTTGGAGGAGCTACGGATGAAAACCCTTTTCTCAGAAAAGTATGTGGCTGAAATAAAATAAAATGTGATAATCCTGACTGGATTACTTATTTTTTACAAATATCACTAATCCTTTTTCGCATTTTAATCAGATAGTAGGTTCTATATTTGCTACAAATTTGTACAACTCATGCCACAATGTATGGTGCATACGAAAGATGAGGGCTACAGATGCTAGACGAAATAATAAAATAAAATACCATAAACATAAAAATAAAAAAAGCCCACTAAAATAAAAAAAAAAATGCTTTCTGTAAAAATAGAATAAACAGAGCCTTTATTTAAGTTTTTCTTTTGAACATTTTTTGACCTGTCAAGGCAGTGCATTTCAGATATTCCTGAAGTTAAGACAAATATCCTGAAACGCTACTAAGAAACATTAGTCCCAATATTACATATATTGTGACTGGTACTGATTTTTAACATATAAACTAATATAAGTGTTATGTTAACATCAATGAACATGTTGCACTAAATTCTGTGGCTAGAAAAGTCTTCTTTGGGGAGAAGGGAATGAGATTTGTTGTAATCATTCAGATTATGAGTGTTCTTCCTAAATTGCATAATTTTTGGTGGAGCTATATCCTGCTSAAGATTTGTCTTTGGTTTTAAACTTATTCACACCCCACAGATTACATCAATATTTCTGCCTCCTGTGGGTTTTTTTTTTTGGTTGATTTTTTTTTTTCCCTTACTCCATAGCTAAATTTAGCATAAAAATTTTCCAAGGCWTATGATCTTTTTTTCAGAATGAATCTAATTTTAGTGTGGCTTAAAATGCTAGTTATTGGAAAAAATATGCAAAATATTTAATATATGAAGCAGAATGAAGATGAGTGAAAAAGTTGTCTTTCACTGGACATAAGGCATGTTTTAAATTACAAAAAAAATCAAGTAAGAGACTGTGAAACTGTGACGCTATTACCTTTATTAATACAGCCTTTGTTTATTTATAATTATATTTAATTGCATTTCATCCAATGTTATTCTRCTTTGTTTTGAGAATTGTTTATAGGATATACTGAACTACATGAGATACCCTTGTGGAACAAGTGTTAATAATATCTGAAGACACATAGCAAAGAAGAAAAGTGTGAGTTATGAGGTAAGTTACTAAATTGTTCTGATGAGAAAGAATGCTAGATGCAGTCTCCCAGTTGGAGAAACTTTCTAAACACATAATTTGTTGTAGATAGGAAAGGGGTTTCATTTTCCAATGCTCTTTATTAACTGTGAGAATATTCCTTAATAATCACAAGGAACTTGCAAACAGAGTGAAGGTCTCGCTGAACCTCTCCAGTGCCTCTTGCACCTACCACTTGCTTTAGAATAATTGGCAGAGGCAGCTGCCCTTGAGACTTTAGATACATGACAGTATATTTTTATATGGGAAGCCTTGGAATTAAAAAATTCTCTCCTTCTTACTTTCACTATGTCATATTTATATTTGAGATATTTTCCATACTTTCTTAGAAGATTAAAGTCTTCTTAAAATTTGAATTCTCTTTGAAGATAGGTTTTATTATGCAATTAAATTTCCATAAATTTCATGTGTAATGCAAAGATATTTTCTTTTATTTCTTCTTTTTCCTTGTTTGTCTATGGTTCATCACTGCAGAATTTTGCAAAAAAGAGGGACAGGTTTGAGTTTCACTATTTAAACTTTGACCCTCCTTGCTCTTACAGACAAAAGCAAATTTTTTAAGGGTATACTGTACTGGAGAAKTACAGAACTAAGGACTGACATAGAAATAACTCAACCTGTAGTTCYAAGTGTGTCCTTGAAACTGTTTTCCACAAAAAAACAAAGAAATGTTTTAYGTTCACATCACCTGCATTTAGATACCTTGTAGGGGCACTGAGGGAAGAAAAAATTATTATAGATGAAGTGAACTGCCATACAAAAATGTTGAAATCCACTTGAAGTGATTTTAAGTGTTTTAATTTTCTTTTTAAAAGAGAACTTATTTATCCTCTTTTACCTAGCTGGCAACATCCTTCTCTCTTTTTTTTTGAACTCTTACTAGGGTGAATTCTCTGAAAGAAGCAACAGTGAATGTTCACACAGCTACTATATCAGGAAAAAAAGTTGTGAATTCACAAATTTTATGTTTTATAGGCATTTTTATGAGATTTTGCTTTTTAACCACTAATGTATTATTCAGTGTTTCCCATCTACTATTCATTATTATCTTATTAAAATTTTCAGTGTTCATATTAGGGAGCAGAAACAATAAATAAAAAATGCATGTGGGAATCAGAATTTATGTCTGACTGATTAATGAATAATAATGGAAAGAGGCATCATAAAAATCACCAAGGCCTGCTAAAGAACATTCATTAAATTATTGCCTCTCTTCGCTGAAAATCTTCTTTCATCAAACCAAAATGAGGGTTTAACTAATGTGATAACCAGAAGGGAAGACTACTGTAATAGATACTTTTTGCATTGTACAGAATATAATTAATGTAATACTACATTGCATAAGTTAATCACAGAACCACGTAAAAAACTTGGGAATTATTCCTAGCATTATTTCACTTATTTTTAGGGAGGCCTGTCCCTTTTGAACCTTTACATTAGCCTATCTCAGACCCCTGCAGGGGCAATATCACTCGTTCCTATTATTAGCGCAGAATATCACTCAGATCTTATTGTTTATTAATCATACTGTTTCATGAGGGCAAAAGGAAATGTAATTAGTTCAATAACTCATGCAGAACATGCCAATACATTCTGTAACTATGTAATAGAATAAAATAACTGAAAAAGAGTTCCTAACCTATTCTAGAGTTTAAACTGCTTACCAAATAATCAATTAAATACTGTATCAGTACACTGAAGAATATGCAGAATAAAGTAATACTCTTTGCTAAAAGTTCTTTTAGTGTAAAATGAAAGTATTTTTCTGCTTTCAAATAATAAAAGCAAGACCAACACTTGAAGTTGGATGTCCAGCAAACATGCTGGAGATCTGCTCTGATAAGAGTGAATCTACCTTTTATTTACCATAAAGAATTAACCAGAGTAAATTACTGTGACTTCTTCTATCCAAGCATTGGTTGCAGTCAAAAGATAGGGCTTCCAACTGGGTGGAAGAAACTTTTGAGCACAGATATCCATTTTCCAGAACACAGGCAAGAGCAGCCTCTGATTTAGGCTTTCGACCCAAGCAAAGTGTGGTATTGACATCACTGAACCTTTTCCACTGGCATTAGAAGAGGATTATGGCAGGTGAAAATACTTACATGTAGCTAAGCAGAACATCAACGTGTTAATGCTCAGGAACAACACAGGAAGTAATTTGGAGAAATTTTACGATGTTTCTGTTGAAGATGATGTGCAACTAGCCCTTGGTAATTAATTTTAGCAATTTCAACTTAGATCTGCTCGCAGTCACTTGATGACTACAGCTCAATGCAAACTCACTCTGTTGATATTTTCACTTGGGTGGTGGATTTGTAGATGGACTTAGGAGAGGATGTACATTTAAGAATCAATTAGCTCCCTATGCAAACATTGAGTTGGTCAATTAACTTGCTGAATACATTTTCCTGTCTGAGAGTATAATAATTTTCCGAGCTAAAAATTTTCAATAAAATCCTACATACCATTTTCATACTGTTAAATCAAGTGAGAAAAAAACCATAAATCAACTGTTTGTTTATATTCTGAATATCATAATAATGGTATTAGTTCTACCATGCACGTGTTTGAAAAATTCTGGGCATGTTTTAAAGTTTTATTTGCATAATTTTTTCTTCATAAAAGGTTTCTAAAAAATTATGCACTTAATTTAATTAAAATTGCAGTTCCTTAATACTTACTGAGAATTTGAGAAATAATTAAACCCCTTTACTACATTACTTCCTAATGCCTTACATAAATTATTTCTCATTAAAATGTTGAAAATTTGTACCTGGAATATTCATATGTAACATTATCAGCTTATTGAACCAGATTTGAAATATTTCACTGTGCTACAAAATTCTCTTGACAGAATATTTTGCTTTTATTTATAGATATTTTTCTTGTAAATGTCCTATTGTCACCTATTTTAGAAAAAAAAAGCCACACAGTGATGGAAAGATGACAGGAAATATCAATATCAAATTTAACCCTCAAATATTACAGGCAGAAAAATTAATATTAACAAAAGAAAATGTGTAGCTAATTTTTTTTCATCTCCTGTATATAGCAATTAAGAAATACACTAATGGTTTAATCACTGTCAAGAACCCAGTCATTTGAACACTTTCACATTTTCTTTCTTTTCTGATAATACCACTTATCTGAAGATCATAGATAAAGCTCTAAACAAGAATTCTCTTGTAATCTGAAGTTGCTATGCAATTTAGCATGCCCTAAGAAGAACTGAACTTCAGAGAGTTATAGATTGAGAGTGGAAGTAACAGAACAGGGCAGAGATTCATTTGGACCCCAGGAAATAATAATATCCTAAAAATAAAGAAACTGAAAATCTTAATTTCAAGTTTGTCCAGAGTGAAGTATAGGTCTAGTCTTTTCTCCATTCTTCAGTGGTTCAAACAAAGCTTTGTATACTTTTACTTTCAAAGCTTTACTTTTCTAAGCTCTGCTGGTGCTTTTGGGGTTATGTATCTGGTTTGACATCTACCTATGATAATTTTATACTTTTGCCAGGGATTAAATATAAAAGCAAAAATTTCAACATGTTTTCTGCATCTTTGGGGTTTTGCTGCAATATCTTCAGTGCTTTTCTTTTGAATTACTGTAGTAGAAAGGGGTATGTGGAGGTTGATCACAGGAACTGCGGAAACGTGCCATTATAACAGACTTCCCAGAATCCTGTCTGAAGATTATCATGCTTTCCAAGCAACTACTCATTGTGAGTGATTTTGAATATGGGATGTTAAAAGGATAGCAGTGGAGGAGTGAGAGAGCAGGCAGAAACCATTTTATGTTGGAAAGGCATTCTATATAATAACAGAATGTTTTGCTTTGGAAAGGACCATAAAGGTCGTCTAATTCCATTAAAGCATGGTGGTTGGGTTTTTTTTTAATTTATGATAAAATTTTTAACAAAAGATGTTTTCTTTTCCTTTTAGCTGTTGAGATTATGAACCATTYTTAGCTACTGCAGAGCCATTTATTTTAATCTTAGATAGTTAGATACTCCTGAGTTATTTTTATATATCAATCAAATATGTAATGTTCTGACATTAATTTATAACCAAGAAAGAAGATCCGAAGAAATGCACCATGAGTAGCCAGCACCATCTTAGAAAATTTTCCTGAGACAGAGGAAGGGGAAATGTTAACAGAGTTTTTTTTCCTATCTTCCCTTTTCTAGAGGGAAATCAGCTGCCTCAGATGGAGGAAATAAAAAAACTCCACAGGGAACAGTACTTAATTTTTGTACTTCTCCTTTCATCGTATACAGTTGATTAAATTATGATAACCTGGAGATGAGAAGTTTGCATGGAGAGCTCATAGTGACATTCCAGTACCTGAAGGGAGCCCACAGGGAAGCCGGAAGGGTATTTTGTCAGGAACTGTAGTGATAGGACAAGGAGTAATGAATACAAACTGAGAGGGGAAATTTAGGTTGGATATTAGGAAGAAATTCTTTACTGTGAGAGTCGTGATACTCTAGATCATCTTCCCCAGGGTGGTTGTGGATGCCCCAATCCTGGCAGTGTTCAAGGCCAGGTTGGATAAGGCCTTGAGCAACATGGTCAATTGGAAGTGTCCCTGCCCATGATAGGAAGACTATCGTGAGATACATCATCGAGACTATCATTGAGAGTACATCATCTTTAAGCTCCCTTCTAACCCTTAACATTCTATGATTCTGTGATTCTGTATCTGAAGTGTAACTGTTCACTGCTATTTTGATACAGGTATTTATCAGCTGAATTTAGAGTTTAGGTTACAATTCAACCTCCTAAAGGACTTTCCTGAAGGTGACGAAGATGATCATGGTGTAGATGGATGTAGACAGTCTGAAGGAAAGTATCTGTGATAGAATTAAGTTTTTCATTATGACTAATTTGTCTCTTCTATAGAACATATCTTTATCACAAAAGTTGCAGATGWGAACACAGTATTAATTTTAATACTGCTCAAAAGTGAAAGATAACCATATCAAACTGTTATAGATATTAACTTTATKAAATATATTAAATAAAGATACAACCATACAACCTCAGTCAGCCTACATTCAATCTCCAGGAAGATTGTGGAGCACAATCTCTTACAAGCTTGCTCTACACACCTCAGGGACACGAAAGTGAAATGGAACAACCAAAGTGTTTACCGAGAACAAATCAAGTCTGGCTCACCTGACGATGTGTCTGGCTCTGGGGAAAGGAAGAGTAGTGGATGTTGCATGCCTTGGCTTTAGCAGTTGGCTTCAGTCTCCTTATCATCAAATTAGTGAGACAATAGCTGGATAAGTGGAAGTTAAAGGTAGTTTGGAAAACAGGCTTGACAGCTGGCCTTGGTCACTGTTGCTATCACTGTTATCACAAAGTTTAGCCAACATCCAGAAAATAGAAGTAACCYTCAGTCAGAAATCAGTACTGAGACTTATACTGTTTAAGTTTTCATTAAAGACATAAGTGATGGGACAGTGAGCATTCTCAGGAAATTTGCAGATGACACCGAACTGCGGAGGGGAGGGCAGTCAGCATGCTGGAGGACAGGGCTGCTACTTAGAGGRACCAGGACAGACTGAAGAAATAGACTGGACTTGAATCAAAACAAATGGAATGGCTTGCAAACCTTGCATCTGGGCTGTGAWAATTAAAGATAGAGCCAGCAGGACTAGAAGAGTGACCTTTCACTCCAGTTTGGCACCTGTAAGATCTCACCTGGAGCATTGCATCAAGACTGGACAGCTCTAGCACAAGAAAGATGGAGTCCAGAGGAGATCTAAAAAAATCATTAGGGGTCTGGACAGAACATATGAGGAGAGGGCTGGWGAGCTGATGTATATGATCAGAGGATACAGAGACGCTGGACTTAGAACATGAGAGTGGTTGAACAGCAGAACAAGTTGCCCAAGGATGCTGCAGAATCTCCATCCTTGGAGGTGCTCARGACTTGATGGGACCTGAGTGTGGAACCTCAGAAGATAAGCAGCTAATGTGGATGTCTCAAACACTGATAGCTGGATGGCTGTGGAACCAACCCAGGACTGTTGGTAATCACAATCARGTGTTACTGGTAATAACCAAGGAGTTTTAGTATTAATATGCCATGAAAAAAAAMCAAGTTGTGATTGGAGAAGGGGCCCATTTGAAGGTAGGGCAGCATTTTCTGGGACAAATCTTTTCRTTCTAGTTCCCAGAGCAGAATATGGTGCAAACCATGGAAGGGATGTCACACTGAGAGATTACTGAGCAGCAATTAGTAAGGCATTARTGTGCTGGTTTCAGCATTTATACATATGTAGTTGCGTAAAGATAGTGTCCATCCAGACTATTTGAACTTCTATAAATAATATTCCAGTTTGCATGCTTGCAAAGAAAAATGACAGATCTTTTACATGAAAGCTCCCCATCTATAAGTGGGACATAATAGGTGCTAGCATGTGTGCCTTCTCTGTAAAYGCTGTGTGACATGCTGATTTTCCAAGACAGATGTATATAAATATGTTTACTAAGTTTTGCAAAATGGCTGTGAACCTCATGTTTTCCTTGTTAGAAAAAAAGCTATTAATATCGCTTATGAAAAATGTAGGAAAGACAGAATAATAAAAATGTTATCAAAGCTGCTGGGAAACACTTGTGCAAGGGAAAGGTAGAGATAACAAATGCTGTCAGTGTTGGCAGAAGGAGCTTTATTATATGCAGCAATAGGTTTGTCTTGCTTGTTTCATCAGGTGGCATTTCAATAACTTGCTGTTAGGAAAAGGTTTTATTATACATCTCTTCTCCCACACATGTTCACAGTACCCAGAGCAGTCAGTGTTCAGTCCACTGACTCTCTTGTTTCAGCTAGTATTTTGGAACAYGGACTTTTAGACATCCCCAAATGGAAAGGAAGGGATAACAATAGACAGTATTTCCATACCAATCATTTTTCCTTGCTTGATCACAGCACATTGCAGAACCATTAATATGAATATAAAAAGTACTTTCAGCCTGAGAGGTTTGCCATTGATACAACTCAGCTCATAGTAGAGAGTTGCACAGCCAAAGACACTTTCAACAATTGTGATGCAAATTTTCCAGATAAGTAGCAAAAAGGAAGAAATAATAGCACAGAATAATATAGCACTGATACTGAAGAGATCTTTATATTAATTTAGTTATCATTTCTCCTGCTAGTGTAATGAAATCCCAGTAGCTATAATATGAATTCTGAATATGTATCTGAAAAAGTCCTTGTTCATATTCTAATATAGTTCAATCATGGTATGGGAAAAATGTGAAAAGACAGAGACTAGAATAAACAGCACAGTACAGAAAATAACTGAAAATAACTGAAATAGACTACAGTGATACTGACTAATTTTTTTTTCTCTGCACAAAATTCTTGTTATAGTGAAGCTTACCATTCTCTTAAGTGTTGCCTTTTGAAAGGAACTCATTCATCCTTCTGAACCTGAAATGCTTTTTGGTTGTACAAAGTGTTGGCTGTTCACATAAAGCGCATCATAACCCATATACTAATTATATTCTTAGGTGTTTATTTGATATATATTCAAAAATGCAATGTGAAAACTCCACTTGAAACAGGCAGATAAGTACATAGTCCATAAAATAGCTTTTAAGTGTTAACTCCATATGCAAATACATTTTATAACAAAAAGTGATATATCTGCATGTATGAATGAGTTTAATGCTGAATAACTGTTTTACACCAAATGTCAGCCAATATTTTCCCTATTATAAATACTTGGAAATAAACAGAACCTCTATAAAAATACAAGATTAACCAATCTTACGTAGATCAATTKTAAGGTACAGACCCATGCACGATATAAATGCATTGAAAAGGTRGTCAAGAACGGAGGCTTGACTTGTTCTTTTTCAGGGTTATTTACAGAAGCTGGGTTTCCAAACTACTTTAACTGCATTTCAGTGCCTAACATAAAGATTTTCTGAGATTAAACCTGTATTTTGCTTGCTTATCTCTAGTAATCTAGCAATAGAATATGTCTGATAAATTTGGTGGCCTTCTGTGATGGGTTACAGCATTTGTGGGTAAGGATGTCATCTTCCTGGATTTGTGCAAAACATTTGACAATGTCCTGTGTGGCATCCTTGTCTCTAAAATGGAGAGATATGGATTTGATGGAYGGATGGATGAGGAATTAACTCTATGGCTGAAGTCAACAGCTCAGTGTCTGAGTGGAGACATTCCTCAGGGTTAGTGATGTTATTTAACATCTTTGTTGGCAGCATGGACAGTGGATTTTCATCCTCAGCAAGTTTGCTGAGAACACCAAGCTGTGTGGTGCAGATGACACATTGGAGGGAAGAGATACCATCCAGAGGGACACTGACAGACTGGAAAKGTGAGCCCATGGAAACTTCATGAAGTTTAATATGGCCAAGTGCAAATTCTGCACCTGGGTCACAACAACCCCAAACACAAATACAGGCTGGGTAGTGAATAGATTGAGAACAGCCCTGAGGAGAATGGATTGAGGRTGTTGGTTGAGGAAAAGCTCAACAAAAGCCAGCAATTTATCCTCACAGCCCACAAAGACATCTGTATTCTGAGCTGCATCAAGAGTAGTGTGACCAGCASATGAAAGGAGGTGATTCTTTCCCTCTACTCTGCCCTCCTGAGACCTCACCTGGAGTGCCGTATCCAGCCCCCAACACAAGAAAGACATGAATGCATTGGAACAAGTCCATTGYGGCCACAATGATCAGAGAATTGGACCATCTTACTGTGGAGACAGTAGAGATTGTTCAGTCTGGATAAAAGCAGGCTCTTATGAAAGCTTAGGGCACCCTCCGGCACCTAAAGAGGTTTACAAGGGAGTTGGAGAGGGACTTTTTACAAGTGCTTGTAGTAGTAGGTCTTAGTAGGCTTTAAAACAAAAGAGCCYCTTAGCTTTAGAATAGATATTAGAAAGATATTATTTATGGTGAGTGTGGGATTAGATCTAGGTGATCTTYTATGATTGTACAGATTGTTCTATGATTGTATTGTTCTATGACAAGAATGGTTGAATTTTGCTTTCTGAAGAATAAAGACTTGATCTAGGCTATTCCTAATGAGGAATGAGAGGAAAAGGGAGCAAGTAGAATGAGAAATGGAAAAGCATCTCAGCAAAAACCCTGGAGAGTCAAATTTAAAAGTGATTCTGGTTGCAGGGGAATGAGAATGCCAGAGGGAGCACCTGCTGCTACTGGGAGCAATAGTCCCTACATCTGTCCCTACATCTGGACAGCCCCATTATGCCTTTTATTTTTTTAGATACATAACACATGAAAAAGCCCCCAACCCACTATAGAAGAGGCTGTGCTGTCTCCATTCTGATGAGAACCACCTGTAGCAGTGAAACCAGTTCTGGGCYCCCCAGCAAGGATGGACATTGACCTGTTGGAATGAGTCCAGAGACAGACCAACAAGATAGCTAAAGGGATGGAGCACCCATTCTGTGAGGAAAAGTTAAGAGAAAAGTTTGTTCTTCCTGGAAAAGAGAAGGTCACCCTGGCTGCAGGGTGACCTTACTGTAGCTTTCCAATAGCTGAAGGGTGCCTACAAGAAAGATAAAGAGGAAGTTTTTATGAGAGCAGGTAGCGACAAGACAAGGAGAAATAGCTTTAAACAGAAAGAAGATAGGGTTAGATTGGATATTAAGAAAAAAAATCTTTATTGTGAGGGTTCTGAGGCACTGCAACAGGTTGCCCAGAGAAGTTGTGGCTGTCCCATCCCTGGAGCAAGGCCAGCTTGGATGGAGCTGTAACCAACCTGGTCCAGTGGAAGATGTCCCTGCCCATGCCAGAGGTATCGGAACTGGATGATCGTTAAGGTCCCTCAAGGTCCCTTCCATTCCAAACCATTCTACACTTGTTGTAGTCTGTGTATAAAACTATTTACAATTACAATGTTTATCTAGTTGAATACAAAGAACATTTCTCTCAAACTGGGATAATCTGCCAGTAGAGTAATAAAATTATTTTAAAACTCTTTCAGTGGAGAAACTTCAACTTGACATCTGTAGCAGTAGATAGCAGAGAGCTGAGGAAAAGTGTGTATGAATGAGTTTTTTCTGTCCTGTGTTTTATTATGTCCTCAGTTACTGAAAAAGCTATTCTGTGGCAGACTCAGGAAGGAAAAGATATATTTAGCTGGGTCTCAAACTTAACCTGTGTGCAGGTTATGATTCTCATTTAGGGTTCTCAGTTAATTAACGGGATTTCTTTTTTTTTTCCCTTCCCTTAATTTCATCCACAACAGACAACCTTAAAACTTGTATGAAATTAATCTACTGCTAGCACATCACACTGCACATTAGCACAACTACACTGCAAGTGTAGTTTGTACGGGGGAATTGATAATTAGCCCAGTTTTTGCCTGTGATTTGTTCTTGAGGACTCTTGGTACACTTTTAGGCTTTTCAGATGTGTATTAATTCATTAAGTACTTATAATGAATAATAATTATTAGTGTACATCCAAGACAACTCTGTTAATAAGTTAATGTATCACAGATATAGACATATATATATATATAAAAAATATTTATGTATCAGAAATAGTTTGGCCAGCAGAACTAGGGAAGTGATTTTTCCCTTGTACTTGGCATTGGTGAGTCTGTATCTTGAGTCCTGTGTCYAGTTCTGGGACCTTCAATTCAGAAAGCACATAGGGACAATGAGGTGCTGAAGAGTGTCCAGAGAAGAGCAATGGAGCTGGTGAAGGGTCTGGAGCACAAGTCCTATGAGAAACAGCTGAGGGAGCTGGAGTTGTTTAGCTTGGAGAAGAGGAGGCTCAGGTGTGACCTTCTTGCTCCCTGTAACTACCTGAAAGGAGGCTGTAGCCTGGCAGGTGTTGACCTCTCCTCCCAGGCTACTAGAAATAGCATGAGAGGACACAGTCTTAAGCTGCACCAGGTGAGGTTCAGGTTGGACATTAGGAAGGATTTCTTCACAAAAAGGGTGATTGGTTATTGGAATGGTTTAAGGAAAGACTGGATGTAATACTTTATGCCATGGTCTAATTGACATGGTGGTGTTTGGTCAAAGGTTGGGCTTGATGATCTCAGAGGTCTTTTGACCTAATTGATTCTATGATTCTGAAAGACATATTCCCAGTTAAGCATAAAGCCAAGATTTTCATTATTATCAAATTTTGCATCTTTCAGATGACTCCTATCTTGAAAGTATACTTTTCAAGACCAAATATATTTTCAGCTCTATAACTGTTCGAATTTTTATTATAGAGAGATGCAAGCAAATTTTTTTCTAGATTTTTTCAGCTTTTCAACTTGTCATCACTGAGATGTTTCATCAAGTTGGTTTTGAGAGATTAAAGACCCCAGACATTCTCGAGGTCTGTTTCCAGCTACAGTAAACAAGATGTGCCAAACATAAATCTATTAMGTTAATTTTAAAAACATTTCCATACCCCCGGTAATTTTAAGTGTTTCAAGTGTTTCTCTTTGTATCTCTTCAGCTTTATTTTAGTCTTTCTTAAACATATGCAACTGATATTAAACAGCCAGTTTCAAATCAGAGCTAATGTCTTTCAAGTACCGTGGCACTCATACTTTTCCTTTTCTATCTCTGCATCAAAAACTTATTTTGGTACATTGATTGCCTTTTAGAGTTATAAAACATATTGTCACTCACAGTGGACTGTTGGCCTGCAGGGTGACTCTCCATTCCAAATGGATCAGGCACAGTTTGTAGAAAAATACTTGGGGTTCAATGTCCCGAAGTTTAAATTTGCACTTTGTAAAATGAATTGCATACCACTTCTATTGACCCAAGTTCAATTCTAAACATTATTCCTCTACTTTGTAGTATTCAGAGCTCTTTYCTTCCTGCTAGTGACATTCATGAATATACTCCCAATATATTGGATAAAGAAGCTGATCAAAATTTTGAATTAAGATGCTGATCCCAAACCCAGTCTTTAGTTATTCAAATAGCATTATTCCCTGCTAATGATTCAATTTTTAAAGTTCTCCATTGCCAAAMTCCCCTTAATATGGCCTTGTAGCTTTACCTAATTCTGTCTTCCCCAGCTTAATAGATTGGTATATTAAATGCTTCATTGGTATATTAAATGCTTGACTTAAGTTTAAAGAGATGAAATTTGTGAACTTCCTCTGTTTCGAAAACTGTCAGTGAAAAAAGCTCTTAGGTTAGTTTCAATATTTGCTAAACTGCTACTATATTAATTATAGTGTATTATTTATTATGTGATATTATATACTTTTATACTATATGCCATTTTTCTTTTAGGACAATTACAGATATTTCCTCCTTACTGATACACAGGAATGATTAATATTCCATCCCACTCTAATATGCATACATTACTTTGCTATATTTCAGTCTGATTGCACCCTTCTCCAAAAAGAATTATTGAAAACCCTAATTAAAGGATCCTCCAGTTCAAAATTGCTTTTTTAAAAAAGAAGACTAAAAGAAATTTAGAATTCTAGAATTCTAGATAGATAGATAGTATTCCATTCAGTCTCCTTAGTCTTCAACAGGTCATGTTTTTCCCCTCAGTTGAAGTTTTTCCCAATTTTRTGTGCTTGTTTTTGTGTCACAGTGTATAAGTCTGAAATAAACAACTTGCCTGATTAAAGACCAGCATTAAGATCACCCTTAATCTTATTCTTTCTTCAAACSAACAGGTTTCTTTCTTCTTTACTCTGTTTTTATATACCACCAACTGAAAAATCTCMAATGATATTTTTAAATGTCTCCTGCTAATTTAACTCAACTAAACTTCAGGAGTTCTTGTTTCATCTCAACACTTAAGGACTTTGAAAGCATGTTTGTTTTTTTGTAATCAGCAAAGACTTTCATAGTCCTCRAAATCAGCTTCTGTCACAACTCTCCCATTTCTTAAGCAGCAATAWGGAATATATACATTGATTTTTCTTTACAAGTCAGATTAAAACTTTATACATTAAAACTATATACTTTAGTGAGAAAAAAAAATCAAACACATTTCGGTACACACTGTAGTGGTCTGCCCAAACATTTTTGGCGTCTAGGCAAATTTGGCATTTTATACAAAAACATTATCATTATTAGTATAAAGAATTCCAAATATTTACATAGATACACTAATTTTAAAGCCATCACTGATGCCTTTGRCATAAATAATGAAAACATTTAAGAGATTGCTTTTGCTAGGCAAAGTTTGTTGATTGTTGGCRGACATTTGCTCTCTACATTTGGTTTTGAAGAAATGCCCTCAGCATTTCCTTACACRTTTTCATTCCATAAGCATGAGCTGTCCTTCAGTTCTTTTTACAACACATGCACAAAGTTCAGATTATTTTGGAGGAGAAAAAACACATTGGGTTTCTCTTGCAAATGAAGAAAATGGCTCCGTTCAGGGCTGCCTGTGGGTCTCTGCTTTAGGCTGCAGTTAATAAAGCAGTGGTCAGGAAATCAGCAGCTGGCTGGATAAATAAAATAACAATTGAACTTTGGAAACAATTTCTAACACAAATGGGAAAGTAATGAAAGATAGTGGGATCAAATGTTTTTCTATCAGCATGCAACTATTTAGCTTCCCTCTTTTAGCCCAGTAGAAGTATTGCTGARTAACCAACTGAATTACTAGCCTACTATATGTACCTAGAAGAAATTAGCTACAAAGCTCCCACAACAATGGAACATTATTAAGTGTCTGAGAAAGGACTCTGGTTACCTAAATCTTTGTCCTGTCACATTTAAAGTAAGGTTTTTCTTGTTTTTAAATTTGCTATAGATATTTTTTTTTGGTAATGTGTTCACATCTGTTAGCTCCAGTTGCTAATTTTGCATCTAGTTTTTCTCAATTTTCTCAATATAAGTGTTAATTTTAAGATTATCATTATCTTCATTTACATCATGTTGCTAATGTGGAGTTATGGTTTGAAAAAAGCCCACTAGTAATAAGTGAGGAAACTGAGCCAGCAAGCCACTCTAAACATAGACATAATCTGATAAATAAAGGTCTAATTCAAGCTGATGGCACACTAGGAGTGATCACTTTTCTGTTCTTTATTTCTTTTTTTCCATTTTTAAAAGGATAAGAAAGCTGCTGTTTGGCTTATCTCCAAAACACAGTTCATTTACAATGATCCTTAAAAGTGTAAGTCAGGGCTTAGTCGAAGATGAATAAGAAAGAATGTACAAGAGAATAAAAATGCCAAAGTGGCTTCAGGAAAACCTAACTCCCATATAAGCAGAGCAATGAAGTATGAGATACAATGTATTAACTATAATTAAACATGTAACATATTCTTCATCTGCTTTATTGTAAAATAAAAGGTAATGAAGGGAAAGAGGAACTCTGATGTCTGGACTCAATTCAGAAGCTGTCTTTCTCAGCTCACCTTCTACTTTGCTACTCACAGCTGCTTTCCACATGGACATTATTATTCATTTTGGATCTGCATGCTGGAAAGCAGTCTGGGTTTATTCCTTGTCACCCATCAATAACAGGTATTTGGAGTCTGGCGGACAGTTCTGAGAAAGTTAATTTCTTGCTTGCTTATGCTGTAAGCATATGTAGCAAACCTCTTAGCCAGCAGCACTGCAATCTCTTCCAAAGCAATTGTGTTCAGGTAATGGGTAGTTAGGGAGATAATGCCAATTTTGTAACTGTATTTCGAAGGTTCCTGAGGCAATTAAGAAAGTTTATGCAGTATAGCTCTTATTCACCTCCATCACAACCAGTCCCAAGAGTAAGTTTAGAATGACTTGGCTCTATATGTTTTTTACAATTCTTCTCTGAATATTAATGTGATTCTAAGTTAAGAAAATTGTGGAATAAATTGTAAAATAACCTTACCAGTCCAAACTAAACCCTTTGGAACTATATGGAACTTTCCTTTTTCATGTTGCAGATATCTTTCTCTAAATGATGAATTAATTTTAGGGATAGGAATATTATGGCTGCTAGTCCTAATTAAGCCCTMATTTTATGTCCAAGTTTCAACCAAGATAAGACGCTTCTAAGAGAAGTGCAAGAACCATTAATGGGAGTAAGGCTGGAGTGCTCTGCTTGCTGAAAAAGACCTCTAGCCCTAAAGATCTGAAACATTTTTTTGATATTTTTTCGTATTCTTTGTCACTTTTCTCCTGGATAACAGGACTGAAAAAAATGGGGTGACTTATGTGCATATTTCTGTATTCCACTCCTGAGAGTAGTCTTCTCTTTCCTACTCTGCCATCACGCAGAGGAGGAAGAAGCCTGGTGATTATCTTGTGCAAATAGAAGCTAGTTGTTATTTTCTAGGGCAATAAGAAAACTCTTGCAAGTATCTTAATGTAAATGAGCGTCATRTATATGTCACTTAGATAGTCTAAATACTACAGAGCACAGTGAAAGAAATGGATGCAAAATTTTCTTTAGCTGCTGTGTAGAAAACATGTATTTTCAGGAAGCAGGTCAAAGAAGTAAGACCTTTGGAGTACTGATGTGCCCTTGTGGAAGATCTCAGACCCTGGTACAGTCACGTATAGCATGGCATGCTGAATTCATGCAGTTAAAACAGTTTTCTTTGAAAAAATACAGAAATTACCTTAAAGGACAGGGAACAAGTTACTGCATCTATAAAATCTACTTTGATAGGACGACATAATTAGTGCAGGTGTTCTGAGTTTATTGTTTATCCATCCCCCAATTGACTCCTTGCTGTGCTGTTTCCTAGGGATCTGTGTCATCAACATCTCTTTTTATCAGTATGGGAGTCAGCGCAGTAAGCTCCAAATGTGCTACGCCTGCTGTGTACACACAGGAGAAAACTGATGAGCRTCAGACTTCCTCTGATGCTGGAAGAAAACAACAGTCCCTCCTGACAGAAAATTCAGGTGGTAGTAACTTACCCTGCTTGCTAACTGTCTCCCACAGGATCATTTTTAAATAAYGGGTAGCATTATTTATATGTTTGTTTTTTCCCATATTTTTTAGAAGAGAAGAAGTTAAGAAAACATGAAGAGGCTGGAACACCAATTTGTTCAGCCTTGGCTGAGGTTCATTTAAACATAGATGTTTCACTGAAAGGGAAAACCAGGATTTTTCATTTTAAAGTGAGAAAATGTGAAAAAAACTTGCTATGGTGACTTAGCTGATTGGATCAAAAGATGTAATAACATAAACTTCRTTTATAAAATTGAGTTTTAGTAATATGATTTAGTCATTAGTAAAATTATTTTTAAAAGTATCACATTAAAAAGAGAATTAAAATAGTCTTTTCAAAAGTTTCAACCTTATATGAAAAAGTGACTTTTAAGGAAATATCATTTTTACATRCTTACTGGAAAATGTTGATTTCCACAAATCAGGGAAAAGCATTAAATCAAAACAGTTTTCCAGAGAGGCAGTTGTATGAAAGAGGKAGACAAAAAAATCTCTGTTATGTTTTACCATACCAGGTTGTATTTTTTGGTTTATTTTGCTGTCTTTTTTATTTATATCTGGTGCTAGCAAAACATGATCAGTATGCTTGTTATTTTACTGCTTTAAGTTTTCTATGTCCCAATGTATTTCCAATCTCATTCTTCTATATTAGTTTCCTGGGATATTAGCACTCTATATTAGTTTCCTGGGATCACATACACAGAGGCACACCCACCCCTATGTATTGATACAGATATTTGTAGATGAGTGGTGTTCCTTAGAGGTTGGTATTGGTACCAACACTGTTTAACCTCTTTATTGGTGACACAGGCAGTGCGACTGAGTGCACCCTCAGCAACTTTTCCGAGGACACCAAACTGTGTGGTGCAGTCAGCAGTTCCTCATCGTAGGGGAGGGATGCCATCCAAATAAACATTGAGAGGCTTGAACTTATAGCAGCTTCCAATACCTAAAGGGGTCCTAAAATAAAGCTGGATAGGGGTTTCTTAGAAGTTCATGTAGACCAAGGGGGAATGGATTTAAATTGAAAGATAATAGGTTTATTATTAGGAAAAAAATTCTTTACCTGGAGGGTGCTGAGGCACTGGAACAGGTTGCTTMGAGAAGCTGTGGATGCCACATCCCTGAAAATTTCAAGGCAAGGTTGGATAGGGCTTTGAGCCCTAGGTGGAAGCTGTCCCTGCCTGTGGGAGCAGAGTTAGAACTCAACAATCTATAAAGTCCCTACCAACACAAACCATTATATATAATATACCATGGTTAATATATCACAATCTGTGGTATAGATCTATAACAGTTCCTATTTTGTTCTTTGCTCTTAAGATTTCATGTATTTCAAAAATATCAGTGAAAGAAGAAATTAGTAAGAAATGTTCAGTGAAATAATGTGAATAACAATGACATAATAATGTGAAKAATTCATTGAAAACAATTAATAATAATATGTCTATTTAAAAATACTAATGCTTACTAATACTTAGTAATGTAGGACAAAACACTATAAACTTACTAGGGTCACGCATATTTTATTGTAAAAAATCAGATCCAGGTCTCCATGAACCATCCACATGATGCTGTCTAATTGTAGTCACTTTCCTTGGAAAATTCACCTATTTGCATATACTGGACATCCTTGCCAATATCTAAAATATCCCCCTGTACTAGTCTGTATTTGTACTTACCTAAGATGCACCTACAGAAAGACCAAGTTTAAGATAGATTCTGCAGTCATGTTTGAAACTTGTCAGGTTGACAACTTTCATGCTTTTTAACTTATAGGTATTCTACACAGTGCAGAATATAAAAATATGGTTGCAGTATGCATGGAAGAATAAATGATTGCTCAGTCTACTGCAGATGTTCTCCTCAGAAAAGATCTAAATTAAGCCGTAGTCAATATTATGTATTCTTTATGTTTTTGGTGGTTTTCCTGGGTAGTTCTGCTGCTTGTAAATATCTTYCAAATTTGTATCACTCTGCTGCTAAAGCTCTTACAAAAAAGAAGGTTTCTGAGGCAGAGATAATATCATTTAGAACTGACTTCTTATTCTCGAATTGAATAGATAGGATTTTCCACTCTTTAATCCTTTAAAAGAATACATTTTGAGGGACTAATACAATACATAATCTCAAGAAGTAACTGGAATGAGCAGCTAAATGTTGTCTCTTAACTCCAGGCTAAATTCACTATTTTAGAACTCTGGTGTAGGGTCTTTCTTGGACTCTCTGTCGGTTAACGGTAGTCTCACTTGTCTCTTCAATAAGGTTTAATATGAAATACTTGAAATTTAAAAAAGAGAACATTTGAAATATCCTCTTAATAACAAGGACCTATTGTCATCCTGCTAAATCTTTATATACATATATATCTATGTATTTATTCCAACTGCAACAGTAAAATGACCTGTCAGAGTAGTAGCACCTGAAGGAGTAAAGGGCAGCAATCAGAACATCAGTTCATTATGTTTTCCAGTGACTCCCAGAATAACAGACTCTCACTATATAATAGGTGTGAAGAAAACGAAACCAAACCAGCAGGGAAACTGATTTGTCTTGACCTTTTTTCATTAGAAAGTGATGGTTATATTCCTTGGCCTGTCCCTTTCCAATGTCTTTCAAATGGAAGTTTTTTGCTAGATCCTTTGCCTTGCATGAAATAACAGAAATAAATAATTAAAAAAAATACTGTCAAGGGATATTGCTTCACTGGTACTGTAGTGAAAAAGAAAACTGCTAGAAAGATAGGAGATGGGAGAATGAATCTGTGTTAGCAATATCCCTAGTCAGCATAGACAGGAATTAACTGTTCTTTTGGTCACTTCATAAATCAAGTCATTAATCCATGTATATCTACATACACAACACATTTCCTTTGCTCTCCAAAAAGGGAAATTAGATTTTCTTTGTTTGGAGAATAAGAGAGCTTTAAAGATTTGTGAATAACTGCTCACAATGTGTACTTTGCATGAAGACATCTTTGCTAAATCATTACAGAAACACAGAATCAATTAGGATGGAAAATGCCTCTGAGATCATTGAGTCCAACCTATGACCAAACACTACGTTGTCAAATAGATTTAAGGCACCCAGTGCCATGTCCAGTTTTCCTTAAAGACCTCCAGGGACAGTGACTCCCCTGCCTCCCTAGACAGCCCACTCCAATGTGTCATCCTCTTCCTATGAAGAATTAGGAAGAATTACGAAGAAATTCTTCTTAACTCAAAGGCATTAATTACTGGCAAACAGAACTGCTAGACAGTGAGAATGAGCCTTGGGTAGCTAATTACCCATGGTGCTTTATACCCTGCTAAATAAAACAGGAATAATCAATGTGTCTGGGACCAAGAGACAGGCTATGTCCAGCCTCCACTGCATTTTTCCTTTTGGGCTGCACATGATATTCCTAATACTGTAGGACATAATTATAATTTTCTGTGTCATGTTTTTATTCTAGGATTTTTAGGATTAAGGTAGCAAAGGTGATTGGCATTTGTTCATCTGATGCAATAAGAATGATTCAAGGACCGTAATACTCTCATCTGGTGCATGGGCATTGTCTCAAGACTTTTTTGGCAAAAACCATAGAATAAAACATGGCAGCAGTTATGTAGTAGGATGGAGGCAGGTGAGGAATTGAGTCAGCATCCTGGTTCTGTTCAGTGTAGTGGTATAAACAGTTTGTTGGTTCAATTCAGTGTGCTAAAGGGTAGATAAGCATGCTATTCTTAAAATGTGATGGATAACACATGGTTAATTGTGTGAGCTTTTTCAAATATGAAGTATGTCCGACATGAAGTATCCATTGCATGATTTTTCTCTGCTGCCCTTCCACAAGGCAGTATCTTGCATCTGTTGGAGTTAGAGCATCAATGACGTGGTTTCACAGGAAACAGGTTTTCTGGGATATGCTGTGGTCACCAATAGGTGTTCAGATTTTAATATTGCCACCTGGTTTGACCAGTGGGATTTGGATGATACGCCTCTGAGAACACACAGGGGTTAAAAGCAGAGCTGCTCCCCTGGGAAGGTTCTTTTGGATTTCCGGCAGGAAAGGCTTTGGATCTCTCCCACCCGTCCCAGCTGCTGGCTGGGCGGGGGGAGGGGAAGCCACGCGGCCATGAGGCATGTCTGGCCTAAGGGTGGAAGACTGGAAGAGGACTGAGAGGTATCGGGCAGCCCCCCCCCCACACCGGGAGACGAAGAGAGAGAGAGAGAGCGCCGGTGCTGGGGACTGTTATCTCGACATTTGATATCCTGTGCTGGCCGCACAGCCGCCAGCAGTGGTGGGGGGAATGCCGTGCAGCAATGTGTCTGGCCACTTGGAGGAACTTTTAACCCCTTTGTGGATCATGAAACTTTTGCAGAGCATTGACCTTTCCTGCAATGGAGCAGAAGATGAAGAAGGAACTGAGTAAGTGAGATCAAGGCCTGTGCCAGAGAGAGAGAGAGAGAGATGTTGGAGGAATGGAAAAGATGGAGTGGCATTTTATGCTGGACTCTTTTGTGTAGCCATGGACAGAGCCATGTTTCCTTGTGATACAGAGACTGCGTCCAGGGGGGGCAATGCCCCAGGGCCAGGAGGATTCAGACTTGATGCCCCTCGGCCCCAGGGGGTGGAAAAATATGGGGGGGACAGGTGTCCCAAAGTTGAGACTGTACCTTTTTGGAGTGGGATGAGGCATCCTTTAAAAGACGACCCTGGAAGAAGCTCTGGTCCTTGTTCACTGATGAGAGCACTGGCCATGAAGGAAGAGGTCACCATGGCACAAAGAAGGACTCCTTCTCCTCTTGATAAACTGAGGATTGGKTATTCTGAAGGGTGGTGCTGGACCGAGAGTTGGTGATTTGGAAGATGTATTGTATTGGAAATTTGGTGGAGGGAGGAGGAAAATGCTTTTGCAAGGTTTTCATTTTCTTTGTGTGTTTTTCTCCTTCTCTTGTAGTTTAGTTATTTTCTTGTAGTTTAGTTAATAAAGTCCTCTTTATTTCTAAGTAGGAGCCTGCTTTGCTTATTCCTGGTCACATCTCACAGCAGACACCAGGGAGAGGGTATTCTCATGGGGGCACTGGCATTGTGCCAGTGTCAAACCATGACAATCAACCACACTCCTCTAGGAAGTCTCTATCCTTTACTCCGTGTCCAAACAGTTTTTTAAACTTATTCATTAATAACTACTTCTAATGAATTAATTTACTAATAACTAATAACTAATTCTAATGAATTAATTTACTTATAACCTAAAAATACGTGTGATCATTAGCTTATGATAAAAGCTAGCTCTGCAGAGACCTGTGTCAGAATGGAGCAATTTCTGCTAGAATTTTCTATGCTGTATGTTTTACCAGTGGTGAGCATTGCCAGGAGGTTGAGGGAAGTGATGTTGCCCCTCTACTCAGCCCTAGTGAAGCCGCATCAGGAGTGCTGTGTCCAGTTCTGGGCTCCTCAGTACAAGAGAGCCATGGGGTTCCTTGAGCAGGTTTAGCATAATAAAACTGAGCATAATAAGGGGACTGGAGCTTCTCTCCAATGAGGAAAGGCTGAGAGAGTTGGGAATGTTCAGTCTCAAGAGGAGACTGAGAGATAAAGTCATCAATGTCTATCAGTATCTGAAAGGAGAGTGAAATGAAGATGGAGCCAGGCTCTGCTCAGTGGTGCCGAGCAATAGCAGAAGAGGCAACAGGCAGAAACTGAGGTGCAGGAAGTTGCACCTGAACATGAGGAAGAACTTCTTTGCTGTGCAGTGAGCACACACAGGAACAGATTGCTCAGAGAGGTTGTGGAGTCTCTCTCACTGGAGATATTCAAGACTTGTCTGGACACCATCCTGTGCCATGTGTTCTGGGATGAGCCTACTTGAGCAGGGAGGTTGGACCAGATGATCCATTGTGGTTCCCTTCAACCTTATCCATTCTGTGATTCTGACCCAGTCAATTTCTGGAAAAGATTTTCTAGAATTTAGCAATATTTTCCCTGTTTGAAAATGTTCTTATTGTAATAAGTTTCAGAAGAAACATTATCCTAATAACATTAAGATTAAAAATTCACTGGCCTTCTTCAGAACAAAAGGAACTAATTATATGAGCTAAGTAAACATCATTAAAGGTACTTATTATTTGAGGGGCAAAAGATGATCTCTTGTTTAATAAGAGATAACCAAACTATGATATCCCTTAAGTCACTTTATAAATAATGCTGAACATATGTTAGGTACATAAATAAATGCATTCAGTAATTTAAGTAATATGAACTTTGTAATTATCCCCTATTATTGAAACTATGGGAAAGCTAAATTTAATCTGAAAAAAAACCAGATATTTTTAATATAAGGTAATGGATGTAGGAATWTGCAAATATGAACTTGAACACACTTATAAAATGGAATAAATGCAGCAAAGGCAAATTAAATGTGCAATTCAAAATATTTCTTTCCTGATGTGGACCTGTAAATGCAGAAATGTCTTAATTGGGATAATAGCATTATCTTTGGTACATCTTTCAGATCTTCACTCARACTGTTTGATGTGTAACTATATATTTTTGTAGTTCAATGTGTTTGGATTTCTTCTAAATTCAGCTTTGTTTCTGAATGTCTGGGCTATATTACATCCAGTGTCAGATGCAGAAGTGTTATTGTCTGTTTTACATTAAGTGTAGTTTCCACAATAATTCCATTGTAGCAGAGCTTTATCTCTTAATTTGAAAATATTTTAATGTAATTTCCAACTCTGGAAAAAAAAAAAAACCTAAAGGCTTGCAGTATGAAAAATAATGACCAATCAATCAAAGAAATGTCATCACAAGCAAATTCTTTTGTGTGGTTAAGAACATCCACTTATAATAAATAGGATATTACTATATATATGAGTTTGGAAGSAACTCCTTTATCTTGAGATTGAGATTTTTCTCTTGAAAATGAAATGGTTGAGAAATTGAAATGGATGTGGAATTCTATGTAAAATATACTATGTACTCACTATAATTTTTTCCTTTTTGATTTTTTTTTGATTCTTTTTTATTTCTCTTTGATAAATAAGATCTGTGCTTGCAATTTTTTAGTATAGAAAGTAGCTCATTAAGGTAATTAAAATTTAAGAYTTATTAATAGTAAAAATGAATAAGAAATAATAGAAAGAACAGCGTTTTTATAGTGGCAAAAGAAACCTTTGTGGAAACTGAAGGTGAAAACTATTTGAGAATGGATTAGTTAACAAGCTCTCTTTTGAGAGCAGTAGACTAAACAGACTATCCAGTGAGTTTTACTGATCAAGATATACATTAARTGAGATAACAGCTCCTTAGGTCACCTTATGGAATTGGGAGATCCATTAATCTTACAAAACATRTGCATAAGATTTTGAAAATAATGGTAGGAAGAAGAACCTAGGAGTTGATATTAGAACATCTAGAAATTTGAAAACGAAAATCTTAATCATTTACAGATTATTTAAATGACATTTTATTGAATGCAGTATTAAATGACTACTGCTCTGTCAAAATTGCAAGGAGAGAAAATATGGTCTGGTTTTTGGCAGAAGATATTGACAAATATATAAATAAAAACTAATAGTGCAAATAGCCACTGAAAATAAGGAACTTTATGGCTAATAAAGTTCATGAGCTTTAATAATGAACTTTATAACTAATTACTGATAACATAGAATTTTAAAATTATATAAATAATCAACTCTATTTAACACCAACTATTTAGTGAACTTTTTTTTAATACAATATTCATTAAACCACAGTTGTGCCTAAGGCAAAAGGAAGGCACAAATGGACAGCAAAATTTGCAATATACTATTTTGTTTCCCAGGTGGCTGTACATTTCAGAGATATCTACGTGCACCTGCCACTTGGTAAGTTGGTTGTGTGCAGAAAGCCTTTGAGGCAAGGTGCCCAGCAAGAGTGCCTGTGTACACCCAGGCAGAGCAGTTATATTTACACTGTGTTTTCAGGATGATGACAACAGACCCACACCASCTTCAGCAAAGATTTACCTCTGCAACGTAGAAATAGTTCTTTTCTGGGCAATCAATATTTTTAGACTGCGCTTACTAGCCAGAAGGTGAGGTAGGAAATGAAAACAGCAATAATTGCAGAGCAAAGCAYGAAGGAATGGCTGTGGAGGGACACCAGTAACTCCTGGTACAATGACTGAAATAAAATAAATAGCAAATATAACATACCTGGTGATCCATCTCCGTACACTTAAAAGGAAACAATAGAAGACCATGAAGGTTTTCTAATGAAACATAGCTGCAAAGTAGCTGTTAAATGTGCCGCACAGTAAAGAGTTAAAAACTCCTCTCCATAATTAAAACTAAATAATAACACCAGGAAATTAAGCTRTATACTTTCTGTTATTTTTTATGTAATATATGTTACTGTTCCTATTAAGACTTTTGTACTAAATACATGTCTACTATATGTTGATTGAATTCATGGAAGTCAATGGAGTCACTAACATTCATGTGAATTTGTCCCTTGATTTTCTAGACTGCCATTTCCTCTCTTGAGCATCTCAGAACTGAAGAAGACACAAATCCATTTCAWTTTGTCTCTAAACTTAGGAGGGATTCTAAAATTTAGGGAAACTTTCCCTAAATATAAAAATCTGGGGTGGGATGTGTGTGAGTCTGTGGAGCTGGAGGGGTGGKGGTGGAGGTGGATTTTTCTCTTAAAACTGAACCCTGAGTCTGAGCTGCTTGGGTTTGATAAGGAGAGTAGATATGAAAATTCAGAAGTGCATACAAAATATTTTTTTAGCTTGGGCCATATCACTTTTAAATCTAGTTTATATATAATCTTCCTCTTATATCTCAAATAATGTATTCCTTCCCTTATATCTAGTCTAGTTTACAGCTCTTTAGACAGAACATACAATGAGAATATGCCAATATTTATTTTTACATATTGTATTTCAAACAGGATGCAGTTCAGTAAAAAACTCAACTGTAACCTAAATTTCTTTCGCTTTTTAAGTTCTAGTGAAGATATGCAGGTGTTTGAGAATTCCTTAATTGAAAGACATGCTTATAGTTGGGGTTTTTTTTTCATTTGAATAAATAAAATTAAATAAACATGAAAAAATTAGTGTCAGAGCTGATTAGCAATATGAAGTGATAGACTTTTTGTGAAGCAGTTTGGAACTATAAATGCTAATGCCTTTAGGTTCTTCTGTGGTAAATAGAGGGGAAAAGAGAGGTTTTCCTCCGAGCACCTAAATTAAAGTTTCTAAGAGTCACCTTCCCTCTCAAAAATCCCCACAAACCCTACAATTCTTCCAGCGACTGTAGAGGCTGTCTGACAAAATAGCTATACTTGACTACAGCAATTGTCAAAATGCCCCCTGAGTTATTTAATTTTTTTTTACTGGAATCACTAGCAGTGAAAGACATCCAGTAACTTTCTGGATAATTGGACCACRTAGCAGGTTGCTTTCTTTTTGCTTCTTCAGAAGAGGAGGCTGTAGCTAGAGGAAATTTCCTGGTATTGATGGGTAGTAGCTGAGCATCTGTGGTGGTGCATTTTCCCCCTCTCACCTCCTTTCCCAGGCCCCAGTGTGATCTGAGAAATGCTGGTTGGGCCTCAGCATKGA
Source organism: Cardinalis cardinalis (assembly GCA_014549065.1). Taxonomy (NCBI): domain Eukaryota; kingdom Metazoa; phylum Chordata; class Aves; order Passeriformes; family Cardinalidae; genus Cardinalis; species Cardinalis cardinalis. The sequence goes on from JACDOX010000001.1 coordinate 18,586,109, forward strand.
AAACAGCACCTGGGCTTAGCTCCTCCTGAGCTTATCAGAAACACTGTCTGCTCCCAGACACTGCTAGGGAGCTCCTGTTTTCTTCCTGAACACCCTTGGAATCAGTTTTTCTTGCCTGAATGGCATGATTCCTGCTCTCACACTTTCAAAGAAAGTGCTGAGCCAAACTGTGGMCAGGATGAAACATTGCTATGACTAAAGCCCWCTCTCTTGTGACCTTATAAACAGTGGTCCAAAATGAGACCCTTGGAGCTCTCTTGGACTGCAAGGGGCTGTGACCAGCAACCACCCTCAGAGGAGGATGCCTCTCTGAGCTTGCAAACTCACATGTTTTCTATATTTAGAGGGTTGCTGAGCAGTGATGAATCTTGGGCTGATATCCTCACTCCTCGAGGCTCAACCCTTCACCTGTTGGGGGATGCAAAAAGTGAATATTTTACTCACTTCTGAGGGGAATTTTTCTCAGGTATCTTGCTTGCACTGATTATGTCTGTGTGCATGCACATATGCTATATATGCTATAGCAAATCTGGGAGAAATGCTGCTTTCTTAGATGTTTCAGTAYCTTGGATATTGAAATGAATTAGGCCTTTAAGTAAATTTGTGACTTAAAACTTAACCTTAAATGCTGCTAAATGTTGTTCTTTTGTTAAGTTGCTAAGTATAATTTCAAAGCTGCAAATTAGCTTAAATGCTTCTAAGTCTTATTCCTCTGATAAATTGTCAAAGCTATGTTATAAATTAAGTTTACTATATAAGTTAGGTATAAGTGAAGTGTTGTCCTTGTGGTAAATTGTTAGTTTTAATGTATAAGTTAGGTTAAAATACTGTTTGGTTTAAGTACTGTTGAGCTTTTAGGCTGTGTTCCTATTTATCCTATTTATCCTTGCCCTCACTGTCTTTTGTCACACGCATCTAAACACACACACACAGATACACACACRCTGACACACAGGCACAAAGACACACACTCTCACCCCCACCCAAACCTAGATAGTTATCAATTCATCACTGTTTTGATTGCGTGGATTTTGTTTGGTTTTGTTGTTGCTTGGTTTTGTTTGGTGTGCCTTGACTGTCCTGTAAGCAATAGAGTGAATCTTGCCAATGAACTTTGTCGTGCTCTTGCTGACTATTAAATCTGGYTTTTCTTCATACCCTTGCCAGTGACTTTTAAAGTGTTCTTGGACATACATTTATAAGAGCATCTTGCAATGTGAGTTTGAAAGACAGTGTTTTCCTACTCGTAGAAGTAGGTATTATCTGAGTTGTCCACTTCTGACAGTAAATAGTCAGGATGAGAGCTGTAAAAAAAAAAGCAGCCTTTGAAGTGCAAATAAGAAACAAACAGTAATGTGGKCCTGTTACTAAGTGGAGGGGGAACCCAGCCAACAGAAAATGCAGAGAAGGCAGAGTTACCAAAGTCCTTCTTTGCGYTGACTTTCACTGGCAAGACCAGTTCCTCAGGAATCTCTAGCCCAAGAAATTAGGGCAAAGGAACATTGGAAGAAAACTTTCCCTTGGTCATAGAGGATTGGCTTAGAGAAAACATAGGTAAACCTGACATACACAAATCCATGGACCCAATGGAATGCATCCATGAGTGTTGAGATAGCTGGCAGGCATCACAGGCAGGCCATTTAAAATTATCTTTCAAAGGTCAGGGAGATTGGGAGAGGTGTCTGAGATCTGGAAGAAAGCAAACATCTCCCCAGTCTTCAAAAAGTGCAAGAAGGAAGACCCAGTCTGACAGGACAGTCAGACTCACCTCAATCACTGGAAAGATGATGGAGCACTTCATTTTGGAGGTTGTCTCTCTCCACATGGATGACAAGAAGGCGATCAGGAGTAGTCATCATGGATTCACTAAAGGCAAATTGTGCTAGACCATCTTGATTGTTTTCCACAGCAAAACTACCAGGATGGACGAAGTGAGATCAGTGGATATTGTCTACCTTGACTTCAGGAAGACTTCTGACGGTGTCTCACAACATCCTCGCAGGCAAACTTAGGAAATGTGGACTGAATGAAAGGTCAAAGAGGTGCATTGAGAAATGGCTGAATGACAGATCTCAGAGGACTGTAATCAGTAGCACAGGGTCTAGCTGGAGGTCCCCCAAGGATCAAAACTTGGCCCAGTATTAATTTATTTATTGATATATCTCATGCTGACATTTGGAAGATAATCAAATTAAGAACATTAGCAATGAAGCAATGTAGCAAGATATTTCCCTGAACATATGGCTATACTTTAAATAAATGTGTAGGTTGTTTTCAAATAAAACCCCATATATCTGATGTCATTAAATATCATCCTTGGTTACTTTTGTAGCTGTGAATGTTGAAAATCTGAAATGAAGTTGGTGCTATAGGACATATCAGAGTCAAAGTGCAGGGCATGGAATAGTGTACTATACTGCTACTTCAACTAAACATCTTTCTTTTGAATTGTGTTTTTGAATATAAAATAATTTTAAAAAATAATTTCTTATTTTTATTATGATTTTTTTTTTTCTGATGGGGCAGGTTTTGCATAATGAGTAGCTATAATTTATTTCTTCATTGAATATGAGAGACAAGACTGAGCTTGCTTTCTGTGAAGCTACTTCTCAGAAAACCTTGGCTGGTGAAAGAAAGGAATAGATTTTATTAGATTGTTTGATAGCACACCTATCACTCTTTCTGACCAAAAGTCATTTTCATTTGCAATGAGCAATTTCAGTGACATGGTGCAGTTACAGTTGAGTTCCTTCACTAGTCCAGAGTGCAGCAGCAGTCAATGCTCTTTAAAGATAGATGTAGTGAAAGAGACGGATTTAGTAAGACAAGACACTTTCCCTCTGTGGGCTTTGTGATACATAAAAGTCTTGTCAGTCTGACATTTGCTACTTTGCTTTATGATTTTTCCCCATTTTCCTCTTCTGTACCTATGCTATCATTATCATCCTAGTTGAATGGTTCTTAAGTGCAAAGTAAGGTCAGAAGGGAGAGCTAGATGTTGCCACACTGCTCTGCTTTCTACCAGATGGCAGAAAAAAAGTCTGCGGGGGAAAGAGAATTTTTATTGTGTTTTGGATATTATACTACAGTTAAAACATATTACCCATCTTCTGTATAATCCTGCTTCCACCCACTGATTATTCAATATATATTTCTAAGTGTCAAACACAGTAATTTATTACCTTGCTATAAATCCTCTTACAATCCAAGAAAAAGTCTCCCATTTACAGCATCAAATGTTCACTTATAAGTAACTGGAGGAGCATTCAGCAACCTGAAAGTCTTTGAACCCACAGGAGGCTATTTAACCTGTCAGTACGATCAAGCAAAAAGCCTGTCCCTATCATTAAGGTTCCAAGATTATCTCTCAGGATTTGAATCATTGGCTAGATAGATATATTTGTCATTTTTCATAGAAGCATAGAATGGTTTGGGTTGAAAGGGACCTTAAAAATAATCCAGTTCAAACCACCCTCCCATTACAGGGACACCTTCCACTAGACTAGGCTATTCATTATACAACCTGGACTTCTTCCTGGACACCTCCAGGGATGGGGCATCCACAGCCTCTCTGGGCAGTTTGTTCCACTGTCCCACCACTCTCACACTCAAGAATTTCTTCATAATATCTAAATCTGCCGTCTCAGTTTAAAACCATCCCCCCTTGCGTGTACTTGTAGAAAACCTGCTTTAGGTCCCTAGAGCTTTCTCTTCTCCAGGCTGAACAACCCCAACTGTCTCAGCCTRTCTTCAGAGGTGAGGTTGTCCAGCCCTCTGACTATTTTTGTGGCTTTCCTCTGGTTTAGCTCCAACAGATCCACGTCCTTCCTATGCTGGGACCCCCAGAGCTGGACACAGAATTCAAGAGGGGAATCTCATGAGAGCAAAATAAAGGAACAGAGTCACCTCTCTCAACCTGCTGGACGTCCTGCTTTTAAACTAAGCCCAAGATGGTTTGGTTTTCTGGGCTAAAAGTGCACATTTTGAGGTCACGTCAAGTTTCTTGTCATACAACAAGCTGTCATCACCAGCAAGCTCTTTCAGTGGAATTTTTCTTCAATGCAAGGACTGTAATACAACATTACATACTGTATATCCTTACATATTTCATGATGTTATTATTACTCTTTTTCATTAAATATTAAATCAATGGGAGATAAGAAGATGTAGTTCTATTTTTAAGTATGCAATGAAAAAACCCATATTCATTGCATGTAACATCACCTTGCACACAGCTTAAGAAATATTAGCTCTGTGTGACATGACTTGTTTGCCTCACATGTCTGCATTTACGAATTATGAAAGACTAAGCGTCTTGCCCAAGGCTGGTTGGAACTACAGACAGTCAAAATAATTTTTCATAATTTATGATCATTATTGCAATTTATCTTTCTTCAAGGTTCCAGAGTGGAAGATTTGTCTGATTGACCGTGTAAAAAAAGAAAAATTTGGAATAATTTTTTTTCTGTGATGCACTAAAACTAATTCTTTGCCTTTATTTCTTCAGATTAATGGTTCCCAAAACCCTGGTAATTTTTTTATTCTATTCCAAACCTACTGCAAAAAATTGCTTTCACCATTCAAAGCATTGGGAAAAAAAATCAATCTATGCTATCTTGGCTTCTGTAAGCCTGTTTAAATTGTGAGTATTTGGGGTGCTTGGACCAAGACATTTCTGGTTCATATTAGTAAAGCTCAATCTGATTTCTCTCCTTAAAGAGTCTTAAATATAATCAGAAACTGTGATAAAATCATTCCTAGTTCATAGTGTGATTTTATCTATGGGCAAARGTCATCTTCCAGTCTAAACTGAGTTCACTCACTTCCTCAATCCATTGTCATCACTGTGTCCTGGAATTACTATTTCTGAGACCCTCTGGACCATCTCTTTTCTCATTTTTAAGTAGAAAAGGAGTTAAGAGGACTATGAGTGGAATCTAACTTCCCTCCTGTAACTGCTCTGAATAGCACATATATAATATCCTTTCTGTGATCAATTTTATAGTGAAATCTATTATTTAGAAATATCTAGGAGTAATTTTTAAAAAATTAAATCTCTACAGTTATGACTCCATAGCAGTTTCTAAGATTTCAGTATTATCTAATTTTTCACTGGAATGATAAAAGCAAATTCCAGGCCAAGTCTTTTGTGCAGTAGGAACTTTTATACCTGTTACTACTTGTCAGTTATGTACCAGAAGGAAAATCCTGATGAAGACTTGAAGGAAATGAAAAAAAAACCCAAAAAAATCACCAAAAATATCTAGTTTTGAGGAAAATAATTTTCCCCAAGAAAATTCTGAATAACTTTGCTCAGAACAGTTCACTAAATCGTGAAACATACTCCCCTTAGTCTGCTGCTTTGTTTTTTCCCCAGTTAAACCTTTGTGATGGTCTTTATTTTGGTACATTCCATAAAACATTATTTATTAATGAATACAACAGATATTTCTACATCTCAGAGAGCTGCTGTTTGTTCAGAATCACTATTTCCCCCTTCCTTATGGATTTCCCAATCTGAAACATGTACACACATGCACGATTTTCAGATTTATAAATTGAGGAGTCTAAAACTTGTAGAGCTTTTGAAACAGAGGCAGAATTCTAATGGAAACAATTTTTGCAATCTTCTTGCCAGTACTGATAGTAGATCAATACCAAATACAATGCATGATTTCATTTCTTCTGCAGAAAAATTATACTTGTCAGTTCTAGTAAGTGAAGAAGGAAAAGTGAAAGATCATGACTAGAGAAAYGCAATGCTTCTTAAGTTAAATCGTATACTGAATTGATATTTGTACCAATATGGGAGGATTTAAATTGAAAAGTGACAGGTTGACAATGTGTCTTTAAATTGACTAATTCTCTTTTAGTATCAGGTCAATGAAATGTGTATTAGAGACACATGCCTACTGTGCAATGAAGCCCTACATCAGCTGTGCATGGATGGGATGTAGTTTGTAGCATGTCAAGTCAAAGGCACTGGGTCTTAGGAAAGTAAATTAATCTCATAAATATTGCATAATTGCAAGTATGCTATAATGCATTTTAAAGGTGTCACAAACAAAATCACTATATTCACGATCACAATGATTTTTTTCTCATTCTTATTCTAAACACTATGTCACATTTCTAATTGCATTTTCAGCAATATATTTCCTTTGTCTGTCCTGAAAAATTCAAACACTTTGAACTTAAATTATTGCATTTATTCACACTTTTACTCCCTAGAAATTGCTGAAGTAGAATATACAAAAGCATAAATGTATTTTTTCAATAGTTTGAGTTCTTTGTTTTCATTATAAATTGTAAAAAGGAAACACAGTGTTCCTTATTTAGGTAATCCTTGACAAATAAAATCTCCACAAATTATTGATTGCATATCCTTTCACAGAAAGCTGTATATAACAAGACAGATGGTGTTTCCTTTGATTAAGAAGGACTAATACTGTTTGTATCATATTAACATGACACCAGCAGGAAGACTGTGTTACAGAGAAAATACATACAGACCTCATATTCTCTACTCATGTGCAAGTATTTATCCCCTGTGAAGTTTCTGTATATTTGAGTAAGAAATACATATCCTTTAATGTTCATAACACCTGTCAAGATCAAGACCAATATTGAACAAAGATTTTTCCAACAGCAACATTCTATTTTTGTCAAGAAGAGTATTATTTCAAAACTGTGTGTCATGAAAAAAATAACAAAAGACCAAAAATCAAAATAAGTGTTGTATAAGAAAACAATACATTGGTATCTGTAGTAATTTTCCTAGAGAGAAAAATACAGTTGCTCTGATTATTATTATAATTTTCCATTTTGATTTAAATAGACATAGCACATATTAATTAACCAACTGGAAAATCTCAAAATTGAAGCTTAGAAGAGAAAATAAGCTCTTACGGTGGATTTCAGGTGTTTGAAATGCTTTATGATAAAGTATCACACTCAAAATGTCTTAATATAAAAGCCATCAATTACACATATTTAGAATGGTTTGCTAGGCTGATTGTCTCTGAGCTGAAAAGCTGTACAGAGGAGCAAGCAGCTAAAACACCAGTAAGATTTCAGCAGACCCATTTTAAAATGGCTGTTTTTATGGGGAAATCATTTAGTTTTTACAGATTCTCCTGGAAGACTCCTCCGTTGGAAATTGTCCAGTAAGTGTTTCCCAACCTTCCTTTTGGATGGGAAATGCTCACTTATATTTCCACTACTGTTACTCAGGGATCAGTTCTCGGGTCTATGTTATTGGCAATTTTTCTCAGGCAGCTAATAGTGCCATAAAGCCATTATTCATTATATTAGGAAGTAAATCACTGAGATGACAGGTCCCACTGACACTGCCAGTTATCTCTAACTGGGAAAATGATACATTTTTCTTTTCCTTACATGAAAGATGTCTTTGTTGACTTTAAACCAAGTCATGTCCACACAGATATATTTTTAGCATTTCAGGGTCCTCTGTTCCATCTTCAGTGCATTGCTGCCCCATAAGGGTTATGACATCTTCTGGGATAAGCATGTTTTGGTTTGAGAAATTGTGGCTTCGGAAAACTCTCTAAGGGCTAGGTTATGAAGARTAGTCACATCTGCTAGTGTGGAAGCATGGCAGCAAGGATAATTTTTCCTGCAAAGGCTGCGCTTACACAAATGCCCAGGCTGCTAGAAGAGGTGTCAGGAGCCCACACTCCCATTTGCACATCCCTGCCTCTTCCTTTGCTCTGCCTGCACTGCGTCTGTCTGCTCACCAAGGTCAGGCACTGAGGCAGCACATAAGCAATTTGCCTCCCTTAGAATATTTTTCTGATTTAGTGACCTAAAAAGACCACCAGATGATCAGCCAAGCAGCACAACTCAGGAAAAAAAGGAAAAGGATCTACCCCTTCTCTCAGAAGCCAGCYAGTATATTGATTCAGATATCTTGAAAAAGAAAGTAATTTTAAGTCAACACAAGCTGATGCTGTTTTCAAGGAAATGTTTCAGCCTTCCCTTCTATCACTATCTCCATCCTTCTTCCTAAGCAAGGTAGCTGCACAGTAGATTTTCTGGGAAAAAAAGCCTTTGTGTGACTTGTCAACTCTAGAACAATTAATTTGATTTTACTACAACTCTTTTGCTAAAAAAATCATAACATAGCTGCACAAACATTTGTGCTAACATGTCTGGGAAGAACTTTTTTTGGCAACAGGTCTAATTTGTGTCATGCAAGTGATTTCATATTTTTCAGATTCTGTACTGCCATAGTGTGTGATTCTGAACTTCATATAAAGTGTTAGCAAGCTGTCCTCACAGTTTAGTCAGACAAAACAAACCTTTTCGAGCCTGAGAACCAAGGACACCGTTGCAGCTTCAGGCCCAAAGCGTATAAAGAGTGAATTGAGGAAAGCAAACTGGGAGGACGGGACTTCATAACCTGAAGCTGTAATTGGACAATTAGGCCAAATATGTAAATGGACCAAAACTTATAAAAATGTGAAAACTTATAAAAATGTGAAAAATGTGACTGGTCATCCATCTTGGGTGGAGCCACAGCCAGGTTCTTGTACTGCCCAAGGTGTACTTTTGAAGGTCTTTTAATAAATACCTACTTTATTCCTTTAACTCTGTCTAGCCCCTGTTCCAGGTGGCTCTCTAGGCATTATTAGTCTAAATTGCAGTTTAAGTATAAGGTTGAAAGGACCATTTAAACAAGATATTCTTAAATACAAGAAGAACTAGATGCATAATATTACAGTATTTGGTTCAATTAAATTTGAGAAAGAAGTTCCTGTAACACTGGGGGCAAAGAAAGGAGTTCTGAAAATCATTAAAGAATGGGGATGCATGATGAATATTCTGTGACCAAGTGGTCTCAAAATCTTTTAGTTAAAAGAAATCTGGGATAACTTGATTGTAGTTTGTATGCAGCACACATAAATGCAGATTTGACATTTCTTAACTTTTGAGTGTTTGATTGATAATCTTAATCTACTGCTAAAGAACAGACTTTCTTATTTGCATACAGAGTATTCTCAGTTTCTTAATTAATTTTTTGAACTTTAGCACTTAGTTCTACCTCTGTATTTAAAATATTTCCTTGATCATACTTTCCAGACACATTTTWAATCATATTTAACTAAAGACATTACAGAGATTAAACATGCACTACAAATCATTAGTAAATAATGATTATGATAATTGTAATGATAATGATGATAGTGATAATAATCATCATCATCATCATCCCCATCTTCATAATCTTTCAAGTGTTTCTAATTTGAGGACTATCAAAGTCACTTCTTTGCTAGCTTTCATCACTTCAGTATCCTAACTGATATACAAACCAGTTTATGTAAAAATTCAGACTGTATCCCTACATCTTTTAACAATAGAAAGGAATATTTCTGTCCAATCAACTCCAAGTAGTTGCTGTGGTACAATATAAGCATGAATACAATAAGCATGAAGTTTTCTTCATGCTTACATTGTCATTACAGATTCCTCACATGTTTCATGACTTACAACAAGTCAATACACCCATGTCTTTCAGATTTTTTAGAGTAACGAAGAAAATACAGAATATTAACATAAGATTAAGTTCTAGACCCTGTAGATAAAAATACTGACTATTTTTTAATATCTGGATTTGCAAAATGAAGTCTAACTTTTATGTTCAACTCATTCAATGACTGTTATTGAACAAAAGATTAGGTTCAAGTTAAAAATTAACGTTTGATTAGTAACAAAAAGAACATGAGATTTTTTTCAGCATTTAGAAATACAAATATTCCTAAAAATCCAATACACACAAGTTTCAATAACCTAAAGTTGCCTATACATAYATAATGGCTTTGTTTATATCACAGGTTTATTTTCTACAGAATATTAAGGGGAAAATAGCAGTACATTGCCTTTTTAAAATGAAGTATTACAGGGAAGGAGAATGAATATATCAATAACTGAAAGTATTGAATTGAAAAACTTTCTTTAAGGGTAGATGAAAGAGATAAACTGAAATGAGAACATAAATTGTTATAATAGCCAGGAGACAAGTGACACCAGGTTTGTACATGTATTTTGTATATGCATTTTGCTGCTTTTAAAACTAAAATAAGGACTGGAAAGATTTTGCTGTGTTGAATTGAAATGCAGCTTAATTTAATGAACATATTTTCAATGAGAAATATTTTCAAATCAAGATAGCCAATCCAAAATTAGAAACTATATTTTTTCCTTCAGGGTCAAAACTGATAAAGGTTGTGGAAGTAATGATTCATTGTCCTCCTAAGGGCTGATATGGATGGTGAGAGAGCTCTATTTTGAATTTGCACCAGATAATACCATCCAAGAGAAGGAGGTGAACTGGAAGAAATATTAAGTGACCTGAAAGAGAAAAATTTATTGTTTCTTTGTAATGTTGCCCAAAGACCAATCCACAGGTCATCAGCTAATCAAATCCTTATCCCCTTCAAAAAAAAATCTTCAACATAAATCTACTGGATATGGTGCAGCAGTTGAAAAAACTATTTTTGAAGAAAATGTACTGCTTTTGAAGAAAATGTTGATCACATCCGAGGACTTACTACATTCAGACTAGGATTGGATCAAGCTGTTTAAAACGTCTTTCAACCCATGAAAACCAAATGCAGTMTGTCTTCCTCTGTGTCATGGACCCCACATTAGATTGAATATTATTAAATATTTAGGAGATAATACATAGACTAGACCATGGTTATTATATGTGATATCCTTAATTTTCTTGAGAGTGCTATGGCAGGGAAGAGAAAAGTAGCAGACACACAATTCATCAGCAAGCCTGAGAGAAAAATCAAAGATATAAAGAGACAAACCATCCCTTCAGGTATTTGTGTCCTTGGGTTACACTATTTCCTTGTCCCTAAAAATCCTTTACTCTCCTTCTCTGAGATGTACTGTATCATGAAGTAATGCATTTGTTGTACATCTAATAGCGAAGATTTGGTTTATGTCTACCAAAAAACCTCTCAGGATCTCTGGTTCAGAGACAGTCTTAAAACACTCAGAGCACAGGGCAGAATTAGGCTTTTCCCAAAGTGCAGTTGTGGACAGAACATTCTTTTGAAACATCTCCAGAAGTGGCGATAGCAACTCCATTTCATGTAATAGCCTAGGCTAGAACACTCACTCAGGAATTGATTTATATGGCTTTAATTCTTTTGACTTCCTGAAGAAATTCAAACTTGTACCATCCAGCAGCCCACAAAATGTTCCTATCTTGGGGTTGCCTTGAGGTGAAAACACTCACCTTGAGGACACAAGAGACAGAAAGCAGGATTCATGAGCTGGAGTCCTTCTTAGGACAACTGTTCTTGTATTAAACTTTCAGCAGTCACGGGTGAAATGTGTATACTAAAATTAAATTAAAGATTCAGTGATTCACAGAAAGGTTATTAAATATTCATTAGGCAGAAGACAGATGGAGAGAACTTCTGCCAGCTAAGTCTGACTGTCACCTGGTGTGAGGCCATATTTGAAAGGAGGAAAACCTAACTTCTTTCTTCTTTGAGTGTGAATGTCCTAGAACCTTATTGTTTTTTGGACGTTGATTCCTCGGAACAGTAGGACTAAATAAAGAACAAAAGCACATCATGAAGCACTTTCTGAAATAAAAACTCTGTAAGGCAGAAACAGGCTTGTGTGGCAAATTCCAGGAAATTATCAAAATGAAGGTCTAGACCTTGAACACTATTGTTAAACATCTTATATGACTTATCCTAAAGTTTCTTTGAGATTATGACTTGACATTGAGCATGAGTCAAATCTATGGGCCCACCTGGCTATTCCTGGTCTGCAGCTGACCCTGACTACCATCACCCTCATTGCTCCTGCTCTGCTTTTTCTGTTGGGCATGGTGGGATTGTGTCCTTCCAGCCCTGCATCCCACTGGCAGCTCCTAACTCACTGCTCTTCTCACTGTAGCCCCTCCTGCAGCATCCCAGCAGAAAGCTCAGGGCCCAGACAGCATCGTGCATGTAATACAATAAATTCCATAGAAAAGAAAATAATACTAAAATAATTTCAATAACAGATTTTGCTTATAAAATCACATATTTTAGCTATTTGACACATGCAGGAGATCTTTCTTGGATTTCTCTAGTGGGTCCAGTGGAACCAGTTCAGCTCTCAGAGGAGCACTAAAGAGAGAACTTTACATGACTGAAAGCCATGCTGTTGTTTGCTTGTGTCCTTGGTATGTCTGAAAAGAATAAATTTTTCACAGAAGGCTTAATCATATTGGCTTTTCATCTATAAGAAGACAGTTAAAAATAAAAATTAGATTTGACCGATAGAGTGACTTAGGCGACATACAAAGAGATATCTTTAGAAGTCAATTAAATTTATGTACATGACTGTAAAAAAGTTAAAAGTATGTGACTTCTTTACCTCATAAAGGAGGCAAAACTTGTCTCTTTCTGCCCCCCTGCCACCAAAATTAAAAAAAAAGTAAACTAACCCTACTATAAATTAAAGTGGAAAAAACAATTACGTACCTAATTAAAATAATGTCCCTAATTTATCAACACAGCATTTTTGTCTGTTGTCAGGCATATATTCAAATAGCCATCAGTGACTCTGAAAACAAATGGAGAATACCATTTAGAAAAGAACCAAATTCTAACTTCAGACCCTGTTAACAAACTGTCCCTTCCCCTACTTGTCTTCCAGGTTTTTCTAATGTTATCGAGAAATAAAGATACATGTCATAACTAAGAAAGAACACATTTATAAATGGAATAGAAGATTTCTGAGTGCTGAGATCCGTGAATTATAGCCAAAAATGAACATAAAAAGAGGACAGGGGCTGGCAGATATCTTTACCAAAATTTAAGAGATTATTAAACCCACCAGATTGGAAGATCTATCTAAAACAGGCCAGTTATTGGTAAGTGCTCTGGTAATAGGGCTAAAAGTGAATACTTGAAAAATTCTCCTCCATATACAGACATATTTTAAATATTCCTTTAAATTCACAATTTTGCTAAGTGCACTGTATCTTTTTCCTTTGTAAATATAATAGTAGCACATTAGTATCTCAAAATAGAAAATACTACAACAGGAGGCAGATGAGTGAAAAACAAGCTTTGTAATCATCAAAGAATTGAAGCCGTAATATGCAGTACTGTGACTTGTACATTATCTGCACAATAAAGTGATGTTTTGTGATGCTCCTTGTTCTTGATTAAAGGTCAAACTTTCTGCAGCTTTAGTGAATATGACAGTTCAGAGTGAATATTAAGTTCTAGCAAAAACACTTCTCAAAGCGTTCCCTTAGAAATACTGTGCAGCAGCAGCATTTGCACTGAGACTGTGYCCCTCTAAGATGTGAATAAATGAACCTCTCTACTGTTTTCCTATTAGCTGTAATGACTGTAGATGTCAAAGTTCCTTTAACTTCAGCAGAATTCATTGAAGGATGTTGCTGGGAGTATTCAGTGAAATCTGTCATGTGAACATTATGCTTATTCTTTTGAGTTTGCACAGATATTTACACACATGCACAAATGYTGTTTCTATGTATATCAATCAGATTTGGGTGACTAAAACAAGGTAGATAAGAGGGTAGAATTTGAATTTAGTCTCATCTCATGTGGAGTCTTTGTAAGATTTACAAAGAGCTCCTATAGGCAAAAAATCAACAATTAAACATCAGAAGGAGTTGTACACATTGTGCTTTGTTATTCTGAAAACTCTCAAACRTGTAGATTTCTTTTACCCCATAGTCATTCTCCTGTACCTGCAATATAGGAGCCATAGCTGAGATCTAGGTGTGAGACAGTCATTAATGCCCAGTTTTTTAAAAAAAGTCAGATATTCAGAATCAGTTATTCCTTCTTCCTTATTATCTGTCAAAAATGTTCACTCTATTCTATGTCCTTGCCTTATTATATTACATCTATAGGCCATGGGAATTAAAAAACCCCAAAGGAAAACATTAAAATATTGTAACTTTAAATATTTTTTTAAATTTTCCCTGCTTAGATAGAGGCTTAATGCATATGGAAAATAATAAAAAAATAAAGTTATGATGGATATCCAAACAGACAAACCCTTACTCATGTGAGTCAGAAATACGAGTTCAGGGGGTGATGATCTATCCCTCATTCTTTTGCAGTGTGAAAAGCAGACACACTGATATAGTATGAATCCTCACAAACTTCCCAAGAGTGTTATACAACTTCCCCCTTTAGTAAATAGATTTTTCTAAGATGATGTTTGAGTAGACAACATTCATATTAACCAGGTCTACACTGGCTGAGAATACATGCCAACAGACCACAGTCAAAATTTTTTGCCTTTGGTTTTCACATGCCTCTAAATTTGACTTGCTTGTTATTGTTAAAACTGGAAAGCAAAYTATATGCAACCTGACATACATCACATGTGGTCCTGTAGTGTTTTGGTATTCATTCAATTTAATGGTCTGTTCCAAAATTCCATTATTTCACTCACTGCCATGAGTTGAACAAGTCTAAATGACTGTTTTGAGATTAGGTTCATTTGATACATGAAATAATCATGGTCTAAATGTGATTGATATCAGAGTCAAGAACAAGACCTTCAGCACAGCAGATGCTCAATTACCATTACCTTCTCTCAAGTTCCCCACCTTATAGCTGAAAGATTCTTTTCCTTTTTTTCCAGTTGATTACTGATGTTATTATCATGAAAATAATGCTTGTTACAGGAATACTGTTCATTCTTGACACAAATACATTTTTTTACCAGCAAAGACAGCTTTGTTTCTCAATCTGAAAACAAATATAACATTCCAATAAGGTGAAAATCAAGGTAGGAACAGGCATTTCATGCAATCACAGAATCACAGATTTGGGTTTTTTTCTAACAGACCTTTAAAGATCATTTAGTTCCAAAACCCCCTGCCATGGGCACAGACACCTTCCTCTAGACCATGTGGCTCAGAGCCCCATTCGACCTGGTCTTCAGCATTTCCAGGCATGGGGCATCCGCAATTTCTCTGGGCAGCCTGTTCCAGTGCCTTGCCACCATCACAACAAAGAATTTCAGACACATTTGCTACTTTTAGAAGTCTCTTCAAATTCAGATGCTTGAATGTGCTATGGAACAGCCATAACATACTTCTAGGATTTCCATATATGTAAAAATCCCAGGTACTGAGTAAAAATTAAAACTTTATCAGCTCGAGCATCGTGACARCTATGCACAGCTGTAAGGCCTTAGTTTAAATCAGGCTAAAAATGTGGAATGATGATTTTGACAGTTATAAAAGTCTTCAGTAATTCCATGTACTTTTTAGAACCTGGATACTAAAGTAAAATTGAACTAGCATCCAGTTAAAAATTTTTTCCCAACTGATCTCATGATATATCCTATTGCTGAATGTTCACTATAAGCAGTGTGAGCAGAGGTGGCAGACTGAAGGTAGAAGAGTAGAAGTACTTTCTTTGCAATCATAATCATGATGAAAGCACCTTGCAAAACATTTTCTCATGTTAATTTGTTTTTTGAAGAAAATTTGAGCATAGCCTAGAGGGAGAGACTTGTCTTTGATTCAAACCATGAAAGGCATTAATACAGGTTCAAAGACCAATGCAATTGCAAGAAAATAATGAAATAAGAAGAATATAGTKAATTAGAAAATAGACATAGATTTAAGAGATACTGCAATTGGTAGAAAAAACCCCAAGCCAAAACTAGAAACAGCATTTATTTCAGCAGTAGAAAAAATGAGATACTTTACTAAAAGACAACCAGGTAGTGAATAGATCACTGTAGATAATTGATTTCACCTGAAGTTGAGACAGAACCCTTCTCTTTAAAAAAAATAAGATGTGTTCCAATATCTAATAAACCCAATACAATGAGACAGTTTTAAAAAAAGAGTCATTCAAAAAAATGCAGAAGAAAAAAGACTAAGATTTATAAAACATAAATTCCAAAGCACTAGATTAAACCAAAGTTGCAACTTAAAATTTACTTTCTATGCGTCAATTTTTCGCTGCTGTGACAACATGGTGGCAATCTGAGAGTACCTGATAGCAGATTTTTAGATGCTTAAATTTCCTGAAAGAAACTAAGATGCCTGCTTAAGTAAACAGATAGCTATTTATTTCTCAGATCTGCCCTTTAACAGAAATAACACCTTTTTATGGCTATGCAGTTAATTTAATGGGTAAAATAATAAAATATGAATGTGCTTCTCTTGTATCTATTCTTTGATGTGAAGTTAGAAATCCACAATGTAGACTGCAAATGCAGGTTATTTAAGATTAATTTATACTCTGGTTGTTATGGAAACTACATAAAAATGTACCATTCTATTCACTATAAAATATTAATATTCTACTAGTAACTTTTGCAGAGTTGTGATTGTTTATTAGAAAAACATTAAGGAACAAAAGTAACTCAAGAACTCACTTGTATGTGAGTGCTTTTTTTAAGGTTGGCAGTTTCCACATTACTAACAATACTCCAAAATTATAATTAATTATTAATCATGTCTAAAGAAGTAACAAGTATGATTACTATTTCATACCAGAAATACTTGTGAATAGTTTCTCTATCTATGGTCTAAACCTTTCATCTTATACCTCTACTCTTTCTATACAAATGATAGTGAAAATCAAATCATTGGTAAATGGTACCTGTGACAAACTGCTTCTCTGCCATGGATGGAACTCAGATACTTCTGAAACACCTCTTTGGATATGACAGGTCAGACCAGAGAGGCACTTCTCTCAGTAGATTGTGATCCATCTTTCTTTTTGAATAAAATCGTAACCAAAATTTTTCAAATAGATGAAGGATACAAGACTTCTGACARTCTTCCTGAGAAATGTGCCCTTTACAGTGACATGTTGTGGAGACTGAACTTCAAACTTTCTCATTGTGAAACAGAATACTTGCATTCCTGACATTCAGAGGGTGTGAGCAGAAAAAGGGATTATTTCYCAGCTCTCCTGGAGAAGGAGTCTTCATCCTAGTTTCTTCTCAGAACTGCTTGCACTTTAAAGAGAGAACATGTTTGACAAAGTAAATGCAAATGAACTTATAAAGGCATAATTTTTGTATTCATAGCAGCCCAGAAAACACAGCAAACTTCAGTGGGACAGCCAGAAATAGGTGTGAGGAGGTTACAAGAGAAGCTGTCCTTTACTGCAGGACAGTCTGAAGACATTCAATAATGTACTCCATGGTCTGTCTTTATTGATGGAAACCTAAGTGCCTGCACATATTTAAAGATATAAAGCATATAGTTTTGTGACAGACTCCCCTATGTACACCTGTGGCTGAAATTTTTTCTTTTGGAAAAAGAGAGAATAAAGCTGAAGCAATAAATCATTAATGATTTTAATAATCAATAATCATTGATTATCGTTGACATTTAAAGCCCCTTTGTGGTGGTTTGACAGGAAACAGGATTTCTGGGATCCTATGGTCAAGCCAATGGGTGATCAGATTTTAATATTGGCACCTGGTTTGGCCATTGGGACATTGGATCCACTTCTGAGAACACAGGGTTAAAAGCAGGGCTCTCCCAGTGGGAGGTTCTTTTTGGCTTTCCGGCGGGAAAGGTTTTGGATCTCTCCCCATGTCCCAGCTGCCGTCTRGGCGGGAGGAGGGGAAGCCACGCGGCCATGAGGGTGGAAGGGTGGAAGAGAGAAGTACCTCCCCGCCCCGTTGGGAGACAAAGAAGGCAGCCTGTGCTTGTTAYCTTGAAACTTGATAAACATGTGCCAGCAGCAGGCAGCATGGCTGAGAAGGAGAAGAAGGGGGGAAGGAGGCAGCGATGAGTCTGGCCACTTGGAGGAGATTTTAACCCCTTTGTGGACAATGAAAACTTTACAAAGCATTGACCTTTCCTGGAGGGGAAATGGAGCAGAAGATGAAGAGGGAGCTGRGTAAGTTAGATGCAGGCCTGTGCCAGAGAGAGAGAGATGTTGGAGGAATGGAGAAGATGGAGTGGCATTTTATGCTGGACTCTTTTGTGTAGCCATAGACCGAGCCATGTTTCCTTGTGACACAGAGACTGCGTCCAGGGGGGGCAATGCCCCAGGGCCAAGAAGATTCAGAGTTGGCCCCAGAGAGTGGGAAAATATGGGGCGGACAGATGTCCCAAAGTTGAGACTGTGCCTTTTTGGAGTGGGACAAGGAATCCTTTAAAAGACGACCGTGAAAGCAGCCCTGGTCCGTGTTCAGTGGTGAGAGCACTGGCCATGAAGGRAGAGGTCACCATGGCACAAAGAAGGACTCCTTCTCTTGATGAACTGAGGATTGGGTATTCTGAAGGGTCGTGCCAGACCGAGAGTTGGTGATTTGGAAGATGTATTGTATTGRAAATTTGGTGGGGGGAGGAGGAAAATGCTTTTGTAAGGTTTCATTTTCTTTGTGTGGTTTTTTTCTCCTCTTGTAGTTTAGTTATTTTCTTGTAGTTTAGTTAATAAARTCCTCTTTATTTCTAAGTAGGAGCCTGCTTTGCTTATTCCTGGTCACATCTCACAGCAGATACCAGGGAGAGGGTATTCTCATGGGGGCACTGGTATTGTGCCGGTGTCAAACCATGACACCCTTGGACATCTACTCTGTTTCTGGTAATGTGGATATCAAAAGTTAAGACATGTAGGTATTTTTTAATTCARTATTTCTGGAATTTTGAACATGCTGAAAGGAAAATCAGACTTCAGCTTGGGCTGTATAYGTCTACCAAGTCAGCTCATTCTCCATTTTCTACCTTCATTTCAGGTGAAATATCCACTGTCAGTTTAAAGTATGAAACAGCTGAGACAGTGACATAAAATATCAACAACAAATCAATGACAAATCATCACTTACACTGTGGCAGCTCTTGCTACTTGAAGATTTAGTCTACAAAACATGTGTTTAAACTGGTGCTTCTGATGCATTAATATCAAAAAAGTGACCAGTCTGTCTTTGACAAAACTCTTCTCTCATGGACCTTGTGAAGCTGGGAGTTGAAATTTTAATGTAAATAGGAATGGAAAATTTTTACTGATTAACTACTGATTTCCTAACACTGTAAGCTATTTCTCATTGAAATATGAATATTTTGACAGAAATCAAATATGTGCTTTTTTAGTTGAGAAACTCATGCTGAATTCCTGACAAATGTGAAAGCTTGACTAAGTTAAGATGTTATATAGATGACCCAGAGTGAGAACATTACTGTATTCTTTTTGTTCTTGTTTCACTTTTAATTAATCTAACTTTGCAAGTCCATATATATATATGGACATACATATATAGTCATATATATATGGACAAGATCCAAATGAATGGAAATTCCTCTTTATCTTCTAGATGGGAAAAGACATGAATAATTTAATTACAATTTAGCAAGATAACTAAGAAATACCTATGAWACTACATGAATAAAATAATGAAGATCAATGGATTTATCATCATATGGTCTTTTAAGTAGTCTCATAGTTCAATAAACAGTGAAATTGAAGTAATTCACATTAAGAAAGACTGAAATCTTGTAGATTCTTGAAAAGAAATACAAGATTTTTATCAAGAACATAATATAGGCTACCTAAGTGCAGTCAAGGAGAATTCATCAATGACCTAAAGAAGCACATTTCTTATGGGAAATTAGTAATAGCCCACTAGAGATAAACACAAACAGCCCAATATGGGGAAAAGATTCAGGAGTGARTAAGAGTAAGAATTTTTGCATAAGATCATGAGTAAACCACATAGTACATCCTCAGAGCATCACCAATGTCAGGAATTAACTCCCATTTAAAGAAGATAATTAAAATTTTAACCAGTATATTTGAGAGCCTTCAAAGGCTGCACAAGTGTTCTCTGGGAACATATAGCTTTGTGAGTAGCAGTACATTTGTTACATGGATATGAAATGCTGCAGCTAAGGATGTACTGGGCACAACTGACAATAACAGAATCACTGAGTAGTCTGAGTTAGAGGGACCCAGAAGGATCATGGAATCCAACTCTTAAGTGAATGACCCATACAGGGATTGAACCTCTGACTTTGGCATTATTAAAACCATGCTCTGACCAACTGAGCTAATCTTGGGCTCACCATCTTCCTTTACTTTAGCTTTGGAGGAAGGGATAATTTAGATAGGGCCAGAGGAAAATTCTAAAACATTTTAGAGTAACAATATGATCATGTCTTTGCAACAGCAAAGAAGATGTCTTAGAACTGTTTCAGCTTTCATTTCTTCTAAGTTTACATGCAGGTTTGCTAAAATGAGTATCCTGGGCTAATCCAGTTATGAATATTTGTGAGATGGCCACTTAAGTACATTAAAGCAAAGCAAAAGCAGTGAAACTTCTCAAGGCTATTTCAGTAGCATCCCTTGTAGTTTCATTTGTATCAAAATAAGGATGGAATTAGCATCAGAAAATAAAACCATAATAATTTTGTCTGTTTCAGGATGATCACAATTGTGGCTAGGAASTTGTCTGTATAGACCTCTAAAACCTGTGGGATTCTAGTAAACAATAAATACTGAGAGCTACAGCAAGGCTATTTTGATTTTAAGTTCGGAAATGTGGATTTTAAACTACTTATAGGAACAGGATTCATAGAAAGAAACTTCTACGTTGCTCTTGGACTAGTCATGAAAGTAAAATAATTATGTTAGTAAACTGTTAAAAGTGAACATGATGTAAACAAAAACTTTGATAGTCTCTTTCCATTTACAACAAAAAACCAAMAAATAACAGTGGTAAATTAAAGTTCTGATGGTGATTCTAAAYAATTTCCTTAGGTTTTTTGTCACATCCTGGACAATAATTGTAAGTCCAGTAATTGGGAAGGGTAAAGGCTGATAGGGACATTTTGTGGTAAACAGTGATGTTTGCATCCCTAATTTTAAATTATTAAYTCATGTAATTAACAATTTTTTATAAACTACATTTTCAATTTTTTATACTGTTCTGCCTCTTTTGTGTCTGCAGAAACATACAGAAGCACAGGGCAAGAGGAACAGAACAGATAATTGGACATATTTTTCTATTGATATTGAAAATATTCTTTGTTAAATTGATCATATTTTTAAAGAAAAACCCTATTTTTTCCTAACTTCATATCCATTGGTTTGCAGCTCTTTTGTTTTTACATCAAATTTACTTTTAAAAATGTTATTACATTTTTCATAACRTGTCAGTATCTTTACATGTGAGATGACTTAAAACCATTTTCAATTATTATATCTTCTTAGTGACTGGCTGAATATACATTTAGAAACATATTGTACATTGTATAATACTATGTAAATGATAGATAGCATAGATTGACCAGCRGGAAAAAACTTGTTCAGTTTCAGGCCAATTTAATAATTTTGACTTCTTAAACATTGAACTCACAAGGCAAAAAAGTATGTAAGCAGTTATTGTCACTGCAGGATCAGTTAGTTTAATGAAATTACCCTAAAGATGAGTGAGACACGGGAATTTTAAATTGTATGAGTCTTCARTGAAGAAATATAAGAGTTCTAAAGGGACAAAATCCTTCTCATGTGTTGCCATCTGATTGCAGGGGYTCCATACTGTTGTCTTCTTATCACAAAAGCTTCATACCCTCCTAGTGTTTCTCRTGGGCACCTCCTCAGAGCACAGACCCTTTCTTCTCACAAAATAACCAGGTATGTAAGTGCCCCAGGGCCRGCCTAAAGAGGGTTTGATTGTCCCACTTTATGGCTAAATCCACCTTCCAGGGGTTGTTTCACACTCCTTTGCCATTATGTTCTAACTTAGAAAATGTAGCCCATTGTTTCCATTCCACAGGCTATACCTCGACCTGTCTTATCAGCATGGTGGGGCTATTTCACTCACCATTGAGCTTTCAGAGGAGGTGGGCTGACTACCCTTCTCAACCAGCCAACCTGCACTTTTATAGCACTCTTCTTCTCATTGGTTACAGCTGTGGCCTGCTTAAGTCAGGCCTGCTCCTACTCTTCGATAATTGACCCAGCTGCAACTCCTCAGGGGTAAGATTATTTTCTACACTATCTTTATTTTCTTATATTTTATCCCACTGCATTCATGTACTCTTCAAAATCTTTCCCAGTCATCATCTCTGTGCAGAGAAAATKAGAAGATAAAACTCTTCTCCATATCACATCATAAGGACATAAATGTAGCAACCATGGTGAAAACAGTTCTGGCTAGACAGAACTAGGTTGGATCTAGAGGATGTGTGGAAGAATAGGTCATCAAAAATGCTCAGATACTGAGTATCCAATATCCTCCTGCTTAGTCC
Organism: Cardinalis cardinalis; assembly: GCA_014549065.1. Lineage (NCBI taxonomy): Eukaryota > Metazoa > Chordata > Aves > Passeriformes > Cardinalidae > Cardinalis > Cardinalis cardinalis. The sequence continues at coordinate 18,608,370 of JACDOX010000001.1, forward strand.
TCAGGTTGGGGTTAAGTGTGTTTATAAAGCAAAATATCTTAAGCCTCTAAAAATTTACATTCAAAATTGAGCTCAGGAGAAAAACATTTGGCCTAGACTGGTCTAAGGAACTTAAAGCCAGCACTGTGCCCATGTGGCCAAGAAGCCCAGTGGMATCCTGGTCCATGCCAAGAAGAGTGTAGCCAGCAGGACCAGGGCAGGGATTGTCCCTCTGTACTGGGCACTGGTGAGGCCACACCTTAAGTTCTGCTCCATTTTTGGCCCCTCAAGTCAGGAATGACACKGGGGTGCTGGAGCATGTCCAGAGAAGGGCAACAGAGCTGGTGAAGGGTCCAGGGAATAATTCCTATGAGGAGTGGCTGAAGAGGCTGGGGTTTTTACGGTGGAAAGAAGGCACTGAGGAGACCTTACCCTTCTTTCAAATATTTTAGTAATTCAATGGAAATCTTACTCTTTACTTGTGCTTAGTGTTTCAGAATTTCAGCAAATATTCATATAAATTTGTCCAACTGCAGGTACAAACCAGTTTTTTGGTTGAGTGAGTTATGTGTTCATCAAGTCATTAGTACAACCACAAACTAAATAAAAAAAWGTCTAGCTCTTCTAAAAACAATCTAGGAAGATTTTAATAGCCTTTGCAGCATGAAATGGAATATTAACAAATGTMAGCACTGGGAATTAAAGTAAGTCCTAGCTAATTTTAAGTCTCCTCATGAAGAATGTAACTTAGCCTAAAGAAGTTAATCATATTTCTATGCAAAAATTTAGTGCCAATACTACCATTCAGATTTTATAAATCAAAAATTAACATCTTCAAGCACAAGAGAAAATTAATTCATGATCATTAATTCATAAATGGTAATTGTATGCAGAGGGCTTTAGATATTTTATATACTGTATATATATAAATCCCAGGCGTCTTTTCTGAGCATTCTTGCATTCTCTTTTGCTTCTGTAATTTCTTTTTTGCTTCACTGGGGAATAAGAATGTGTAAAGGATGCAAAGGTAGAGCTTTGGGTTTTTAAACAGACCAGAGTACATACATACATGATTTTGATCAGATCTGACTAAAAGTGCTATAATTCAAACTAATGAAATTTTGCATGCATCTCTGAACAAATTTTAAAGGTACAAAACCCAGAGGGACACAGTTTCTAATAGAAGTGCTGACAGGGCCTTATGAACGAGCATAATTATTTCAAATATATTAAGCAAATACCTTTAATCAACAGCTGAATGGTAGCATGCTGTGATAATTATTTCTGGTTGATGATGAGAAGACTGATTGCAATTTCCTCATTAACTTACTTTTTCCCCACTTCTGTAAGTTTTTCTCTCTACATACTTTCTTATTTCARCAACAGATATCTTCCTGTTGCAGTATTTTTTAGTCACAAAATTTGTTCAGGTTCTTATGTCTACCACCTATGTTGATGAGTAAATAACATTTTTTTTTCCAAACAGGAAATATTCCCACATTAAAAAAMAAAAGTTTAATGTCAAGTCATGGTGTGTTACATGGTGTGTTATCTGTTATGGTTATGGTAGTTCTCTGAAAGAAAATAAATTGAACTAATCCTCTGCCCATTCTTTTTAAGGAATGCTTAGAAGCAGGACAAAAAAAGTAAACAACCTTTCACTCTAGAAGAGTATGCAGCGTATTTAAACACAAAGATTTTCAGTTGAGCTTCAGTTTTGKTTTTTTTTCATCAAGGAAGTTTCAGGTATTTGAACCATTTTTATAAATTTTTTAACAAGGGTGAAATAAAACAAAATTTAAAAAATACCAGATTTCTTTCTCTATTTAAAATTTATGTTGGTGTCTCTTGGAGACAGAAGAGAGGAGGAGTCAATTGCATCAAGTCTCATAATTATAATTTAGTATGCTCACTAACACCTYTAGTGTAATCTCTGTTAGGAGTAAGGATCTGCATAAATTATTTTTTTGAATGTGCTTGAATCATACTTTTCATATATTCTTTTTACATGGCAAAAACTCTATTAGAGAAAAAAAAAATCTGTAATCTGAGCAGAAATATTTAGGATATCCATTAGTATGTTACTAATATCATTGTTGTTACTTAAGCCCCAGTTTCTATCTCAGAAGTTGCATTTACTACTTGAATAAGGTTGAAATTATTTTGCTTATTGAAAAGRGAATTTTGCATACTATGCAGGGAATTCTTCAATGTCCTTCTGAGAGTCAGCAACTTATGTTCATCTTTCAACATTAAAACTGGACAGCCAGAAGAACTAACTCAAGAACCAGAATAACCTTGGAGTCAATATGTACACAAAGAAAGGAGAACAGCCCTGTGTTTGGCTTCTTCAGAATGAGTAGTACACATGCTACATATTTAATTTATTTAGGGAAAAGGTTACTTTAACCCATAATACAGATTGTGCTTAGCCTTGCAAAGTTTGAGATCTACCATGGTTTCTTACATATACTTAGCTCTAGGCATCTTTCCCAAGTTGGAAATCTTTTCTTTCAAAAATAAAAAATACTTTGAATGTAAGTTTCTTGCAACCAAGTTTGCAACAATTTAATAGGTCAAAACAATTAGACCTCAACATGGAACTCAAAACAAATCCAGTGGAAAACAACCAGATTTTCTTTATATTATTTTCTTTAAAAACTTTTGATTGTATTTCAACAAAGTCTTTAACATCTATGGATGCTTTTTGCTATTTAACATCACATAAATATTTCACTAGCTTTTTTACTTGTTTTGCACCTAGTTTTAAAACTTAAACCTCTTTTGTGTACCCTGCCTATTCTTGCATTATTATTAATATTAATTTCATACATTACTGGAGTATGCAGAATTCTCAGAAAGGATTAGAATTACGCCAGTTGGAAAATACATACCAGTAAACTATCTTATGTCCTGAGAACTTAAGCCACATCATCTTAAAAGCACTTGGATTCTTCCTAGTAACTCACTTGATTTTGAATTTGGCTTTAAAAAAGAATTTGATGACACAATCTCCTGTATTTAGAGGAGGTTTCTTTCTTGGTTTCTTTATAAAGGTGAAAARGGAAGTAAACAGTGGTAATCCAAGATCAACCAGTAACTGAGGAATCAGGCATGTGGGAAATGCAAATCTTTCATCCCTGGAGTTATAATTTGGAAAATGAGTTTTAGGCGATTTTTTGCCAATCCACTTTTATATTTTGCCATGGAGTATGGATATTTTGAAAATCTTCCTTTCTCGCACTGGAATAATGTCTCAAAAATCAACACTTTTTAAAACGGATTTTTTTTTCTGGTTGCGTCTGTATAAGGACATAGAGGAAATGCATAAACCCAAATCAAGTTTTTCTGGAAAAGCTATACCAGATAAAATGTGGAAAAAGYACTCTAACAAACGAAGTTATACCAGATAAAATGTGGAAAAAGTAACAAACGTGCTGAAATTTTATTTCACAGTTGAGAATGTCAACATAAAACAGACTGGAAAAGGTAAGTTTAACAGCAACTGAGGTGGGAAATAAAAATATACCACATATGAATTTGAATATTTCTCCAAAAAGAAGAGGATGTAATAACATGCTTGCAGTCCTGTATGCTGGACCAAGACAATGTTATCCACAAAGTAAGGAAGGGAAATTCACTTACTGAATGAAGCTCCAGTAATTTGCGGAGTTCCCTTCACTGTCTTCTCATGAGAAATACATATGTTTTGCTATTATGCCTTAATTTTTCTCAGCTACCTTAAATTCACATGAGCTATATTAGCCTAGGAGAAACAGCTTCAGGTCTGCATAATTTACAAAACATTTACTTGCTTCTGTGWTAAGTTGCTCTCCTTAACCAAGTACTTTAAAAAGTTTTTGAGAGTCAAGCCTTTTCTAGAATATCCAAAAAGATACTTCCCAAGAGTGACTGAATGTATTACAGAATGACTGACAGAATAAAAGACAGGAAGACCTGTCAGTAATTTTTGGGAGTATGGCAAAATGATTTAAAACAAAGATTACAGAGGCTGGTTGAATAAATAAAGTAGGGTACTTTAAAACTCTTTCTCAAATATACATCTGTTTTTCTATACATCAATATTTTCCACTTTATAAAGAAAATTATCATTCATTCAAGTGTTCTTCTGAGATTAAAACTTGTGAAGTTATTTCTTTTTCGACATTAGAGCAACCATTAAAGGAAAAAAWTTTCTTACAGGTATTGTAATTCCCACTTTTTGTCTCACCTTCCCAAGGCCAATTTTACTTTTTAAAGCCTGTCTAAAAATCCTTAACTGTCCTTTCTGCATAGTAAACTATGCACTTGCATTTATGACATAAAAGGAACAGTGTCTGACCTTTGGGCATACTTTGGGGTTTTATAGAGTGCCTGAAGTTCTCATTACAATGGAAGTGATTTTTTTTTTCTTTAAAATGCATCCTAATAAAAACTAAATGATAAATATTTGCAAAAGTAAATTTGGCTGTTAAACAAATTCCTAGAAACATAATTCCAGAAAATCTTTGAATATGTAGGATGCATTACTTCTTCAACAGCTGAAATGTCTGTAGCTGTTGTAAAGCAGGAAAGTGGATATACCAGAATTAATGTATGTTGTATAATGGATTAATTGGAAAAACAACAATGCTAACAGAATACTCTGCTACCTCTGTATGTATTTGGCAAGAAATATAACAAATAACAAATTAACATGGGAATATGAAGACCTTTTTGGTACAGTACAGTGCATTACGGTAGGCACGGCTGGCAATATGATTCTGAAAGTACTTAAATTACCTGGAGGTACACATGGAAAGACAATGTGTAACACGCTGCCATGCTTTTGGTTCAATGGAGACAATCTATGAAAATATAGCAGGGTCAAAATGCTACAAATAAACTGGTGTTTAACCTTTTTGTGATGCCGTTGTCAGAGCTGGCTATTAATTTGTTACCATTTTTCTTCATATAAAAGTATTTGGAGGGTAGAGCTGCCCTCTCTGCTTTTAAATTTCAGACAATARGTCTGACCTTTACATAGGACTGTAACTCCAGCTCAGAGAAATTCTAGCACACCTTAGTAGGGACTGTTCTTCAATATTTATTTTGTTTCAGTCTACTTTATTTTCCTGTTGAAGGAATCCCACTGTTACCAATTACCCACAGTTAGACATGAGGTCAAGACCTTCTTGACTAGACGAGAAAAACTTGTAAACCACCCTGACCCGCTCCTTTATTTCCCTTTAGGCCAACACTTTACTCTCACATTCTTTAGCCATAGTGACCACAAATAGGATTCTCAGACATCTTATGCTTTGAAAAGGCAAAATGGCATCTGAAGTGTGATGTTTCTTTACARCTCTACCCCTGATGATGTGTTGCCAGGTATTTATTCATAACTCAAGCTGTGATTGGAAAAGGAAGGGATCAGTCACCAGCACATGTGATGCAGGAGCAGCAAAGAGCCTACAGTAATTGAAATCATCATACATTAATGGCATAGGAAAAGTAGTCTATACAACCATATTTTGTCTTGCTTCYGGTCTAGGCAATCTTTAGCTTGTATGGATTATATTCTGAATTAAATGTGAGAAATGTGACTACTATTTTAACTTGGAACATGATAATGTATACAGCACTAAAGAGAGAGACATTCTAGATACCAACGTTCAGAGAAATATCTTTAGACTAGAATCAGGGCATATTTACTGAAATTTTCTGCTGGCTTGAAACATTTACTGACTATGTAGTACAGGAAACAGGACTCCTCCAAACCCAGATTTTCTTACAATTGGTATATGGAAATTTTATGACTGATAATAGTAACTCTTATTAGAATTGTCATGGACATGAATATCATCAAGGTGACAGGTCCTTATCTATGAAACTACACTCATCCAATTCTGAAAGATTAGATACAAGGGTAATTCTAAATAGGATTTGTATGTACCCTTTATTTTCTGAAAGGAAAAAGAAGAAATGGGAAAATACTTTTCCAGTAAAAACCAGTTTCAATGGCTTTGCACTGGTCAATCATTTGTATTGCACTCAAAATGTTTTTAAGGACAAAAGGGAATATATTTAATTAAGTAAAATAATCTGTTGCTGGAGTTATTAATGTTCTAAGAGTCCCAACAAAATACACTAAATTATACGTCAAGTTACAGTAATATTGACACGATTCTAATGATCTAATTATTACAGGTACCTTGTTATTAACAATAAAAATTGCTAAACATGATCTTTTGAAAGCTTCTAAATTGCAGATGATATCTGATATCTGTTTTACTGTTATTTTTCATATTCTTAAAACTAGTTTAACCTTATTCACAAAGATGTTCTTCTGAAGTAACCAGTGTTATTTGTGTTTTCTGCTTAAGTCTGTTTTCTTCTAAACTAAGATTTCTTTCTAGGATCATGAATCACTCTAAGCAGAATAACTACTTAATACTGGATATTAATTATTAGTAGATGTTCTAGCACAAAGCTACATTAAGGTAAAGTAAAAACAAATCTAGGTAGTARTATCTGCCTTTTAGACAGTTGCTCTTACAACTAAAATCAGATCAATCAATATATGTCTAGTCAAGTCCCGAGACTTTATAGTATCAACAAAATCTCTGTGGGTGTTTAGTAATAATGGCAAAATACTGTTCTCCTTGTCAAATTTCAATATGTCTAAATGTGTCCTTGAACATTTTCCACTAAGACATTCTTGTCTGAGAATCACATTGTGCATAATTTTCTTTTCCATGCTGCATACCATGAATAGCATTCATCATGTTGACTAGAGTTGGGTCTGCTGCAGTTGCCAGAGAGATTTTTCCCACACTTATCCTTATGAAGTTCTCTCCAGTCATTTGATAAATCCATTAAAGTCTCAGTTTTTAGACTTCTAATTTGATGCTGGGTCAGGTAATACCCTAGTGGTAATTCCTACTGGATTAACAAGAATAGATGTTGTAAAGTTTCAATCCAATTTCTGATTATCTATCCTACAAACACTCCAGTGGCTTGAAGTTGGTACTGAGAAATCTTTTATTCTGCAAGTAAGGTTAAAATATAATTTCTCAATGAACTTGTCAATAAGAACAGCATACTGTTATGTCATATATTATGATAAAATTTTCAATATATTCACATTTTTCTTGGAAAAGATTTATACCTCTCATTCAAGTCTTCTTGGAAATAGATAAATGTCTCTTAATTTAATTCCTGGTAGCATAACTTGTTATTGCTTCTGCAGTCAAAATACTAAAAAATAGAGCCATGTCTACAACATGTARCCCTGTCAGATCTGGGTCAGACAGAGGGGAACGGCTTGTGGTAAGTGCACAAAACTAATCCTGCAGGTCATAAAATCAGGTATAGCTTTGAGTAACTGTTTCCAGAATTGATTTTTGTAGACAGCAACATCTAAACTTCTGGCTTTCGTCTATACATTTCCTTTCCTGTGAATTGTGCAGCAGGTGGTGAATGTATTCTCATGATTTGTATAATACACAACACCAACACTGTACGTTTCTTGTTTAAATAAAAAAATCCATAATACTTAGGAAATTGCAGACTGATCACATTTCAGTCACTGAATAAAGTGAAAAACTAAACATTTTTATTTTTGCCATGGGTAGCCATGATTTACAACCCTGTGTGCTGGTTTTGGAGTTCAGTGCAACAATTTATGAAAAAGTATCATGAAAGTTCTGAAAAACAAAAGAAAAAGTAAAATACTGATATTTATGTTAAGTAATTGCATAATGATTAGAGGGAGCTTCCAGAAATCTGATCATAACATGAAAATAACATTTTCTGCAAGCCACCTCTGTGAMAACTGGTTTTCCTGGCTTAGAAAAAAAGGGAAATACAGAAATAAAAAAAAGGAGGTTCTTATACTCAGCATCTCTTCATTTTTGTTGGTTGTCACTCACTCTTTCCTCCTCTTCTACAGTGCTTTTGAGAACCCCACATATGAAAAATATTCAGTAGAACACCAAATGCAGGAACTCCGACTAGAAACTTGAAGAGAGAGATAAAAGTACACTATAGGTTGACTGAAAAAGGAAAATATAAAATAAAATTAGATTAAAATAGTTTTCTGATTTGATATATTTATTGATGATATTAGGTATAGGTTGGAATAATATTGTTAATCAAATTAGAATAATAATGAAAACAAATTTTTGGTTCTTTCAAAGGATTTTTTTCTTTGTTTGGGTTTTTTAGATTTTTTTTCTTTGCTTTGTTTTTTTAAGGGTTTTAGGTTTTTAGGTTTTTTTTGTTATTTTACCAAAGAAAAACCCCAAACCAACCCAAAGGCACACCAAACCCAAAAAATCGGTTACCTTCATTTACAAAAAATAACATTAGTATTTATGAGCAGCTATTTATTTTTCCTATGCTGTATGGACTATGTTTTAAAAATGCACTAGAAGAGTATAAGAGAACTCCTACATTTGAAGACCCAGTGCTGTAGGTTAAATTGGCCCCCCAGCCAATTCAAAAGCCAATTCAATTRGTTTCCTTCCACTTATGGTCTTCCAAAAAGTGCTGTAGGTTAAACTGTTTTTGAAAGTGCATAGTYGTAGCTTTTAAAGTAATCTCTACCTTAAATATCACAGCAAGTATCAGTAAAACTTGTGTCTAGTAGATTAACAGTTCTCTATATGGCTGACCACTGGCTGTAATTACAGCATACCAAATTGATGTTGCTGTGCATAAATATTATTTTTAAAACACTACAAAGAACTGTACAAAGGTAATAGAAATGAACAGAAGTACCACAGGAAATGATGAAGCATAGATTTTTAAAAGCAAATATAAAATTAAGAGAAAAGGGCAGCAGATGAAACTTAGCCAAGAAACAAAGAAATAGATCACTTACATTTCCTTAGAAAATAACAGAGATTCAGATAGAATGATGAGAACATCATAACACCCCAGAAAGAAAGATGGATACCATAGCAACTTGCACAGTGTCCCACCAAACGTGGAAGTGAAATTAATTGTTTCAAACTGGGCTTTTGATGAAGATTAATTTTTATTGAACATGAAGAATAGGAAATTCACCTAAGAGATCATATTCTTCAGGCAAGAAATTCATGACTTTAAGGCAGCAAGAAATTTCAAGAGCTCATTGACCTCCTGAGCACCAAATTCTATGCAACACAACTGAAATATATGGTTTTAGTTAAGATGAATGGTGAATAATTTTTTATTTTTCCAGAGTCTAGTTATTTGTTCTAGTCTGGGGCAAAGATATTCCCAATTTAACAGTTTTCCTCTACAGTACTGTGCAGACCCTGTGCAGTTGCTACATACCCTGCTGACAATATGATTATACATGTGCAACACTGGCAATTAAAAGTGTGGTTTCCACTGGCACCCCAGGGAATAGTATGTGAATTCATGGTGATAATCCCAGAGTCAAAGGAATTCTCTTGTTAAAGGTGATTTAAATTGTTTTCATTGTCTGTCAAACAACGGCCGCCCCCCAGCCAATTCAAAAGCCAATTCAATTAGTTTCCTTCCACTTATGGTCTTCCTAAAAATCACAGTGTAGTTAAAAGCCCTATCCATCAGACAGATCAGTTGTAGCTGAGCTATTAAATATCTATGGGCCATAAAGTAATTTTTTTCCTGAGCAGAGCTACTGTGCAATAAATGTGTATTTTAAACAAAAATGCTATAGAAAGGCAGTTTCCCATGATAGATGAGTAGATAGTCCTGGGTTTCAGGATTCTCAAACTAATAATTTTCCTCAGAGAAAAATCTTATTTATAAGGTCATTCTTAGTAACAAAGTAAAAGACACTATTTTATTTTATCCCCCCCCCGCCCCCAGTTTGTGTGAGCTTTCAGGTTGGTTTTGGGGTTTTTGTTCTTTGTTTTCTTTGGTTTTTTGAGAACAATAAGAACCCGACCTACTTTTAAACAACACACTGATACGTACAGATGTATAGGTATATTTGTGAATATATGAGTTCTTTATACATTTGGAAATAACTTGTAAATAATATGGGAACAGGACAAGTAAAAACATGCTAAGAACATCTGTGCTCAGCCAACTGTCTCATATACAGATAGGTATATGGACATATTTGACAAGACGTATTCATTGTATTATGAATGGGATAGTAATTAGTAAAAAGGGTTTTTGTTCTTAAAAACATCATCTTAGCAGTGGTGACTTCAAATAGGGAAACAATCTAAAAGGTGTAAATATAATAAAACATGACGAGCCATTTAATGTGCCACTCATTTTTGTTGCTCAAGGGAGATCATGCACGAAATCCTTATGGCCTTGTCTGATCTGTTGCTCAATTTATATGATTTGCTCTAATTTATTCTGCTATTCCCTCATCTTGAAGTCTTTTTTTGCAAGTTTTTTTCCTGTATCTTGCCCTTCACCTCCTGTCTTTCAAAGGCTGATGAGAATTAACTGCTAACTATTGTTTAATAATGTGTGTGGATTTCTAGTGTTAACTATCATTGCTTTCTTTACTTTGGGCACTAAAAGCTGTGACCAGGCAAGACAGTCAGGAAATATATCAAATTAATGCAAATGACAGGACAAAATATATTTCTAATTCACCATTGCACCCCATTGAAAGATAATTGCTACAACTTTACTGAAATCTTTGCAAGTTAGTGGAGCTTTTTGTCTTGGGTTGACTATATGACGCTTTTATCCMCAGTCATCTTGTTCTGTTTATGTTGAATAATAATTTTTGCACCTTTATGACTCATTGCAGAGAGTGAAGGCAGGGAGTGAAGAAGCGGGCAGTTTTTTTTTTCAGACACTGCACTCCCTCCTACACATTCCTGCTCCTGGACTGTGTTGTCTGCGGATGGACAGACAGCGGGACAGAGCTCTTTTTTGCTTTTARTTAGTTTAGCTAGCTGAGGCAAAGAAGTTCCCTGGACTGTGGTTTTTTCCCTTTTCTTTGGACCTCTTGAAACCTGCTCTGGACTGAACACCCAGGGGAGCACCGGCAGCTGCACCTGTGGCCCACCGGGCCGGGCCTGGCCTGCGACATTTCCAGCACCAGAGRGACTGATCAGAGACTGAGTGAGGTGAGCTGCAATCCAGGGATGGGGTTTTCTCAGTTTGTCATCTCTTTTGGAGCGGCAAGGGGTTTTATTGTTTAATATTGTTTAGGTTTTATTGTTTAATAAACAGTTTTTTCCACTTTTCTCCAAGGAGGTATTTTCTCCTGGACCGGTTGTGGGGAGGGGACGATTGAATTTGCTTTCCTACCGGAGCCCCTTTGGGGGTTCTCTCCCAAATTTGCTCTGAACCAGGATGCTTTTTAAAGACCAAATTTAAAAATAAAAAAGGCATTGCTTTGCTAGCAAAGACAAAGGTGAGCATTCCAAAAAAGTTTTACTCATAGATTTTATTTTTTTTTTACAGCATTAAACCAAACTTTGAGGACACTTCCATTACTCAGACTGTAAAGTTTAAGACATTAACTTTCTTTCTTTCAGAGACATGGTTAAGACATTACTCTCTGAGAGGTTTTGTGAGAAATGATGAAATGCAACTCAGCTTAAATGGAAAATGAAAGTACACAGGTAAGAAAATTGTATAGATTTGCATAAAYTACATATTTGCCAGAACTATTAGGAGACCTTAACAATGAAGGATAGATTATGTGGTGCTGTAAACACTGAATTCTAGGAGAGAAACTTTTTWAAAAATGGTTTGTTGTCCAGTAGGATAACAGAATTTAATCAGGGATCATGACATCTAAGTGTAAAGGGCTGTATATACCCATGTCATGCAGCGATCATTACAACTCCTGAAAGCTTATTTTGTGAAGTCTTAAATCTGGAAAATTTACAAAGGTGAGTTGCTTTTAAAACTTGAGCAGTTTTATTGAATTCAGTGAGACAATCCATATTAGTAAAACTCTGATTTATTGTAAATATTCACAAGTTGAAGCTAAAGTTTTCACAAGAAATAGTGGACCAGATTAAAAAGGAAAAAAAACCCAACAAAAACTTATAAGGGGAAAGTGCAATAAACATAATAATAAAAAAATCCATAATTGCAGTCCAAAATCCATGACAAATATGGATCAGAGAACGGTGAACAATTATTTGGAATTAAATGCTCTGTAGTAATGCAAAAAGTGACACATTCATTAATAGATTACACCTAACATTAAATACACAGGAGGAACTGTTTGAAGAATATATTTTATTTCAGGCTTGCAAAGGTTGAAARGCAAAATGGCAACCAGTTAAACTGTTTTTTTTACCAAATATTTTTGACGTATACCTCCCAATTTAGGGTAATGAATAAACTTGATAAAGCTAAATATTAATAAGACAAATAGCCAAGCAATATATTTAAACTTTCAAAGAGTGATGAAATGTAAATTTGCCACAAAATTCAAACTGACRAAATGTTATACTTCCATTATGAAAGCTTATTATAGATTTTCATTCACAATATATATATGCTAATAAAAAAGAACATGATCCTGTATAAAGAAGGTGTCTTCTATATAGACAAAAATATCCATAAAATAGTTTTACTTTTGTGATCTTTCAATAGCAAGTTATTACACAAGATACAACAATAGCTTTTAGTAGGGATCAGAATGAGAACACTTATATATGACATCATTTTCTGATCTGGTGTACTGAGTTGTGGTTCTGATTGAGAAGAATGAGCCATTTTTGTGAAATATCTCTTGATCTCAGTTAATCATTCACACTGGCTGGCTGTACAATGTTTCATAATTTACAGACTGTGCCGAGAAAAAGACGCTTGTTTCATTTCTCTAGGTACATAATGGATGAGAACCGAAATGATTCAGGTGAATGGACACTGGAGGGATGCTATTCTGTCRTAATATATTACCACTACCCTGCTAATAACAGAACAGGAACAATGTCCCATTGTCCAAAGCTGGAATTTAAGCTTTAGTAAAATTYATCAAGTATATCAAGTGCTTCCTATAAAAGCAGACATGAGGTAGTTATTTTCTATCGACCAGCATAAATCGGGCTGGAAGTGCAGCTTTGTGCCTGTGAATGAAGTTTTGGATCACAGCATCCCACAACAGCTTGATTTTTAAAAGGCACTATTTAATCTGTTATTAAAAATATAAAACACAACAACAAGAAAAAATTCAAAGCTTTCTGAACCATCTAACTTAAAATATTCTTGGCTGCCAGAGTAAAAACATTTTCAGAATACAGATGGATCGTCTCTATGTTACTTTAATTTTTCTTAGTTTCTGAATTGAGTTGGGCACAAGTTATGAAAAATAGGTTGTGGGTTTTTTTTACTCACAGTTTTCAATATCAATATTCTGGTTTTTTATTATTACAGAGTTCAGTATTTCTATCCCTCAGTGGAATTAATCCATGTTAAAATAAGGTAAGTCAGTGAAAGAAAAGAATTTTAGAGCCATTTGGATGCCCTCACCCACACTGAATATTGAATTCTTTGACCAGCCTCTGCATTTTCACCGTGATTTCTGGATTAAGATTCTACTTCACTAAACTACAAATGTCAATTTCTGTCCTGCAGATATTAAATGTAAAACTCTTATTCTGAATATCTAAATAATAAGAGAAGTTTGACAGAATGTTTTTTTTTTTCATTAAAAGTACTTCATGTTTGCAATGTGCTTAAGATTTGAAGATCCCTTTCCTATTTAGTTTCCATTTGAGGGTCCTCTGTTTTGCTGTCAGCCAAGCTAGTTTGAGCTATTACTTTTCCTGCCCTTCTGGTACTTATTTTTGAATTGTATGATGTTGCATATATGTCTATCTGTGATCAAATAAACTCATCCTTGAAAACTAAYATCTCACAACCTGAGCTTCCAATTCCAATTTGTATTTACTGTGCTGGTCACAAAAATCCTACCTGTGACATCTATAATATTTTAAAAATGCTGCTTTATGCCATGTAGACAACATTTCCTAACTTGCCTTTATCATAACAACTCTGAGTTCCAGGTGCTCCTGTAATAGAGGTAACAGTCTGTCCGAGAATTACTTGATAACAATAYGAACACAGATCCCACAATTCTCAGAAACAGGCTGAACCCAAAGGATTTGGATAATTGATAATTTGGATAATGACTCTATACTATTTCCTCACTGGATAAATTAAGTAAGCGGTTCACACTGAAAGTCATCACTCCGTCAGTTAAGGGGAAATAAAAGTGGAATGTACTTATGGGAGGTGACAAATCCAAATAGCAGAAGTAATTAGGAGCAGTCAGAGAAAGGAGAATGCCTTGATTGCATCAGAATTGATTCAAATGATTTGGGGAAATAATATGAGAAAACTGAATAAGCAAAAGCAACATTGTGATGAGATATATTTGTATTGCTGTACTTAGTTTAGAAATAACCTTGAATGCATCAGTAAAGGTATTTTTGAGAGAGTTTTTTGTATTTTTTTTATATTCAGGGAAATTACATTYTTTTTACACTTTGTTAAGTACTAATTACAGGACTAAATCTGTATTTGAACTCAGTTACTAAGAAAGGACATTGACTAGAGAAAATGTAAAACATGACAAAAATCTTCAGAAGGCCACACAGTGGAAAGAGAGAAGATAGAAATGCATTTTGAGGGTAAGCAAACAAATAAGTCATATTATAATTTAAAAAAATGCATTCAGGGTGACTAAGAAAGAGGGGATGAGAATCAGCATAAGAGAGAATAGATTAGAGGTGTTAAAGTGATTCTAAAGAATTCAGGGGACAACTTGACTCAGAGAAGAAAATTTAAAAGAGAAAAATAAAACAAACAAAAAAGTGGAAAAGAGGTAGGACTGAGGAGCTACAACTTATTTCTGGCCAAATTGCTGCAACCCWCTCACCAGGTGAATTTAATGCTAATGCAGTGTTGATTGTGAGGAAAGAATGTGCATAAATGAACATTTGGACAAACTGACCAAAATACAGCATCAGAAGGACAAGGTTCTACAAACTATTAGGTGCAAATATCATGTTTCTTATCATCCATGACAGATTTCTCCTTGTGTCTAAGATGAAAAACAAGATAAAAGGGCTGTGGCTTAATTAGGGCATGAATTTATAAGCTTAGCTCTTGTGGGAACTCTTGCAATAAATTGTACAGTGCATATCAAAACACATTCTCTAATTGTTTTCACATACYAAAGTTATATGATCAGCTGTCCTTTCTCCCTAATATCCTATCCATATTTCTTTTACTCATACCCAACTCCCTGCCATTTTTATGGAAGCAATAAAAGGCAAAGGAAGGTGGATTCACTCTTGTTACTCCAAAGAGCATAATTAAACTCATTTCTCAGCTTTGGGGTATTCCTTGATCTCTGTCCATTTCCTACTCTGATTAATCACACATTGGAGCATCTGTAGAACTGACAAATGCTTTAGACTCTTGCTTCAAATAAGGCTTCAGATAAGATCTAGTGCCTGGTATCTCCTCCCATTTCAAATTAACTTTTCAGATACCTTAACAATTTCCTTCCAAATTCATTCATCCTCATCCCTGAATAACCCATGTATTGAACATGATATTTTTGGTGGATGTCCATTAATCCTCCCGCTGCTAATAACTGAAATGTTATCTGGCCTTGTCAACCCTGGAGATAACTCACCATATYCTTTCTGAAAAATGTAGCCCCTGGGAACAACAGACACTAAGAAAAATGTCCCTGACCTGTCTTCCTTTTTTCCTTATTTTTAGTTTAGTTTATACTTATTGATTCTTTTAAAAATCTCAGTAGCCCTGCAATGAAAGCAGTTGCAATGAACAGTTTCAGGAGTCTGCCTTAGTGAATGGTGTTGTGTAATGTACTTCTGAGGACAGCTGGAGACACAGAGGAAGTGGCCATGTGTCCCATGTGGGCAGAGCATTGCCCCTCCTCATCCAGACACCAGCCAGCATGACTTGCRGTCTTCCTGACTTTGCTGTGGTGGGTCATTCCCTCAGCTCAGCACTTACAAGCTGAAAGTAGAGGGCTGTTGTCTTTGGACCCTGTGAACACTGCTGTATACGACTGCTGAGACACCACATTTCATTCAGAAGGTTATGAAAAAAACAATGAAGAAGTATGTAACCTTCATACAAGAAGTAAATCATATCTGTGTYAGAAGTTACTAAGTATTAGGGCTCCATTCAAAAAGTTATAGGTAGAGATACCAGTTTGAGTTTTCTGATGTGCTACTGGCATAATGAAATCTTGAATGAACAAAACATGCTACTTCTGTTGACAAATGATAATAACGGTGCTAGACATAGAGTGAAATATATGTTTTTTAAGAGGCAGTTGCCTACTAAATTTAATCACATTCCCTCCCACCCCCCCATTTTCACATTTCCTTTATTATCCTTTTACAGTCTTCAAATAACTGTTGATCTGCCTTAATTACCATGTGTCATATGTGTTCACAGAACACATTTTTTCAGGTTCAAATCAATAATAAATAGGAAAATGGTGACTTTTGTTTATCAGTGAAAACAAACAGAATTTGGACAGACTTTTAAAGGGAGAATTGGCAGCTCTCTTTCTTCTAAGTTTTCTACATACTTGTGCTATATGTAGAATTGTTTTTATGCTAAACGYATTAGAGAAAGAAAGCCTGAATTGACAACATTTCATTTTTAGCTAATTTAATACCTTTTGGTATTAAAGTGGACTCTGACAAGGTTATATAATTTTGGGGGCTTTTTAATAAATGGTCCTTATATTTAACCACATAAATTTGTCCTTAGTATCTAATGGCTTGCCAGTTTATTGCTTTTCAAAAAAGATTTAGTTTGTTCCTAACATACCACCTTTCCGCTCTCTACTTTTGTTCAAATATACAAGGCCCAGATGTCAGTTGGTGTCCACATTAAAATGAGTTGTCTGCTCTTCATCTCTCTAGGAAGCTTCAAGAAAATGCAGAYGTTGACAAGAAATTATTTTACTTTTTAGAAATTAGCAGCTTCCATGAAATTAAACCAATGTCCCTAGTCATTGCTTCCATTTAAATGGCCCCATTCTGCTGCTATGTAGAGATTTCACATCTAGGTTCATCTTCTGCTGGTACAGAGAGACAAACACTCTACAGAATATCTATTTTAATAATTTCTAAATTTTTCACTATTTAAAATTTCCCTCATTAATTTTTTATCTGATTAAGTTGACTAAATGTAGTTCTTAGGCTCCAAAATCAATATTGCAGAACAGACTTTCATATTTCTCTTTTACTTTTAYATTTTTTCATGCATTGGTGTAAAACAACTAATAAGAAATTGTGTAATTTTACCAGGGAGRGCACAATGCTTCTTCCATAGTGGCTGATGGTACTGTCACCAGTACAAATCTCTATTACCTGAAAAAGTTTGTTGTTTTCTTGGATAACTTTTGTTTTCTAYTGTTTTATTATTTTCCCCTTCTGTCTGATCTGTGCAGCAGTATTGTCTTCCTTGGGTTCCTTTGAGTGAATAACATGCCTCAGGCATGCAGAGCATGGCTAATTGTTTTTCAATACTTGCTGGGTTTTTTTCCAACAGTGACCAAGGCTAAAACATTGTTTAAGGGTTTCTTCAGTTGGTTGGTTTATTTTTCTGTCTTTTAGACTTTATTTATTTTGGTTCTTATTCTGCTTTGCTTTGTCACATGCTAAATGACCAGTCTGTTTTTCCCAAACATGCCATTTTTTTTCTCTGCTTGAAGTGTTTATACACTTGTCCAGATGGATTATTTTCAAAACAACCTTTCAGTACAATTTATGTAAGTTAAAAAATAGTCCTTTAGCTTGTCTCATTCTCTATCTGTCGTAGATACATTCTGCACACACTAAAGTTGCTCAGATCTCCTGCGTCATGCAGATAGACATCTACAGGTGTGACCTGTGAGCTTGCCTTGAGTGTTCCAAAAATATTTACCTGAAGAGAGAAATATGGCCCTATGCCAGGTGTGTGACCTCTCATGTATGGCCAGTGAAAGTGTGGGAACAATAGGCTTTAAAGAAAAGACTATTGTGCTGAGTTCTTTTTCCTGTGYGTACTCAGGCAACAGAGAAGAGTGCTTTCATTCAGGATACACTCAAGCCAAAGAATCAATCTAGAAACCCACTAGAGTGACAAAGAATTTTGAAGGGTTGTRGGACAGAAGTGTTGCACACACTTATGTCTCACAGCAAACTCTTCAACTAGCATCCAAAGTACATCAACTTTAGGAGCTTTCAGAAAATCAGTGAAATTTAGGATATGGGAAAACATCTTTGAACCTATGCTTTTTGGTTGGCATGAGGCAGCGTTCACATTTCTGGCCACAAAGTTTAAGCTGTTACTACAGAGACACAGAAAAAGCTGAAGACTTGATTATCCTGTATGTTGGTGAAAATATTGAAATGGTTCTAGAAAATGTCTGCTTTTCATGTCTTACTATCAAAATTTCTTTTGGAAAAAACTGACAAAGATTTATTGTTTAGGAAAATATGTTAGCACTACATAGGTGGTGTTCTTTGACTCTCAGCTTGTTTGCATGTGTGTGTCCTTGTGATGCTAACGCACCAAAGAAATGTTAAAAGTGTTGATTTTAAATTACATGGTAAGGACACAGCAGTGTTTCACAGCACTAATGAGTCCAAAATAATGCTATTTGAAACTAGAGCATAKAAGGTATTGTAACACATCTCTTCCACAGCTATCCTACACTCTGACACATTTTGTGAGCTGCGTGGCATGTGGCAGACTGCATAGTCCAGATAGAAACCTCCTACAGATCTAAGTGCTTTACAGACTGAGGAAGATTTTGTTCATAACTGTCCCTGCAAAATGTCTGTCTATCGAGCTGATGTATCATCTCTGGATTTTTCTACAGTGATAAAATTAATACAAATCCTTAAAATTGAAAACTTAAAATTTTTTTTGCTCAAAACTGAATCTTTTTTCTGTTGCTTCAAAGCTTTGTAATTATATAAATAATCAATAGCCAAAGATAAGCAATGGTTTGTAACTGATTCAAAAAAACACTCTGGGTGTGAACTGTGAACTTATGCTTATTGTTGGAAATGACAATAGTTGTTGGTTCATAAAATAGTTAAAGCCCATAGAATATCAGTTTGTGGAAATTTAAAAAAAAACTGAGAAGCATGCATGGTGGTGGTTTCACTGCATGGTGATTTCATGTAAGTTTTGAAAGCTGCCTCATCCAAATATATTTCTAAATTTTTATATATATACAAAATACTCAAGGGGTTCTTCATCCTTTTTAGTCCAAAATATGATGTTGAAAGAAAACGTCTTATGTCATAAATAATGCTTTTAGGGAGGAGTGTGCATGGTAATTCTGCCCATATTAAAAATTCTTCAGTGAAAATCCCTTACCATATGTTTTTCTTAAGTAAAAAATGAAAGGGCTTTTCAGAAAATGCAATAGGAAAGCTCGGGGATGGGGGGGAGGATTGATCAGGCTGAGACTAATTGGCTGAAGCTGAGCCTCTAGAGATTAGTCATCATTAGGCAAAGGAGAGTGGTTAAACTACCTTGAAATAAACCGGGTCACATCTACTTTCAGGAATAAATTAGTCYGTAGATTTGTTGACACAGCAAACTGTTCCTTCCTGGCACAATGTGTACAAGGGGAAATTAGACAATAAATAATATTTGACTTTGATCTGATTTGCACAAAGTGCAATATTGTACTTTCCCTTCCTTCATTTATCATATCTGATTTCATCCCAAACCTTCAGCCTTTATTTAGTTCCCCCTACACACTGTTTAAACAGACTAAATTAGTAAAGAATCCAGAGATGAGTTAATGAGTTAAAATAAATTATTTATTCTCATGCCAGAAAAGAAATTAAAACCTTCCAGTTATTGCATAGTTAAAAAAATGTGTGCCATCAAATAATAAGTTTAAGCGGGTTGAACAAATGTCAAGATGGGAGTAARTAAATTTAAAAAATAAACTATCATCAGAGGCAATTGAATGTGGGAGATATAGTGCATCTGTAATGGAATGAAGAATAAAGAATAAGCAGGTTTTTGAGAGAAAGATATGTAATATATAAGAGGAAGTATATCATAGCTCAGATAAATACTATTTCTCCCACTTACWAAAAGTTCAAAAGATTATAAAGAAAGACCAATGTCTAAAAAATATGTAGTTGACCACCTGGGTAGAACTTGCCTTGAATAATAATTTTTTTCATTGCTTTGAAATTCAGAAATCAATTTGAAGGAAAGGATCCTGGAAGTAGCACTAGAAGGAGAAAGAATGTGAGAAAAACATCTCAAGGTGATTAATAAATTAAAATCTTTTTGAATTAGTACAAACTAATGTCAGGGTAGGTTTGTCCTCTGCTGTTGGGTGCTATACAGACTTATGAATACAACCCCATTTCTAAAGCCTATGGTTCATACCTACAACCCATGCCAATAAAAGCAGAACTGCCAAGAAAACAATTTTGTATCCCTCAGACCATTCCTGGTCAGTGACAGAAGGCAAATGCTYTGTGTTTAGGAATAGATTGAGTTATAGGAATAATATTTCTTTCTTATAAGTAATAAAATAGGTAAACAATACAAAAAATAGGAAAAATGAAAAAAAAATTGATCCAGTCACACACATACAGGACTCTAGTTTAAGGAGAATACTTTCTCCATTTTTGTCCTCCTTCTCATGATACTCCAAATCCTGATTTAATTACAAAAACAAACTGTCTTATTGGAGAAGGTAGGAACAGTGATATATTTGTCAATAAAGAAAGATATAGTCCTATTTTCCCTTTGGAGTATTATAATTTGTTCATTATCAAATGTCTCAACACCTAGAAAATCAGAGGCTCAGAATTGCTGGATAGATCTCATCTCACAGAATTATCTGCAGGAATTTCTCTTGTATCAGCCTGGCCTGGATAAATATTCTTAAAGTTGATAAAACGGATTGAAGAATTTTGTGAGAGCTGTAATTCTATTATGTGGTGAACCCAAACAAACCTAAGCTATCATGTGAATGAGTGCCAATACCTGAAAATTATACTTATGGTTAGAGTGAAATTAAGAATGTGGACTTGGAAAAATCCAAGATATCTCACTTCACCTCTATGGAGTAACTTGGATCAACAGTGTTATGTGGGTTTCTGCTTGCCATAACAATAGTCAGCAGTTGGAAAATGTGAAAATGGGTCTGTGAGATCAAAGGAGGGAGATATGTTTTTAGTACGGTGAGAAAAGTGTGGTTTTAAAATTTGGTTTGTATCTCTTTGTATGAAGAAGGCCAAGTGTTACATCTGACCAGGCTGCTCTGCTCCATATGCAGTTTATAGAAAAATATGAATGTATGTGACAGGTAGATTACACGTCTGTTAAAAAAGAGTAAAAGCTTTTGGTGTGAAAATTAATAATATACTCCTGAGTCATCAGAAGTCTCTTTGGTGAATATCTCAGTAGGAGAGGATAGAAAAGATCATCAGCAACTTTTCTTCAAAAACAATGAGTTCATTTTTGGGGTTCATTTAATCATAGCAGTATTTGTTATTTAATTTTTATTTT
Organism: Cardinalis cardinalis; assembly: GCA_014549065.1. Lineage (NCBI taxonomy): Eukaryota > Metazoa > Chordata > Aves > Passeriformes > Cardinalidae > Cardinalis > Cardinalis cardinalis. The sequence continues at coordinate 18,629,844 of JACDOX010000001.1, forward strand.
TAATGGAGTAATTTTTAAAATTCATCCTAATTTCATTGGGTCTTTTCTGGCTAATGCAAAGAAGATGCAATATAAATGTAATTTGCTGGGGTTCCTGCACATCTCTACATCCATTCTTCTCAACAGACTTTGTCACAGTGTAATTGTTGCTGCTGTTTCAAAACGCCTGGAATTTATAGAAACTTGGCTATGAGAGATTCCTGAGCATTGTGTGTGTCCTGCTCTTGTATGACTTACACTATGGAAGTCTCTGTAAATAGGAACATGTAAGGCAGGACAAGCTGTTAATTTCTTTCACCCTCCACACCACTTTTGAATATTTCTGGCTCAGCGATTAAGCTATTAGAAGTTTTGACACATGGCTGCAGAAGACTCATTTTCCTTGCAGTGTGTATTTTGCTGCCCTTTTTACCAAGTAGAGACTCTATTTTCATGAACAGCCACACTTTTACACTTTAATACTGTCTGTTTCTTCAGCACTTAAAGTAAAGGTCTGTACTGTACATTGTAGATGGCTGWCACTGAGTTATCTCTGTTGTCTCCATCGCATCAATTTTAAGCCTATTAAGAAACTACTTTCTCTTTTGKTGCATGGAATCTTACCTACTCAATCCACCTAAAGTTTTTGAATGGGGCAGGAACTGAGASTGTTAAGATTTTAGATTTTGTGATGAGGAGGTGCAAAGTAGAAGAATTACAAGGCAAGTCAGTGCACCTGTGTATAGGTCTTGTGAGGCTGGGACACTAGAATGAAGCCAGGGTCTGAAAGGAAGACACAGTGAAAAGCATAACTCTGACTGTGCTGCTTTACCCTTTGAAGAGATTTTCAAGCTCAAGGACATTTATTATGCATGGTAAGATCTATCTTTATTTGAACTTCCTAAGAGCTTGGACATCAAATTTTTCTTACAAGGCACAGTAAATGAAAGAGAAAGTATGAGCAAAGTCAGGCTATGAAGAGAAAGGTCTCAAAAAAATTCTGTAAGGGTTTTAATTTATTGCAGTTTGGCATCATCAAAAGATTGAAGGAAATTAATGACGACCATGAAAATAATGAACATTTATCATGCTGTGGATCATTGTCCCAAAGGAAATGAAAGAGATTCAGCCTCTTGGGAAATTCTATGTCAGCCTGAACAAAACATTTGAAAATCTATTACTTGAAGCTTAGTTGAGGCAACTTTCAGATGAATGAATTGAAAGACTCTACAATAATGAGCCYTTTAACTCACTTACTTCAAATAATTTCGCTAGAGAAAGCAGAAGAAGGATGTGCTGGGATGGAAAAGTAGGAGGAAATGGTGACAGAAAAGAAAAGTTTGAGTTAAAGCAATCTAAATCCATATATATAWAAAAATGTAGATAAATAGGAAGAAGAAATGTTTCTATAATCTATAAAATGAGGAAAAAAGTAACAGAAAGAAAAAATAGAAGAAAATTAAACTATGCATAAAAGAATTTCAAATTATCAGAGTTAAAATATGGCAGAATGGAATAAAGAAATAAAGACCATCTATATATAACAATATGAAAAAAAAAGCAGTGATAAAAAATATAAAGAGAGAGTTAGAAAAAAATAATTAGCAGTTGGAAACAAGCTGTGGACAAATATAGGGAGAAAATTGCAGTTTTGTATATTATAGTTGTTGCATACAGCAAACAAATGATTTTGCACAAATAAGACACAATAACCTACATTGATAACTGATGTATAGTACTGTCTGATGTTCACATGCTGAGATTGTCTCAGAAGACAATTTATTGCATGTTAATAATAACTAGTATACTAAATTAGGTTTTCCTTACCACCAAATTAAATGCTTATTTTTAGTGTTTAGTGTTGAATCTCCTAGCCAAGATTAGGAGACCTTAATTAGATTTTTTTGCTAATAAATGTGGTTCTGAAAATTAGCCCCTATTTCAGCCTATCCTATTTTCATAGAAGTTTATTACAGAATTATTTTTCAGTCGATCAATCTTTTTAGTTGATTTTTACATAAACAAATATTTACTTCCAACTTTCTCAAAATTACAGAGCTATCCTTAGTAACTGAGTTTTTTATTGTGTTCTGCTCCCACCCATTGAGAAAAGAAATAAGAGACACATGCATTTTCCAATGCCTGTAGGATGGGATTATTCTAAAGAAACTATACAAACAAGTGATTATACAATTTTTCACAAATGTAAAATTCAAAGTTATCTGTCAACAAATATCAAGATGAATGATTCAGCACATGTAATAAGAGCATACTAATGACATAAATATCTAGTTGAGTGCCTATATATACTTGAGGGACCTTTCTACTTTTCCAGATCTCAGTCGAAGGTAGAAGTATTGCAGAACACAGGTTTTTATGGAGGTGCTTGTGAGAACACCAGTCAAGACTAAAGCARGAGAAACTCTTTTAGATCTAGCAGTACTGATTTCCAGGGCACAGTAGATAGCTCCTGCTTCTTCCAGGGTCAGCTTAATTTTTTTACCGTCAGAGGGACAGGTGAATACCAGGTCTTACTCACACTTAGACCATGTAAATTGCTGGCGTAGCCCATTGTGAATTATTGCTCAGGTCACTACTATTTCCCTGCATTGCATMCTTTTCCATTCATATCAATCCACCCATAAACATGATGAGGTGTGCTCTCCATTATGGTAGCCTGGAAAAAGGCTTGCATAAATCATAAATTTATTACCAACCTGAAGGACCTTACCTTCCTCAAACCAAATGCAAATTTGAGATCCTGGTCAGAAACTACAGCAAACAGTCAARATCTGTAACTTGTAGGTAAAAACCTGCTTCTCTGTTTTCTCCTACCTGTTCCACAATGGGCAAGTGCTGACTTTGTCCTACACCTCTGCACAGAGCCATGGCCTGAAGCAGAAGATTTTTCCAGAGTGAAATCATCTGGCTAATGATGAGACTTCTAAAATAAAATGGAAATAGAAAAATGAAAAAAAAAATCAAAAATTACATAGTGTTATATGAATGGKATGGRAATGGAATGGTCACAAGGAACAATCAACAATAATTTACACTTTGCAAATTAAGAACACAGACAACTCTGCCAAATTCCAGTACTTGTAAATGTCWGAAAAGGCTATTAGACTAAACACTATTAGAAAAACTCTTTAGATTTAATCAATAATGACATGAGGTTTCTTAAATGCCAGCCAGAAAGAACAAAAATTTTCTTATCTCAATATTCTAAATTTTTGGAATACCTAAATTTTGTCATCTTGAAACTGCTGAAATAATTGGGTAGCATTGAATATGTTGTTTTTGTAAAAAATAGCATATAATTGTAAGGAAAGAATAAGAAGTGTTTGACATTGAAACAGTCCATGAAATTCATTCCAACTTTCTTTATTTYTATGGCATTTTAAATTCTGAGAAATGAGCAGTCAATATTTTCCTGTATCTACACGAACACAATGCTTGACACTTTGCTAAGGCTAATTTTTTTGTAATTTAGAGGACTATTTTCGATCTTTTTTTTTTTTAACCCATGCTTTCAAAGTAATAGGGTCTAGAAATGAAATGAAGAATCATCTGCAGCTGTCCTTTCTTGTGGCATAAGTGAATTGCACTCATTTGGTCCAGAGAATGTCAGTCTCTTGCACTCCAGTCTAAGACTTCACCTTCACTGTTCTGGGTTTTGTTTTTTTTGGTTTTTTTTAAATTGAGAAAATTGGTAGCTCTTAAGGATTCAGATTCTGGAAAGCTTTGTCTATTAACAAATTCTTGAGTTGTACTTACTGAAGACTTCTGTGTAAAATTTGAAGTTGACTGAGTCATCAGAGTGATTTATTTATAAAAACCTATCTTTTTAGGAAAATGAAAATTAAAAAAAAAATTCACATTGACAGTGTTATGTCTTGTCATGCATTTTGCACATAAGCAGATTYACTCATTATGTGTACCAGTGCTAATACGACTGACAAAACAAATGAGGATGTAACAATTTGGTCAGTATTGCCAGTCTAATCTCAGTAATACACATCCTGAGAACAGTTCAGAAAATTGTCCTAAATGGTTGGAAAGAAAGCTAACAGTCTGGCAACTGAATCCAGAAATGCCACCTCTCACACTTCAGCCTTCTGCTTTAAATCCAAAAAAAGTGGTGTGGTCAGGAAGAGGCTTCCACATTCAGCGGGYCTGGGTTGTGTGGAGAGAGGCCCTTGGAAAGGTGCCTCCTCTGACTCCTGTATGGAAAGACTTTCCTGGTCAGTAGTAACTCTACACATTCTTACAGGCCAGCGTGGTCTGGGTTGTTTGGGTTTTTTAATAGGAGCAGTGCTTTCCCTCAAATCACACTATTTAGTGTATTCCACAAATACACTAATYCCTTGCTTTGTGTAACATGGCTGTGGTAGGTCTGCAGGACAAGTGAGAACAGAGATGGAYCTTAATTCTTCATGCCACAGGAAAAGACAGATTTATAGTAAAGAATTTCCCATAATAAAATCAGTCTTTSTCACTTACAAAGTATCCTCATTTCCTCTCCTTTACCCACCCCTTGTACCCCCATCTGGCCTGGTGATGTCTCCACAGCAGAGGTGGCAGCAGCTCCAGAGCTGTGCTGGGCTGTAACTCAGCTGAGATGTTGGCTGATYGCCTTCTCAGTGAGCAGGAAGAGGAGCACATGGCCTGAGAGAAAAAGGAGCTTTTTAGCCAATAGATTCTTATGCCTACCTCAAGGCTATTTGTTTAACATCTGCTAAAAAATGAAATAAGGCTCATAAAATCTTCTGCTGTGCCATCATGGTGAACAATAATCCTAAGTACATCCAGCGGAGATGTGTAAAGAACCTAGACAACTTTCCTTTCAGACAGTTAGATCTTGATCAAGAGAAGATTTTTCTAAAGAGATGGTGGTTATTAAATACTCCATGTTGTCTAATTTAAGTATGTGTGTACTATTAGGATTTACTCCYTACAGCCTACTGAATGAAGCTTTGAAAAAAACCTATATTTTGGACCAAAAAAACTTGAAGTGCCTTAGCCCTAGGCCTGTTGGTTATGTAAAATGAATGTGAGCATTTTCCCTTAACCATATATGAGTTCCCCCATAAACAGAAATTCAACAGAAAATAAAGCTTTACAGTACTTGAAACAACACTTTGATTGAATTTAATTACRGTTTTTGGCAATTTAGAGTCTTAAAATATCACTTAAATGAAAAAAAARATATAGTTGCATATTATTTATTCAATCTGTCTTCTTTGCTGCTCTCAGACTCATACTTAAACCTTGGTGCCATTATGTCAGAAGGATCTACACTGGATGTCAGGATGCAATGGGGCCACCAGGCTGGGAATTAAGGCAGACTCAGGCTGCTCAATCCATCTCTCTGACTGTCTGGATGTTCCTTTGCCTGCTCTACCTGCCCYCTTCCCCACCCAAACCCTCCAAAAAAATGCTCCCTCATTTTAGAAATGGCAAAGTCAGTAGTTTATTTTCAGCAGTGAACAGGAACCAGGTTTCTGGTACAATTCAGTAACTGACACTGTCTAGTGTGCACTTGGATGAATAATCTCAGGAAGAAACAATCTTCAGCACTACTCTGCCCTTGAAATTGCTCTTTGAGTATATTATTATCTAAGATCTATATAGTTCAAAAGTTATTTTCTTTTGAATATGAACTTAGAGTTAAAAATACATGTAGGCATATGACAATTTGGACGGCAGCTCTCCGTTGTTCATACTTCATGAAATCTACAGAATGGAATTTTTTCATTAAAGAGATTGCTTGTTTAGGAGGATTTAATACTCACCACATGTAAGGAAATGAGGAACTTAATCTGGTCAACTTGTTACAAATTAAAAGATTTATTCCATAAGAACAGCATTACATGTACTCAGTCTGTACAACAGTACCTTTTCATAACTAATTGGATGAGGTCTTGCTTTATTTCAATGGGACCTCACACCTACATTTATCCTTTCGAAGTTTTGTATATTGAGATTTTACTGACTACCACAGTTTTGAAAGGCAATTGCATCCCATAGCTGTAATTTACTTCTGCTAATAGACCTTCACTTTGGAATTCCTCAGATTCACACAGATAAGTCAATAGTTATTGAACATTCATACTCATTTCAGCAAGGACTTCTTGCTAGGATGAAGAGGAGTGCAAAAGGTTTAAGATTTCCCATGGCAGATCTTTGATGCAGCTTTGATTTGACAAGTTCATCATACGTTAGTATAGAGGTGACACCAGTAAACCCCCAGCACTTACTAACCATACACTTCATCCGTTTTGTGGCTGGTCTCTGCATGACTACTGAATAGACCTTTCCTTTACTGCTAGGTGATTCTAGATACTGCTTTCTTCTACTAAGTAAGCAGAAGCAAATCTCTAATTATGCTTTGGGAAGAGTCAACAGAGTCAGCAAAACAAAACTCATTATGTATTACAAAAAATCCAGCAGTGAATAGCTCATGCAAATTCTTCACGGAGTTACAGAAAATAGATTCTCTATTAGCGGAAAAAAGGTTCTGGCATGCTGTCACCTTGGTAAGTTCTTGAACTATTTTTGTTTTATTTGTTACATTAAATTGCAATTTCATACATTCTCATTTATATTTTTTTGGCAAAGCTTTTCTTGTAAGAGGCATTGTACAGATCTTCTAAAACACTGAGAATTCATTAACTCTTACTCCATTAAGATGTGAGTTTTATAAATATATCTTGGATATGGTTGGTTTGCACTGCAGCAAAACAAAGTTCATGTTTTCCTAATAAGTCTTTCTTTTTTAATCCTGGTTCCACAGAGGGAAAAGGATGAAAGAGCAGGAAAACAACATATGTGTAATCCTGTTTAACTAGCCTGCTGTCCTCTACTTTTGCCCGACTTCCAATAATCTCCATAAACTTTGTGCAAGTATTTTATAAAACATTGTGATAAGACAAGTCTTGGACTATAGCTCTTCACCATTTCCATGGACTCTTGAACAACTTGTGAATTTTAGATACATTTGTGGTTTTATCTGCTTTTCCCTTGTTTCAGTGAATGACCACTTGAAGTCTTTTCCTCTGTGTATATCTGATTTACTTATTTCTCAATTCTGTCTTTGTGTTCAGACCTAAATGAAGAATCACCTAATGATCTTCTTTCCGTCTTCTCTTCCACATAGAGTTATTAAAAAAAAAAAGAAAAATTGCTTAAGGAGTGATTCCTTAGAGCATGCAGAAAGAGATAGTTTGCTGATTGCCTTCCGCTTGCTCCCTTCATATCTGCTTGTCTATTTTGCAGTCTTAGATTCCAGCAGAGAGGAAAACAGTGAGGGAACAGCAAAGAAAAACTAACAAAAATATAGTTAGGGAGAATTTATTTATGATAAAGACTTATATTAAATTTAATATTTGATAATTTGCATATTACAAGGGCAAAACAAAAATCTCTAACATTAATTCTGCTCAGAATTACATTAGATGTAAAAAGTCAGATAGCTTTTGAAGATAAATACCATTACCACTCCCAACCCTAGAAAACAATCAACACCACTGCTGGCTTTTCTAAATATACTCCAAAAACTTACCCCCTCCCCCCCAGAGCCTTAAATATTACAAGAAATTTTAATATTAAAGTATTTTGAAGTGGTTTTTGTTTATCTGGTTTTCTTTCTTTGGTTGGGTCTGGGATTGATTTTACTTTTTCCTTTTTTTTCTGAAGCAAGTTTCTTTTTGTCTTGTGGCTAATTAGCTCCAGCTTCAGCTGTTACTGTGCTATTTCTATTTTCTGAGCATAAATTGAAACATTTTTTCCTTTTCATGAATGCTGATAAATATTTTTGCAAGTTATTTTGATGCTTTGAACTCCAGATTAAAAATTTTCTCATAATCTCTAATGTTTTCTGCATCCAGTCCTAGACAGTTTTTTATGAAGTGTGTGACTGCTTTTTAATTAAATTAAGACCCAAAGAACATTATTCCTACATGAAACAAGGAATATTTCATAGATATGTACTTGACCGTGTATGTCTGGTCAAATCCTTTGAGCTCCATGTTTAAACAGAATAAAGTTGAAATATCTGATATTCAACTATTGAAAAATCTCTTATAATACAATTGATTTTAGCTACGTTGTTTCCGATCCTCATAGGTAGTGAAAGTAGGATCAAGTTCTGTGTGCATTCTCTTTCATATTCTTTGAAATATACTCATTTACATTTTTCTTTACCTTTCAATTTAAAAATTTAGAAAGGYGAAGTGCACTAGATTTAATAAGTTCCCTAACACTAGAATATATCTTGAATTTGTAGTATATGGTTGAGTTCAATGAACAATATTGCTCTTGACAGTCGGCAGCCAGTGTTATGACACTACCACTGGGTAGGGTCTGAAAACTATTCTGAAAACTATTAATATCAAACTTACAAAGATATCCACTTTTAATTACAGGCTCTGAGAAAAATGCAATTTTTTTTAAATTGCAATGTAAATAAGTATTTTTAACACTACTGTGAATAAGAACCTYTCTCAACTGACATTTCTGCCTTAGAACAAATATGTGGTAAAGGTGAAAGAGACATTATAGATGAACACTAAAAAAAGTTTTCATATGGACAAGTAGGCATTAACACTGCATGCTCCTGCTGCAAACTTTCTATTTACAATGCTATTTAAAATCAGACACAGTCAATGCTCTTCTGATCTGTTTTTACATGCTTAAATTCCATTTGGAATTGACAGCATAGTTATGTTTCTCACAGCAAGAAAAAAGGCAAGGTTCTGTTGTAATATTAATTAGAAAGTGATATTGTAGCATACTGTTGRGCAATTTATCTTCTTTTGTTCATCTGAAGAAACATAACATTACAGTCAAATCATAAGACTGGTCTTCATTCTGCACAACTCACTCTTTTTTATAGTGGGCAAGGAAGAAAGGAAGAACAGAGGAAAATGACAGGAAGGAGATGACAGGTATCTATTTCAAATGGGCAAGTTTAAGTAAAATTCTGACTTGACAGAGTACACAGAGATCACCTAATTTTTTACTTTGAAGACATACAAAGTACATCATTATCGCCCAAAATTAGGGACGTGCTGAAGTGCTTGCTTAGGTAATGATTGTGTTGCTTCTTTGCTTAGTTATGGCTGTTTGAAATTGTACTACTCTGGCTCTTTGAACAACATTTTAACAATACAAGTAATTTTACTCCTTTTCTTTCCCTTTTATTTTTTGGCTTAATAACAGTATAAAACACATGATGTTCACCTCCTTGACAATCATTCGGTTTCAGCTTCCTCTCTTTGTTTGATATATGAACATGTGCACTCCTGATTGAGCACCATTCMAATTTTTCTTCTAGACAAAGAAGTAGAGTTAAACAGAGGCTGCCCAGGAAAATCTAACTGCCAAACTTCCTAACTGTGAATTCTCTACATCAGAAGTTTTAAAACATTAAAATGCATTGGCAGTGTATGGTTAGAATATCCAGTGAAACKCTACAAATATTTCTATTAGAAAAAACATTACTAGAATACACAGCAGTAGATCCCATTTGATTGTTTTCTGATTATTTCTATTAACAAGGAAAAAAACTTGTAAAAATTAAGTCTAATCAGAAAGACAAGTAGAGAAGAAATATCAGACATTCTCTAGATTCATCAAAACTATTTTAATGCAAATGAGGTCATGTCAGCATGCATATTTAACATAAACTATTTTCTGGATAATTTGTTTATAGAAACAAGTACATTTGAAACTCTTAACCAGTAAAAACAGATTTGTAGTTATTTCTTTATGAAGAAGTTTTATCAGTCTGCAATTTTGTTATTATAGAAACAGATTACTATTACAAAGAATAGCATATTTAAGACATGCATAAAAGATCATCAAACATGCACTGCAATGGGATATTAACATTCTGGCAGAGAACATGTAACAAGTGCTTTGGTTGGAGCAGTATATTATTACTTTATTTGCATTCCTCTTCATTCACAGAAACTATTTTTCTGTCAGAAGTTATGTTTGCTTTAAATGAACAAATGGTCATGTTTCAATTAATTTTTTTCCAGGAGAGCTTTCATGTTAAGCAAAAACTTCCAGTGGAGAGAGAAGCAGGAGACACAATTAAGCCTAGAAATTAAAATATTTGCATCCTTCACAGTCATAAGAAGAGTTTCTCCCTATTATTTACTGTTACTCTTTTATTGTGAAAGTCTTTTTTCCTTCCCTTTTTTCTTTATTAAAAGTTATGAGAGGTTTGTGTGGGGTTTTCGTGGTATTGTTTCAGTTTTTTTTTTGTGGGTTGGTTGGTTGGTTTACTTTGGTTTTGATTTTCTTTTCTTTTTTCCTGGAAAACAATAAAAAAATTCATTTATTTTCTGTATGAAAATTGGGTTTTAGCCTCTCCATTCATTTAAAATTTACATTGGAATACTCACATTCAGGTTTTATTTTCCTGTAGTTTCCTCAAATCAGTTTGTACCTAGGAGGGCTTTTTTTGATTTGTCCAGTAGATGTTGAAACACAGAGTACCTACACCACATGGTATCAGCTCCCAGAAGGAATTATTGGCAGAAGCTATTAAGCAGAAAAATCTCAGAAATGGGGTCACCAGTACTGTTGTGGATGAATTTGWGTATGCAAATGTATAGGTCTGGTTATCAGTATGGCGAATGATTCATTCTAGGTACTATTGAAGAGTACAGTTGCTTTAGCATTTTTATCGCACTGTTCTACAACACTTTGGCACAGTGCATTAAAGTCTTTCAGAAGAAAAAAATCTGTAAGACAAAAGAACCTCTCMCCACCAAAAAAACCCTCAAAAATTAAAAATGTGCTTAATTTTGTTTTTAAGATGAACATGAAAMAGGTTCTTCTCTAAAAGACAGCATTATCAAATGTGCAGCCAGCACACAGTGCCCTTGCCTACTTCATAAGACCAGCACTTTGGGACAACAGCACAGGTAGACATGAATTAGGATGCATTAGTTAAATATGGTTGAATGTGTCTCAAGGACTAAGAGGATGCCAGTGGGAGCTGAAAGCCTAAATTTTATCTGTATACCTCCTGAACTCATAGCGTGCTTAGAATCGTGCAGCTCATGAAAAYGTGAAAAGTCATGACCATTACATATCTATAAAAATCAAATGGAATTGTTCTGGTTTACATTAACATTACTGCATTGTATATCCAACTTATTTAACTGAAAATAAAATCTGGTACACTGCACTGCCCTTGTTTAAATTTCTTCGTACAGACGTACAGGATATGCAACACACAGGCTTCCTTCAAAAGGGAAGGTAAGAAGCTCCTATCCATGAGTCTTCTCCACCTAGAATTATCCTCATTTCCAAGCAGAGACCCCTTTTATTGAAGGAAGATGATTCTGTACTATTTTTCACCCCTGCTGATAATTTTTCTCACCCATTTTATGGCATAATGATGTTAGGAAATTTAACTCTCCTATTATTTTGAGACTTTTGCTTATCACCCAGAGTTTGTTTCTAATCAAGCTCCATGGGCTAGAATAAGTGTTTAGGATTTCACATTCTTTGTTCTGTGATAAGATGGGTGTTACATCTTCTAATTAGAATTAAATRCAGGAAAGTTATATATAACCATTAAACTATGCTGGTGCACACAAACATGAATCTTCTATAGTTTTCAGGAATCATTCAGCTTTTAATTTTTCTAATACATGGATTGACATTATTTAATTAAAATAATAATGAATTACTTCTTGCTGCTCACAAGAAGAAATAGAACTTTCCAGCAGAACTGCTCCATCTGCAGTATCGAAGAAACATCCATTGACATTCAACTTCATGAATCATTTTTCAACTATTTTTTTTCCCTTGATCAAAAGTTATTTACATAAAATTGAAAGAAGCTGTGACTGCATTCTTTTACCCATTTGTGTACCCTGGAAAGTACTTAGCTAGCATGGAGGAAATCATGGAATTATTTCTTTTTCTGGAAGGTAACTGCCAAGTAGGAGTACGACAGCTGCACTACTACATCTTTCCAAAGTTGTCAATTAAGAGGAAACAGATCATCAAAACTTGAATGCTTCATTATATAATGATCTTCTACATTGTGTTATTTTAAAAAGGCAAGTGCCTCTTGACAGAGCTACAAAATAGAAAGTGGGCTGGGACTAGTGCTGGCAGCTGATATTGTGCAAAAAGTTTTTTCCAAAAGAAATAAAAAATTGTGRGTATCATTTTCAGTTTTCTAGTTCTTGATGCCAATTCAAATAATGAGCACTATAACAGCACAGATTTGTATAGTCTCTATGGTGCTTCCTCCTGGATAAATAATGAGGTTTATCTTTGTTTTTCATAAGAGTTACCTTGCAGAAGTTTTACAGACCATTATAGGATAAAAATAAGGGCATTGACCATTTTTCTTGTTCAGGAAAGTCAGTTTCTGGGTTGACACTTTTAAACAAAAGGCGGTAAAGGGAAAAAAAAATTGGTCATAAATAATACTGAGATTCAACTAATACTATGACTACTGTTGTGGTCCAGCCAAGTATTTCTTCTTTTGGGCAAGTGAACCCTAAACTTTTTATCTGGGGGAATCCTCACARGGAAGAAGGCTGAGTTTGTGCTATCTTACTTAGAGCCAGACAACCCTCCATTGCATAATTTATGATTACACTGTGTTTATCTTGCATAAAGTACTGATATTYTGTACATAGCTGTAAGACAGTTGATAAAATTACTGTAACAGAAAGTCTTCAAAGGGGAAATCCAAAGGGAAATCATAATAGGAGAACATAAAATCTATTGTAAAAACATGAAATTACTGAAAATTGATTTGACACTATTCCTTTTGTTCCTTTGATTTTCTACATTTTATGCCTRTGTCTTATCTGTCTACTATATCTTATCAGTTATCTTTCAAGATTACAAAATGTGTTTGCACAATATTCGTCAGGGGGGTCTAAAACATCTGAGGTCTCTAAATACATGCAATAAAAACTGTGATTATTGATAATATAGCAAATATTCCTAAATGATTTCAACATAATTACAGAGATKATTTTTCTCTTATTTCAATTTCATCTCCTAGCAAATTTTTCCTCTTTTTTTTCTTTTGTAACATTATTACACACATAAATAAATTAAAAACAAATCAGAGGGWTACTCTTTACAATTTATATAACTATTTCCAAAAGCACAGAAAATAGCACAAAATTAACAGCTAAATTGTATTTTAAACCTCTCTGGTTTCACCAGYGCGCAACAGGTAATACATACCAGAGAATCTGTAAGTAGCTCATTTTAAAACTTTCTTACTGCAAATTCAGGTTCCAGTGAAGGAAAAATACTCAACAGAGTTGTTTCTCCCTCAGAATTAACTGATAAAGAAGTTCTGGAACAAACAAAGTCATGATTCCTACAAGTATAGAAACACATAGCAGTTCACAAGGGATAGTTGAAAATTGCACCACCAAACGTAGCACAGAGTAGGAGGAAATGGGATGCTTCTCCTATCCTTAGCCATGTCTTGAGACTGGCAATGAATGACATGAWAATGAACTTTGTAGTTATGCATAGTTCTATACAGTCTCTAGTAATTGGAGTTCTTTATTCTTCCCTGTCCTTTTCAGGATTTTTTTAACAAACTTGCTGTCTTTTATTTATATGAAAAATATCTAAATARTGCAAGTTAATTACAAACTTTCAAAAAAATAATCACTGACCTCAACCAAGTTCACAACATATTTCAATTAAGGAAAAGAATGCATAAAAATAGGGATTTTTAAAGTACTTTTCAGGTATGTCTATGCTCATTTTATTTCCTTGAATGGGTCAGCACCCATATTGTGGCAGCATTTCACATGGCCATTAGCCTCTAGCATATAATCTGATTAAATTTATTTTCACAAGTTTTCCTTTACAATTAAGTTTTCTTCAGTTTTACCATTGAAGAGGGCTAGATTTTATCAGTTTAACTGAAATGATGAAAAAAATTCCACACCCAGAGATTTCTGATTTAAATTTCATCCTTCATGATTTTCTCATCTATATTCAACATGAATATGCTTCCCATGGTTTATATAATACAGTAGATCATTTCATTATTCTATTTTAAATCTATTTTAAATATTTTTATAAAAAATAGAAAGAATTTTTTTCTCTCCTATAATGTATTTGTAAAGGCATGGGTGACTGGATCTTTTGTTTGGAGTTTGTGGGTTCTTTCAATTTTAAACTGAACACTTGTGTGAGGTTATTTATTCTTAATCCTTGAGCATTACTGCTTGAATCTAGTTAGAAGGTCAGGAACTGCTCTACATCGGGAGATTTTATTAACCTTGGACTTCTATTATTGACTATTCTGCCCTAATATTTTGATGTGATTACATCTGAATGCAGTCTTATCTTTTTCGKTTTTTCCTAATCTTTCTGTTAGGAGTCATTAATCAATTTGCAAAGGTATTTTGGCAATGTCCTTTATTATTTAAACAGTTCTTTAAACAGTCTTTCCAGACTCTAGATTTTGGAATTTTTTTTCTTGTTTTCCTGTGTATTTAAACGTTTTAAACTCACATGCTTATCTTTGTATTTGCAGCCCATGCTAAGAGGAAAAAAAGGGCACATAAATGTCTCAGAACACAGAATCTAAAATACTTATTTCAGAAATTTTTCTTTACATGAATGGAGCCTATTGATTTGGATCACAAATTCGAAGGAGCACATTTATTGCAGGTCATGTCAACCATTTGATCATAGATATTGTAGTAATAGATTTTCTTTTATATGCATCTACAGTCTCATCAGACTATGAAGGCTGTTCTCATGTAGCAGAACAGATGCCCTATTTCACTTCAGTTTGAAAATGTATCTGAAATTATCATTATGGATGCCAAGTATGATTTCTAGAGGAAGATATATAATGTTCATGTCACAAATAAATCAACAATGAACATAATTCTAAGAAGGCAATAAAATTTATTTTTTATAATCCTGTGTGTTTGATGTCTCTCATCACTTCATATGTATTTCTTTCAGGGACAGTGAGACTGTCCCAGGAATTTGTACAGTAAAGAATGGGATGTAACATCTTCCATCTACTTCTAGATCTGGGTTACTATTTTCCTCAGGTTCAATCATTTTTTTTCAAAAAACTCATAAAGAACATAAAATACTTCTCTTACTTAAAAAAAAAAAAGAAAATAATTCAGGTCTTCTACCATAACACTCTATTTTATGGTTGTAAATACCTTTTTTCCCCAAGAAACTATGCAAAGAGGAAAAATGATATATAATTATTTGAAGGATGAGTTTACAAGGAAAAGGCACTTTGACAACAGTAATTTTGACTTCCAATCTGACCTGCAATATTGCTTGCATTTCAGTTTGAGACCCATCTGCAACTCATTCTTGTCAACATGCATTAATATCTTGACAGTGAACTCATTTGTGTCTCTGAATTTTTAAACATATACATGCAAGGCTTACAATGGTCTATCTTTTCATCTTTGGCAGTTTGCTTTGAAAATCTGGGCTGCTGATCAGATTTGTRACATTTTTCCTAGATATGAATAAATCATCTGCCACCAGTTTCTGATACACAGCTTCAAGTGGTTAACACCAAAGTTCACATCTTAGAGATATGTACAGAAGTAACTAATTTTATAGAAACACACGAGCATGTGCAAACATATTTGCATTACTGTCCTGAGCRCTCTATATTTTCTCAATTCACAGTTAATATTTTTTCGTATCTATTCACCCACATCCTAAGCACTTAAATTTCAATTCCAATGATTTCCCTACTTTAGGTAAGGCAGTGAACATTTTGGGGTTTTTTTGTTGGTGTGAAAAGTAAGAGAAATAAAGCTGGATGGACCTTTCAAGGTTATATAGTCCAACCTCATATCCCTGCAGAGGATCATGGTACACTATATGTGCTCTTAATCTCTCTTTCCAGAATTCACACTCATTATTTTGGCAGTATCTATTATRGTCAAAAAATAAGATGTTTTTTCATTTCCTTTTCTTTTTCAGCATGTTTTTTATCTGTTTGAAGACTACTATAGAATCCTCATCCTTCTCACCTCTGAATAACTTCTGTTCTTTTATCTACTCCTCATCAGTGACATTGCCAGAGCTCTAGGCATTTTAATTGTTTCATCTAAACTTCACTGAAGTTCAGAGCCTCAAACTGAGCACAAACCTGCAAGTGAGATTTTGCCTACATAAGAGCAGTGTGCCTTAAAAATATCCCGCTATTTAAAAATCTGATTTTCCTCTGCAAACTAATTTTCCTCTGCAAAAGTCATGTTAGATAATCATCGAAACTTTTCTGTGAAACTTCTGCTTACCTCTGTTTTCTTAAACCTAAGTATTCATGTTCATAAACCTAAGTACTCTTGCCTACATGTAGGTACTTGCATTTCTTGTTACATAGCAATTCATTTTATGTGACAAATGTCACTTGTTTTCTCCTATGTCTTTACAGTTATTTGGGTTAATTGTTCCTGTAGAACAGGAGAAATAAAAGTTAATTAAAGTTTTAAAATGTTCTGGCTTCCAAAGTCTTGTTTTTAAAAACAGACCCCTGTCCTGTCACCTGTCTCTGTGGCTTTTCATAAAAAATTGTTAATGTTKCTGATTTTATTTCATTGAGTGTTTTAGGCACACGAAGATGAGTTTCATCAACCCTGGATTATCCAATGAATACCWAAGTTTTCTCACTGCTTTAAAAGATCTTCTTTTTAGTGCAGTATACCATCTTACCAATTTTTCTATTACAAAAAAATACCAATCTAGTTAGAGAAGTTTACTTTTTTTACTAAAGAAAAAAGTGGACTATGTATTACAAACTTTCATCTTTCTGGAAATGGTTTTAGTAGTTTGCTATTATGCTGATCAGAAAAATTTGTGAAGACAGCTATAATTCATAATTAGATGTTTCTCTCTCATCTGTCATTGCTTCCTAATCTTTCCCACAAGGCTCATCTAACCCTTTTCTATGCTCATTAAGTCTACCTTTTCTGAAATCTGTTATTTTCAGCCTGCTACTCGCCTTCCTTCCATTTCTGATGGTTAGCCACTTTCAGTGGATGTGGCCATTCATCCACCAGCCCTCCTTCAGAATCTGCATTCTCATTCAGTTACTCCTGAGTGTTTAGAAGAAAATCTAGACTAGGCTGTCTTTAGGTTCAGTGTTCTACCTGTATATCACAGCCCTGCTTTTGACATGTTCCTTTTCTAGCAGCAATGGGTTTAACTAACCTAGAGGTTGTTTTTTATCATATTGGTGGCTACACAGACCTAGCTGTGAAACTTACATCATATTCATTAGCTATTTAGTTTTTATAGTAAATATCTAATTTGAACATGTGAATGAAACATAGACATTCCCTGGCCTTCACTGYACCCCTTTACTAATCTCCATGTATCTTAAATGGAATCTACTGTATGACTTGTTAGCATCTACAAACGTTTTTTAATATCTATGTAGTAAAATGATGTGTCTCCTTTTTCCCCTCTGCCTACAATCTCTGAACAATGAAAGGCTTTTACACTCATGACCAGCCATATTGCTACTAGGAAAAAAATATTCTAAGCATTTGGTTTATAAATATCAATAAGGGAACAAGATGTCATCATGGGAGAGTGTAAAGGACTGTTAAATTGGGTCATTTTCAAACTTCAAGAACCACTTTGCTGATTGAGAAAAAATCAYTACAAATATAAATTGCCAATGTTGTGTATTGACTCACTCATTATCAGCTATTATCACTAAATGCTCAAACATGTAATCCTTAGCACTCTAGCTTAGCTATAGGTGTGCARTAYGACRTTGACTGATACCCTGTGACTGATGCTGACAGTGTTTGATCTTTGCAGTCTGAGAGTAGACTTATGAAGTCTGAGAGCTCTTCCCCATGGAGAGCTGGATATTCTCTAGCTTGCTTGAAAAATGGTGCTCACATTTGCTCCCAACATAGTTCATCCTATTTTGGAGAGAATACTTGCTTTGGTTTTACCAGATATCTTTCTTGCTCACTCTGGACCATTATCCTTATAATTATTTTACAATGTATCCAGAATAAATATATCTTTTCATTATAAAAGACAAGACAAGTAAATGAGGCCCTGGAATAAACTCTCTTCTCTCCCTCCTAAATTTTTGGGTTCTATCCTGATTATACTGTTTTCACTTTTTTCCTTTAGCTCACTTGTAGAGGTGTCCCAAAAGTTTCCACATGCTTCTCCCTAGTTACATATTATTTATGTRTTTATACTTCACTCCGTTACAAACAAGCTGTGTTTGCTGCTGGTTATGATTATTATCAGTGCTACAGTGTTACAAAATTATTGTACGCAGTGCACAGATACAGTATTCAGGTAAGAAAATATCTTTGTTCAAGGAGAGTAAATAGCCACTACATCCTAGTTAATACACTTTGCCTCTATGGATGTAACTGCTTTGGCTTCAGCCKCAATATTTTAATAATCATACTCATTTTCTGACACAACTGCTTGACTATAATTTCTATTACTAATATTTAATTGTCTTTGTGTTTACATGTCTATCAAAACATGAATATTCTAAAAATAAATTTTCTTTTATAATAATGCATATATCATAGGAAACCRCCAAATAATCTTACAAAAATACATTTAACCTTGAGCAGAAATGCATGCTAACACTCTCTGCATTTCTTTCTAAAGACACTTTCAGTGCAAGCATGAAGCTTTAGTTTTAAATTCACCCTTAGGATACTCTCTTGGCAGAAAAAACAGGACACTTACACCATGGTTATTGCAAAGACATTGGATCATTTAAGTCCATTGCATAAGAGAGCAAGTCCTCAGGGTGTCTGTGTATTGTGTTTCCAACTGACAGAAAACCTGACCTACAATGATGTGTTGATCTGGAAGYATAACAGCAAAGAGAAAAACTCCCCAAGGAACCAAGAATGCAGTTTTGTTTGATAGAGGAGAAAAAAYTTAGACTGACATGTAGGCATTGCACTTTCTTATTACAGTATGGGATAAGCCTGTCCATGACAAGATACAGAATTTCCTAGAACTTTTTCYTGTACTTGTCTCTCACATTAGCTTTTAGAAAACTGGTGAGGGAGAAAAATGTTAAACCAGTGGAAAAACTTTCAGTGATAGAGACAGATTTGAAATGTAATAGCAGACTGTCCTGGGGACATTGCTAATGTGCTCATTGCTTTTCATAGCTAGGATGTCGATGACTATTGCAAATACTTGGCATGTGGGTGTCCTTCAGCTGCCCACTACAAAGCATTTGAGCTTGTTTCAAATTATCTTTTTCTAGGGTACAAGGGTAATGGTRGTTACATGCTCAAAATTCTCAGACAGCTTTCTACGTGTTTTCGGGGATAGTCGAGTAATACTTTGTAACATGGTTTGCTGTAGCATTCATCTTTATATCCTTTGGTAATCCCCTGAAATGCTCCTCAACCCAGCTAAGAAATAACATTCTTAGAAATAACATTTGCATTCCACCAAAGAAGTAACACTTATTTCTGGTGTCCCCAGAGCTGACCTTAAGATAATTGTACTGATTGAAGGYATGTGCTGTGTGAAGCATCTATTACATTCGTGATATTGCTAGAATAAAACCTACAAGTATATTAAACAAAAAAAATTAAAAAAAAAAAGAAAAAAGAAAAAAAACACCTTCCAGTACAAGGTTTAAATCCACACTAACATTTCAAATATTTCTTTAGTGGTAAGGAAATTGAAAGCAATTTGAACGTTTGAACAGAATTAAAATTTAGTTTTGAARTAATTAAGAATACTTGCTCTGATAGCCTGTACAGCTCTCCAGAAATGTGTTTTTCTACTTTTGCATTTCAGGATGATAATTTCATTTCAGAYGATACTGAATAAATAATAACTATGCTGTGAATCATGTAAGGTAGTAAGGCAATAGGAAATGAATCATAAATACATTGCAAAATTTTTATCCAGAAATAAWTGCATGGGAAGTAGGTGACTCTCTCTTAACTATTGTATTAGTGACTTCTGTGAGCAAAATGACTACAAACCTCATTATCTCTATGAAATCATGTTATAATAAAGGAAACACCTCTATTGAGATGATAGCACTACAGTAAATTTATGCTGCTTCCTGCAGAAGTATTCTGTACATGTAGTTAATGTTATTACAGCAGCAGCAGTGCTTTCTTTGATGACTTGTTTTTTAGAAGCATAACTACTCAAGTGTCGTGTCGCAAAGAATAGGCAGCATCATTCTCAGTCCACAGGGACCACAAAAAATGAAGCTTTCTGGATCCATGGTTTGTTGTTATCTATGTGAATGTACATATCTTTCAGCTGACACTTWGAGATATTTATTATTTGGTAAACCAGAGCTTGCACATAGTCTAGCTTCAATGTGTGCAAAACTGTACTGCATAAAACTTGAATCCGAATGCAGGGTGAATATTGCCCCTAGTGTTAAGTGAATAAAGTGATGAAAAGTTTTTTCCATCCATTCTACCTGGTTTGCTTGCTTTACTCTTCATCTATGTTATGTGACTGTGTKCTTGTCCCTGCTAGTTAATAGCCATGCACTTGGAAGAAATATCTGCAGAGCGTTGTGCCTGATGTCAAGAATGCTGCTACTAAATGAAAATAAAGAGGGCTCTTTAACTACTCTGGTCCTGTCAAGTTGTTTTGACAATTAATTTGAAACTTTGAAACAAATATCATATGAAAAGTGGAAATCTCACCTGCTGAAGCCATAAACCTGTCCTCAATATATGGCAAGTAGGGTCAAAACTTGGATGGGATTGGATTCCTAAGGAATATATGTGTGGCTATTCATCGGATACAATATCCATCATTCTGGTTTTGTCACCTTTAGATTGTTAACTTATGGTCTGAAGAATGCTTTAAATTGAATACCACAAAGGGTGGTATTGAAAGAATGATTAATATCAGCAAGTGCTGCCAGAAAACCAAACCTACTGTGAGTACATATCTACAGTGATCTGTGTATATTCAGAAAACCTTTTGTTTCCTACACACTGTAGCTTCTCCATGAAGGCGCAGGCTAACTGTACATTACCTTTTTGATAAAAACAATACAATTTGGATGCATCATAATGAGTATTAATTTAATGTAAAAAACTTAGCCCACTGAAGATGTCTAAGAAAAAAGTAAATGGCCACATAGGTGCAAGATTACTACCAAAAACCACATAAATCAGAAGTTTATTATGTGTTAAAAGTAACAAGTGCCAAATAACAGAGTTAGAGTTTGAAACCTGTAGCGGCAAAATGATCAACAGCAACATATTGCAATCTTGAAATTGTGATACAGCATGGAAACATATCTAAATTTCTAAATGCAAGGAATTTTACATAGGACAATATCCCACCATAGTGTAGGAAATGGTTTGAATGACTTGCCAATACATGAGTATCTAAATAAAATGCCAGACACAAACAAGTTATTATTAAAAAGCATGACTTTGAACATGGGGTAGGCTTACACTGCTGTTTGAAACYCTGGCATGTGGCTTTCACTGATTAATTAGGCAGGATTGGAGCCATATTCCTTTCATTTTTTCATCAGTCAATCTCGATCCAGCTTTACATCTCCTCAGGGTTCACCACTACTAATGATTCATTCAATTTAGCACAATGGCTTATTTTCTGTAAACCAGGCTTTTCTTCTCTGGTGAATTAATCTTGTACCCGTATGGGCAG
Source organism: Cardinalis cardinalis (assembly GCA_014549065.1). Classification (NCBI taxonomy): domain Eukaryota; kingdom Metazoa; phylum Chordata; class Aves; order Passeriformes; family Cardinalidae; genus Cardinalis; species Cardinalis cardinalis. The sequence continues at coordinate 18,651,519 of JACDOX010000001.1, forward strand.
CACTGAAATAAGTAATAGCAAAGTTCTATTTTCAGCACAGCTTGTTGAATAAACTTCAATAGAAGCATAAGTCGGCAAAAGGAGCTGTTATTTTGAAAACAGTTATTAAAATATAGATTTCATTGAATTTTTCTTTTCCAACTTTTTGCCTTGTCATAAAAACAGAAAAACTGCCACATGCTAAAAATATATAATTTAGTACCCTTAGGAAGAAATAATTTTTAATAATTGCAATTACTTTATAATACATTTTTTTTCTCTATAAATTATATAATTAATACTCAGACTATGGAAATCACAAGACATTTTCTTCAGAATATAATTTAAACCTGAAATATTTTCCAGAATGGGACCTTATAAGAATTGAGAACCTTTTTTCTTTTTAGGTAAACCTGATCCTCAAATTTCAAACTTTTCACAAATTTGAGCTTTTGCAAAAAGTCTAGGAACCATTTTGTAGCAATGGAAGACTTTTTTACATAGTAAGATAGCTGCAGAGTAATTTCAAAGCCTTTTCTATGCATTTCTGATGAATAGGAATGTAATGGAATTATTTGGACTGTGGGATAATTTTTCCTAATGTAGCACACTACTTTTCCATATGTTTTGTTTGCAGCAGTGAGATGTAAGAAAGTCAGACAGAYTTTAGTAGTGACTGCATGGGGAAACATATCACTGTTCCATCATCTCATTAACACCTTTACTTAGCATCAAAGTGATCACTGAACAAGAGAGAAGATGGAGCCAAAGAAASTCCAGAATGACAGCTATTCAGTTCCTTGAAATTATAAATTTCAAATATTTGGCTCAAGTCTTTGTAAATCAAGTTCCTAAATTATATCCCTTCCCTCTTCCTGCACGAGTCAGGGGAAGACAAAATTCCTCAATAGAATATCAAGAAAGGAACACATCATCTTTCAGCTTAAGGAGAGAGATTCCAGGAACTATTTGAAGGGATTTACTTATCTTACAAGTTTTCTTATTTGCTGTATTTTGAGACAATATTGATATTCTTTACACACTATTCAGGGACACTTTTTGTGYATTGATTTCTCAAACCTGTTAAGATAAGAAATTATGTTTTCCTGACATTTTTGTTTGAAACTACTGTTGTCCTCTCAGGGAGYACATTTATTGTTCCTCCAAAGGCTCGAATTTCTATTACAATGTCAGTGAGCTTCATAAGCATATCTGAGGAAACTATTGAATTGCCAGAAAGACAATTAACTTCTCTGCTCTATTCTACCACAGATTTCACCTTAGTCTCATGAAACATACTCTGTAAAAAGGTTTTTTAAAAAATGTTTTGAATTCTGGTGGGGTTTTATTTTTTTTCTTTCTTTTTTTTTTCTCCAGTAATGACTTAATATTTCATGGGGCAAACTCTTAAAAGAAAAATAGCAATATAATTTTTTTGTTTTCTCATGTATAATTTCTGTAATTGCACAGTGGGTTAAAAAAAGCAATACAATTCTGATTTGAATTTGATAAGAATGACCCATTTATTGTAGTTCTGGAGAACTGGAGAGAGAGAGAGATAGATTCATTTAAAAATATTTTTCTAGATATTAATTCAGCTAGTTTGGGCAATACTCTGTAAATTTTCATCAATTGTAAAATYCACGTGTTCCAGGAGAAGATTATTAATACAAGAAGGCGGATAAAAATCCAAGGAAACATCCACATTCACCTCAARATTCTCTCCAAATTGCTTTTGGCACAAATCAGCATCAGGTGGACTTATGGTAAACAGTTGTTTTGTTCTTAGAAGCATGAGGAATTGAACAGRCAAATATGAGAACACCAGGAGAACAAAGACACAGCCCTGCCCTGGCTTTAAATGAAGACAGAGAATTAGTCAGAGGACACATGGGAAAAGATGCATTYGCTATGGCTAACAGACTGATGCAAAGCTCTTTGAATTCACTGGGGAAGAAAGCAATTATGATATTTACTAAGCATTGCATTCATCTCTTGGTGAATATCTGTCTAACTGAATCACAGCAGCATTTAACATCCTCAAGTTCAAATCCCAAATGAACATTTTTTAAATCGTAAGTAAAGACTGGGATGGATTGCTTAATCTCCCAGAATTTTCAGCCCTAAAATCACACTTCTTGAATTTGAGTTTAAAACTTCTATTTTCTAGATGTCCAGCTCCAGAGGAGCAGAAATAAGATTTCAAAATTCTTCAATATTTTACTTCATCATAAGGATAAATCTGTARTACTGACATAGTCTCCCCATCAATCTTACTGGAGTATAAGGGAGTGCACACCAGGACAAGGAGACATAAAAAACTCAATTCACTGCATCACSAAGTCTATATATAAAAGTAGGGGTAATGTCACTGTCACTTCCATATCAACTTTTTTTTTTTTGTTCTCTGCATTTATATTGTGGTTATAAATGCACATATTTCACTAATGTGTATCTCATATGCTGATCAAATGAAAGATGTGCAGATCAACAAAATGATAGGAATTTAAGTATTTTGCTCAGTTTCCTAAGGTACATARTTGCCTGTCAAAGTAAACCAAGAGATTTAATTATGGATTCCCACCTCTACAATAATTTGGAAAGTATCACTGTATCTTTTGAGGAGATTAAAATGGCATGCATACTCAACAGCTTTTTCAGATTTCAAAGCATTGAWGAAATATTTAGAAGATGACCATTTTACTTTTAATTAAAATAGATCAGAAAATGGTTAGGTAAAAATTTGGACCAAAAAATATTATTTCCTCCTACCAGTAGTATTAGTTACTATGACAAGGAACCTAAATTCCATGTGCATTATGCAAATGAAACAATTGTTGAAAAAAAAAAGTGAAATGAATGAAATTTAAAAAAAAAATATATTATTTAGTGGTTTATGTTAGTTGTAGAGGTTCATAGGAAGATCCCTGTCTCAGGCATGCATGATATCTACAGAACAAGTGCAATTATTATTATTTTTGACTGTGTTTATCACCTGATAAAGACATGAAAATWGAAAGATGTAAAGAATTCAGCTTTATTGCAAACCTACTTTCACTCTACTTGGAAASAGGTGATCTTCAGAGCCCTCTTGCTCCAGCAAAACAATTGAAAAAAAAAAAACTCAACAAAGGTCTACCATTAAAATCTCTGTGAAATATTATGTGAGAACCTATTGTCTATAAMATCCTCTTATTCACTTGACTAAGAAATACAGTATCATTGTACTCTGAATCACTCTGTCTCTCATCTGAACTACCCTGATGTTGTGAAATCATAGAAGTGACAATGAAATTACTTCTTCATAAACAATTACAGTATAATGTACCTTATTTTTGATTTTTTTACTAGATTCATTATGCAAGATAAAAATTCAAGGCTTCAAATTGTCAGTTTTAAGTTTCTCATACTGCCTTAACTAACCATGAAACTTTGAACAGCAGYTATGCTGTATTATTCAAAGCTTACGTGAGCTATGTGGATTTATGGTTGTCTTACTAAAACTCTCAAAATGTAAAGGTAGTGAAAAAGCTTTTTAAAAAAAAAATTAAAAAGCAAATATACAACAGTACTATTCAGTTTATATGGAAGAAGAGCAGGTTTTTAACTTTCTTCAAGAAGACTTCTACMCAATTTTCTGATTACTTAGAACTATAGGACATTCATGTTGCAGTTTAACAGTTATCTATTTTTCTTCCCAAAAAGGTGAAGACTCTTCAGAGTATGACTCAAAGGTTTAGATAGAATTGTGAAAAAAAAAAAAATTACCTTTATTTGGTTTTAAAATCTGCTTTGAYGTTTGTTTTAGCCATATCTAAATTTTTATGCATTTTTCTCGAGCTGATGATCTTTCCAACAGCTGGGGGTGTCCTTGGACATACACCACTTAGAATTTAGTCACCATATGTCAACATAGTATGACAATGTAGTGTAAATATATGCCAAGCCATCTGCATTAAACTACCAATAAAATACATATTGTAGRATGTAAAGCACATTGTTATTATTGTTATACTTTTATTATGTTCTTTGCATAAAGTGTCTTTCACAAAAACATCTCTTCAGAAAACTAGTCAATTACATGCAATTATCTTAAAAAAACTAACTTTTTAAAGAGACAAGTTACATTACTGCATTTTGTAAAATGTTCTTTCAATGGTTTCACTGTGTTTATGAAAATTTACTCATTTAGCTTTAAAAATATCAGCATAAAAATATATGAAAAGAAAGAGGAGACTGTCTAATCTTGATGTCTCCATTTAAACACTAACAATTATTTGACATGAAAAATGCATCATCATCATGTGCTCCTACATCCACAGAATGGCCTATTTTTTGAGTGAAACTCCTGACTTGTAAACACCATTGCTGATATTTCTGATTCTTTAAGTCAGTGGTCTCCAAGATTTTTTGATCATACATTCCATTAGTAAAAATTTTCTGAGCACCCCAAGTATTTACATATCTATATCTATATATATTTTATATATATGTTCATATATTTAGTAATATATTAGAGACATTTACTAATGAAGTTTTAATATTTTCTTCTTACACATTGCTAGATTGTGTTGTACACCTCCATCACACATGTCCTTTTGGAGACTGCTGCTCTAAATAATTGAGTGATATATATGAGTATATATGTCATAACTGTTGGGTATAWAGTCCCACAAAATGCTGATGAACCAATCAAATACTGGGAGCACAACTTACAGACAAATATGAGGGATCCCACTGATATGGAAACAAGGAAGTAGCATAACTGGAGCAACTCTGTACAACTTTTCATTTAGCTAAGGAAAAAGAACTGTTGTTGCTTCAGCTAGAGAAAGTAATTTGTCAGCCTAACTGTTTTCAAGTCAGCATGGATTCTTTTAATATTAAGCATAAACGCGCTTTGCAGTATTAACATTAAAATTTATCCACAGCTGAATTTGTTAGGAAAGTCAATAATCCCAGTATCCTCGTCTGGTGTGTAGGACAAAATCAGCTTTTTGACACTCATCTTCCAATACATGGAAAGGAAAAGTTTGCTTTGCTTTGGTACAACTGAGAAATGAAGACCTAACACTGAGTAAAGATAATATTCAGCTATAAAATATAACTATTACTCAGTTCACAGACATGGTTCTCAGTGTCTGGTATCACAAAGCTCTTCGAGTCAACAAATAAGTAGAAGAAATATAAAGAGAAGACTCTAGTTACAGTTAACAGCAAATATTTTCAACAAAGCACAGGACCAAACTCTTCCAGAGGCATGATTTTTTTCCCCCAAAAAAGCCAAAAAGGTTCTGTGCTTAATGATGTCCTCTGGAAAAGCGACTTCCTCACCTCCTCTGTCAGAGGACTCCCAGAGGTGATTGACKAACTCATCCCTCAGCATCCCTTGCAGACAATGACCCAGTAGATGGTCCCCCCATGACTGTCACATGGATTGCACCTGATGCTGGCTCTGCTTTGTCACAGTTTGGGGGAGAGGGTGATAAAGGGAATAAAAAGAGAGGGACCTGCAATAGACCTTCTCTGCACAACCAGCTACTCTGAACTACTAAAAGGGATCAACATGAAAACAGATCAGTAAAAGACAGGTAAAAGATTTTCTGTTCTCATTGCTCAGCAGCAAAGTAGCTGGATTGTATGCATGGGTGAAAAGGCAAAGGTAAGCCTCATCTTTGCTTGCAGTCCTGGGTCTTCCTTTTTTTTTTTTTTTTTTTTGTTAGACTGTTCCCAGAAAATGGACTCCACTAAAAGTGTAACTCAGATATTGCATTTATAAGGGGTCCTTTAAAATATTTAGGAATAAATCCTTTTTGTAGGCATTTGTAGAGGGAAAAGAAAAATGGTCTTTCTTTTCCTTAAAAGACACCTTTTATGTTCCAGTTAAGTATAAAAGGACTGAGTATAATGGCAAGAATTTATTTCTCTTTCATGGTGTCCTATGTTCCAGATTTACTAATTTTAATGAAAATAAAATAAAAAAGAAAAGCTATACATTTCTTTTTCACACTTGGCTTCAGGGACTATTTTATGATGAAGTAATAATCACAAGATTGCATTACAAACAGTGTAAAAGAAAATAAGTGAAAAAAAATAAGCAGCAAAATAAGTGAAAAAAAATACCTACAGAAAAATGTCATCACTCAACAGAATATTTATATTAATTTCAATAAAATACTTTTCTCTATTTTTTCTGTCTACTGAAAATAATATTTATAAAATTTGTTTGTAAAAAATTATTGAATATGTAGAAATAAACTTCAATAAACTACTAGAACAAATGAGCACTTGTTAATGTGGTTTTTTTAGGTAATTAAATTCAAGTTAGTTTGAGTTCTAGGAAAGAACGTATTAGTATTTTTAAAAAAAGTTTCAGCTCTTTCATGGTAGAAATATGCTTTACTCTTGAAATTATATTCCTGAAACAGTTTGCAATTTCTTTTTGTTAGAGATCAGGTATGTAGGAAAGGAAAAAAGTTTTCCATAATCATAAATTTTTAAAATTTATTTATATTTTATTACTGATAACCTTGATACATCTTGGCAAACTCTGCATCTGTAATGCCTTTAATAACCTTTCTTAGCTCAGTGTCAGAACTGGATATATTTGAATGTGGTTATTGCAAATATCATAGTCTCTCAGCAAAGCATAAATATGTAGAACTTTTCTATATATTGTTCATGTGACTAAAATTTTGAGTTTTATTAAAATAACCTCAGGCTTTTTCTAGGTTTCAGTGGTTCAGGGGAATTCTACATAGGAAATGATTCAGAAAAAAATTAAAAGAGGTTTTTTTTAAAGTAATTTTCTATAAATTAAAAATTCCTGCAGTAATCTGGAAATAGGTGGGGAAAAGACCCCACTACAAACCCATTCTTTCAGTGTGCTCTCCTCATGTATGTACAAATAAATGAGTAGGAATGTTAATAGGATATTGAATTTCTCTACTTCCCTGATTAAACTCTTCAGTGTATTGGAACTGGATTTTTGCAGGCACYGCACTAGATCCACTAATTAGATATCTGCATATCACAGTACATATTATCACGATTCCTAAAGGTGCCCCTTTTTTCAGGTATTGCCGTATAGTACAAATATATTTGTTTCCAATATTTTAATGAGTTGGCTGTCATATTATAAAGACAAACAGAAGAGGAAGAAGAGGACCCCCTTTTAAATATCTTATATTCTATATCTTATTCCTACTCAATAAAACTGTCTTCTTAATTTACATATTACTCTCATGCAATATCCAGAAAAAGCATGTGTTAGTTGGGTTCTGGTTTCAGAAATGTGCTGCAATTAAAACAAACAAATAAACAAACCCCCCCCCCCAACCCCAGAACTGCATAGCCCTCCAGTATGCCTCGTATTGAACTTTTTATAATTTACATRGCACTAACTGACGTGTTGGGTAAAAGAACATATTATGCTGGTTTTTCACAGTTAAGAAAAAGTTAAGTCTGCAGTTTTACAAGCACACAATTCAAAGAAGTGATGTCTGTAACTCAATTTCTTGTTTTTTAACTCGTACTGTACTTCTGTATGTGTCTGTATCTTCTCACATTAAAGTAATGTGGTGAGATTTTTCTTAGTAACATGAATTGCTTTGAGCTGGGTGCAAATCTTATATTGTTCTGGCACATTGTAGAAAAATTTAATTTACTTCTTCCCAAGTTGGTTATTTAAGTGGCAGGAGACAGAGAAAGATGGCTAATGACTGGTTTTGGCCTGACAGTGTGTGCCAGTGCTCAGGCCCTTCAGAGGTGAAGGAAAAGAACTCATGAAGATCAAATGCATTTCTTTACAGTAGAAGACTGTTCTTAAATTGAAGTTAGAGAGAAACTTGTAGTTAATGTAGCACAAATCCAGAGTGAGACTTTTCTGAGAGGAACCTGAACCTTTTTTTAGTGAGATAATCAGTGATAGAGTCCTCTTCCCATCCCTCAAGATATCACAGAATCAATAAGTTGGAAAAGACCTCTGAGATCATAGAGTTCAGCCTTTGAAAGACAGAAACTGGTGCTGCACACAGGACAAAGCRAGATGTTGGGGAAGGAACTGCACTACACATGGTAAATTTGAGTGGAYGTAGAATGTGAAGAAAAGGAAAGGACCTCTGTTAGCATTAAGCCTAGAGTCAGGCTACAGATTTATTTTCAAACCTTTAGTTTTTTAGGTCTGAATTATCTAACATTTGTTGTTCTTTTAAACAAGKTTTTCTGTAGTGGTTTTTTAATTTYCTAATAAAACATKATTTAAWTTTTTWAATATAATTTTCTGTCTACCAGTGATAGCTGTTAGAAAAGGAAGCTTGGAAAAAGAATTAAAGGTTTGGAAACCCTCAGCCTTTGTTGTATTTCCCTGTAAAATAAATATCACTAGATTTAGAGGCTGATGTTTCCACAATTATTTCTGTCGCTCTGAGATTTGTAAAAGCACAGATTTATTATCTAAGCAGAGAGAGACGACTGTTGTTAAGSATCTAACTTGTCTCACTGATCACATTTGGAATTGGAAACTCTTTCTGCAGCAAGGCACAATTGTTTAACATCTAAATTGCCTCRCTGGTCACATTTGGAAACGTTTCTGTCTGTGCTGACTCTATTGCCTTCCTGGTAAATAATGTTTTGGCTCCCTTGAAATTGCTTCAGCTTCTCTGCATTCTCTGTGGAGCTCTTTGGAATTGAACCAGACCCTCCCTTAGCCGCCTCTCTGCTGCCCCCCTCTCTMGTTTTAATTAACAGCTGAACTAAGAAGTAACTCTCTCTTTACTTCCAATTCAGCTCCTGCCTTTGACTGTTTATGTAGCTCACTTGAAAAAGTTAATGRAACTTCTAATAGCAGAAGCCGAACAAGGCATATGGTGAAGATTAACTGAGAAAAGGGGACATTCTAACTCTGCCTTGCACCCGAGCRGGAGAAAGGTGAAAGCTCTGACGAGCGCAGTTGCAGAGGATCACCCAGCTGCCTACCAAGCGGGAATGCTAGAGCATCGAAGTGCAAATCGATAATATCTGTCATTGCACTTTATCTGCCCTAACAGAGGAAGGTTTCTGTGTATCTTATTAACTGTAAACAACAAGCCAATATTTCTGGGGCATTGGGCATGCTGGTTGTGCTGAGAATCCCTCTGAATTTCCATATTCCTTCTCTTATTACTTGCTTACAGCTTAGATGTGAAAMTTTACTATGAGCTGAAAATTAACATAAATGCTGCATTGCTCACTTTACAAGTTTTGCTTCTTTTTTTTAACATAAATTATGCATGAACTRTTATTCAATTTATACAGCCTTATCTCTAAATACCTTAGGTTCAGCAAGATAACAAATTCATAAGATAACACATTTCTGGATGAGACTTTTTCTCCCTCTTTCAGAAAAGAAAATGTACCAGTGTACCTTTACAATATTTCTCTAAAATGTACCTAATATAAATATAGCAGGAAATAATTCTTTCTTTTTTCTTTTTTTTTTTTTTTTTGTTATGAGAATGTGAGGCCTGCTTTACAGAGTCAGACCAAAAATTCAGCATTACAGTGATTACAATGGCATTAGTAACACACAGCAGGTATCCAGGATGCTGTATGGCAARTGGGGCCTACTGATTAACTGATATAATCGACAAAAAAATGTTATCATATTTTTTTCAGCTTTGACTCATAGTTTGTTTTTCTAGTCCTTTATGCATACCAGTCTTGCAATTACGTTTTTTTAATGAATTATTTTTAATTTTTTGTTGTGATTTTCTTTCCTWTTTTATATTTCTGTTCATTGACTACTGCTGTTAGAATTTATTAGAGAACTTTATAATATCTCCATCATATATGACCTGTAGAMATCAATATCGTGCCTGGGGAAAACAGGGAGCTGATGATTCTTTGTTGACTTTGTCTGTCCAGCAATACATCACTTGTATCATGATAAATATTAAAAGCCTTTATGGGGAATAAAAAGCCTTTATAGTGAGTTAAATTTAAAATAAAATTCCAAAAAGATAGAATAAACCATTACAAAAAGTGGTGCTAGCTGCTTTTTTTTTAGTCTTGATTTCCTAAACTTTAGAAGATCCTTAAAGCRCAATTTTCTCTTATTAATGTCACAGCTAGTTCCCTGGAATATATTCTAATAACAGAGGACTTGGATTACAGAGTGTGGAACAGCATCTAACATCTAAGTGTGCAATACTGCAGCTGGACTATGTATATTTTTTCATTTTTTWAAGTTTAAACACATCTGGGCAAAAAAATTTGCTTTGAAATATGACAATAGTGTCCTGGAATTTAGTTATTTGCCTCCAAACAAATTTCTACATCACACAGTGTGAGCTTAATTGAAGCAAGGTTGCTGTTACCTTTTCTATTTGTTCTGCTACTAATCAATGAAATCATAGTGGACCATCTCAYGCCCAGCACATGCATAAGAAATTGTTTTCAGGGCACCAAAAAATTTCAGATACCTACTTCAGCTGCACAGTACAAAAGTGAGATCCTTCCTAAAAGRCAGTGTTTTGTTATATTCTATTTGTCSAGAGTACTGTTATCAATGCCAACAGATGCACATATATATTTGATATACACATAGTATATATTTAACTGATGTTAAGAGCAAAAAGATAAACTAGATTTCAAGGAACTCAGTAGTTTAAAAACTGGGACATAACTCTACAAATTCTCAGTATCTGAAGAAAAATTTCTTGCTGAGCAATTTAAAATTTGTTCCATGTCACTTTGTAGAGAAAAAGTCATATTCTCATTTGCCACTTGATTTTTATTATATGCCTATCTTAAAATAAGTGAAGGGTTTTTTAATTCAAGTTTAAAAATAATTTCAAAATTAGCAACTCTCTGACTGCAGAGGTTATAGATGACAGAGATCTATAACCTGATGATGGCTGATGGCTGATCAAGCAAATGCAATCTTTGTAGCTAATAATGAAACCTATATATTAATTATCATGTTATAGTAAATAACACTAATTCTTAAAAGAAAAAAGTAGTACAGATTTATTAATCGCATCAGTCATCACAATGTCTAGCAATGTGTGCAACATTTGGAAACGWGGCTGATCAGCCTAACCTGGTTCTTGTCTTTCCACAGCCACAGGCAGGACTCTAGCTTTCCCTAGCATCTTCCTCCTTCCACCATTGGAATATAGGAAAGTACACACAACTGAAGGGAAACCAAATGCAGGGTTCTGCTTTGCTCCATGCAAACCTGGTAAGCGGACAGGGAAAAATTTAACAACAGAACTGTGGTACTAGCATCTGTCTTGGGCGATTGAACACAGCACTCCTGAGTATCCCCTTCCTATTCAGCAATTAGGTAATTATCTGTAAAATTGCATGCACTGTTTAACTTTGGAAAGAAAAGCTAAGTCAAAGGCAACTGCTTGGAAGAAAGCCAAAATCTGCAAATCAGGTGGTAATTTTAAATTGCAAGTACTTTAGAAACAGACATTGCTAATTTCTGTTCTAAATTTCARCTTCTTGGTCTCTTGAATGCTGAAGATTTGTGAACTAATTCCAAAGTTTTAAGCTACATGGAATAACAGGGACTTTTCATTGTTTTAATTTAAACAAGTGAAGGTAATTTTCCCAATGCAATAAGCACTTTATCTYTCATGCTACTAAAATATATGGACTTTTCTTCTTCTCCCTCTAATATTTCCAGTCTCTGTACAAAAATGGATTCACTTTGTGCTCATTTTTCCCCTAAGGGAAATTTGGTTTTACACTCACTTCCCTTGGCCTAGAGGTCACGTTTCTTGTGATGCAATGAGATTCTGATATTTTAAGATATTTTGACACCAGAGGTATTTCTGTTCTAGTCATAATTTTAAATATTCAAGACATGTAATTTCAGTGGACCTGTGGAAACTGAGAAGATYCTATTTTGGTTTAATAGACTGAAGTTGTAATTGTGTGGTTGGTTTTGGTTTTTCACAGAATCACWGAATGTTAAGGGGTTGGAATGGAATGGAAACAAATTATCTTAACTGACAGGAGTGCAGTAAACCTTCAGTTTCAAAATRTGTAGAGATATTTTCTGACTTATGTCCTGGAGAAGAATATATGGTCCAGTGAGACATGAAGAAGAGATTTGATAAACATCAAGATGTCTGCTATGGCATCTTTATCAAACGGAGAGGAAAAGTRTATAGAACTGTCATTTCTTCATTAGTTAAATAAGATAGGACATCACTTTTACCCTCAAAAAGACACAGTACTTTATTACCATAGCCCAACTCAAAGTCATTGTTACAGAAAATGATATTGTGACTGGACCAGATAAATGAAGAAAAGATACTGGAAAAGGGTAATGGATATTGATGAAAAATTTCTTATGCATACATCCCTGCTTTTCTTTTGCTCCCCACCAGGACTATACAGAATYGAAATAAACTGATGAGAGTGTTCATGTATTTGCTGTTATCTTGCGAAGACAGACAAGTAACATATTGAAAACCTTCTGCAGTGTATTCCATCATACAAAAATTAATTACTTGAGTATTTTTAATGGAAACTGGAATTGTGCTACAAATACCTGGTAAGTATTTTATAGTTACCTCAGATTTCTTTGCTAATGCACGATATAATATTTGAGTAGACTGTCAGAGGTTAAAAGGAACAGTGGAGTCAACAAAATTCCTTTGCTGGCCATTTATGTAGTTGTGAAAAAGAAGAATGGGCTTCAGTTCTTTTCTGAGAGCTAGAAACTCCTCTGAAACTTAATTCTGCTGCAATATCTTTGTTTTGTCTGTCTTGACCACAAGAAGGAAAAAATCCAAACCAAAATAGACAAATACCCCAAACAAACAAAAACCTAACTAACCAAATAAAAAATTAAAAAATAAAAAGCCACTTTCAAAGGAACTTGATGTGAACCATAAACTGCAGCACAGTGTCATGTAATGTAAAATAAAAGATTCCATACTTCAGTGTTTCAAATATTTGTACTCAGAACCAATACCTTTGAAGCAAGGATTAGGATCTGTGCCATTTGAGAAGATTAACTGGAAAGAACACCCCATCTCATATTTGAGTTTAAAGTTAAACCCTAGAAAAGGACATTTTCAGTGATAGAAAGGAAGGGGGTGTTATAAAATGGACTATTGAATTACTTTCTTAACACTTTGTAAATTCACACTGGTTGTATAACATGCACCCTTAAGCACTTAAGAACCATGAAGATAAAATCATGGTCCTTGCTTGCCAAATCTAACATAAATCAGGAAAAACCCTGCAGACTTTTTTCAAAGCTTCAGGAGAAAAGTAAGGTGTAATGGAATTTTCCAGTCTTTACACTGAGTCAGCAGGGGCTTAATCTCATTGGCCTGCAGTATGAATGAACTATTCCCCATGGACATTTGATGCATGGGAGAGCTTCAGAACATATGTAAGGATTCAAGGAAGGTTCTTGGCCTTTTGGTCAAGAGATTGAATTTTTACTGTTTTGSTGTCTCAGAAGGGGCTGACATCAAGCCAATGCTTAGTAATTAAAACTGACTCAACAAGAACAAGAAGAGCAGAACTCTGTGAGCTTAGTCATTTGGAAAATGAAGAATGTTCTCTCCACAAGCTGTAGGCACACATACTACATAATTATCATCTTCCTGCCATTACAGGATTGTTTCAAAGAGAACATTTTCCAGTGCTGTGCTTAATCTGCTCTAAAACCAGGAGCAAAGGTTCTTCTACAGCCTACAACAGCAGTTTTCTGTGTCAGAAATAGATGTGCTTACATTGCCTCCTATAACTTACACAAATTTCTGCCCTTGAGTCTTACAAAGAAAACATCCAAAGGCACAAAAGGCTGCCAGGAATGCAAGCCACWGAAGGTAACCACTGCATTTTAAAAGAGCTATTTCCTCAGTTACCCCCTGGTGCTCCTCTTCCTTTTGTTCTATTTTAATTCATTAAAAACTTAAAAAAATTTCTCTGCATTTTCCCTTAATTTTCTGTCTGGGGTGATGATCAGAATCAAATAGAATTTCACTAGTTACATGCAGAGTGATCACCAATTAGATGTCAAGATAGAGCATTTTCAGARCATCTTAATCAGCTTATATTTAAAAATGATATTTGAATATAAATTGCAAGTTTTTGTTGTCTTTTTTCCTTTCCTTTCATGTGTGGAGAAAAGAATTTGTAACACTTCAGAAGTTGAGTGATTTTCATAACTGTGTAGAAGTAATTGAAGCTGTCTGCCATTTTAAAAAGCTAGGAAAGAAACTACTAACAAAAAAATGTATGTAATTTTATTTTTATTCTTTTTACTGACGTAACTGGCAAAAATAAGAGAGGAAGAGTCACTCTGAGGATGAATTAAAATTGCCCTTTTGGTTGAATATTAATTGACTCTTTGAAAAAATAGAGGACATACATTTTAGCTGATATTTTTATGGAGAAGAGGATGTAAATTATTTTTAACAATTAATTTAATTTTAAAAATTTCTAATAAATTTCTCATTGTGATCTAGAAAAAGAAAATTAAGTAGGAATCAGTRTATATTTGCTGTGGAATTTGCGGTACCTGGTGTTTTTTTCTGACATAAGAGTAAAAATATGGGTTTCATAAGAGCCTAAAATGTTCTCTTTTTTATTATAATTTGGTAAAGAAAAATGAAGGAACATTCAATTTGTTTGRTTTAGTTTTAGATAAACAGAGAAATGGAAGAAAATGTTTTCCTAATTTGAGAGGTCTCAAATATCTAGTATGAGGAGAATAAACATGACATTCCATTGTGGAACAGACAATCAAAATGAGTGCAATTATACAATCCATTACAGAAGCTGATATTGTGATATACTTTGGATTGATTTATTCCATATATTCAGTAGAATTTAGATCTCACCACTAAGGAAGAGCTTCACTCACTTGTTTGCACTTTATTTCAAATGGTTGTTTGAGATGCACCATCTGTTCTGCCTAATGCAGGGTACGGTTGTATCAAGTATAGCTTGAGAAGTGACTCTTTATTCTTTCTTATTCTAAATAATAATAATGGACCATGGAAATACATTAATTAAACTTACCAGCCTGAAATGAAAACAGATTGGTCACTGACCAAACTGTTTAATAGGGTATTTAATGCTAATTGTTGTATAGAAGAATATATAATTCTTGGTCTACTCTTTCTTTAATTGATCAAACACCCCAGAACATAGGACAAGAGAGAATTTATTTCTTAATAACATAAAGAAAGGGATTTTAATAATTTCGGAAAACTCATGATACAGATATTTTGGCTTTGTCAATGGAAAATAGTTTACAATGAAATAAATTACTTGACAAATGGAATGATATCTCAAAAGTAAGATGGCTTTTCAGGCCATCAATTGCTCAATACTTGAACAACCATTATATGCTATTTACTGCTTCTTTATAAGCCAGCCTGTGTGCACAATTAAAAGCCCCAAAAGCCACCTGATARAACATTTCTTCCTAAGAGTTAAAGTGGGGGAAAAAACATATTTATTTGTCCTCATTTCTTTGTGGAGTGTTTTTTCTTTTCAAGAAGCAGTCAGTCAATCTTTCAAAAATRCCCCCAGTTTGGGAAACAAATTTCAGAATTTTATCTAAGTAGGGAGAAAATTTTGTTCAGAAGGAACGGCTAAAAATGTATGTGCTTATAGTATTAGGCAGGATGCATGTTCCTTTCTAACTTTTGGAAGGATGGAAAATACAGCATAATTTAGCAAGATTAAACTGTCATTTAAATTGAGGCATTACTATTATCTCCTTAGGGATGATTTGTGTGGAAATATGGATTTTCTGCTTTTAACTCTTAAATAAAGTATTATGTTAAAATTGGTTTGCATTTAGAATCCTATCTTCAATTTATTTCAACCAGAACAGATGGCCTGGAATGATGTTAATGTGAACCTGGCTTTTAAATTGCAATACTGATTGGAATTTCAGCAGTAGACTGATTATTACAAAGAGAATACCAGAGAGAAATAGGCAATGAAAGGAAAGTCAGGAATGTAAAACTTAATTTCCCAAGTATTATATAAGATATGATACATAGGATATTGTTTTTATTAAATCCATTATTATCTTTAATCAATAAAAGATTAAACAATATATTAGATAAGAGCTTTTTTCCCTAGAGATTCAATCATATACTAGAATAAGCAATTGCTTGTACAGAACAAGCTTTGGGGGACAGTTTTCTCTATATCCTAGAATAGTAATATCATCAGTATGGCAACAAAATAGAAATTACTGTGATGATCATTAAGCACAGTAAAAATTRAGCAAGGTGACTTCTGACTGCAGTCAAATTGCAGTTATGGACTCCACATCTTTTATGATAGGGACTACAGGATATGTGGTAAATACATTTTATGCAAACCCTTTTTTTCATGTTTGGAAGTTTTCCCTACATAACAMCACAAAGTTTATGCAATTTCTGAGGAAGTGATTTTTATTTTAGCACTCTTATTTGCATTAGGCTGTAGTGTATGCCCAGTAGAATGAATAATAAAATGATTGCATGTAGCAAAACCTCAAAATTCAGCTTGTCTTCAACTGAGGCAAAATGTTAATTTCCCCTCAACCTTAAATTGTGGTAACTTCTATTAATACCCATACTTTTGGACATCAACTGATTTGACAGCAAGGATACATATACTTTGCCTAAGCACAGGCATCAGGTGCCATCTGAGATTACACTGTGGCACTGAACAGGTAGGTCTGTAGTGGCAGAGATCTCTCAGAGATCCTRTGTCGCATCCAGAATCACATGGACAAAGAGCAAGTGATGGCAGATGTGTTCAGGCAGCTGAAATGAGACTGACTAACAGGGATGATGATATGTAGCAATAAAAAGAAAGGACTCTATATTAATGCAAGGAAGGTGAAACAACTAGAAAGTACAATTTATTATATTGCTGTTTTTCACCAAGCAAGTGCTAGCTTTCCACAGAGCAAAAGACCCCTTGTCTTCCTTCAAAATTGGGGATAAAGGGGAGWGAGATTAGAATAAGGCATTGGCTACCTTGTGTTACTATGACAAGTTGGAATGTTTGTGCTCTCTGATAAAAGGGAAATCCAAGGGTGATCAAGAGAGATTTCAGGGCCCTGGGATGATGTAGATGTAGAAGGATCAGGAGCACAGGCAGTGATTTCCTTGATCCTTCTGGTAGCAAGGAMTAATATTGATAGGAGTAGGAAAATCCATCAGGCCAATGTGTCGTTCCGAGGCTGGTGTAATTGGAAAAATTSGGGGGTTTTTAATCATGGGATTGTCTACTCAACAACTGGTCTACTGACAGCTGATGAGATGCAGCTCTCTCAGTGGGGTAAAAGAATTCTAGCACAGGAGCTAGTGGGGCTCATTCACAAAGGTTTAAATTAGTTTGGAAGGGGGCAAGGAACAAAACCAGCCTTACCCAGGATGAGCAAAGAGATGGTGTGCCAAAACTTGAGAAAAGAGGCACTAATGGGGTCCCTCAACAATCTGCTTCAAGAGGTGTTGGCTACAACATGCCAAATCTGAAATGTTTCTATACTAATGCATGAAGCATGTGGTACAAACACACTGAGCTCAAAGTYGTGGCCCAGTCCCAAATATTTGACATCCGTGGCATGAGTGGGATGATTCCTGTGGCTGGAGTGCCCTGTTGGGTGGCTRCAGGCTCTTCAGGAGGGATGTGATGGGCAGAAGAGGGGAGCTGGCATTGCATGTTATAGAGGGATTAGAATGTGTGGAGCTCACAGTAGTCAGTGGCACAGCTGAGAGCCTCTGGGTGACGATCAAGGAGCAAACAAGTAATGTGGATGTCATTGTGGGATTGCACTCAACACCTTGCTGACACTGATGAATTATTCTYTRAGGAACTAAGGYACKCTTCCAAGYCARCTGCTCTTGTCCTTAATGGGGRACTTGAACTTGCCAGAAATTAACTRGGAACATCCCACAGCTGGTACARTCTGGGCCAGAAGATWCCTAAAAAACCTTGATGACAGCTTTATGCAACAGGTCCTAAGGGAGTTAACTCAGAATAATTTCCTCCTTAAATGATTCCTTTCCACGCACAGTGGAGAGTTGTGGCTATCTTGGCCAYAGCAGCCATGAAGCAATCGAGTTTAAAATCCCCATTTACAAGGGTAAAAATGCCCGCAAAACCTCAGCTTGGAACATGAGGAGAGCTGATTCAGGCTGCTCAGGGAATTAGTGAATAAAGTCCCCTGGGAAAATGTTTTTGCAGRTGCTGGTGTCCATAAGTGTTGGTCACTTTAACTATCACATGCTAAGCATACAGGAGCAGGCAATTCCCAAGTGCTGAAAGTCAAGCAGGTGAGGAAGAAGTGTTTGGACAATGCTCTCAGGCCCATTACGTGACTCTTGGGGTGTTGTGTGCAGGGCTAGAGTTGAACTTTATGATCCTTGTGGGTCTCTTACAACTCAGCATATTYTGTCCTGTGAAATTATATCAAACTTAAATTTAATTATCCTAACATTTGAGCTTTTTTTAAATTTGGATATGTGAAAGCAAACACAAGATATGTCAGAAAAATACTGAAATGCATTAAACTATTTGCCAGAGATTCAAACAACGTGGACCTTCTAAAGCTTTCTTGAAAAAGCTTACAAACTCCTGCCATTTACTTGGGAGGCTCAGTACGAAAAGTAACCCTGAAAGCTGCCAACTTTTTATATTTTTGATTGTAGAAGGAGGAGTTTCACTGGAAGGTAAGTCTCAGTGGAAGAAAACAAATTATACTATGCCAGTATATTATTCTACCCTTCTGTTCCTGGATGCTTTTTTAATAATCATATCTATATTTTAATTCCATCCTTAAATATGAATATGGAATAGGAGTTGTGACTTTTAATCCTGGTTTATTGATAACATTTTGAGTGTTCATTCCCATAAATACCTTCTGAGTTTACTATTTGACTAAACATCTTTCCCTTCTTCAAAATGAATTGATTTATGTAYAAATCTGATGAACATAGGCAATTAGATTTTAATAACTCTAATGAYCCTATTACCTGTAATATCAGATCATACTAGCATTCAGGAAATGAGTGAAATTCATTATAATTGCTATATTCCTGCCTATTCTTTATTTCTCTCAGATRTTCAGTATTTAGCATGTAAGACACAGCTTCTCAGTGTGGTACTTAGAGTACTTGTTTAGTAGTTAAGTGTGCATTCTGTGCAGCATTTTGTGAATACCAAGGAATGAAATTATTTCCATTTAATATCCAAATGGAGTTGATTGATGAGATCTTGGCTTGATTTGGGATTRCATCTCACATCCATCCTGATCTGAAATGAAGTGAAACACCAGTAGCTGTATGCGTGGCTAGCCACAAGGTCATTGCATTACGCTCACAGAAAAGTCTTTATCCCACTGCATGTGGACAGTGAACCCTTCAGTCTATTTAAGTACTATACTATATTATATATAAAAATAATGGGAATAAAAGTACAATTCTCTCTTAGACTGTGTATACTATCTTAATGGGGTGAGTTAACTTTCCCTACAGCAACCATCATAGTTTTGTGACCTGTATCTGTAGCTAGAAAGATATTGAAAACACAAAATTATTTTGACTACTGCTGAGCACTGTTCCAGCAGCATCACAGTCCTCTCTATAACACTCTCTCACCCCCAAGCTGGGAGTGGGCAGAAGGTTGGGAGGGAGCACAGCCAGGACAGATTGACAAAGTGATATTGCATCTCATGTGGCATTATGATAATAATAATATTAACTTTAAGGATAATAATACTAATAAAAATAATAAAAACTGAGAGAAAGGAGAGAGAGGGTGGCATCCATCATTAAGGTATTTGTCTTCTAGAGCAACTGTTAAGTATGCTGAGGCCCTACTTCCCAGGCAGTGGCTGAACGATGAGAAGTAGAGAATGAAACTTTTTGTGTGCTTTCCTTTTTTAGTGCATGTGATCTTTGCTTTTCTCGTTGAACTGCCTTTACCTTGACCTATGAGCTCTTTTTCATCTTATTTTCTTTCCCTTTCTCCTACTGAGGAAGGGAGTGATGGAGCTGCTGAGTGAGTGCCAGGCAGCTCTGTCCCTSTTCTTCAGAGGTTCATTATTTTCACTAAAGTATTTCTTACTGAAATTTTTTTACTTTCCTAAAACAAAATATTTCTATCTCTCTGTGCCCTAAGGATCAGCTATTTTTGTTTGGATTTACATTTTGTGCATCTTCAAGTACTTAAAATGGAAGGAAAAGAGAAAATGACCGACACAATCACCAGGGAAGAACAATGATACCCACAGCTGTTCTGGCTGACTTGTTTCTTATTCTGACTGTCTACCTGTTTTAATTCTTTAATTGCTTTACCGCAAATTAGTCATGCGCCATTTCCATCTGGAAGGAAGGGAGATAATTCCTAGTTTAGATGTCTTAGCAGAAACTACAAATATAGAGAAGATAAAGAATGTGACCACAGAATTGATTTGCAAATGGTTCATCACTAATATAATCTTCCTGAATTTCCATAAATTTCACTCCATGGAATTATGCATGAGAATAATGTGTACTCATGGACTCATTTAATCATAAATTTGTTTGGAGGACTGAACTTGTGGGAAGACAAAATAGAAACAAAATGAGGAATAGAAATATCATAGTGCACATAATTGCTTTTACTCCCAATTCACTGGCTTAATGTTGGTTTCATAAAAGCAATGATGAACCCATTTACTATTATTGTGAATGAGTATTTCTGGAGGATTGTCATTCAGCATTAATTAACAATGATCATTATTTTAAAGTATTCATTGTAATTTCTTGCTGTTACTGTTGCTATTTCTTGCTGTTACAGTGCTATTTCTTGCTTTTTCATCATTTCTGAGAGTACACTTTTAAAATATTTCTTTGCCTAATTTGAATATCTTCATCCTAATTGTGTATATCCATTGCTAACTGCTACTGTTCAAGAGAGAAGAATAAACATGCTTTTTACTAAATTAAAATATTTTAATTTGCCTTTTACATCATGGTCACTGGAATTTTTCATATGTGTATTTATTTTCTTAAAAAAATCAATAAACTATAATGCACAAGGTGTCCTATTCATGATGAACATCAGAACAAGCTCAATAACTTTCCATGTAACAGATTAAACCCCTCCCATTGTGTGAGTAGCTTTTGGAGCAAGGGGTTGGGATCCAGAAACTTTATCATTGATCCTGGTCTTTAAATACCAAAATATTCTGTCTCCTGACAGTTACAGACTTGAACTTCCTGTAAGAGAACACCAAGTCATGTTCTTTTAAATGAATGCTTTTCTATGGATGRMAATTGAACTCCACCAGATTTGACAGCTAGTAGTACTAAGTGTTTAGGGACTAAGGCACAAAAAATATTCTCTGTTCTTGATTTTAGCAAAAAGTCTTGAGGATGAATGATTTGCAATTATATTTTTAAGATAATAGTGCATCTTGGATGAACATGGGAATGAAATAAGGGTGTAAGGTCACCTAATATCTCAGTTATTTGAAAATATTGATATTTGACATTCAAACTCAAATTCTGAGCAGTTTTTTTTCACTAACAACATGCAGTTAAAGAAATCCTAGAAATCTAGGGCCTCAGAGGTATATGCTTTTTTTCCATGAGACATTTTTAAATAGTAAAATGGGAAAGAATACAGTAGCCTTCTAGATGAACTCCAAGTTTAACTGAGTGAAAATTCTCACCTCTTACCACTTAGCAACAGGGGAAAAATTGCATGAATAAAAATGAGAATAGTGTAAAGGAGACTGAGAGACATGCTGGGCACAGCTGAATGATGAACTGGGGGTTACTTTCAAAAAAAGGGCCATATGACTAAATCCTTTGCACAGCTAGAAAAAAGGTCAGTGCTTTACAGTTGATTTTTGACTTGATTAAATTTCTTAATTTTTGTTTGCTTATTTCTACAGATATGCTTTTTGATTAATCAGCTAGGGGTTAGTATTTCATAGAGGACAAGTTAAACTCTTCCACTTTCATAATTCTTGATTTTAAATATTGGAATCAAATTCAAAACTCTACTGCCTGAGTTTGTTGCTTGCAGTCTATTTTTAATCTCAATGATTTATTATGTTGTAGATTTTTGGTTTTCTTTTTACTATATATGAATTTTTCTGTGATATTCCACTAGAAAATCAGAATTTGTTTGGATCTGTATATTTGTAGAGAAATAAATAAGAGTGTAATCCAGCTGATCCCACAGATATTCTCAGCAAACAAATCCTAATATGTATTTTGAAAACTGTATCATCAACTTGTCTTTCATTTGTCAGCAGAAGAAAGAGTTCAGGTGTATTTCTGCACATTGAATAACATATGCTTTATGACATTTAAAATTTATTATAAAATTAATCCTATTTTTTAGAATTTATAACATTTTTTCCTGTTTGTGTAAGACATTAATGTGACCATATTCCCTAAACCATTAGAAAGTGCCTGAATGCTTACCTGGACAAGCTAGATTTTATTGAATTGACCATATACTAAATATATTGACAAATTATGGATAAAGAAAATTAGGAAAATACTCTGAGCCCTTAATGTAATTCTAAAGCTAAAATATTAAAATTGAAAAAAAACAAACCCTGAACCCAGCTAATCAAATAAGAATGGGAGTGTTAGTTTGAAACTTGCAGCTTCAATCTGCCTGCAGTCAGATGAAGATAGAACCTGCTGGTATAATTACATGTGTTAGAATGGACACTCATTTTTGTGATACACCTTTGAAAATTCATGTCCTTCTAAATTACGTTATCCTACAGTGATATTATGAGTTTAAATAAGTGCTTTGGAAGAAGAAATACCATATTATGCATGATGAATGGAGTCTTCAAATGAAATTGAGGTGCCCAGTAAATATGCTGCTGCAATCTACCATTTAAATAATATAACTTCAGTTTACTAACATTTATGTTCTATACCTCATTCTTAAAGTTCCATTTAATAATACAGATTCCTGAGTAAAACAGTACTCTTTTATTGCCCAAGAAAGTTCTTTATTTTTTCTTTTAGATAACATGTGATGGCAGATGATGGCAATTTGAAAGCTCTTCTTACCTTTGCAATGTTTACTGAATTTTAGTTTGGGTAAAAGTTCATGCTTTACCCCGTTACAATTTTTGAATAACTAGATATGGAACTAAGTTTTCAGGTTTTTTTCCTTTATATTCGGACATGTATCTGATTATAATAACCAATAGAGTTACATTTGTCAAATGTTTTAACAAACTGCAGCTATAATAGTTTCCATAGAAACAGGATTGAAAACTAAAAATAACATCATATTTTAATGTGTTCTCTAAAAGAAATTGGTAATTCTATAGACAGGACATTACATTAAAAAAAGACAGAACCTTTTTCCTATTTTGTGCCAGATAGCAGTAACCAATATAATGGCCTATTTTGTAGTATCATCTATATATCAAGCTTCATCTTTATATTTGTGTAATCTTTATCTCTTTTTAATTTAAATACRTAAACAGAAAACTTGTTTTGTATTTTTCAAAACCAGTTGAGTTCTAAGTAAAAGCACTACCAATGTATCAGTCAAGGAGGAGGAATAATATTCTCTGAAATCAAAGTACCTGATTTGTCACAGTTGGAGGTAAGATTGCTGTGCAAAGAAAAGAGATTTTTGACCTGTGAAAAGAATAACATTAATTTTCTTTTCATATTATGGGCAGATATGCTTCTCCTTGAGAATATGAAAACATTTGGATTATACCTTTACATAATGTATTCTCATACTTGTTTTTAAATTTAAGGATTTGAGGGAGTCTCATATTTTCTAGAAAAAAAAGAATGCTTTGTAACTTTTCTATTGAGTACAATAAAGGTTTGGTTAAACTTTGGTAAATGCTTTGGTTAAAAGGTTTGGTTAAAAACTTTGGTGGGATTTAATTTTTGGCTTTTAATAAGAGAACGTTGTGTTTGAAATGCACAAGGTACATTAGGAATCCTTCAGTCCTCCTAGTTTACTGAAACAGGATAGCTCATGTTGCCAATTTATAGTATTAAACTTTATTCCTATGAGTAATTTATTAATTTGATGAGTGTTAAATTAATTAGATGTGTGTGTAACCTTTTTGGAACACCATAAAACCTTTCTCATTTAAATATGACAATTTTTCAGTGTTAAAATTTTGAGATGATTTAGATTATTGGACCATTAAAAAATGTACTGTGGAATTTGATTGTTTCTTTAACCAATGCAGAGCTGCATCTTCTCTGTGGCTGCCCCAACTTCCCAGGTGCCCGAGCACAGCAGATATGAGACTCTGCAAGTGGAACTGCACAATAAAGAGGTTCATCTGTGTTGGACATGTCCTGAGGTTATGTCGTCCTACATCCTGTATCAAACTGCTTCCATCAGGAAAAAATGATGTGAGATGCCCTTCTGAAGGGAACAAAAGGCCCAATATGCAATTCTGGACCCGCTCCATAGGGCAGTTTGGTGTCTTCATGGGGCCTGGATTAAACATGGAAAGATGGAAATAGAAAGATAGAAGATAGAAAGATAGAAGATAGAATGATAGAAGATAGAAATTCCCACCTTCGTACAGGCCTCAGGTAACCCTGCGTTATATTGATTTTCAGGTGGTCAGCAACGAAGTAGTAACAAGAAGTCGGAGGACAAGTTTGAGTGAATTGAGGGGCTTGGGACAATAGGTTAAGGATTGGGAGCACAAGTAGTGTCCTTCCTGTTACAGGGAAGAATGAGGGAAGAAACAGATGGAGACAGCTAATCAATACCTGGTTCCAAAACTGGTGTTACTGGCAGAATGTAGGCTCAGGGACGTCGTTTAGTGTTCAGTTTGGCAGTGTTGGGCTCTATGGTCTTCTAGGTCTTTTCTAAACTAAATGATTGTAGGATTTTACAGATCTGTCATTTTTAACAGATGGTAAATTTAGAAAACATTCTTTAAGCGCACAAGCTGTACTGATCTCACATCTGGTATCTGCTACAGGAGCACAATCTTACCATAAGCAGAAGAATACAGCATGAGGAATTCAAACTACGTTTTCACAAGACAGTGAGACAACTCTGATGGTCACAGAACAAAGTTGAATTGGCTTTTATTCTGGTTTGCCTCTCTTGTTCCTCAAGTAAAATTTTTGTTGCTTTGAGTTAAGTGCATACTTGTGGTGAAATGTTTCTGTGAAAAAGGGCAGTAGTGGGAGATCTACTTTTGCCTTTAAAAACGGTTTTATGTGAAAGCCTTCAGATAATCCTACTGTTTTACTGTTTGATTTTTTATAATCTTTCAATATTTTATTCTGTAATGTGAATTTACAGCTTCACAGTAGTAGTCCTTTCCAACATACTGAAAGTTTAATATAAGAAACTGAGAGTTTTATGTCAGGGAGGGAGTCTAAATAAGCTACCAAAAGATTAAACAGGTCGTTTGTATTGAAGTGTGTTTGCCTACCTCCATTTACATATGTAAATTTAAGATGTGAATAAAAATAAATTAAAAATGCCTTGTCTTTAAGTTAGTTTTACATGATGTTTATTCTCAAGACTATTTTCTGTATTTCAGCCGAACCAGGAAAAACTTTTTCATCCAGTCCAAACTGAGATTTGTTTAGAACTTTATTTGAACCTCTGAAAAATGCAAATAAAAATCCTGGTTAATAGAGAACATAATATTTTGGTGTCATCTGAATGTGTGATTTTTACAGCTTTCACTCCATCAGCTATTTTTAACAAATATGATTGTTCTTCAGGTGAAATTTCTAGGAGCCTTTTTTATTGTAGAGCATGGTGATGTCAGATGCTATCAAGCCTTAATGACCATGAGATGTTCCTTACAGGAAGGATTAGTGTAGTTAAATATATTCAGCTGCCTTAATTTTAGGATTAGTCTTGGTTGCTTTTCTTTTGGGAATATCTGTGGTGCCAATTGTAGCTGCTAGTCTACTGTATTATTACAGCCTTTTTTCCTAAGGAATTAGTAAGCATTTTTGGAGAGTGAATATTCTAGAATCTCACAATACATCCTAACTATAAGAACAGGTTTCACAATTTTTTTTTCAGCTTGAAAATGTACCAATCGTTCTCTCCTCTCAAAAGACATCTGGCAGCTGTTCTTATCTTATCCCCATGAAGGATAAACAAGATGTTTATTTTCATGTTTCCTGTATTTAAAAAGACAAATATTTGTCTTTATTTTTTAAATTGCATTTAAGTTTCAAATTATTTTCATATTCAGCAATACTGGGGTTTCTTTTCCCCGGGATCATTTGCTGCTTCACTGCATGGATTTTGTTCCACAGCACATTTGAAATTTAATTCTTTTCACACAAGCACCTATGTTCATTGTTTGTTCTTCAGGGCTGTTGTAGATTGATGCTGCGGAAAAATTGAAGAGGTTTATTTGCTATTTCAAATCATGAATTTCTTGAGTATATTGGCACTTTAATCTTTAGAAGGACTGGAACAGCTATGTCAGTCTGTCTATTATTCTAGTCATTATCTAAATACTAAAGTTGATGTTTTTAAGGGCATCACCATCACGACTCATCACTCCCACACAGATGCACGCAAACACACCCACATCCACACCCACACCCAGATTCTAAATTCCATGGACTGGATGATCTTAAAGGTCTTTTTCAACCAAAAAAATCCTATCATTCTATGTAATTGTAAATTTCAGCAATTCCAGTGCTGTGCAAGAACTAGTTCACAGGAACAAAAGAACTCTCCTATTTTAATGACTATTTAATTCTAGTCTCCATGGAAATATTTTGAAGGAAAAAACTCTCTAAATAACTGCCACTGGCTACTTAAAGGTAATGGAAAATGTCATGCGTGAAATTATAAAATGGACAGAAGCAGTTACAAAACTGACAAAATGACTAAAATGAGTTATYTGAAATAGCATGCAAACTATGTTTTAGAGAGCAAAAAAAGAAAAAAGGGAAAATTTTCTCTATAAACATTTTATAGCACAAAAGGTGATAGACAAAAAGCAAAGAGGGAGTCATTTGTGCTGCATAACTTTCCACAGTCAAATGTCACCATTTTAAAAAACCTTAAGGTTTAGTTCAAAAACATCTCTTTCTTGGCTTTTTAAAGAAAAAGGAAATGTATGTCTGTCTTTTGTATTTAATGATAGCAATGAAAGAATCTGGAAAGTACACAAGACAGTATTAATAATTATAAAGCATAGTCTTATGCGGTGCTCCACCTACAAGGAGACCCTGCCCCATATCTTGCTACTCACTACTCTTTTCTCTTTAAATATCTTTGGAAATATAAGGCCTTTCATATTGCTAGACTTTGCCTATCTGAATTTCAGTGATAGTGTAGACAAATGATTAAATATCTATTATATGACTGTTAAAATTAGAATAGTCTCAACAAGTAAAAGCATTGCATATCAGCAAGGAACCTGTGCTGCTGCAAGCATGGTCCAGCCAGATGAGGCCAAATTCCACTGCCAAGAGGAACAGTGTAAGAATATCTCAAAGATGTAAGGTGGGGTTTGCTCTCCTGCATGCAAAGTGAGAGTCAGGGATCCTCACAGGACCAGCTCTAAAGAGCTGCTGGACCATCTCTGTAGTAACTTGGATTAGCTGAGTTTTGTATGTGGTGTGACCACTGTTAAAATTGATTTAATAAAGAACTTCTAGTTTGACTTTTATTCACCCCAGAAGTTTTAATACCTATGTCAAAGATCTTACTGTTCAATAATTATTTGGAAAAGGATAATAATTTGGTGTACTATTATTTACCAGAAGCTTCCTTAAACACATTTTGGTGGCTTTATAAGGGGATTCCCATGATGATTTTTGAGAGGGAATTATATCCTTTCAAATGAGTTTTCAATGTCTACAATGCTGGGTTTGTTTGTTTGTTTTTTCTTTCATTTTGCTGTTTTGCTGTTGAAATAGTTATTCTGGATAAATGTTTCTTTCTTTGTTTGATTGCTTTAACTTCTGGCAGCTGTCCATAGACTTTTGTGTTTCTTAAATGTAAAAAGCTCAATCGCACTGCATAGGGTTAATATAGCTGGTAGCTCCAGATATTTTAGAGATGAGAACACCAAAATCAACCTTTTGACAAAGCATTACTTTGACTTCTTGATGAAATATAGAAAGTACAAAGTAAGGTTACATAGCAAGAACTAGAGAAGTTTAACAAGAAGGCAGAACAACAATCTTGATGAGGCCACAGCTGTTGTGAGACAAGCATACTGACTGCAGCTTGTTGAAATTGTACCAACCCTTCTACCCTTCCATTTCCACTCCACTTTCCCAAATTTGTTAAATTACATTCACCTTGATCCTTCCTTTTCACCTCTTCTTTGGAGACAAGATTAAAAGTCAAAACAGACYCCACTGAGTACCATGCAACTGCTCTCTCACTCCCTGTCCTCTCATCCCCCATGGGGACAAGAATCAGAAAAAAAAGGTAAATCCAATGGGTTGAGATTAGAAAAATTTAATAATTGAAACAAATTATGATCCTGATGATGATGCTGATGATTATAAGGGAAGGGAAAGAGTGTGACAAAACCCAAGGAAAACAAATGATGCACGACACAAGTGATCACCAGCTGCTGACCAGTACCCTGTGTGACCCTAGGCAATGATCAGTGTCCTGCTGGGTAATGTCCCCAGTCCATATACTGGAWATGATATTCTGTGTCATGGAATATCCCTTTGCCCAGTTTGGGTCACCTGTCCTGGCCATGATCCCATGCTCCCAGCTTTTTCTGCAGCTCTCACTAGCACATCATGGGAATGTAAGAAGTCCTTGAATTAAGGTAAACACTATTTAGCAACCACAAAAACATCAATGCATTATCTATTTTATTTTCACCCTGAATCAAAAAATTATTATTTACTAAGAAGAAAATAATTTATTTCCCTGCTCAAACTGGGACAGGTAGTGAGTGCCTTGTAGGGCAGAGGCTCTCCTCACCTATTGCCAAATAAACAAAACTTGTTTACAGTTACATATCACAACAGGCAATACCAGAAGTTATTGCTTTCATTTTAGGATAAAGTTTCATAAATAAAGTTGTGACATTATATTAGCATTATTATCAACACTTACTTTTCTCCTTCCTGCATATTTTTAAATAAGCAAGCCACTCGGAGTTTAAGGAAGAAAAAAAGTGATTGTTGACATTGAGAAAAGGAACTCTGGAATTTTGAATGCCTAACCTCTGGAGAATGTTAAGGTTTCTGAAAAGAAGAATTAACATGTTCCTGCTGTGAGTCCTACATGAAAAGGCTCAGATCTAGGAATACAACTGCAATTCAACTGTCTGGTACAGAATTCTACACTCAAATCTGCAAACAGAATGTAAATTGAAGTTAACCACTGTTAAAACACAGCAAAGTTAAATCCCATTGTAAATTGATTTTGGTCCGGGTGAGGATTGGACTTTTCATGAAATTTCACTGTCTGTCCCCCCAGATGTATTTTAAATTGAATTGTCATCATATTTGAAATATGAACTTTATTGTGTGCTACTGTTTGTTTTACAAGGGGAGTATTTTATGATTTGTAGTTTCTTCTCAAAACTTTCTACACAATTTCAGAAAAAAATTACATTTTTCCCAGGTTTTTTTCCTTGCATTCAATAAATATTCAATATTTTAATTCTTTATTATATATAATTCTTGAAAAAGACCTTGATATCCCTTCTAATATGAATAATTTATAATCATCTATAGCAGGAATCATTCCRTTTTATGTGACTGTAGGATTACAACCAAGATCATCACAACTGACAATGTGTTTTTCTGATGTGTTCTGATACTGAAACTCAAAATAATTAATTTTCAAATCAGAGAAGCTGTGATATTTAGTGAAAGCATTGCTGAATAACACAGATCAAAATCAAGCTATTTCTATTCACATGGGTGTAAATAAGTTTGAGGCTGTATTAGCATGTCCTTCTTTAGTTAACAGAAACAATTTGTTGATAGAGTCCTTAATGATTTTTATTTAGGCAAAAGTGGAAGCAGCTTGTGTAAAACTCTTTAGAGAGCACAAAGCTACAGAAGAGATGTTAAAACTTTAACAAAATTCCTGCTTTCCTGTTTTAATTATAAAAAATAACTTTTTTCTTTTTTTTCAGGGATACAATAATTTGTAACTTCACCAGTTATTTTTCTGAAATGCTGAGGGAGAAGGTAATTCCACTTTTTTTTTTCTTTTTTTATTTTTCCAAACTAACATCAGTATGAGGAAAAGAAAAGGTTTAAGTTCTTCTGAAAGCATTACTGAGTTTGTCCATTACTGATTTTGTTCACTTCGCCAATTGCTTATGTCCAGATAGGCAGGTCACATCTACATTCTTATAAATTTGATGATTCACAATTGTAGCTGAATAATACTTCAAAGAAGGACAGCAAAAGGCCAGCTGCTACAGTTTTATATGCTACAGGACCAGTCTGTAGATCCATCTGTATCAAATAAATTCAAATAAATGCAGGTTGTTTTTATAAGGCTATTTTTCTCATATATGCTTGTTTCAATATGCACATACATGAACAATATACAACTTGGGCATGTGTGACAACTTTTTTATGTGTGTGCACCAGTTCTGCCCACTTTCAAGGAAAAAGGGGTAGTTTACCATGAAACTTTGCTGCTGGAGTTTGTTCCATTCTGCTCATGTTGCAACAAATCTCTGGTTCTAAACCAAGAATAATAGGAAATGTTGACAGTATTAAAATTTTATCTTATTTCTCTACAAGGCGAAAGGACAGATCCTGGCAGGTTCTGAGCATTTCCCATCATTGCAGAACAACCTATATCCTTGCAATTTAAGCAGTAGAGCTTTTCACTGAGTTACAATGCCAATAGTAGTGATATTAGTATGTATTTTTTTCAGTGACAAAAGACATCTTCCTCTTAAATGTTTGCTAAAAGAAAATGAGGCACAGAGAATATCAATAAAAACTCTTTCAGCCACAGTCTGAAGAGGATAAGGTCTTTGCTGCATTAAGTTATTATACTTTTGAATATACTTTCTGTTTTCCTTCTGTTTTCTCAATCAAGACATGCTTAGCAAAAAAATCTCAGGGGATAACTCTAAAATAAAATGTCACAAAGTATAAAAACAAGTCAAAATGCTCTTAATGAAATGAAAGTTGTGGTCACCATGTAACTGATTTCTGAGTTTGTGGAATAATAAGAACTTTCATGTTGACATTTATACCACAAAATGCAATGAAGGATTAACAATAAACCAGGCTGATTAATATGGATTATTATGATTTTAAAATGAATTGTAACTATTTTAATTAATATTATGCCAATCATTTTATACTGTAATTCTCAAATCGGAATAGAAAATGGAAAAAAATATTCTAACTCATTTGATATC
The DNA here is from genome assembly GCA_014549065.1 of Cardinalis cardinalis. NCBI lineage: Eukaryota > Metazoa > Chordata > Aves > Passeriformes > Cardinalidae > Cardinalis > Cardinalis cardinalis. The sequence goes on from JACDOX010000001.1 coordinate 18,682,858, forward strand.
ATATTTTTGATTAGTGTGAAACTTGTTAATATAAAATATTGTGTGGCTAGGTATGTCAGAATATGAAAAGGAAAGTGTTGTAAAATTCCAAACCCTTAAAAATCCTACCATGCTTGCAAATTAGCTACAATTGAAATTCAGTGTACTTTTCACTGAAGAGAAAATTTGAATCTGATTTGAATTGCTAATTATATTGCAATTGTACTCTATTCTAATTCAATTATTAATGCAAACAAAAAATGATTACTTAAGAATTGCATATTCCAGAGATTAGCTGGTTAAATAAATCCACTAATATAATCATATTTATAACAATTGACACAATAAACTGATATTCAATTTGGCATAGACTTTCTTCAACCTTTTTCTCCTTTATCTAAATCAATATTATCTTTAAGACTGTTGCAGTTAGTTGAGAGTGTCAGTGTTGTGCATTTGATGTGATCTGCCCTATTCACAACAGAAAAAAGGATATCAGAGATTAYCCATTTGTTTATCCTTGGGAAAAAATAACTTTCTTTTCAGCTTCRTTTTTGTGTCATTATCTAAAAGCTGCATTTGCTGGATTTCTTACCTAAACTGAGAAGCAGCTAAACTGCTGGGTTTTAAACAGTGAGGTATACAAGATTTTAAACAAAGACTGCATTTTAAGTAACTTAAACCTTTTGGAATAAAAGTATTTCACAGCAAAATAAAGCCATTTTAGAGAATGACAATGAAGCATTGCAGGAAGTGGCTTTACAGTAAAACCAATAGTATCTTTCATTTCAAATAATTAAAGATTTCTGCTCAGGTTTGATGAAAGTAATCAAAGAAAGAAAGAAAGATGTCCATGTTTTTATCAATCCTATATACTGCTACCAGAAAAGAGGACCAGTTTTGTTCCCATTCATTCTTTTTCTGTTCCCATTTTTCAAGTGTGTGTGAAATTTTCCTGACTTGGAAATCAGCATTAGCCTGGTGTTCTTTAATAACTGCACAGAAGCTTAGTTTATCACAGAGAGGTCTGTAATGACTAAAGTCATTACATTAACACTTTGCTAATAACTTTAGATATATCACTTCTATTTAATAATTCAATAAAAATGTGCCAAATAGTGATATTGTAGAGACTGCATTTTCAGCTTTATCTGCAACACTCTGGTTTAGGCAACCAGTAGCTTCCAGGAAGTACAATGAATATTAATTAAGTTTTCAGACTGTGCTGAGACTTTCAATATGTTCTATGTTTTGGGGAGGTATCAGACTAGTGCATTTATCCTCAATTAGCAGAAATGTCAGCTGGTTGATAAAATGAGTATAATCTGATGCTAATCAAAATTTAATAATCCCTTCTTATTAGAAAGGATTTTCAGTCAGGAACTGAAATTCACCAATAAGGTTGCTCAGCAAGAAAGTACTTTTGATTAGAGAAAGTGATTTACGTATTATGCAAAATAAACTTAAGGGTCAGCAGATTAACATCCCATTCAAATGCCTTGCTATGCACTTTCAATTCTACAGAAGCTTCAACATCTCACTGGAAATTTAAAGGTACAGGAATTATACAAAGAACACAAAGCAAAAATCTTCACATTTTAAGGATATTTTTGTATATTTGCTTGGGGTATTCGTTTGTTTTATCAAGTATTAGTGTAAYACAGTATCCTGGGAGGGCTCTGCTGAACTTACTCCAGTTTATAAATGTCTTTTCTGTCTTGAGGGTCCAAAACTGGATGCAGTATTTTAGAGAAGTCCCTACTGAATGCAGAGTAAATGAGATAGTCGCTTTGCCCAGCTGTGTTCGTACAGCCCAGGATGTTGTTGGTCTCTGCTGCTGTCAGAGCATGCTGCTGCCCCATGGTCAGCCTGCTTCCCACCAGAACAATTACTGCCTGTTCCACGGAGCCCCTTCCCAGAGACCCTAAAATGAAAGAATTTGAAAGAATTAGAAATTACTGTATCTGTGATTATTTAAGTCAAGCCAAGCAATTGCTTTTACATTTWGTTAGGTTTATGCACCAGGTAGCCCTGTTTCATACATGGCTAAGTGAAATCTAATATTTCAGTCTAAAGAATAGTGYAGAAGTTTAAAAAGGTGTATGTTGAGCAGCTCTCCTTTGTTGTGTAAAGTACCTTTTTTTCCATAATACGAAAATTAGAAGTTTATATAGTGATTTTGCACAGTAAAATTTCTATTCATACACTTCAATCCTAATCATTAATTCTAATGTCATTTGGAAAAAATCCAATGCTAACATAGAGCAAAGAGAAAAAAAAATTACTCACTATTAGGAAAAATTATATAGTAAGTGCAATTCATAGAGTAGAATTTTGAACACAGAAAAAATATTTTGCATGGAAGAAAAAATCTAGTGCAACTTTCTTCCTTTAAAGTCAGAGCAAAACATTTAATGCTTTGTCTCTTGAGAATTATTTTTGTTAGGTTTTTAAAATCTGCGAACATCTTTATTAAATGGGTAATGACAATGATGAAATATTTACAAGACACACACAAATGTTTAGGATCCATCCTGAAATCACTGTAGTACTGTTCCATTTAAAAATCTTGAAGAAAAATCTTCAGTTTCTACTGCAAAGCAATGGATTGCTGCTGTACTTAGTCAAGAATCACTTATATACAGCAGAAAATTAGCTGTTTAGACATTTGTATAGCATTTTAAATGTAAAATCTTTCGTAGTCAAAGTGTTGAATAAGAYTGGAAGATACACTCCTTACTGGGTAATGTTAATGTTAACAGGGGATTTTCATTTTTCTGATAAACAAAAGATTGCCTACTAGGTAGTTTTGTAGAGATGACTGCCAGTACATTTAGAGAAACATCATCTCTTGAGATATTTCTTAAATTAATTAAAGGAAGTTCTTTTATGGTTTTATGTTTTCTTTTTTTTTTCCATCCTTAAGGGCAAAAGAGAAGGAGCTTGGGGAAAAATCTGTTAAACTAGACCATATATTTTAGAAGGCTTTGAAAGGAGTGGCTATAGGAGCTGAAGAGCGCTTAGAAGTGAAGAAAAAAAGCTGAATACTTGACTGTCAACCTCACAAAAAGGAACAGAAAGTGGACAGTGAGTAGTGGAAAACTGCTGAAAAAGATTTCCCATACTTTTTAAAATGTGGTTTTYGTAAACTTTTCTAGAGTTTGTCAGATTTAAATTGCATGTATTCATATTTTTATTTGAATGTTTAGTAATTTATTTCTCTGTGCATTCTTTGCCCCTTTCTAGAGGCCTCTGCAGTACTTTTTCTGGCCTCATAGAAATACAGATGACATCTCTCTTGCCAACTGTATTTCTCTTTACATGACTCATTTCTTGCTAAAGCTGTTCTGTCCAACATATCACAATAGCCCATCATGATGATTAATTCAAATATTTTCCAAAAATATCCTTTGATGCAAAAAGTATTAAAGCATCAATCAGTCAGCCTCTAATTGTKATTTATTAACCTTCCAGTAAATTCAGTGATTTTCAATTCTCATTCTCTTTTTGTGCCATGAACTAACTGCTACAGATCTGGTCTCTGAAAGAAAAATATGTCTAATTTGTTTTTTGTTCAGTGGGTGAATATGTTTAATGGCTTTTACTATAAGTGGGATAACTAAAAATAGGACTCTTTAACTTCCTTTGAAGAAGCACCAATATGAATTCCCAAATCTTTGTACTTTTCTAAAAGATACGTTTTTAAATGAGCTTTTTCACAGAAAGAATGTGGGCAGATCCTTTTGTTTTACTTCCCCAGGGATGTTGTCCAAATTCACAGCAGGTTCCATTTTGATTTTTCTGTTTGAAATTAATTTGAAAGTTCTGGTTACACTGAAAAACCCCCGCTGGTTTAGGCTGGTTGAGGCATGTATRAGTTCTACAAAATAAGATTTTAAAACAGTGTTTGGCTGACCTAAGCCAAAGGATATTTCTGAGATCCAATGGGGGTAATGCATGAATCTACTGTCTTTGTAGAACTACCCAAATGTGTTAAATGCACTAAAAATGCTTCTACCTATTAGTGCCACTGATTTTAATTATAAATGTCTATATTGCTTCAATACCAATTATTTCTTTCTCTGAAAATGAAGACAGAAATATGATTCACAGGGAGCAAGTCACTTACCTGAGCACAGGTGGGGAGTGCTATGTGAGCTATTTTAGAGTKTCTGAGCTGATAGAGGAACAGATATGGCCCAAGCCTCCAAGAGATGTGCATGCTTCTGCAGGAGGAGCCAGAGTCTGGACTGTTTACCTTCTGGAACCTTCTGRAAAAACCACTGGGCACTCTTCTTGTTAAAGTAAATTTAGTTTACAGTCTTTATGCATGGCGGGATTTTACTCTGGTAAGAGCAGGTGGAATTAAAGATCAGCAGATATATTCAGTTCTCACCTCCTTTAAGAAACAAGAGAACAAAAACTAATATCTTAAAGACTCAGATATCACTGTAAAAGCATTTTTCTGTTATTTATGACCCAAGGGTGCATCCAATTCCTTTTTTTTTCTTTATCGATCTCCCATTTTGCCAAGTTTTCAGCTMATTTTAAGGCATAGATTTCAGGCTCATGTTAGAGATGAAACTGATAGCAATGTTGAATAAGGTGCCAAAAGACATATCTTTGATTAAACTTGTGTCATTTATTATGTAAAAGATGCTTAWAAGGAAAACTATTACCTAACTATAGTACAGTACTAATCTTTCAGAGATTTAAGGTCTGATCTAATTCATAAAGAAATCAGTTTAAAGGTGCCCATAGAGTTGAATAAGACTWGAGCAAACCCTGGAGATGATAGGAATAAGATTAGGAACATTGAGAAATAGCAAAAACAATCATTTGTTCTATTTGTATTTTAATTGTGACAGACTTTTTTATAATGATAATGAAGTGAATAGCAAAAAATGGAAATTTGCATTTCAGCTGATAAAAATTTGCCTGGTTAACACAGAGGAAAATTTTTTATTACCTTTTATGAAATATCAACTTTTTTGCTAAAYTTACTGTTTATGTGTATACATATATATACAAAAATGTATTAAAAACATCCTAACATATATATAAAAATAAACACATTTAGGACTTCTCTTTTACCTACAGTACTAAAGGCTAATTACTATACACATAATTCATTAATTAGATGGGGTATATGTGTCCCAGTAAAATTCCATGAAAAAGTGACAGAGAGAGATAAGAAACAYCCTGGTCAAATACTCTCGACTGCAAGTGCAGATAAATTGTGTTTCAAATCATAACCAACAAGGTAGTTAAAGAGAACCTGTTGAACATTCAGTTTTTAAACATAAGTCAAAAATATTGTGTAATATAATGTAGGGTTCCAGCTCAGAAGATCCTCACTTGAAAAATTTATATAACAGTTTATATGTTATTTATACCTTCTGTCCTTATCCTAGACCTAATTTATCCMACCTCATCTGAGGCATGTAACTGAGATATCTAGGACAAAGATGTAAATGCTCTGGTATCCTTTAAATTGTAAAAAATTTTAAAAAAAGAAAATCTTAGAATATCTTAAATATTTAAAGTTAAACCTTAAGTTGATTGTGTARATTATATTGATAATAACCCAGACTATTTCAAATAAAAAATAAGAAAATACCATTTGSATTATTCTTCTTACTGAGCATAAGTAGTATGTTGTATTTATGTATTTTCAATGAAGTTGAAAATTGATGAAAGTCTGACACACTTTGGATCCTCCCACTAAAGATTTTGAATGATTTTAAATCAGTTTGATGCTGAAAAAAACATAACAAGAGTAAGTCTGAAATAGATGACTTTTTTATGATTTCTGGGAAAACTGTAATATCTTGCTGGAGCATTTCACTCTTTTCAAACCACTTTCATTTTAAATGTACCTAAAGATACCTAACACGTTGTAACATTGTAGAGATCAYATTTTATCATAGAAATGGGATTCAACCTCCTTTTAGCCATGGCTGTTTTTGTCTTTTCACATTTYGCACAAGAACCATGCTCAGAAGAGGATAAAGGTGATATAAATGTTAAAGAAAGAGAAAAGCAAGATTTGATTTCATTTGAAAACCTATGATATGCATTGTTCTTATGTTCTGCCTCTTTTTTACATCCTGACAAATTCACTGTGCATGGAGTAAGTAGAGAGGTTCAAAGCATTTTAATCCTCCTCCTGATAGAAAATTTAATTTTTTTTAAATCTTTAAAAAATGTTATTAAAGAAAACAACAAACCCTGATAAAGATCAAAAAAGCATTTATTATAAAGTGACTCTTTGGCTCTCTTCAAGCAAACTTTCAGACCCTGAATTGTGATTTAACTATCATTTCCATTACCGTGGTTGCCTACGAAGGCTGATTACGTAAGTGTGGGGAAGGTGCAGAATTTTCATTCTTGCATGTGTAGGTGTTAAAGCTTCCTTAGATTCAGATTTCCATAATTATACAAAAAATGGTTATAGAACTGTCTCTTACTAGATGGAGKGGGTGGGCAAAAAACAACATTTCAGGCATACAGAATCTTATTAAGATTAGACAGGGTTTTGGTGAATACAGGAAACACTGTTAACAGCATGTGAGGCTTCTCATCAATGTTCAGGAGAGATTTTCCTGCTTTCTCTAGTCATGCTGCAAGGGCAGAGAGCTCAGACAGTCTGCAACCCTGGGCCATGAAGCTACTTTGAGTAACTGTGGAAGGAGGGACTGTGAAGCTGTCAAAATAAATGAAGCATATAAGGTGAAAGATAAGGGTATAAATAACACAAACACACAACAAAGTCAGTTGCTCAGAAATCAGGGAGAATACTGTAGGGATTTTTTTGCTCAGTATCAAGTAAAACTATGTAGTACAAATAACCCAACCTGCCGTATAAGCATCATTTCAGATATAAAAGTTTTTTTGAAGTAAATTTTGAAGTTCTAGTCCTTCAGGACCAGGTTTCTTATGACTGTAAGAGCTCGTGGCTCTTGTGTCTAAAACCCACAAGATTCTGCCTTAGTTTTCTTCTCTGTTTTCTTAACAATATAGAGTAGATAGAGATCTTTTGCTAAATATAGCATATTACAACAACAGTTGCAAGGTAATATACGCCTTGTAATAATCCTGGTAATCTTTACATTTTAGTGCAGTACTGTGTCAGACTGCTCAGTTCCTCAAACTGGTGCTGGAGAAGAGAAGGCTTCAGGGTGACATAAATGTAGCCTTCCTGTCCCAGGGAGCCTATTTGAAAAATGGAGAGGGAATTTTACATTTGCATACAGTGACAGGAAAAGGGGGAGAATGACTTTGAAGGGAAAGAGAGTACGCTGAGATTAAATATTAGGAAGAAAATCCTCACTGCAAAATTGATGAGRCACTTAGAACACATTCCTGAGACAAATTCTGGATGCTCCATCCCATGTTTAAGATTAAGTTGGGTGAAACTTTGAACAACTGGGTCTAGTGAAAATTGTCCCTTCCTGTGTCATAGGTTAGATCTGGGTAATWCTCAAGAGTCCTTCCAACTCAAGCCATTCTGTGACTGATTACCATAATTTTCATCACGTTTTTGCAATGTTTTATTTCAAAATTTTAAKGAGAAAAAAAACACTACACATTTTTATTTTTATGATTTTGAAATATAGAGCAATAAATACATTTCTTTAATGTTTAGCAGTGTTGAAAGAAAAATGYAAATCTGTGACAAATAAATATATGGTCAAGTATTTGCAATCATATATTCAAACTACACATATATAATTTCCGTGTTTTGAGAAATAGCAAGTTCTGAAGTGTGTTTATTTGAAGTTATGCACAAACCCAGAAGCAAAAAGGTTGTTTACTGGTCTTGGAAGCATTGCTAAGGATAAATTAATTTAGAAAAGGTAATGTGAAGTAGTTAGTAATTGTACCAATGTTATTGACAAAAGGTGAGTACATTAAAAAGTCATTACAGTTATACATAACTGTATATGACTACTCACTGAGTTTATTTAATTTATCTTTTTTCAACATTTTTTCAAATAATTTATTAAAAGCCTTCTTTTTTGACTGTGTATTGGTTGATGCTGTTTTAGCAGGCATGGCCATTTGATTTCCTTTACTGCTGGTAGTTTACAACAGGTGGTTTGTTGTGCTGATCRCTGGGACTTAGTTCTCTTCTCCTTGAATACCCAGTTTATATATTTTAAAAACACATATGATTTTCAGGAAGCATCATTTAGAGCTAGTTAAAATGTTGACTCCTGATTCTCAGTAGATTTAGTCAGAACAGAGTGCAGTCAAMACAACTTAAAAGAAAAATGTTTTCTTAAGAGGTCATCTTATAAAATCTTCTGGTTAGACTCCTCTCTGTACATTGGTTTTCTTCCAGAGGAAAGTGACACACAAATTAATTAGGCTGTCAAGATTTATTCATTTCAAGTGTTTTAAAACATACAAAAATATACTTAGAATTGAAAAAATAGATCTGTATTGTTATGTTATTTTTTAATTTACAATTTTGAGCTCCTGAAAAAAAGACTTTTCTTATCAAATAACTTATTATCACAGCTTACGAAAATATAGATATATACAAAAACAATTGAACAATACTTATGTATTTCATGCTGCTTTTCCCCCCAACATTTCTTCAAAATTGATAATTTTATTTTGTTATCTTGATTATTTCAGTTCATATACAAAAGCATTAAAAAAAGGAACCTGAAAATAATTCTACATATGATTTTTTTCCCCATCTCGAAAGAATTCATTGTATGTTTGCAATTTTGTTATTTCTCAAAATATTACTGGATCCTCTGCTTTCTGTTGACATACTGGGATACATTTTGTATAGAAAAATGGCTACTGATTGGAAAAAAAATGTAAGACTGAGAGTGTGTGTAAAACACAATAGCAGGCATCTTTGAAAAGGTACTGATTTTCAGAGACTATTTAATGATAGAGACAGAAATATAATTTAAGTTTGAATTCAATATTATGTCAGATTTTTAGGAATCCTGCCAGTTTTTTAAAAAGAGACAGAGAGTGGAAATTACTCTTGAACTGATTGTGATTCTTATAAGGATTATTCTTCTTGCTTAAAAACTGACACAAAATTAGATTGAATTTTCAGACTTGCTTTTTGTCAAGTTTTGGTTGTCTTCTACCATTAGATTATTTACTGMCAATGTCCTTTGCTCTGTGAATAGTAGTGCATGTAGTGTAAAAATTTGTCTAATGTCTCTAACTCTCCAAGGTCACAGAGCAAGAATGACATCAGCTTTTAAGATTAATGGAATTTTTTGTAGAATAAGGTTCAAATACACAAGTTCTGACAGWAAKTGTTCATAACATTTTTTATGAATCAATGAATGCAACATTACAATTAAAAATCAAAAATGTATACACCTCTGTGAAAAGGAAAAGCTAAATAAGTTTCTAAGTGACATAGAGCTACTTTTCAATAATCAAGAAGAAATCTATTAGGTGTAAAAACTATCTCTATTTTATACTAAATTTATTTTATATTGCCTTTTATGTTATTTTTATTTTATGCTACTGTTCTTCTATACTACCTTTATTTTATATATGGGAAGTTTTATATAAAATTTCAAAATACGGATCTGATTCTACTTTTCTGCCCTTTTTCTCATCTATTGAGTGCAGTATCTAGAGATATGCAGTGGTCTATATCTGTTACTTATTCATCTGTGTTGCACTTTGTCTTTCATTATGTTTATGCATCCTGCTCAATAATGGAAACWCAATCCCATATCCAAAAGAGACAATTCCAAGTAAAAGGAAAAATAGATACAGCAGAATCTAAACCTTGCATTTTACTTTATCAGGTGAGATCATTTTAGCAGACAATATATCAATTGCTTGGTCCATTATAAGAATAGTTGCAAAATGGAATTTCTATCATCTGAAATAGTGGATACTGGAGAAACTAGTACCTTAACCAGGCTTTGAGAGAAGAAATTGAGAGGTAGGTACTAATGATTAGGCACAGAAATTAAAATAGGACTCCTAGCTGAAAAATTGATCCTATCGGATTTACCATATATTTTGAGGTAATTGCCAGTACTACCTGTAATCAGTAAGCTAAAAACAGGAGGATAAATCTAAACCAAAGTAGCAGATGATCCATGGTCAGWAGAAAGTCGTTCATTACATGCACCTGTCCTGACATTTCGTTGCCATTACCTGTCAAAATTCTGAGATAAATTAAACAAAATTTTCAGCACTTCAGTGAATCAATGATAGCAGTGTTACAAAATTTGCCATAAATTGTAAATTTGAAAATAAACTGGTGAAAAATGGCAAACAGYATGGAACTAATTTATTATCCCCAGTAGTAAAGTGCAATCTTGATACAATTGATAATGTGCAAAAGAGGTCTAGGTCAATGTACAAGAAGTCATGATGAATTAAAGAGTAGTAAGAAGTTGCTGGGCAACTGTACGTCACGAATTGCCATTGCCAATAACTAATATGAAATGTAAAAAGAATTATGTTTTTAACATCGTGTTTTTATGTTAACTTCTAGTGATGTTAGTCAGTGTAGAGTCAATTACTAACTCTCATTTGAAAATACAAGCAGTCTGCCATCTTCAGAGCAAGTTTGCAGAATTTTATCACCCATTCCAATTTGAAGTTGGACTTCATGTTATTTCAATGTGTGAAAAGCCTTAATTATTGAAGTGCAGAAATTGACAAATTGTTCCTTTATAAATTTTTGGATTTTTTTTCTGATAGGATAATATGATCTCTATTCTGCCACCATAAAAAAAATAGGGTAATAAATAAGTAAACAATGTAATTAATACAGAGCAAGGAAAATGTAGTTCATAAACTTCTCTCATCTCAAAGTTTAACAGCAMATAATCATTCATTTTATGTATGATCTTAGAATGTTGCAGGAGACATGAAGCCCTATGCTCATTCAATAGTGACAAAAAAAAGCCACGAWCATTTTTTACAACAGATATATAGAYAGATACAGGTATTAGCTTTCCTCGCCAGATTAAGTAGTCTTTCCTACTTTRAACTGCTTGCAGTAGTTTCTTCGGTCTGCATTCCCACAGAGATCTAAATATTCCATTTCTATGGAGCCAAATAMTTTCTAGGAAGCAAATTTGAGGAATTTTCTCTTCCATATTAAGTGACCAGGTTAGTGGAATCCAAATTAGCTAAACAACACTTTATTCACATATTGGTTGTGAATTTCCACACATCTTTTTTTTTTTCTTTTTTTTCTTTTTTTTTTCCCTAAGCGTCTTCATGGAATGATTAGTAGTCATAGAATTTATGACTATAATTTCTGATTGGCTCAGGCTTGGCTCGCAGCAGGTCCAACCTGGAGCCTCCTGTCATTGGCTCTGCCARACATGGGCAAAGTTTCTGGCAACTTCTCAGAGAAGCCACCCATGTAGCCCTCCAACTACAAAAGCCTGGCCACACAAACCCAATACACTATTAAATAAGGGTGATAAGTATTTATTAAAAGTAAAGATTAATAGAAGTAGTAACAGAGAATTGTGCAGGATTGATGTGACGCTTTTCATCTATGACTGATATAATCTCAAAATATTCAAAAAGCAGAATAAAAATGTTACTTTGCTGCCTATGCAGATATCTAAGACATATTAAGTGAGAGAGGCTTATATAACGCTTATGAGACTTCTTGATTTTTAGAGGAAAATACAGTTGTGTTCATCATTAGTCCTACATCAAAACACAGAACCAGGAAAGCAGTCCACCAAATAGGAGAAAAGAATCTAAAGCTTCACAAAGCTATTAACCCTTTTATTGTCCTTTGTAATCTTGAATTCAAACTCCAGTTGTCAGGATACTTCCCTTTAGGGTATATCAAGAGAGAGATGCTTAGAGAAATTAATTCAAATCAATTATTGAGTTTAGTTTATGAAGGACTAGTTAAAGACTATTTGCTCCATATTCAAAGATTAAAAGACATTCAAAATTAGAAGTGAAGTTAAATTAAAGAGCTTCTAACTCACCTGGAAATGAAGTGAGTTAAGCTGAATAAAGAATATTTTCCATGGGAAGAAGAGTCGCAGTAAATATTTCATGTAATATAATAATTAAATATAAAATGTTGTTTAATTTGCAGGGACTTTCTTAATTGTCTTTTAAGACAGTGAGGACTRATGTGCATGGATCATTTTTTAGAATATTGAAATTCAGAGTACTTACTCTATCCAAAAAGGGGTTTTGTAACTAAAAGCAACACTTCAAAACTTTTATTATAACGATTAAGAAAAAAACCAAACAGTGTAGGAATCTCTCCACATAGTAAAAGTTAAATTTTATGACCTAAGGTAAAGAAATACTGATTAAATGTGCAAAAGAGAAATACCATATTTGATTAAATATAAAAGAACCCTAGAAATGGTAGTTTATTCTTCTCCCTTTCTTTCTTTCTTTTTTGTTTGTTTTTGCTCTCCTGAACCTGTATCCCTGCCTTTTAGCACATAAACTACCCTTATACATTTTAAGTGGAGGAGAAAATGTCACTTATCTCCAGAAAAATCAAGTGTATTTCAAACCTGTAAACTAATAGAGAATATTTTCATCAAGTGTCTTTCTGCTGAAAGCTTAAATTGATATTAGACATACATAAGATTTAAGCTGACATTTGGTTTGCATAAGCAATTTCTGTTCATCAACTTCATCAGTATGAAATTGTTTATCTGYTGATAAAGATGAAACCATATTACTTATATCAAGGACTATTTTTTATAGTATGATGTAAATATAATATTGAAATATTAAATAATTATTTTTTATAAATCAAGTGAAACTGTAGCCTACATTATCTTTCATTGAAATATAACAGCAATTTAATATTCAAGTTTTATTAAAAATTATGTGGTGTAATTTTATTACTAAGTTTATTCTGAATCAAACTGACATATTACTCAGATACACTTAATTTTGAATCTATATTTAAACTAATTTAATTCAAATCACTCTCCTCTTTATTTATTTTGGCTGTACACAAGGATCTATTTTTGCAAAACTTTTGAAAAAAAAAGTAAATAAAAATGAAAAGGTTCTGTCCCTCAAAATAGGCTACYGTCATAGATCAAAAATTATCACTTTTAATTTCTCCTTTAGGAAAGAAAGTTATTTCATTGTTTCATATCATAAGAATTAAAGCAAGTAAGAAAATAACTACCTATATATTGTCCAAATGACTCRAAGAGTATAGGAAATTACAATTTCCCTCTTCTGACATAAACCCATTTTTATTTTGGTAGCTGCAGCTTGGAAATTACTTTCATTTAAAGAAAAAAATCATATTATTGCMTGGTGTTTCCCATAAGTATTAAAAAATCCAGGGACATACTAAAACATCTATTCAGAACATGGTCTAGATTGCAATAAATAATAATATTTCTTTCAATACTTATAGCACATTCAAGAGAACTTATAAAACCTCCTTCATTTAAAGAAATTTTAGCTTCTGTATAAGCCAGAACGATGGAACTTTCATAGAATTATTTAATATCCTGAGTTGGAAGGTACCCACAAGCATCATTGAGTCCAACTCCTGGCCCTGAAAAGGACACACCTCGAGTCACACCGTGTGCCTGAGAGCCTTATCCAAAAACTTTGAACTCTGTCAGGCTGATGCTGTGACCGCTTCCCTGGGGAGCCTGTTCAGTGCCCAAACACCTCTGGCTTAAGAACCTTTGCCTAATATCCAACCTAAACCTCCCACGACACAGCTTCAGGCCATTCACTATGATAAAATATCTTTCTCTTTTCTGTGAATAATAAAGAAGTTTTTGTGGGAAGGGTGGTAGTTTTGAGGGGCTGACATTGATTTTCCACGTTGCTTTTGAACAGCCATACTCACTGAGCTCTTTGATTCATGCAAATAAATTTATCCCAAAAGAAGTTTTGCCAACATTGATCCTTAATTCCCCAGAGCTTCTTAATGAATCAGTTGTAATTTAGGGTGTCTGTGTTTTGTTGAGATAATGGTGTTTTTTGGCATTCTGTAATAGTTTCAGAGTTTTCTTTGTTTTGTTTGTGCATTTATTTATTTTTAGGTAAAGCTGAATATTTTCAGACATAAATAAGAAATATTCTCCATAATAATAGTCATCTTACTCCCACTGTTTTTCTAATCCTAAAAATACTTGAAATGAAAGGCCTGTTATTTCATCTAGTCCATTTCTGACTTCATGATTGTTCCCTGAGTTATATCTACTAGCTATTTGTCTATTTGTTCCCAATGACAAAGAAACTTTCCACATATACATATATATGTATAGAAAAAGTTAGGTTTTGTTTTCTATATCATTAAACATAGCACTATTTGACTATTCCACACCTTCAAATTATATCATAACAACAATGTCAATCACTTTGAAAAATAAGGAATAAGGCAAGACTAAATCCATTAAATGTGATTTTTCTACTGGCAACAGGTGGAACACAGGAAGATATTACTGTATGCTACTGATAATTTCAGGATTTTTGATTTGTAGTATTTTCAGTCATGTGAAGAAGTTTTCTATGTTTGAAAAGATAAATGCCTTGCATAAGTTAATAATTTGGTAAGACATAAAGTGAGACCAAGTTGTCTCTCAAATTTGATGCCTCTCAATTTGATTTTTTTTTTCCAACTACTATATGTATTTAGGAAGGTTCATCCTTTTGCTACCAGTGAATTCATATCAGTGGGACTAGGCATGTGTTTAAAAGGAGTCACTTTCCATCTGTTTGTGGAAAGATTTGAGTGTTGTGTCTGACTGATACATAACTAGCCATTTATGGGAATACAACCTATTATTTTACACTATCCCTTGTACAGGTACTTATCATCTTCATTTACTGCTTCAAATAATAATGAAGTAAAGTAACAACAATTACAAAACACAAAAAATACTACATTCTTTCATTGCTATACTATTATATTTATTTATTTTGCCAGCTGTATATTCAGAATGCAAATTTTCATAAATTTGTCAAATGCCATCAGACACTGTACCTAATCATCCACTTGGTAGAAAATAGCTAAATAAAGAGAATATGCAATTTCACATATTGTAACATAATTAGTGACAGGAGTATCTGTGTTATCCAATGAATAATTGATCCATGAGAGAAAGAAAGAAATAAAGTTGGAAGGATTTGATTCTGATTTCACTAAACAAGACGGAGAATTTTTTTCAAACAAAAGCTCTTCTCACTGTTGTGAAATCTTCTGCATTTGGAATATGTAMGACAAGTATAGGGAAAAATAAATCCAAACCCATCCCAGAACAATTCAAGTTTCCTATCAGATAGACTTTCACAATGATAAATGTCTGCAAGCTATCATGAAACAAAATAATTCAGTAGTCTCCCATATTGGTTAGATTTTACATAGTTCTCATTTTACTAAGTTAAAGTTGCTTCTGGTTTAGTTCTGTTTTTAAAACATGGGCTTTGACTTTATTTAAAAGTTTGATGTTTGAAAGCATATTTAACRCACAGTTAAATAGTAATTGTATCCAGCTGGCTTGATTATGAATGATTCCCGCAAGTTTTGCTATCTTCTCTCACATAGGCTTAATTTTTCTTATATGTATGAAATGCCTAGAGCTAAATAATTTTAGAAAATCAAATATATCCATAGGCTCAGCAATCCAAAGAGTCAGAATCCTCATGGTATCCATAGGGTAAAAAATTTTTAAAACATCTGSAAAAATTTCTGGTAGGAAGAACATCCTGGGTGGCCTTAACAACAAGACAGCCCTCAGGCCTGGGAAAGTGATTATTCCCCCCTCTTTCACTCTCATGGTGCTGAGGCTGATGTATTGTGTGCAATTCTGGGCTCCTYGATAGGCAAAGGACCAGGCTGGCCTGGGGACCATTGAGTAGTGGAGGTTGGAGATCTGGTTGAAGGAGAATATAATCATTATTTTYAACTCCCTGTTTTTTGGCAGCCAGAATGGACCATTCTCAGAGGTGCAGGGTAAAGAGGTGATTGCAAGCTTTACAAAAAAATTTCCATGAGACTGAAGGAAATGAGTTTTCCGCAGAAGAGTGGTTATGTATAGAGTTGGAGGCCCAAGGAGGTTGTAGGAATTCCCATTCATGGAGATATACAGAAATTGACTGCAAATGTCCTGGACAACATGATCAACCTTACATGTCATTATTGAGCAATAGCATGAATTAAATTATCTCCAGAGCTGACTTCCAGCCTAAAAACTTTAATAGGTCTATGAATTAAAGAAGAGCATGTAGGTTTTACAGAAGCTGTTGCATAGATTAATTTCTGGGAAAACACCCAACATTAAAAACATACACTGCATAACCACTCCATGGTTTTGTTTGTAGAGCTCAGGGCATTTTATTCACAGACCTYGTTATTGCACTTATAAGCCACAAGCTTCAGTTATGAATCCTTGTCTCCTAAATGTTAGGGAGAAACTGTTCTGCTTATGCCACCAAAAATGATGCATGTTATATTGAACCAGAGTTATGTGCTTTCAATTAAATTTTATTAATTCAGTGAATACCTATGCTATTTCAACAGCGCAAATCCTCGATTACTATTAGAATTTCTTTATGATGGCTCATTTCTTTCTTAACACAATTCTTATTTCTCAGTCCTGATCAATACTGTTCAAAACCAAAATTAAATTTTTAGCGATTAGTGTGAAAATGTCTCTCAAGATTTTTTTCTTTCTATAAAGTTTTAATTAAGTGGGAAACAATTGCAAAAAATACATAGAATCCCTCTCTAAAAGAAAGATCAAGGGAAAAAATCCATTGGAAAATTACACTTTCATAGCTTTACAATAAAACAGTGTAGGTTATTTTTGTCTTTATTTGACTRCAGTACAGAAGACTTTGTTTCATTCTTTTATTTATTTACTACTTTAATTCACAAATATATTTTTTTATTACCATTGTTCTTATTTCAAAGTTCATTTTTTCAAAAATTGGGAAAGTGTATCTGTCATGGTTTGACACTGGCACAATGCCAGTGCCCCCATGAAGATACCCTCCCCCTGATGTCTGCTATGAGATGTGACCAGGAATAAGCAAAGCAGGCTCTTACTTAGTAACAACAAAAAAAAAAACTTTATTAACTACACTATAAAGAAAAGACTAAACTACAAGAGAAGGAAAAAAAAACCACAAGGAAAATGAAAACTGCACAGAAACATTTTCCTCCTCCTCCCCCCACCAAATTTCCAGTACAATACCTCCCCCAAATACCAACTCTTGATCCTGCACCACCCTTTAAAATACTCAGTCTACAGTTCATCAAGAGGAGAAGGAGTCCTTCTTTGTGCCACGGTGGCCTCTTCCTTTCATGTCCAGTGCTCTCACCACCGAACACGGACCAGGGCTGCTTCCAGGGTTGTCTTTTGAGGGTGCCTTGTCCCGTTCCAAAAAGAGCACAGTCTCTCACCTTTGGGACACCTGTCCCCCCCATATTTTCCACCCCCTGGGGCCGAGGGGTCTCAACACTGAAACTCTCTTGGCTCTGAGCCACGGCCCCCCCTGGATGCAGTCTCTGTGTCACAAGGAACATGGCTCTGTCCATGGCTACAGAAAAAGAGTCCAGCAAAAATGCCACTCCTTCTTCTCCATTCCTCCAACATCTCTCTCTCTCTCTCTGTCTGGCACAGGCCTTCATCTCACTCATTCAATTCCCTCTTCATCTGCTGCTCCATTGCAGGAAAGGTCAATGTTCTGCAGAATTTTCATTGTCCACAAAAAGGGTTAAACTCGGGCTCTGCCGCCMGGAGAGACTCCCACAAGTGGCCGGACACCTTCTCTSTGCATTCTCAACCCCCCTTTTTCTTCTCAGCYGTGCTGCTCCACGTTATCAAGTTTCAAGGTAACACAATCACAAGCACAGGCTGCACTCTGTCTCTCTCTCCTGAGGGGGGCTGCCTGATGCCTCCGATGCTTCTCCCACCCTTCCATGCCKGGGCCTCTTCYTCYCATCTCCRTCCACAGCCCCGGCCTACCTCACCCGGCCGCATGGCTTCCCCTCCCCCGCCCAGCAGGAGCAGCTGGACGGGGGAGAGATCCGAACTCTTTCCCCACCTGAACCCAAGAGAGCTTCCCAGGGGGAGAGCCCTGCCTTAACCTTGTGTTCTCAGAGGYGGATCCAACGTCCCACTGGCCAAATAAGTTGCCAATATTAAAATCTGAACATCCATTGGCTTGACCACAGGATCCCAGAAATCCTGTTTCCTGTCAAACCACCACAGTATCGTCTTGTAGGTGGTCCTAGCTTTTCACAGAATTTCAAATAAGAACTAAAACTACATGCAATATTTTTGGTAAATACTATTTACTCTTTTTTTATTTCATTTGTTTATGAAGAATCATGCTTACATATGGTGCTAAAGAAGTAATTACCAGAATATAAGTTGTCCTAGAGAAAAGTTGAAACAGTAGGTGTTATTTTAATTCCAAATGGTCTTGATTTACAAGCCTCGCTAATAAATTCCCTTTTAATGGTTGGCAATAGGTTACATTTTACATATAATTGTCATAAAAGGGAATCTCAAGCACTTTATATTAGACACAGACGATAATCCTTGCTTTGACGGCATCTTGAGTTTTGGTATATGCATGTAATGTAAAAAAAAAAAAAGGTGAAAATTAAAAAGATAAGTAAGAAGAGATATGCAATACAGCTGTCTTAAAAGTTTAAATGACATTTCAGCTTATTTCAAATAATGACAGGGGGTACTGTAGAAGTTAATGCTGGGGAAAGTCAGCAAGCAAGCAGTGCTCCAACTGGGGTGAACTTACCGCTTCTTACAATTATAATAGTATAATAGAAGATAATTTAAAAATAAGGAGAGGAATAAAGTTTATTGCACTCTTGGGAAATGGAAAAGTTATTCTGGCCAAAGCTCATCAGGTCACTTGAAGTAATTTGAAAACTAAGTATACCGATGTTTACTGGAAACATTGTTGTGAAAACAGCTGTTTTACAGAGATTCTGTAATTTTTATAGCAATCTTTTTAGTGCTTGAAAACATAGATTTTATCATGTACTCCATCTTCAAAACCCATCTGCTTTAATAGAATCAGACAGTTATGAATTATTTAGATGATGATTTGACCCTCTTCTTCACTATATAACTTTTTTGAACATGTTTTGCATTTCAAAATCATTCTCTTATGGCTGTCAACATTTGAGTCTTGATCTGACATGACCTACTTGTATGCTTATTATCACTACTGTGAGTAGTCCATGGAGTAATCTTGTTTAAGTATTCAGCACTGTACAATAAAATATTGCGAACAAGTCTTATGACCTGATTCTAAGTGTGTGGAAATAGAGCTCTCAAAGGAGGATGACAAAAAAAAAATCTGGGAAATATAACCCTTCTCTTCAGAGGTTTGTATTACTGGGTCTTGGGAAGGAACACTGGATCATGAACTCTTAGTTCTCTACTGTAACAGAAAATCAKAATGATAGAGACAAAATCAAAAATAGAAAGCATTTTAAAAATGGATCAACCCCATTTTAAAACCAGTTGTGTTTTTTCTCAATCTTCTCTTCTTAAAGTTGTTCTGGGAATTTACCAGTCTTCATGTAGCTAGAAAGCTTGTCCTGTTTTCCATCTTCAGAGTATGCAAGGCTGATTACATACTTTTTTTCCTTTCCCTAATTCTCCTGCTAGGTTAAGGAGTTCATCTCAGTCCCTAGAGCATGCACTTAAACAGGAAATGTTTTTTATTATACCTTGCTTTTTTTGACCTTGTCAGCTTTATAGTGCCTATGATTGGAAATCTAAGTGTGAAAAAATTCTCAAAATCTAATTCAATATTAGTAACTAAAACAAGCACACCAGTCTTTCAGCTGTTGCTGAGCAGTGCTTGCTCATCACAAAGGGGTTTTTTGTTCTTTTTTGGTTTTATTTTTTGTTTGTTTGTTTTTGTTTTTGTTTCTTGGGTTTTTTTGTAACCTTATCCTCACTTTACCTTTTTCTTCTTGGCAGGTAGGCCAGATGCTGGGAGGTCACACAAACAGCTAACACACACTGACAAAAAAAMCCACAGAATCACAGGATTTCCTGAGTTGGAAAAAATCCACACAGATCACCAAGTCTGAATTGAAAGTGAATGGCCTATATGAGGATCAAACCCATAAGCTTGGTGTTATTAGCGCCATGACCTACTATCTGATATAATGTGATATCATGCTCAGGAAGAAAAAAAAGGAGAACTACAAAATCATTCACCTGGAGAGGAAGAGCCYCAGGTCCCAGTTGATGTCTGAAAGCAGTTTTTCAGAAAAGGACCTGAAAATCCTGGTGGACATCCACTTTAACACGAGCCAGTGATGAGCTTTTGTGGCAAAGAAGGCAAGTCGTGTCCAAAGCCATATTAGACAAAGAAGTGCCAGCAGGATGAAGGAGCTGATCCTGCCCCTCTCTTCAGCACTGATGAAACCACACCTGGAGTGCTGGGTCCAGTCTGGGCTCCTCACTACAAGAGAGACAGGGACATACCAGAGAGAGTCCAGCAAAGGGCCTTCAGGATCATGAAATAACTGAAGCATATTTCCAGTGAGGAGGTCTGAGAGAGCTAGGACTGTTCAGCCTGAAGATGTAAAGTCTCAGGAGGTATCTTACAAGTATTTGGAGCAAAGGGGCATAGTGGGTAGAACCAGGCCATTTTCAGTGGTGCCCAGCCACAGAAAAAAGGCAATGATCACACACTGAGACTTGAGAGATTCCCTGTGAGATTGATTGAACACTGGAAAAGGGTTAATCAGGGAAGCTGTGAAATCTTCATCCTTGGAGATAGTCAAAAAGCCATCTGGACATGKTCCTTGATAACTGACTCCGGGTGGCTCTGACTGAACAGAGAGGTTTGACAAGATGATCTCCAGAGTCCCCTTCCAACATCAACTACTCTCTGATTATTCTTGAATTATATGAAAATTCACTAAGCACATGAAAATGTAAGTAAAGGAAAGAAATTARAAAATCCAAAATGTTCAGCAATAGAACAATGAAGAAGTAACAATAAAAAGGTTGAGGACAAACTGACATCATTGTTTGATGAATGTGTTCTGCCTTTGTGCCATCATGCCCAATAAATACCCTTTATAGTACCCTGATGCAGGTTCTCTGGTGTGATATATACCACAGTTTGCAAATACCAAATTAAAAAAACTTTAATTCAAATGAAAATCAGTCTGATTTCTGCTTTGTTTACATATAGGTGGTTTTGAAAAGTTCACATTCTCTCAGTGCTTGCTGTGCTCATAGAGCTGATCAAAACAAACCCTCCTTACATTTCTTCAAGACTCTCCTGTCAGAAMCCAGGACATCCCCCTGATTGTCCTGGATGGCTTGAACTCCTGGCAGGGGGCTCCAAGGCCCTGGCATGAAGCCGAACGCACCTGTGACTTTGATTTTGACCCATGGAGCAAATTACCAGCTTTGTATGAAGAATTACAAGTCAGGAGATTTTAAGTAGAATAATAGTTGTCMGAGGGTGAAAAGGTAGAACTTTAGGGTTTTGGAATGGAGGTTTGGGGTCCCAAGATGGAGGAATTTGGGTGTACCCTGTCCTTCTTCTTTCTCCCTCCTAGACTCCATGTTCTGTGTGATGCTGGCACTTTTGGATTGGTTTAGAGTAGAGACAGACTGTCTAACAGAGGTGATAGGTATTAGAAAATAATTGTAAATAAAGTACACGTACTTTTTAGTATAAAATGCTGACACCAGCCCAAGGGCAGGCAGTGTGCCTCAGATTGACCTGCTGAATGGACCTCAGCAGGCTAGAGAAAGAATGTATTAGATAAGAGAAAAATAAACAACCTTGAAAACCACAGCTGAAGAATCCCGACTCCTTTGTCGACTGCCGGGCTGGGAAAAGAGACTTTCTAACACATCTTGGGGTCATCCTGACCAGCAGAGATTCTGAGACTCTCCCTTCCCCTAAGTCTGTACATATCTTTCATTTTGCAACATATTTCTCCTATTATTTCCTTTTGTATTCCTTTTTTCACATTATCTCATTGTAGGTAGTCTTCCTTTCCTTTTTCCACTTTTTTTCCCTTTTAAGATTAAACACACAATATCCATTTGTTAGGAAACGCTTTCACTGTTAAATTCTTTCTAAAAGTCWCTTCAGTTGCAATGTACAAAACAACACCAATATTAGTTTTAGAACTCTCCAGTGCATTTCTTCTCTAAACTTCTCAGCGYGTCCTTTCAACATCTTTGCTTTGCATCTGTCTCTAAGATTTTAGGTGCTTTGGGCTACAGATTGCCATTAATTCTGAGCAGCTGTTAATGCTTAACAGTTAAAGAGTAATATTAGTTTGAGGTTTGGTTTCCATTTTTATTCAAGACACACCATCTAGACAAGAATATATGTATTAGTATGAGGACAGGGATTAGATTTCTCTTTTGTGATTGGCTAATGGCACTGTAGAGCGATTTGTAAACCTGATTATACCTAGTGATTGATAATGCTTCATTTATTTCAAACAGCACAGTGCCAAGACTAAAAGAAACAGCCAACAAAAACATCACTTCATCATTTAGATAACTCACATCCACTTTTTTTCCCCACTTTCATCTGTATTAAAATATTTTAAAAAATAAAGTTCTTGAACAAAGAACATCATGGCTCTGATTCAAGGCTCTTCTTAGCTGAAAATTATTCATGCCCAATAGAAATGACATTTTAGTTTTAGACTGCCAAAGTGAACTTTATTAGTATGCCATTAATCATTGTCTTGGAGGTGACACCTGGGGAAAATGATTAAGTGGAGATTAGAGCACTCAAATGTAACACTGAAAATATCACATTTATTTCCAGTATCAATCAGTCAATGAAACACATATTAACAAAAAATGACATTTATGTACATTTAAATCTGTTCATAACAAAGTGCACTGCTTTCTATTCAGGAACATTTTCTGGTCTTTCACATTTGATATTGAGTTTATAGTTTATATAAAAAATACTGTTATCAATGTGTAATAAAATATATTTGAAAGAAAATTTAAATTGGCAAGTTGCACCAAATAGAACCATTTGTTGGAAAAACGAGCRTTAAAAAAATTCCTCCTTTCCATATAGCCTACAGGCATTGCTTCATAGCTAATATTTAACTTCAAAAGTCTGAAATACTGTTCACTTTTTCAGACTTTGAAGATTTATTTAACAATAATAAAATTAAAAAAAAAAATAGTACTCAACCAAACAACAAACAACTTTTATTTTGAKAAAAAAAAACCAAAACAAACAACTTTAAGAACATCTCCCATGGAAGAGCTGGCATCAAAGTAATGACATATTAATTCTTATCTTTCAAAGAGCAATAGGTTATGAATAGCTCATTTAAGTATTGTRACTTGTACTAACAATAAAATTCCTCTCTTTTCTTCACTCTGTGTTTAACATTTGTCTGTATCTCACCTTTACTAGGCTCAAGGTGCCATAATCTTACGGGTTACAACTTCTTTCCCTTTATTTTCCCTGGGAAGTCATTGTTAAAACTAAAGACAGTAGAAAATCACTCTTTCCCAAAGTGTTATATTATTTTTACTACAGGATAAGAGAGTCAGCTGTTATACTCTTTAGGCTTTGAAGCATGAAATACAGTCCTGATGCAAAAATAAAAAAGGAAATCTGTTACTAAGAAAAAAATATTAATTCACCACAAATTAAAACCAAGCATGTATGGTATTCACATTTAGAGATTTTAAAAAGCTCCCAYACCTCTGTATGTATTCAATACTTTTATTTTAAATATTTTTTTATATTAATGAAAGTTGTTCTTATCAGATTCTTAGTGGAAAACCCAAAGAATCTCAGTGTGTTGTGCTCTCTTCTGAAAATGGATTACCTTCTCTATTCTCCCCTCTTGCACTAAGGTAATGGGTAGAAGCATAAATTCTTGGCAATGTCAGAGAAGCATGTCTATAAATAACTGTATATAATAAATATTACAGAGGTGCACACTATTCCATAGTTACTCTGACACAARCCTGATTTAAAGGTTGTATCTTTTCTGTAAGTATGCAATTCATTTAAGGATATTGAAAATACACTTGCAAATAGAGAATTTTAAAAATAATGCTCTTTCAGAGAGAAACGGAATGTTCATTTTCAAAATGAGTGGCTAACATGGAATCTATAAAATATGTATGATTCAGACCTCTTAGCATACAGGGGCAGTTCAAGAAAGTGAGAATGAATGGGTATCTATGACATCCKTTCAGAAGGTACAGCCAAAAAATAATACTACTCGTCTAGTTACTCTAGTCAGTAAAAATGAGCTCCCTGGTGCTCCCTGGAGCCCAGATATATTTGCTTTGCTACACTTAACAGTAAGAATTGTCACCACACATCAGCAAATCCACAGAAGGAACAGTTTGAATAACTAAACCTACAAATCAAAGATTTATTTGAAAAAATAAATATTTTTTTCTTCTTAAAGATAGACCCTTATTATCCTCACAACTGCTTTTCCTCATGCTGGCAGCAGTGRTACTATAGGAAATAAACATTTGTGCCTCAATGAGGGCTCTGGGAGTATGAAATGTCAAGATGAAAGACAATGAGAGAAGGTACTGGAAACTACAAAGAAAATGAGTTATATCAGAACTAAGTCATTGGGAGTAGAAGTTACAACTTAAAGTCTGAGCTCTCTAAAACAAATATATTCCAGATATAACTTTCATTCCCAGCTTTGAAACCACGTTTCCTGTGCATAGTCATCTCACCACTGACAGCACTGTTTCAGGATCAGATGAGGGCACAATGCTCTTTAGGGAGCAACAGCAGAGCTCAATTTAGTTGCTTGTTGTTTCAACCAGACGTAGGCTTCCCTTACTGCTGAGCTATTTAGTCCTTCACCACAATAGAAAAGGCACAACTGCTCCCAGATGTAATGCCCTTTCCTTTCTATGGCATTGGAGTCTTTCCACCAGCTCCAAAGAGCCCATCTCAAACAACCATTTGGCTATATAAGAACTACAAAGTTTGTAAAGCAGAATGCTCCTAAATAAAGGTGTTTTATGAACAAACAGTAGAGTTCAGAATAATATAAACTCTTAAGAAAGCACAGCAAACATTAGATTTCTCTAAAAGCATGAAAAGCCTCTTTGGGCCTATGCTTCAGTCATTACAGTGGTGCAAAATAATTATGGAACCAGCACAAACAGAACAAAGCAAACAAAACCACCAACAACTGCATTTAAACCAACACAAGAATACACTTATGCAGAAAAGAGTTTGTGTTACTAGAGCTGGAATCAACCCCCAAATGAAAAGAACCAAGAGTATCTCATGACACCATAAGTATTGCTATKTAACAGAACCTTTTTTACTTGAAATAAAGATCAGGAATTCACTTGGAGTACCATTATAGSAAATGTGAAATCTAGCATTGATGGAGACACACTGTATCTGGTTGCTACAGGTTACTCCAGCAACCTGTAAAGGTTGAAAATGAGGTTCAATGAAGTCAAAAGTCAGGAAGCTGGTGTTAGAAACATCTTCTTTGTTCATTTTGTATTATTCTACTAGACTGGGRTATTCCTGATGTTCCAAACACAGTCAAACTAAAGGYGTTTCATCTGTCTGAGTGCAATTTTGCTACAGAAATATTAAGTGTTTAATACATCAAAAGTTATTTTGTTATACAAGCTGAGGCAACTTGCTTTCTAAGTATTTATTAATATATTAGTGAAGCAGCAATAAAAAGGTTGTATGGACTGCAACTTTTGCATTTGAGGGAAATGCAGAGTATTTTTCCTTCTGTGAAGTTCTTCTATTTAAAAAATTGTGTTAGGGTGACAACAATATCCTTTGGGTCATTAACAAAGATATTTTTCCACTTTCCTAGAAAATATGAGAAAAGATAAGTAGTATGTTACTGATTTTTACATTTTTCTCTGACCCCTCTTTAAGTCACATTAATACCTTTTGCACTAATCTTCTCAAAAGAAAAATATTCTGATTTTTTTTACTGGGAACCTCACCTCAGTGACTTTCGTCTTTACAAGTTTCAGAGCTGCAAATGCTTGCTTTGAAAAACAACAATTCAGCAGAATATTGATTTATTATGGACTTCCTACTTATTGCTTAGCTTTAATTTAGTGGCCACAGCTACCTTTGATAGGTCTACTTATGTCAACATAGGGCATGCCTTAGAAGTGCTTTGCTGGTCCAAAAAAAGCTCTGGAAACATACACAGCAGACATTGACAGAAAGCCAACTCTGGTACAGCCATGGTGAGATAACTTTTGCAATATGTTATCATCTGTGGAATATCCAAAGACCCTTCAAACAGAAATACTATTGGTGCAAAATATACTGGAATAGTAACCCAGTCGTTAAATGTGTTGCAAATAACAAGAAATTAGAAATCAGATCAAAACAGAGGGAGAGAGGGCCACACCAAGCTCAAGAGATTTAGATATGGCTGAACCAGCTTCTCAGGGACTATTCAATTTCTATGACAGCAATGATTTAATCACATTCACCAATGTGGGAAGGTAATCSCAGGTTCACCTCATCTCCTGCTCTCTATGAAAGTTTTTTCTCTTTTTTTTTTAAAAAGTGAGTTAATCCACATCATATTTTTGTTGTCAAAATGATATGCACTGAAGTTACAGCTTTAACTTTCAATTCTTAATATGATCCTTGTGCAACTTAAAAAGACCTCTAAACTTTGTGGTGAAAGTATTTGGGATAAAAATTTCTGTATAGAGTGAGTCTTTACAGAGGAAGTTGTGGATATCTTCACAATGAAGATTCTGTTCTCCTTCCAATTTTTGTGCTCAATAACTCTAAACTGAAACTCAAACCTGTACATTTACTTCAGTAGAATCACATAGGCTTTAAAGGAGTGGAAGCAGATTCAGAATTTTGTCTACAAATAATCCTTTTTTATTTTAAACACTAAGGAGTACAAGACAGAAATTGAAAATGAAATATGAATGTCTAAAAGCAGCTTTTTGTCCAGTGTGGGCCACTTGACTTAGGCGGCATTAATTTTCTCTTACTAACCATTCCACTAGTCCTCCTGCTATCTTCTTAGAGGGCTGAAAAAAAAATCATCATATATAGGATGATATAGGATCRCATCATTGCAAACCAAGGAAAAATTGACTGAGGGTTTTACAGAAAGTAATTTATTTATTTATTAGAGCTTACATTTTTCATTTTTCAAACATGTTAGCATCCACCAATTTTTTTAACTAGGGAATTTTTGTTCTCTGGAGTAAGCAAACTAATAGACTATACTGAGCAATAGCATAAAAAGAACACCTGTGCGGTAATGAGATAACAGAAGATTTCCCAAATGAATATAGAAAAGGAACATATTGCCTAACTAACCTCTTTACCTTTCTCAAATAGTTAAGAAACGATGACAAYGGTAGCTGAGATGAGTGCATTTACTGGGACTTTCTTAGTCCTTTGGTAAATTATAGGGATATGTTTTATTTTCCTTTGGCAATCATAGTAAAAGAGATCAAAGGATCAAAACCTTAGTATTATTTTTAAAAAATATCATACAAAGGTGTTCTTGATATCAACAGCAAGCCTCACTGCTCATGTCCTACCATCAGATCAGGGAGTGGTACATAGGTGGAAAGGATATTCCAAAAATGATAGAAAATCACTGCTTAAACCCTCTAGTTATATATGAATGTCTTGGCAGTTAGCAACTTGTTGAATGTTCTGATGATTTAGAACATGGAACACCTGGTAAATGAAGACTGCAAACAAGAAAAGGAGTTCAGGTAGGCAAGACAACAGTATAATCAATTTCACACATTGCAAATGAAGTCCAGCATTGAAGGACTTCAGGTATCACCCGTGCAATTTTAAAATGTAGTATGAAGAAATTGAAGGAATGCATCAGGCATTCAAATTCTTCTGTAAATTAAAATGGATGGCAAAGACTAAGCCTAAAACATGTACAGGGTACTATGCAGAATTTGATAAAGAACATTCTAGAATATAAAACAGGGAAAATCTTGCCATTTTTCAATCACAAAAAACCACTTATTAGAGAAAGATAGGCAAATACAAGTGCTTTAGCATAAATTTTATGGAACTTTTCATTATATTGAAGCTTCAGAGCAAATATGCAATATGGCTCTATATTTCAGGAATCTAGGATTAAATAGGACCTTTAAGAAGGTAAATAATTTTTAAATTTCAGCACAAAATCTTTTTTTCTTAAAAAGCAGCAACATGAAACTGAAACASGCAGTCCACTGAGCAACTGTGCTTTCTTCCTTTTGGTTGGAAGCCGTGCAATACTGGGAGATTCCAAATGATAATGTCACATTATACTTTGCTACTTGTGTTCCCATGTCAGAGGCAAAAATATGAGACCTCTTGCCAAAGATCTCTTGGTTGTCATAGAAATKTGGGATTTTATCAAAGGTTGAATTCTTGTTCATTTTGTGAATATTTCTATAAGAAGTCAGATCTTAAATTCTCGGTTTGAAAACATAAATTATCCCACTGTAGTAATTCATACATCAAATGTGACCCTGTGACATCATGGATTTACCTATTCATTATTTTCCTGTTTTCTTTGGTTGTCTTCCAGAGAGCTGAATGGCAGGATTTGACTCATAAGGAATTGTTTATCCTCTGTATTTGCTGAACATATAAAATATATTCCCACAGCACACTGACTGATGAATTAAAGGCTTAATAATTAAATTTTAAAACTAATTAAGCCCTTATATGTTACGTACATCTACATTGTCACAATATTTACTGTATTGATTTTTCTGAATGCCAGTGACAGCTTTGTTATGCATGCTTACAAAATATATTTTTAACTTAATTTAAAAATCACATCAAAAATTAATATTTGCACACTCCCAAAGATTGTGTATTAAATAATTCCTAAAATTGATTATGTATAATAAATTTAAGATTTTGACAAGGGAGACCTTATTGAGATTAAATAATAATTTTTTTAGTTTGTTGAATGTAGAGCATTAGTTCCAAGTGCAGTGGAGSTTCCACATTTACCACCTCTGATCTGTCAGTACATTGGAAATGGAATAGGCAAATGTTGCMACACTGAGACTTTCTTAATTCAGCAGAAAAGGAAGATGGTTCATGACKTTTACTGGAGTTGTGCCATACAGACACAGTAAATGAAATAATTTCAAGACAGGAAAAGTGCCACAACTTTCTTGATAGTCTCCTTTGTTTGCATATAGAAAGATTATTTATGATAGAAATCTGGAATAGTTTTGAGGTAACACAGAATAGAAAAACTAAGTTCTTTGTGAGGGAAAACATGAAGCTCTGCAGCTGCTGCAGTTTGAGATTAGAAAGGAATTMTTTTCCTAGAAACAAACTTTAAGAGGGCACAGTCTATCAAGTTATATTTTAAATAAAGCAAACAAAAGGAAGGTATAGAAACATTAGTTTAATTTTTCTGTTAAAAAAAARAGAAAAAAAMCTACTTTATAGTAACTAGGCTATTTAGATTCATTTTCAGTCTCAGTCTCAGAAGGTTCAGATGAAATCTGTAAAATCTAAAAATCATGTCAATGAAAGACGATCCTTCTGCCTCCCCAAAATGTTTTCACCAAAGGTAGTCTACTACCACTTGGAGTAGCTGAGATTCTAAGCAAAGATTTCACAAAAATAAAAATTAAAGAATAGGATTCTTTTTCTGTCTAGGAAAACTGCATATATCCTATTTCTGCATATCTGCAGCCTGAGATAATACAACTGTTAATGAAGTGATTTGGAAACATCATGGACTTTTAAAAAACTAATTACTTTCAAAATTACTTTAAATGCAAGAAAACATCTTCCACCATCTTTTACCTGATCTTTTAGGTCAGGTAAAATCATTCTTGCAAATAATCTGTGTGTGTATGTACACATATGTACAACACATATATATGCATGCGTATGTATGCATATGTCTGTGCACTCATTCACATATGGATACATATATCTATTATAATTTTATAAACATCTCACCTGTAACTATTCCTTGCCTTGCCTAATCCTCTTTAATTCTCTTGGAAGAAGTTCCTGACCTACAGCTGGGTAGATTGGTCTACCAATCTAGCTGTGGCCTCCTTCCTGAAAGATTGAAAATGTAGAATCTCAATATTGGTCAGCAAAAGCCAGAAAAGGAATAGGTCTGAGWGGCCTTAATCTCTCTAATAAAGAGCAAACACTGGCTTTAAGGTAGTCATAAAAGAATTCTAAATGTTTCAATATCTGCTAGAGCTGAACACCATGAGACAATACTATACTGACTCTTTTACTGGTGATCAAAAGGATTCAGCAATGTGAGGTGGGCAGAATATAAACCTCAGGGAGATCAGTGTTTTTTCCTTTCAAATGAAAATTATGGGGATAAATTAAAACTTTATGTAGAAAACAACAAGTGCCTAAGAAAAAGTTGGTAAGATATAATTTCCAATTTGGAGTTTTTCATAAAGAAASTGTCACTGGCAAAACCAAAAGAAGAGTTGAAAAATAACCCCTTCCAGAACTGGAATGGATCAAGTCCTTTAATGGAATTGAAATGTCTTCTGGCTGAAAAGGATAGAACTCTGCCACAGCTCATCACAAAAAAGGGATATTTATCTTTCTGTTATCAAACATTTAAGAGGTCTTAGCAAAAAAAAAAAAATTCAATCTTAAAATCATCAAACATTCTTTGGTTACCTGTTGATTTCTTGTAGAAGAGCTGCAGGTTGAATAATGTATTTTTCATTGGAAAATTGAAAACAAAAAAAAAGTTATAACTTTGTACCAAAGTTTCTCCATTGAGATGAAATTAATATATTGCTGTACAATAAAAAGTTTTTCCATATTTACATACATACATACATATGTAAAGACAATGTGTTGAATAAGTTAATATGATTTTGCAGAACTAACATAAATTTAAAATGTTGTATAGTAAATATATATACTTTAATATAAAATATTCCTTTTATATTTATAGTTTTGAATTTTCKTTATTTTCTGAACATTTTGATTGTTAAAAATTGAGTCTGAGGTTATCTCAGCAATATTTACAAAAAAGTAATTATTTACTGTTTTTTTCTAGCTGCATGAAGGGTTTAGTATATGTTTCTTTCCCTTTGAATGAGTATAATTATTATGTGGTATGATAGAAAGACTTTTTCTTCCCAGCAAACAGTTGTGATCAAAAATATCCTATCGTTAACACATAGTACAGCTTCAATTTTACTGTGGCCAAAAAGAACTCCGCATTATTCTTGTGAACTACAAGGATTGAAAAGGTTATTGTACCAGCTGAACTTGGTGTCTTATTGTTCCTCAGYGATGGCAGATGCTCCATTCTGATGTGAATAATACCGTCCTTCTGAAAACAATTTTTGTAATTATAAGGAACATTTAGAACATGAAAGGAAGATGCTGTGTTTTTTGAATTTTGGAGACCAAAACTGGACAGAGTACTCCAAGTGCTGCCTGACCAGTACTGGGTAGAGTAGGGCATTCATGTCCCTCTGTCTCCCTGTGAATGCAAACCAAGGTCCAATTTGCCTTTGTGTCTGCAGTGCTGCACTGCTGAATTATGTTCAGCTTGTTGTTGTCTACCAGGCCTCAAAGGTCATTTTTGCCTCAGCTGTTCCCCAGCCACACAGATCCTAACCCATACTGGCTGCCCACTCTTCCAGTCTATCCAGGTCTCTCTTCAAGATGGGTCTCCCTTTCTGACATTTTCTCATCACCAGGTGGTGACTTTGGTGTTGTCAGCAAATTTGGTGAGGATACTTTTACCAAGAATCACAGAATCACAGCATGTGTAAGGTTGGAAGGACTCACTGGTGGCCATCCAGTCCAGCCTCCCTGCTCAAGCAGGGTCCCTAAAGCATGTTACTCAACTTTTTGTCCAGACCTTTTTTTAGTATCTCTGAAGAAGAAGACTACATAACCTTTCTGGGAAACCAGTTCAAGGGTTCAGTCACCTGCACAGTAAAGTTATTTTTCATAGTCAGGTGGAACTTCCTGTGCATAAGTTTCTGTTTTWTGCCTCTCATCTGTTGCTCAGCTTCACCAAGAAGGCAGAGACCATGGATTGAGATAACAATTTACTGAAAGCAAACAGCAGTGGAATAAAACCACACAGTAACAGCAGCAATATTAATAACAAGAGTACACAAAAGAGAAGGAGCTGTGTCTCATCTGTGTTGGCCACTTTCAGAGCCATGTCTCAGAGGAACAGGAAGGGACGAGTGACAGCGGCAGAGGGACAGAGTGTGCAGCATTGATCCCAAGAGTCTGCAGCACTACCAGAGCTGGCAACTGCACAGAGGGRGAGAGGGAACAAACTGTTGCACTTCCAGTGTGTATGCACCCTTCACTTTCCCCTGAAACCACAGCCCCCAGCGATGAAGTCAGCAGTATAGAATGGCAACCTGGCCGTGCCCACACTGTTCTAAGCTCTGCCCTCTCTCTTCAGCCCAGACACCAAACTCAGAAAATTCTAAACAAGTATTACAACAAATTCTGAAGAAATGTTGAATTTTCACAAGCATCTGAAAAAATTTTCCTGAGGGAAAAAAGCCATTATTATCTCAACATATCTCAATATAATCAGACTGTGTGACTTTGTTMCTGAATAAATAGAAGCAAAAGAGACAGACAATTCTTAATTCTAGCCATGCAAAAAAGCTGTTTCAAGGTCAACAACATGTGTTCATAAATGTATCTTTGATCTTGCGATGAGGTGCAGATTTTTGTCACTACTGTGAAGTTTCTTTCATCACTTTGGGCATCTCAAAGTAGTTCTCCTACTTATGTCTGCTACCTGCTAGGATATAATCAGTCTTATTCAAGATTTTGTCAGCTATTAAAGTTTCAAGGGCAGATGCAAGATGTTCAGAGCACTAAGGAAAATACAAGCAACATAATCTATTCACTAGGTTTTACCCCAATGTTCATCAGTTAGCAATAAATTTTAAATTATTGCTAAAATTTTAAATTATATAGCTAAAATTTTTACAATTCCTTGCAAAGTCAATAAAATAATTGTRATCAACAACTGTAGATTTCCTGAAAGCTCACTCTAGTTGTTTTTTTCTATTCACATACATATCAATCCAGTATACTGCTGATTCTGGAGGATTGTTTGCTAGTTTCAGAGCAGTGASTTCTTGCTATAATAATCCCCTGGAATCAAAATAGGTTTTTCTCAGGGTCCTCATGTGTGACCCTTTTAAACATTTATACACTCTAATCCAGTCCTTTTTCATCCTTGAAAAGAAGAAGTGAGAGCATATTCAGCATTTGAAGTCCTTTCTAATAGAACTCCTAATCCCCASATAAATCTTGTGACACACACACTCCCGCCAACGGTTTCTGTCCGAGGCTGCAAACAATATGCCAGAGTTGAGCTTCTGTAAGCTGTGTAATTGAACCATTACATGTCTTAAAGCCCAACTATCCCATCTGCTTATGCTGAAGTCCTGAAGTCCTTGCTAGACTGCTTTGAGGAATCTTTATATAAGCACTGTCAAAAGTACCGTTACTGTAATCTTGCATGACAATAGTTTAAGGAATAACAAAGAACAGGTTGTTGCTGTGTCTTGGATATCATATATACCAAATTTGGATTTGGAGAATGGAATTATAGAGCCATGAATAAAAAAGAGTGTAGGACATGGCAGAAAATGTAGGAAAATGCTCTTAATTACATCCCAGAGTGAAGAGGAAGAAATCTTTGTCATAAACACCCATTTACCTTCTTTAAAGTACTTAGGATGCTGATTATTCAATACAACCTTCCCCCAGTCTGCAGACATCAATAATGGCACTCAGTGGAACCATGATAAGGCACAGAATGCATGTAGAATAGTTTAATGGTGATATAATGTGATATCATTTGATGATATCATCATGGTGACATAATTTCAAATGATATTAAATGAATGAAATAATACTATTTAGTAGCATTATTTAAATATTTTTCTCTAGTAATTAAATCCGGTCTGAAAATAAYTATTTGATTCGACTATTTTGGTTGGATTGCAATGAATTGTTGTATTTCTATATAATGTATATTCCTGTAGCCTGCATAAAATGCCCATTTTAARACCAACAAATTATGGAGATTTGGGCAAGTTGAGATATAGTCTGGATACAAAAAGAACAAAGAGCCACAGGGATTCAGACTAGAAATCTTTGATAAACTTACATACCCGGAAAACTTTCAAAGAGGAATAGAACACTTCCCAATAGCCAAAATTATGTAACAGCTTTTCTTCATGTTTTCTCCACTGTATATATGATGTGAATTCTGTCTGGCATTATTGCTTACATCATTAACATTATATTTAAAACAATGCTAAAAAGCCAAGCACAAACAACAAAAGCCTATTCTAAACTCACAGAGGTCATAATTCTTACACATCTTAGACTAGGGTTTTGACAAATTCAAGAGTTACTGAAATGTTCAGAAAGTTTGTTCAGTGTATTTCCTCCTTTTGCATTCTCTGCATTCCTAGTCTACTCTTTCACACACTGTTTGAAGTTTCAATTAAAAACTCAAAACATTGGAAAACAGATTAAAAGCAAATAAAATGTATTCTCTTTAATTTCCCCATGATGYTATAATTTAATGGCAACATGTACCACGGGTCGGAAAAGCACAGACTATTGTCTGTTGGAGTTATGCATGTAGGACAAAGAACTACATTAATTTTGAAAA
Source organism: Cardinalis cardinalis (assembly GCA_014549065.1). Taxonomy (NCBI): domain Eukaryota; kingdom Metazoa; phylum Chordata; class Aves; order Passeriformes; family Cardinalidae; genus Cardinalis; species Cardinalis cardinalis. Next base: position 18,717,521 of record JACDOX010000001.1, read on the forward strand.
AAAAGCTAAATAGTTGAGGAATACTGTAGCCAAAGTGTTCATCCTGATCAGACAGCTGTACAGAGAACTGATTCTCTCTGAGTTGCGGAACTGAGTTGCAATCAGCGGCTCAAAAGGAATTAATTTATTTGTTCCTAAATCGAGCCAATATGCCCAAAGTCAAATATGTATTTATTGAAGTTCTTGAGTGAAACCATTTAAAGACAATGGCTACCTTAAAAACAATAGWTAATGGAACTGAGCACACTGAAGAACACAAATATATATTGAAAATCTGTTCATACAGCTGATTTTACCACATTGCAGTTCAGCCAGTTAGAGGGGATAAACTCATCTGGATTAAGTAAGGCCCTATTYAGGCAATCCACTGAGCTGGCTCTGAGATTTATATCCTCTTAGGAGGGGCAAACTGAAAACTACTGCAGTTCACAACCTAAGTTGTTRAGCATCATGTTTCAGTTTAGTCTAATAAAGGCTTTGATGTTTTTTAACTGTATGTAGACATAAACATTAACCTAATTCCCACAGGGTCAATATAGTATAAAGCAGGGTATTTTATGACATTATAAAAAAATTTTGCCAAAATAAACATAAGTAGAGTACTGTCATAATTTTTAATGAATTCAACATTTTTTACATGTAGAAAWGTATAAATTATTTGTAATTTAAGAAGACAGAGAGCTAAAAAGTAAAWTACTATAGAAAATTATATTTTTTGTAATTTTTGGAGAAAATGTTGTTTACAAGTGTTAGTGATTTGCATTAATATAGGACAATTTTCCTAAGACATCATTTATAAAGCTTCAGATGAAGAACATTAGAAATATCTAGATCTCTCCTTCCTTTTAAGAAACATGCATTCTGCTTCCAAAATCTAAATGGAAGTACCTAGGTGCTACTACTCGTTAGACTTCATAGGAAAGTTCAAGCCTGAACAGAATATTTTGGTAGTCGAGTCATACACTGCAGTTCCACTTAATTTCAAAAACCATCAATTATAAATAWCTTTTATTCCTTCTATTCCTATCTTATTTATTCCTAGTCCTAGTCTTTGAAAAAACTATGGCYGCACAACTTGGCAATAGTATTCACTAGTAATGATACCTCTTTGTTTCTGTTGATTATTGGCTAATACACAATTCAGTAATGTAAGAGTTCCATGAAATCAACACAAAAACCTCAAACCCTACATGGAAATTTCTTTAGCTGCCACAAATTTCTTGTGGTATTGGCAAGTATTTATGAGAAATCATGGAGGAAACAAAAAGCAACATATACCTATCAGAGCCCTGASTAGATGTTGAGAGAAGGGTTTCCTGCTAGAGACCTATTGGTTTGTATTAATTAGTTTCATGCCTGGGGAAGAAAAAATCTTCATTGCCGTGACTGTTGAAGGTTACCAAATGAAAAAAAAAAGAAAAGAAAAGAAGAATTTACCTCAGAGTATTGTTAAAACTAAAAAAACCCAATAAAAATTTCATATTTTATGACAGCTTGGGAATTCCCGCTGATGCACGGTTTGCAGTTCTACTTCACAATACTCCTACAAATGAAGGAATTGTAGTAAACATGTAAACTTCCATCCCCATGGAACAGATAACTTTCCCTAGGTGAAAATTAAAAACCAATGTCTATAAGCTGTATCTTTTGAAAGAATAACCAGCTAGTTTTTTGTCTTTTGGGGGCAATCAGCAATCATATGGAATTCAACATGCACAAGTACCAGATCCTGCACCTGGAATGGGGGAACCCTGATGGTGTATAGMGTGTAGGGAATGAGAGGATGGAGAGCAGCACCATGGAAGGTGAGCTGGGGGTYGTGGTTGATGGCAAGTTGAATCTGAGTCAGCAGTGCCCTGTCAGCCAGGAGGGCCAGCTGTGTCCTGGGGTGCATCAGGGACAGCATCACCGGCCGAGCAAGGGAGGGGATTGTCCTGCACTGGGGCAGCCCCACCTCAAGTTCTAGGGTGCAGTCTTAACAAGGACTTAATAATCAGAGAATTTGATTTTATGAGTATTTTTCCCAATACACTACAGGTTCAGGTTATTTTCTTTCAGACAAGGTTATCAGGTTTTTTAAATCCTATATAYGCTTATTAGGCTGGCTGAACCTTCATCTTCATCTATAAAGAATAGGGACTTCTGATTATTTTTCTATTTTTCTGGCAATCTGCTTTTGTGCTCCCAAGACTCAGTCTCTGAATACAGCCATGCTATTTGATGTTTTAGATGTGGTTTCCAAAAAAAATTTAAAAAGGAAATTCAGGATATCAAACTATGCAGCACAATAGTTTGAAGCTAAATAAAGAAACAAAAATCCACTAAGAGGTCATTCAAGCTATAATAGTCTTTATCTGAGTTAGAGACATTTATTTCTCCTTTCTTTTAACTTTGATAGCATTTTACACTGTGTTGTTTGCCTTGAATAGAATTCAAACACAGATTTTCTGGATATTCWAGTGCTTTATAAAAGTGAAAGTTGTATGCCTATTTGATGGGGAGAGAATCTCAAAGCAAAAGAACCATATTAAATTTGTTCTGTCTTGTAGAGAAAATGTCTTGGTAAATAAACTGTCATTGTTTATGATGAAACTACCCAAGAAGGAAAGTGCAAAATAAATTTTAAATGGAACCAAAATTTTAAACCTTTAATCTAGGGATCCATTCTATAGTAGTTACAATCAGGAAAAGTGTTTTAGTACCTCTACCTTTTAGCTGGRATGTTGATAAGATGAAGTAAGGGATATATTCTAGGCTTTTTATGTCTTCTGTCTTCTACACAGTTACTAATTTTGGCTTTCATTAACCTTACAGTCCACAAAATAACAATGCAATAGCAGTTCTTCRTGTATTTCAAAGGCTTACTTCTCCTAAAGTGCCTGCCAAGGTACCCAATCTATATCTAATTCCACTGCTCTCAGTCAATATTTAGAGCAAAAAAGGAAAATAATATCATTCTCTAAAAGAATGGATAGACATTTGTATGCACAGTGTATGTGAAATTCTCCAGGAAGTCAGCTTTCCTTGCATGCACAGTGAACCCAGGACTGACAAGTGGTGTGAACTTTCTTGCCAGAAAAGTTACTCCATGAACCTGCCCTGAAAACATGAGATGTTACAGCAAGTAAGACCTTAAGTCATTCATTTGTTAAACGCAATGCTCCAGCAATGTGGTTGGACCTTGTGTGTTGGCCAGCTACATATGCAGATGTTCACAGCATTGTTTTGGACTGGTTCAGTCCAAAATTTCAAGCTGATAAAACTGCCTAGCAGTCACATGAGTAAGAAATATAAATTGACTACTGCTTTTGAACTGGAACTTCTCTCTGTACTTGTAGTCTTACCTCTGATTCACTATGAAATACAAATATCCGACCAATTAAATAAAGTGGCTGAAAAAAGCTTTTGTAGWAATATTATATGTCTAAGCTTTTTGWTGTTAGTTTCCTTCTTAACTCGCAAGACTCATGAGGTAGAAGGGACATGACACTGTTCTGCTCAAGTGGGTGATAAAATAATATCATAAAAGTAAGGGATTGTAATAAGCCTGGCATACAAAAAAGAAGGAAGCAACAAGGTGACTTTGCAACRTGTCAACTTGGACTGTCAGACCTTAACAGGCAGACAGATTTTAGCTCCTATGTTCATATATTTGTATGTTACTAATATTTTAATGGGATGCACATCTAAGCRGAACACCACTGAATTCTGGGAGCAGGAACTGCATATTTTCAGTCCTTTCTGAAAATGCCACATGCATTTATAGGTTTTTTTTCTGGATTTCTTGAGTGTCTCCCCTCCCTTCYACACAAAGGAACTGGAACACTGAAAACAGAGTTTTGGATATCTCTCTGAAATTCACACTCTGGGCCCAATTCTTCATTTCTCCATTTCCTTTTTTTCCCCCTATGCATGCAGTATGGCAGTAGTAAAAATATTGTTAATAAATGCATGGGATGTGTGTGTGTGGCAGACGGTGCAGTTTAGCTTCACATTTAGGCTTTTGAAAATATTAAGTCATATTCAATTTCTTACATCAGCTCCTTTTCTCAGCAAATTTGGCACTTAAATACCATGGTCACACTGATTCTCTGCTGCAAGTGTTGCTATTATCGGSTCTGGATTGATAAGAGAGGAGGGCATTTGTTGACTCCTATTTCTAAACATAAAGCTTTCATAGCAGCAGTTTTCTCCTGACTTTTGAACTCTGAGATGCAGGGAGCCAAAGAGAATCAGCAGTGCTGAAGCAACCTGAATAACATGTGCTTTTCACTTCTATGGCTCAGTGACATGATGCTAGAAGACAAGACATCAGGGCTGTAATCACYGCTGCTTTTTGACAGCCTGAAAAATGCTTGAAATTACTCTAAACAGAAAAAGTCTTCAACTGGCATGTGACAGAGTCTTTCCATTACAGTTTACATACTGTTGCTTATTTATACAAGCTGATAATAAGACCAAAACGTGTTTCATTTTTTCTTYATTGTTAAGTACAAGAATTCGCAAAGAACCTGATAAAAATGTGACCTCTGTGTGTGTAACGAAAACAAAGGCATAAATTTTATCTTATTTTATATCCTGGCTTGCTTTCACTTGAGTGGACATGAGTTTTAAATTTACAGCTGCATATCTACATTTCTAGGCCATGAACTTAACTCATGGCACACARTGTGATTCTTGAGGCTCTCCTGTACATGGCCAGGAGTTGGACTTTGATTATGTTTGTGGGTCCCTTCCAACTCAAGATATTCTATAATTCTGTGATTTACACACAGGTGATAGACTTTGTCCACAAAAAACACATTGACTACAAACAGAACACAATTGTCATTATATATTGTGGGGGTTTTTAGGGATAAATAAAGCCAGATTTATTTACCACTATGACCTGCATCTCCTCGGAAATGAGACTTATGCAACCTTGCTCTAAAATGGCTAAATCCAATGTTTCAAAGAGAAAAGGGAAGCCATGCTTAAATTATGACAAAACTTAATTTGGAAAGAAGTATATAAAAATGCTTTAWATGTAGACTTATCCAGCAAGTGATTTACTGTGTGTTAGGATGCCCAGAATGATAAAGAGTCTGTAATTGTCAAGTCATGAACTATTGAATACTGTCTTTAGTTCTGGGGTTCCTAGTGTGAGGAAGACATGGACCCGTTTGAGTGGGACCAGAGGAGGCCATGAAGGTGATCAGAGACTAGAGCATCTCATCTTTGAGGGCAGGCTGGGAGTTGGGGGCGTTTAGCTTAGAGAATCGAAGGCTTCCAGGATACCACATAGTGGTCTTCCAGTATTTAAAGGTGGCCTACTGGAAAGGTGGAGAGGGACTTTTTTTTGAGATTTGACAAATTGTATTGTAATTATGACTGCTAGTACTTATATTCAATCATACTAAAAAGTTTCAACTTCCAAGCCCTTAAAATAATTATATAGCTTATCATGTGGATTCAAGCCCAAGGTTTTTGTATAATTAATGGTTGCCTAGTTAATGACACATTATAAAGTATTGTATAAGCTCCTGGGAAGGTTTTTCAGGTTAAACGGTTTGAGAAGGCTTTTTTTGTGAATTTGTGTTTATCAATTTTTTTTCTTGTCTCATGCTCTGTCAATGAAGAAGTATTCAAAAGAAACTGAGCACAGGTAGAACAGGTGACCCAAGCTGACCAAAGGGATATTCTACGCCACAGAACCACCATGCCYAGTAAACTGGGGGGAGTTACCTGAAGGGCTGGCCCATCTCAGTTTGGGAAAGGGTGTCTGGCATTGGGCAGGAGGTGGTGAGAAATTGCATCACTTTTTATGAACATTCTTATTATCATTTACCATTATGACCAACTTACCATTGTATTTTATTTTGTTTTGCTTTCCACTATTAAACTGGTCTTATCTCAACACAAAAATTTTACTTAGGCCCTCCTCCCCATTCCGCCATGGTGCAGAGGAAGATGGGGGCACTGAGCAAGTGGAGGAGTTGTGGTTAGTTTTTATCTGGGTTTAAAATCACAAGAGTCCATTTTCTGGCAGCCTGTAGATTAGATGCTCTCAGGAAATTTGGTTTGTAAAAAAATGAAAACCAAAGGTCCTCCTCAGAATTTTATGTTGTCCATTTTATGCTGTCCATGTTCCGCCTCTTTTTTTACTTCTTTCCCTTCATATAAAACCCAGTTAGTAAGGTCCTCTACATCCCTTGCATTTTCTAGAAYGTGTATTCATATAAATGTGTCCTGGCATTATTTAACATAGACTATATGTAAAATTCAATAAATAATCAAAAAATAAGGCATACACACAAGTGTCCTGCAAATACTTTTAAAAAAATTACTCTTGCTTCATTTATTTGTTTTTGCTGCATGGCAGGAAAAGGCCCTTTTTTGCAGCAGCAGCAGCAGTAGTCTAATATACTATTTTTGATGAATAAAAGTAACAATCTAAAGTTTCTATCACTTAAAGCTATCAGTTATTAATGGCTAGCAGTTATCAGTTGTTAACAGCTGTTTCTTAATGAGACAATATTTTAAAAAATCTTTAATCTCAATGGAGTTTACTTTCTAATTTGGTTATRCTATTGTTTCTTAATAGAGGAAATCTTCTAAGCCAAGGTAATGAATCTGTGATAGTGGTTCACTAAAATTTATCAACTTCCTTATTTGTAATTTTTATAAAGAAATTAAAGTTGAAGGACTAAACATATAATTTTGTGTTATGGAATCATTGCCTTACTGAAAAACTGATGTGATGACATAGAAACAGAAAATATTCTGTTCTTTTGTTCTTTAATTTACTGTAATATATTTAACCCTTAGAGATGCCACTGAACTGGGGAAATATCTTCCTGCAAATCAAAGTTTTTTCTTTTCTATATTATATTATATTATATTATATTATATTATGTTATGTTATGTTATGTTATGTTATGTTATGTTATGTTATGTTATGTTATGTTATGTTATGTTATATTATATTATATTATATTATATTATATTATATTATATTATATTATATTATATTATATTATATTATATTATATTATTAAAAAGATATTATATTTAAAATTTCCATATTTGATTCACTGAACTAATAAACATAGGGATTAGCCTAAGTT